>OX451397.1:6187083-7414083 GCA_949629135.1 Eremobia ochroleuca | reverse complement strand
TCTCATTTTGGCAACCGACTCGCTAATGGACTACTTCTCATTATGGCCACTTCTCACTTGGGCTACTTCTCACTTGGGCTACTTCTCACTTGGGCTACTTCTCACTTGGGCTACTTCTCACTTGGGCTACTTCTCACTTGGGCTACTTCTCACTTGGGCTACTTCTCAAAATTTGCCTTCTTCCAGATAGCTTTTTGATAGTGAAAATAACACCCGGTTATTTGCGCATCAGGGTACACGGTTTTTACGGCGTTCATTATACCTAATTCATAGTCACATTTAAAGTTGGTAATATTTATTTTCAATACACTTTTGATTATGTTGAAAAGCCTTATATACGTCTCTTGATTTTTATTTGGAAGTAACGCATACACTACAGGTACAATTTGTGTGCTTTTGGAATCAGAACATAAATCCACATGTAAGGTAAAAAGTTGGTAGAACGGCTTGGGTACAGATTTAAAAGTGCCATCTGCAAAATATCGGCGATTATGTTTACGTCGAGCGCGCCACAAAAATTTTTTGGAAATATTTGATGCGAAAACCAATATTTTGTCGCTTTCTCCATCATCTGCCACTAGAAAATCATCGCTTAAAGCTTCAGGTATGGACACTTGAGCCAAATCTTGAAAAATCAGATGATCTGCATGTAAAAATTTTTTTCTCGCTCGGTACAAACAATCTTTTTTTTCATGAAAAGTCGGAATTGATGCTTTGGATGTGCTCGGTTCAAAGGTCAAATTATCTAATTTATTTTCAAAAATTCCTTTAATGGGTTCTAAATTTGTACATACCAATTCCTTGAGCGTACACATTTCTAAATATACAGCATTTTTATCATAATCTGCCTGACAAGTATGTTGGGACTGCCTCATGATTTGGTTTTCAGTTTCATTCAAAGTAACAGATGCATTGCATTCCCTTTTGTTTGTACAACGCCACAAAACACTTTTATCTTGGTTAACTTTTTTAGTTTTATTGTATCTATATCCATTGTGCAGCAGAGCGTCGTTACCTCTTTGATTTTTCACAAACACAAGTTCTTCTTCCATCTTTTCGAATAATAAACACAATAATTGAGACAATTCACCGTTGATGACATTTTAATCATAGTCAAGAATGTAACTTTTTATTTTTTAATAATGCATTCATAATGACAATTATTACTCTCGTGTCAGGGGCGTTCCTTTCATTAAAGCCGAAAAGCCCGGCTTTCAGTCAAACGGGCTCACGTTTGACTGAGAGCCGGCACAATAAAAAAATATATTAAAAAAAACTACACAAGTAAACTTGTAAAATTATCCAACTCAATCATATCGCAAGAATTGATAAGAATAATAAAAAAAAAAAATAATCTGCGCGGCCCGGCCGCCCGCTATACGTACGATGCAAGGTTGCCAGGTTTACATACTCAAAGAATAATATTTAAATTCCGCGCAGTTCTCATCACGCGCACCGTTGCCAAACCTCTCCAATCCCGCTATTGCGAGAACGCAACAATAAACATCGTCCCGTCTCGCTCGCACGAGCTGGCTTCTTAAGAGGCTTCTGGACCTCTCACTATTTGCATAGAAATTGTTCACGTTGTTGATAACATTAGTATGTACACACGCCAGCACATCAAGCTACTACAATCTGTCAGATTTCTTTAATAGATTTTTATATTATATTGATTTGTGTATGTTATAAATAAATAAATGTTAATTTCAAACCAGACTAAAGTAATTACAAGAAGTAATACTTATAATATTGTATACTTACCTATTACATTGGTTCAATGAATGTTGATTTAGTCTTAAAATAATGCAATTGATCTCTTATGAATGAATAAACATGTTTATATACGTAAAGACAGTACTTATTTCAATAAACATTCCCAAATTTTGAGAAGTAGCCCAAGTGAGAAGTAGCCCAAGTGAGAAGTAGCCCAAGTGAGAAGTAGCCCAAGTGAGAAGTAGCCCAAGTGAGAAGTAGCCCAAGTGAGAAGTAGCCCAAGTGAGAAGTGGCCATAACGAGAAGTAGTCCATTAGCGAGTCGGTTGCCAAAATGAGAATTAGCCCTAATGCGCCTAAACCAGCTTTAGCACCCTCGAAAACTAAGAAAACGACACCCATGACGAAAAATATAGAAATTTTCGGAGCCGCCATCTTGGATTTACATTTTGACCTCACTATCAGCTTTAACACCCTCGAAAACTATGAAAACGATAGCTAATCCAAGATGGCGGAGTAGCGTCCTTTCACAAAACTCAATAATTCTAAATACACAAAGCGTCCTTCCGCATTAAATAACACAATACGTAACTAGTACAAAAAAAAAAAACTAATTTTTATTATCAGTACTGATAATGTGACGTAAGCGAGCAAGTGCGCTAGCCGACGGCGACGCGGCGACGCGGAGACAAACGGCACGGGTTTCACCTTCGAGAGCTTGTGGCATACTGAATCCCGATACGGGGCGCATGAGTTACAGTAGTAAAAGCGCTCACATTTTAGAATAAAATTTGTATAAAATCAAATTTTAGTTTTTTGGAAAAAAATTTACTACCAAAATGTTAATTATTAAATTGTCTATCCATTAGTGTCAGTAGCAAAATTAAATAATGTTTACTTTACGAGGAGATACATGTTATCAATCACCATTTCTCATTTCTGGAGTTTCGTTGTAAGGAGATTTATTAAAGATGTACTGATTAAAAAAAAAAAATTAAACTACAATTATGGAGTCAACATTATGTAGAAATTTAATGTATTTTTTTTTTGTTAATATTTCTTTTAAATAAGAAGTAGATAGCTTCCAAAAACTGCACAAAAACGGCTTCCGCGGCGTTTTGGTCGGAGTGGCGCCTTAAATGGGGGCATGAAATGTTTGCCGGACAAACTGTGGGCCCAAATAGCACAGAACTGGTGACCTGACACAGACCACGTAGGAGATGGCAGGGAGAGCTGGATAGGTTCCGTCATAACTAATGTAAGGAAGACGCGTGTGCTCGCGAAAAATGGAATGAGGAAAAGGGGGAAGCAGACAAAAAAATATTTCTTAGCAAATATTGTTGAAAATAATATTGACTAAAGGTTACCTACAGACAAGTGCTACAGACTTGCTCAATGTTTGATGATCGACACGAGTGATCAAACAAAATCGAGTGAATGTGTAAGCAACTTAGGTTGAGTCGTATTTTTAACCGACTTCAAAAAGGAGGAGATTATCAATTCGGATGTTTATATATATATATATGTATATTTTTAATGTATGTTCGGGCATAACTCCGTCATATATGGACGGATTTGTAAAATTCCTTTTTTTTTTCGATAGAGGTTTATTCCAAAATGGTCCCATTTAAATTTCGTACAGATCTGGTGATGAGTTTCGGAGACAGACAATGGAACTCTTCAATAAATACCATTAAAACAACTGCGATTGCTGCTATCGCAAATGTATTCATTGTTTACGCAATTGCACAAAATGACATCACATCTGTACCCTATAAACGCAGATGCAGTACCTACGCAGATATGTTCAGTATAACACCGTACCACATAGCAAGTAGTGTTATATGAATTTGTGTGTGGTAGGTATAATTAAAAAGTGAAAAACAAAAACTTTTTTATAAAAAAAAAACAACCGACTTCAAAAAAACAGTACAAAGTGAAAAATAACTTAAATTTCGGAAGTCGGTATCAAAAAACGAAAATGCGGAACCAACGACACCGACTTCCAAAACTAAAGTTATTTTTCCCTTTGTAGTGTTTTCTTGGAAGTCGGTTTTTTTTTATTATAAAAAAGTTTTTTTGTAAGCAAATCAGCACCCTAAAATTTGTAACACACTTTCATTCGCAATCTGAAAGATTTCGAAGGATATTGCTAAACCATTGCTTCATATGTTCGGAAAATTTGCCGGCTCAACAATGTAAATAACGCAAATGTTGTTGAATTGTCAAAATGAAAGCCGTTGCTACTGTTAGAGCGTTAAGGCGCGTCCCCACGAGGGCCGCGCGGTTTGGTCGCGTTACAAACAACAGCAAAAGCCTCGTGAGGCCGGGCCTCGCGAGGCTTTGAGGCCACACGGTCCTAGTAGAGACGCGCATTTACGCAATCACCCCGCTGTAAGAAGCTGACACTGACAGATCTTTTTGATTGACAAGACACAGCATTATAGAGAGACAATAAGTGACAAAACCTTAAAATAGTTGGTACTTTAGGAATATGCAATTTTGAACTACTACTTCCTCTACAATATACTACTTATATTGTAGAGGAAATATTGTTGTAGGCTCTTATCATTTCAATTTTGTTGAACAACAGGAGTGCGCGCATTTTTTTTAATTAATAGAAATATTTGGTTCGATTCAAATCAAATCAATTGCGCCCAGGTAGAAATGCGCCGAGAATACAAAATCGGTGAGTCCCGGGAAATTTATCTAATTGTATGTTATCAAGAAGATTGTAAAATTGGACATTAGTTCGTTGAGTTATGGACAAAAAAGAAGAAGAATCAGGTTGTAGGTAGGGCAGGTTACACGTCTCAGTGGTAAAAAAAAACAGTATGAATTGACCTCTTCACTACATACTCGTCGTCGTAGTATAAAACAAAGTCGCTTCCCTGTCTGTCTGTCCCTATATAAGCTTAGATCTATAAAACTACGCAACGGATTTTGATGCGGTTTTTTTTAATAGATAGAGTGATTCAAGAGGAAGGTTTATATCTATAATACATGCATAATATAGTAGAGAAACACTGATAATTTTAGAGGTTTCTAATGTGATGTCGTAAATAAACACATTTTTTGCGCTTACATTGTAAACGCTGGCTGAACCCGTCGAGATAGATCAAAATAATGTACTACAGTATTGTACACCTTAAAAAGATCTACAAAAAAGTCCGCGATGGTATATGTCTATCTCTTAGGGATAACCCACAATAACCATTTTTTATCCTATACTTTTTACGAGAAATAGTGGCTCTAAAATTATCAGTTTCTCCATTGAACCCGTGCGAAGCCGGGGCGGGTCGCTAGTATTCTATTAAAACTTCGTACTTCGCTAGGCCAGCTCAAGGTAAACATATTACCGTGTGCAGCGTCTCATGACCCTCTAAGTTCACCAGCATACCCTTCAAACCAGAACACACCAATGTTGCCAGCTGACAAAAATAAGAAACACCGTACTGGCCACGTGATACAACCATGAAATCGATTCTCATGACGAAAATTTTGAAAATGTTTGCAGATGCCATCTTGGATTTTCGTTCTGACCTCACTATCGGCTTCAGTGTCCTCGAAAACCATGAAACCTATCTCTCTCACTCTGACTCTTTCTATATGTAATTTGTATAACGCTTTTTCGTTGCGTACCACCAGCTCCGTTAAACAACTTCGTTCCAATAAGGGAGATTTAGTGTGAGAGATAGAGAGGAAGATATATGTTTATTCTCTCTCACGTAACGAAATATTACGCGTCCTTCAAATGTCACTCTCAATTTTATTCTTGTGTAATTAACGAATCACCGACCAGGCCCTTTGTATACGGCACGGTTTCTTTACGGTACGGCGTATAATAAAAATAAAATAAAATAAAATATATTTATTTGACACTAAGAAATACATAGTACAAGCCAGTCTTCATAAAATAACACACGAATGTATTGCCACAAATCTGATCCTAACCCCCAAACTAGGCCTGGACCTGTATTTTGGAGGGTAGCGTTCAGCCATGGATTCTATTTCCAATCGAAAAGCATTTATAGGAGTGTCACTACAAAGTTGACAGCCAAGGTTATAAGCATTTGAAAACACATATACTGCCGTGCTAAATGCAAAAGCGGTATCTCAGGAAAGGCTACTTTTGAGAAAATTAAAGTTTTGCTCTTATTCTCTCAGTGCTTTGAGGTAAAACTGTGATAGGGAAAACTTTTTAAGGTTTTTTTTTTTATATGTTTTAAATAAGATACCGCTATTTGGCTTAGCTCGTTGGATGCATGTTTCTTTAAGCTATCCGATGCCATAAAAATTAAAGTCACGAATTTTTTTGAGATACCGCTTTTGAGTTTAGCACGGCAGTATAGGTCAACCGCGCCATAGAAAAAAACGTGTTCGTCAACAAGCTTCCATAGAGATCCATACAACACTGACGACCGTGCGTAAACACGGCGAATAAATCGTAGGTTTGCAGGGCAAGAAAAACGTGTGTGTACAAAGGGCCTTAAAAAGTTTCAACTTCAAAAACAAAAAAGAATCTCAATGCTAAAATAAAATTTCGTATGCCTGCGCTATCAGTCACCGTATTCCGCAAGCGTGGTTGCAATTTATCAATGTATAGTGAAACTTTGTTACTGAACGCGTCGTCGTCCGACTACCCTCGTTCAAATTCCAATAAGTAGCGCTCAACTCGGATATTAATCTTCATCACGACTTTATGAAGTTGTTAAATTTGTAAATCACTGGGACGAGTTTTGTTACATACGTTGAGTTTGTAGGACATGACGGTACAAGTCTTTAGTTTTCTTGTATAGGGATATTTGTAAAAAAAAAAATTGGCAGAAACGAAGTTCCTTACACTACACCACAACACAACAGAACAACCCGCACTATAACACAACAAAATACACCACACCACAACATAACATACCACACCACACCACATAACCACATATCCCTCCTTTAACACACATACCTGCACATTAATAGCCGTAGTTCATTATAGGTTCATAATGTTATCACACATAGATAATAGATTTTTTGTACACGAAGTTACAGTAGAACACTAACTCCTAAGTCACAGGGTCCCCCCTAGTTTAGGAGGCAGGGTTTTCACTATTTATGGAACCTTTGTTTCCCGCAGTTTAATGTTCCTATACAACGTGTAACGTTAAATGCGCAAAACCTTAAAATAGTTTGATCAGAATAACGAGCAGAATTAATTGAACCACTTTTTAATATAGGTCACATTTTTCAAAAAATCTTCATTAAAAACGTTGCCGTGTCTATTTATTAATAGGTCAAGCAAGTCAATGTCTGCGCGGCGCAGCGGCCCGGTGACGACTACTCCCTCGGTAAAGCGTCGTCGCAGACGCAAGAAACGATCAGAATGGCCAGTAAAACTAAAACAGCACATAAAACCTTTACAAATTTTTAATGACTTATTTTGTCTCTGAAATAGGTCAATTGAATTAAAAATCAGTTGGGGTGTGTAAGGTTTTGCGCATTTAACGTTACAAGTTGTATGTATTTGTTTGAGCTTTGTATATTAAGGTTTTTGTGTAAATAAACTTATTATTATCACGCGATACTCACACTCACACACACTCGTATATAATAGAAAGAGAGACAGAGCGAGAAAATGTGAATTTAATACGCTATCTAGTATACATTTTCATTATATTTTTTTCTCTATCTTCCCTTTGATTACCTCTGATTTCGCATCACTCTCATTATCCCAGTGATCTTTAAGCTCGTGACAATAAGGTTTTTTTTTTTTTTTCTTTATTTTAAGGGCTTTATCGCTGAGCGATGACGTCGCCCTGTAACATCAGCACAATCAACTAAACTTAAAAACAGATAACACTTAATTTAAAACAAAGAATGCCAGTTTGTACAGTATCCTAGCTTGTTCCCATAAAGGACATGCCAGGATAGCATTACACTCTCCAATATCATACTTATTTATAGAACCAAGTAAATTAAATCTCAAGGCCTCATTCCATACACACTCCATCAAAACATGTTGCACATCTTCGACTACTCCACATTCTTCACAGTTGGGTGATGTTACCTTTTTCATCAGAAAACCGAAACAATAAGGTTACTGTTAGGTTGCTGCAACTGTTAAATCTGTAAAAATCACAGTGGTCTTTATTATAGTTGTAACAAGGGTGCTGTTGGGCTGCAGCTGTCAGAAGTAAAATAACTGTGTAATAATAATAATACATTTTTATTAAGGGTTTGTAGTACAGATGCCAGCACATCAAGCTACCTGAAACTGTAATTTTTTTCCAATCAACTTTGAACCTCACACTTCAGCGATAAAGCTGAAAATTTCCAGTCTGTACAAGGTTTAACGCGAATTTAGCATTAATAAGTCCGAGCAATTCTATAAAAATCTCGCCGTGAAAACTTGGGTGAAGTGAGCTTCAAGTGAGCTGTCATTCTACTTGTACCTGATGCTATTGACATTATTGATAGCTCACTTCACCTACGTTTTCACGCTGAGATTTTTACAGAATAGCACACTGCTGGTAAGTTTGACGAAGGCTTTACGCGGGAGATGTATTAGAATTTCTCATCATCATTATCGTTGTCCGATAATGTTTTGATTTCATAGAGCAATGGTTTTTCAAATTGACGAATAGCTTGCGTGTAGCCGTAACTACGATTTCTAAGGAAATTAATTAAAACATTTCCTACTCGCCTAAAAACTGAAACATGCCGTTCATTTTATGTTACTTGCTCTCCAAAGTTCGCTGTATACCTAATACAAAGTAAACCATTGGAAATGCAACGCTTTTGCCAATTTACTTGGAACTTGAGCATTGAGCAAGCAATGAGACTGCGGAATAAATTTTGTTAATAATAGTTTACCTCTTTCCCGAAGTTTTTCATCGTGAATTTTCAGCGAAACTTCGCTATTTGCTATCTTCTGTTGAATAACTCTGCAGCTACTAAACGGTAGGCAAAACGTTTTTACGTCGCTGTATAAAAAACCAGAGTACTTTCTTAGACTACGCCTCCTTAAATATGCAAAAATGTCTCTCTCATTTCGAGACTCACTCAGAAAAATAAAGAAGCTAAAATTAAATAATGACCGTTTAATTAGTAAGAACCAAACTAAGCTGACTTTTTATTTTTGAACGGACTTAATTCAAACGTTAGCAAAAAGCGCAAATTACCCAAAATAAATCTAGGGCGGGATATTTAACGTTAAAAACGACGTTAATTTATTCGATAGCGTTATCTTTGAACAATTAACTGGGTTTTTTAAGGAAATAACTGGTGTTCGGTAGCAGGGTCGGTGGCTCATTAATCTAGCTCTGTCATCACTTCGTCTGTCCTGTCCGTTACAGGATTACTCGGAAGTAAATTTGGAGCCAAATGTCTTCCCAACTCGTTATGGAGATTGCCTCGAGAGGTAGTGGTAGTTCCAGGTGACACGTCTTAAAACTATCCCCAGTTTGGACGGTTTCTAGGTAACATCTGTCGGGGGAAAATTATATGTATACATAATCATGTTAAGTTTTAAATTAACATTGGCATTGATGACAAATTGATTACAGCCGGTCGATTCTGTAAAAATCTCATCGTGAAATCATAAGTGAAGTGAGCACTTAATAGTGTTAATCCCTAGCGAATGACAGCTCACTGCACGCTCACTTCACCCAAGCTTTCACGGTGAGATGGTTACAGAATCGCACGGCTGACATATTATTACTTATTACCTACCTACTTCACACCTAGTACGTACTCGTACGTGGGTGGATCAAATATAAACCGGACTTAAGTAAAAAAACACCGCGTGTATTATTATAAAAAAATGTGATATTTTTAATTTTCTATATAATTTCCCCTTCTATTAACACATTTTTCCCAGCGCAGGGGAAGTTTCCTGATGCCACTATCGAAGAGTGTAGTCGATCGTGACTTTGTTGTGTGTCGTGTTTTAATGATTCCACTTCTTGGTCAGTGTGAAAACGGCGTCCACGTATTTTCTACAGCTGGGCGGCCACTTGAAATTTTTTTGTGCCATGAGTACATTTGAGTTCTTGAAAGCGCATTCTTATTGAACTGTAGAGTCAATGGATGCAAAATTTCGGAAGGTTTTATTCCCTTCGTGTTAAAAAAAATATGATAATTCGTTGCTCAACAGATGTATGTACCTCCTGCTCAGACATGATGCTACTGGCGCACAATAAACTATAGTGAGCCGAAGCAGTACCCCCCCTCCCCTAGATGATCCCCACGAAGACATACAACAGCATCAAGCGCGTCACTTCGATGAGCGACCTCGATTCTGTAAAATTTCACCGTGAAATCATAAGTGAAGTGAGCACTTAATAGTGTCAGTCCCTACCATTATGGAATGACAGAGCTCACTTCCCGCTCACTTCATCTAAGTTCTCACGGTGAGATTTTTACAATAGCACTGCAGTAAAAAAAAGTCCGTTTTATATTTGATTCACCCACGTATTTCTAATCAAATTCAAAGAAGCAACAAAACAACCACATTTATGATCTTTGTAAATTTTACAAAGCACATTTTCTTCACTCTCAATAAATAAATAAATACACTGCACCTCACTCTCTACTTCCATACTACAAATATGTGCATATTTGTTAAATTGAACAAAAGGTAACTGGAATAGCATACCCAAATATTTAAGCCAACCCAGATTAGTAAAACGGTCCTGTTAACTCAAATTCTAATAACCACAGCAGCCGCTATTATTTCTACCTACAATTCCCCTTAAAAGGGTTTTCAACAATAGCGGTAGAACTACTGTGGAAAATAAACTGTCCATAGCGTCAGTCCACCCCATAGAATCCCGGAGGTATTCACGTCAAAATTATCTGAACAATTGCTTCCCTGTTCCTTTGTTTCACGAAGCGTTTGTATACACGACAGTATCAAGAGCAAAGTAAAATATAAAACAGATTAGTGCAAGTCTAGAGCACAATTAGAAGAAAGACTGAATTATAGGGTGTAGCGACAAACCCGACAGATCGAGCGATAGTATCGATTGTAAACAAATGCCAACGTCATCAATAAATAGAAGGCCAATTCTCGTATGGCGAACCAAACTATAATTATCTATGGTTCCCACTGGCTAAAAAGTCTGCCTTTGTACCTTTTTGTGTGCGAAAAGTTAAAATACATAAATAAATAAAACGTCACAACACTACTTTGGTCTAGAGCGGGATGTCTATGGTTCACAGGAAGAAATTAGTTGGACTTAGGATTTTGAATCGAAATGTAAATGTAAACATTACAAACATATTACTATACTCTGTGCGATTAACTAACAAGATTCTTATCCTGTGTTTGTACGTATATTTTTCCACTGTCGCTTGGATACTAAGATGTGATACAAATATAAACTTACAACAACAACAACAACTGCCGGTCGATTCTGTAAGAATCTCACCGTGAAATCATAGGTGAAGTGAACACTTAATAGTGTCCATCCCTACCATTAGGGAATGACAGAGCTCACTTCCCGCTCACTTCACCTAAGTTCTCACGGTGAGATTTTTACAGAATAGCACTGCTGGACCGAGTTTCATTCAAGTAAAAGGACGCATTAACGCGCCTAAACTCGTATTTTAAAACCTACAAAATCTAGTCGCGATCATCTCAGTGAGTATCAATGTCAAAAATATATGTAAAATAGAGGTATTTTTGACAGATTGAAACCGTGATTAGAATCCGAGTGTCATTGTAAATATCAGAATTGTCTTTTTTGTCTAACTAAAGAATCCAATCAGTCCATATTATTGATTACGTTGACCGACGTCAGTCAATGTAGCGACACCCTAAACCCGCGGGAGTAGTCGCTCGCACGCGATAGTATTTACTTGTCATCGTCACTTTTGTATGCATTTTTCCCCTATAACCACAGCAGCCGCTATTATTTCTACCTACAATTTCCCTTAAAAGGGTTTTCAACAATAGCGGTAGAACTACTGTGGAAAATAAACTGTCCATAGCGTCAGTCCACCCCATAGAATCCCGGAGGTATTCACGTCAAAATTATCTGAACAATTGCTTCCCTGTTCCTTTGTTTCACGAAGCGTTTGTATACACGACAGTATCAAGAGCAAAGTAAAATATAAAACAGATTAGTGCAAGTCTAGAGCACAATTAGAAGAAAGACTGAATTATAGGGTGTAGCGACAAACCCTACAGATCGAGCGATAGTATATATTGTAACAAAGCCAATTCTCGAGTGGCGAACCAAACTATAATTATCTATGGTTCCCACTAGCTAAAAAGTCCGCCTTTTTACCTTTTTGTGTGCGAAAAGTTTAAATACATAAATAAATAAAAGTCACAGCACTATTTTGGTCTAGAGCGGGATGTCTATGGTTCACAGGAAAAAATTAGTTGGACTTAGGATTTTGAATCGAAATGTAAATGTAAACATTACAAACATATTACTATACTCTGTGCGATTAACTAACAAGATTCTTATCCTGTGTTTGTACGTATATTCTTCCACTGTCGCTTGGATACTAAGATGTGATACAAATATAAACTTACAACAACAACAACAACTGCCGGTCGATTCTGTAAGAATCTCACCGTGAAATCATAGGTGAAGTGAACACTTAATAGTGTCAATCCCTACCATTAGGGAATGACAGAGCTCACTTCCCGCTCACTTCACCTAAGTTCTCACGGTGAGATTTTTACAGAATAGCACTGCTGGACCGAGTTTCATTCAAGTAAAAGGACGCATTAACGCGCCTAAACTCGTATTTTAAAACCTACAAAATCTAGTCGCGATCATCTCAGTGAGTATCAATGTCAAAAATATATGTAAAATAGAGGTATTTTTGACAGATTGAAACCGTGATTAGAATCCGAGTGTCATTGTAAATATCAGAATTGTCTTTTTTGTCTAACTAAAGAATCCAATCAGTCCATATTATTGATTACGTTGACCGACGTCAGTCAATGTAGCGACACCCTAAACCCGCGGGAGTAGTCGCTCGCACGCGATAGTATTTACTTGTCATCGTCACTTTTGTATGCATTTTTCCCCTATAAAAAGCAGTGGCTAGACACAGCCGCTAGACCACTGCTCTCTTGTGCTGCGGACGCGACACCTCAAGTGCCAAGTGTGCGACGACATCAAAGAAAATGTATAAATAAATTTGACTGCACAGTTTGTGGCGTCACTTAACGCCACGCCGTAGCGGTCACTTATGGCCTTATATAACTTAGCAAAACTTTAACCTATTTATATTAAAAATTAAAGTAGCTTTTCATTGTTCTTCTAAATTGCGCAGCGGATTTTGTTGCAGTTTTCACCATCATTAAAGAATTGATTCCGGAGGGCTTGTGTGTATGATACATTAATATTTAAAGTACATATTGTTATAAATAAATCTCGAAGTTTCGTCAAGTCATAAGAACCGTTTTTTTTTCACACGCTAGTTTTATTTAAACGCAACACAGGTTTTGTACAAGAATGTTGCTTCATATTAACCTAATATTCAACTCGTACATACATTAACTCACGTCTCCTTCTAATGGGTGTAGGCAGAAACTACAGAACGCCTGCTACGATCCTCAAATACTCCTTTTGCCTCGTTTACGTTAGTATGTCTGCCGGTCGATTCCGTAAAAATCTCACCGTGAAATCATAAGTGAGGTGAGCACTTAATAGTGTTAATCCCTGGCGAATGACAGCTCACTCCACGCTCACTTCACAAGCTTTCACGGTGAGATGGTTACAGAATCGCACGGCTGGTCACACATGCCAGTTGAGAGTACTACGTACCTGACCTTTCTGAAGGACGTCACCAATGAGGTCACTAAAACTCAAACTCAAAGCATTTATTTCAAATAAATCAATTACGGGCACTTTTAGATTGTCAAGGGGTCGGTCAGTCAGAAAATGAAAATGAAAATTGTCCTCCTAGGGCGTCCCCTCCCGGCGTTTCCACTCATAATTCAAGTATATTCGCAATACAAAATAAGAGACAAAATCTTTTCATATTCTTACAAAACATGTTTAATCTCTAATTGATTGAACAAGAATAAAATTATACCCGAAATGAAGAGAAATTTAAGACGTCTCGTACACTCGACTGGTTTTGTTATCCCTACAATACGGTTAATTAACCACCCAGTGTTATGCAAATAGTGGACTAGATTCGTTACGGGGTGGATACACTTGACCCAAATGGTTGAGCGGTGAAGCATCTGCCCTTTGTGTCAGGGTTCGATTCTTACATAATTTACGTGTTTGCCAGGTCCGGTAAATCTTCTATACTAACAATAAAGCTGAAGAGTTTGTTTGTTTGATTGAACACACTAGTAACACTAATACTAATATTTTACACACTAATATTCAATTATATTTTACACACTAATATTCAATCATAATTTACACACTAATATTCAATTATATTTTACACACTAATTTCAATTATATTTTACACACTAATATTCAATTATATTTTATACACTAAAATTCAATTATATTTTACACACTAATATTCAATTATATTTTACCCACTAATATTCAATTATATTTTACACACTAATATTCAATTATATTTTACACACTAATATTCAATTATATTTTACACACTAATATTCAATCATATTTTACACACTAATATTCAATTATATTTTTGCATTCAACATCACGCTATGACCCTTAGGAGCCGACCAAAAAGAAAAAGTCTGCAAAAACTCTAAGCGATAACGAAGTAATAGTGTGGGGAGGCGGTGCGATGCGATATGATGCGCGATACGGCTTGGGGAAACAAGAAATGTATTTATTTATTAATTTAATCGTTCAATCACCAAGCACATAAATGTACAGAGGAGGACTTAATTCCATAGGCATTTTGTACCAGTCAACCTTTGGGTGATGCAGAGACAAACAATACTAGGTGCAATCATGAAAATTGAGGAATAAATATTTTAAATATAAAGATACGCATAAACCTAATAAAACTATAAATATAATATATACCTAATTACATTTGAATATAAGCACAAATAAATATACATAAATACATGAATTGACTAAAAAGGAATAAGACAAACAATGAGAAAATATTACCGTTGTGATGTTACTGCCAGCTTCTTGCGAATGTGCTCGCGAACCTTAACTTTAAAGGATAATCGGTTGGTTGCCATCCTGATTTCTTGGGGGAGCGCATTCCACAGAGAGATAGACTGAACCAAGAAGGAAGAGTGAAATTTCGTGCGGACAAAGTCGCAGGCAGAAGCTAGTATGTTAATAATGGACGATGACTTGAATAGTATGATTCCGATAAGAATGTAGGGTTTCTTATGAATAAAACCGAGGCTGTTGACCCAATAAAAATACTTTGTAGATTGATACAAAATCTGAGTTTATACCTAAGCGGCAAATTCACACCATTTATTTAGGTGCGTGAATGTCTTATTTAAATTAATATTTCCTCCAATTCCAAAAGGACATTGGTGCCGATTACTGAACTTACATTTAAATTAGTTTATGAACAAGGGAATCAGCGCCATTATCTTTTTTTTATGACCCTTGACTCTTGAAAAAAAAAATCGTGTACTTATAAAATAAAGTAAATTGTTAGGCAGAACGAAATATTAATACATTCAGACAGATTTCTACCAGTTTACTCCTACCGCAACCCGCGTTAAAAAACTTCGTACCAAAAATTACCGCTTCATAATATTAGTTTAGAAACGTTGGCATACCTGTTGGTATCACAATACCTGTTTATTATGATAAATGAGACACTATAAATGGAGGGAAACAAACTTGAGCATACCTTTAGTTATTAGTGACAAAATCTCGACCAACTTCATTACCAACAAGTTTGAACTTCCTAACTTAATTACCCGGCTTTATTACGATGGTAAACAGTGTTTGACTTTATTTATGAAAACCTAGTACCTAGGTAAGCCTGCCTGTGGGTACTCTTTATTTTTTTTTAAAACGTTGCCCCACACTAGGAATTTCTCCTGTATTGTGGGTGCGTTTACAAACATTTAAACTCACATACACAAACAACCAGACCCGGAATAACTACTTGTAGGTCATACAAATATTTGTTCCGTGCGAGAATCGAACCCGCGACACGCAGCGCAGCAGTCAATAGCTTAACCACTGCGCCAACCGTGCTGTACTTACAAGTTTGTGATTAATTTTATTCGCTACACGTGTAAATGTAGAATTTAAAGGCTCTCCCTCACATGCGCGTTCTTATCGGTCGATAATATCGGATGCGTTATCTTTTTAGTACAGTTTTACAGCTGTTTGTATTAGAACAGCCACGAAGTAACACACTGCTACGATAATAACGACGCAGTGGAAGTAGGACGTTTGCGTCTTAGAATTTTCTGTTGATATAATAATTAGATTTAACAGAGCGAATTGGCAATTTGACGCCACTTAAAATCTAAATGGGAAACAATAATTTTCACAAGAAATTCAGGGAGAAGAGTTGAGATTGAAAACTCCATTAAAATGTACGTTTTCTTCTACGGCGCTCCAATTTCATTTTCAGAATCAGTGTACAAATACAGAACGCTTAAATAATTCTCATAAAATAAAATAACGGCTGTCATAAAAAAAGTTTTTGCTGGAATAAAGTTACCATCACATATTGACAGCTGATTGGTGAATACTACAGGGTTGTTTTAAATTGGCTAGCTAAACTCCTCAGAGGCGATAGATATCGATATCTTAATATTATGATAAAACAAAAAAAAAAAAAAATATCATTTTTTGTGGAGTCATCGACCGCAGTAATTGTATTCACTAGAATATCTTAACATGATATAACATAGTAAAACAGTTTTTCTCAATTCACTTTAAGTAACACAATATTTTTTTGGGAGGTAAACGACCATTGTTGGTGTAACAATGGATAGGTATGTACCTCCCAAAAAAAAAATATTATTTTATTGTGCTTAGATATCTACGCCCATTGCGTCTGCGTAGTTTAGCTAGTCAAATTAAAATAACTTTGTATATCATGTTAATAGACTAGGCAGCTCGGCTCGCTGTAAATGTAACATACATATACAGTAGGGAAACCACATATACCTAGGCAATGAATTATAACCCACACTTGTTAGCGCCTTTTCTGACGATATACAACAAAATTACGAAATCTGTCACGAAAAACAATCAGCTGTCTCTAGATTTATGTTCGCATAACTCGTCAAAATGTAGCAGCTGATTATCTTTCGCGACGGATTTCGTTTTTTTTTTTTTTTGTATTTTGTCAGAAAAGGCGATAATAAGCATGTGGTATAATTTATTGCATATACTCATATGTGGTTTCCGTACTTTATATACAGAATGACAAGATCTGGACCCGCCATAGCAAATTTGCATATAGGTAGAGGAGATCATTCACTAATTATTGAACCTTACTTTCCCTACCTAAAGTGTTATAGTTTGGGAGATTTGTAAATTTTTATACTTTTTTGAGATTCACAGACATCAGTTATATATTTTTTTTTATCGTGTGTAGAATAAAAGAGTGGTTTATATAAAGTATGTTTTATTTATTATAAAAATTCATAGTATGGCAATATAAATTATAATAATTATCTTATGACAACATAATCAATATTTATCAGCATAAATTTACACAAGTAAATATCATCAAAAATAAATATTACAAGTTCGACTTACTCCAATATCGGGTAATGATAACTCCACGAACGTTGCACACAAACTGAGCTCGCAATGATTTTTTTTTTTTTTTTGGGAATGGCATCTCGCAGTTCAACCTATGAGGTTGTCGACTGCTTAACCGGGCTTGCCTGTGGATGCCTCAATAAATTAAGGCCTCCAGCCAGGGCTTAAAAAAACTTAAAAACTAAGCGACTACACGCTAAGGGCACCCCCTGTGGGGTACGGACCTCGGCTTAGGGCGTCGCTGGGAGAGGGCAGCAAGGGACAGGCTGGATCGGAATTATTTAGGGGCGAATTTTGTACTACAGGCTCAGCGGCGCGGGCTGGCTCGAGCAAGGGTCGGGGCGGACATGGTATGGGGTGTCGCGACGGGCCTCGACGGCGAGGACGGAAAGACGGCTTTCGGGACTTGTGTTTTGTGAGCGTGCTGGTGGCTTTACTACTCTCCTGTAGGAGGGTCGTAGCGTCGTCGGGGATAGTGAGAGTATGCCTTGGTCGGCGAATCCTACTTATGCGAGAGGGAGTGTATCGGGCGGCCGCTGCTATCAGGGGATTGGGATGCTTTATGCCAGTATCAAAGAAGCGCTTGGAAAGGCGTTTCATGAACTGCTGGATGGTGGGTATTCTGAGATCTAAGTGTAGACTCTCATTGCGGACATAGAAGGGGGCTCCCGTGACCTTTCTGAGGAAACGGTTCTGGAGGGTCTGCATTCTATGCAGGTGGCGAGGCTTGGCGTGTGCGAAGACTACGCAAGCATAGGTCATGATGGGACGGATGACCGCGGTGAAGAGGCGCAATTTGCACTTGAGTGACAATTTGCTGCGGGCGGTCAGTAAGAAGTGGAGCCTACTGAGAGCGAAAGAGGCGCGCGAACGAGCCGTCTTTATGTGCTCTCTGAAAGTAAGGTGGTGGTCGAGGATGACACCTAAGTATTTGGCTTGCTTCCCCCAAGGGATCGGCTTGCCATACATAGTGATCGGACTGGGGAGGGGGGAGGCGAGTCGACGAGGTTTCGAGAAGAGCACTGCCTGACTCTTATCGGGGTTGACCTCTATTCTCCATTTCCGGAACCAAGCGCCTAAGACGCTTGCGGAGGTCTGGAGAGTACGAGCAATAGAGGCCTGACAGCGACCCGTATAGTAAATGGCAGTGTCGTCGGCGAATAGAGCCAACTGAGCCTTTTTACTATTTGGAATGTCGCTGGTGAATAGGCAGAACATGAGGGGGGATAACACGGATCCCTGGGGGACTCCGGCACGGATGGGGTGAGGGGAGGAGAGTGCACCCTCGACGCGGTAGCGGAAAGTACGATCCGACAGAAAGTCTCGTAAGATGTGCACGAGACGGTCTGGCACTCCTAGTAGGTAAAGCTTATATAATAAGCCATTGTGCCAGACTTTGTCGAAAGCTTTCGCTATGTCGAAGCTCGCAATGATGGCGGCACGCTCTTTTATATAGTAAAAGTGGGGATGGCGCCATGATTGCGAGCTTGACAGTTAAACTTATTATAATATTGTTTTGCAGCTAAATTACGATTTTAGGTCATTAATAATCTGTAATTATTTAACAACAAATAATGTAATATAAAAAAAACATGAGAGGCATAAAATTACATGTGCTTACATAAGATAACCTAGGACGTCTATTTGAGCACGTGTCTGAGCATTTGTGTGTAACCGTGCTTACACACACGTGTTTAAATTTCGATACTCACTACCATCGCGTCTGCGCAGTTTAGCTAGCCAATTTAAAATAACCCATTGTATAATCAATTTCAGGAATCGTGGGTCTACAAATATCTTTCAGCGTAGGCGTTCCAATGGCATGAAAATTTTCTAGCTACGATCCCTTTTCACTATTACATTTTAATGACCACCCTACCGATTATTTTGTTGTTAGTTTAATTAAATTCTAATGAAGTCTGTTACAATTAACTTTGTTACTAAGTTAATTGTAACTTTGTTGCAAAATTATACACGATAATGTTATGGGTAGTTGAATGTTTTTGTTTAATTCGTTTTAGATAAGCATTCAATTAACGAATCCGTGTGCTCATCGAGTATTTCGGGACATCGCCAAGATCGCCATCGATTGATCGACTCTTCACTTGACTAGAAGGCTGGCCTAAGTTTAGGTCCAAGAATCAGCATTGCCATCCAACGTGGCAACGCTGCCAGCTTTTTGGGCACTTTTCCTACTGACGGCGATGCGGACGATTTTTTGATGCCCATTAAGTTCATCCCTTTTTTTTACACTTATACCTAATATCCACCAATCTTGGTTGACTGGTAGAGAATGCCTAAGGCATTAAGTCTGCCTTTGTACCTTTTTGCGTGCGAAAAGATTAAATAAATAAATAAATATGCATGTATTATAAAATTAAAAAAAAATATAACCAATTTAGAAAATAGGTAACTGGAATATTTGTAGAAAGTACTTTTAAATTACTTTATTATTTTACACAAATTCCTGTTCATCATTTTACACGTGGCCAAACTCGAAACTATCGCCGCCATCTTGTTTTTTCAATGCATTTCACAAAACAATTGCATAAATGTTTAGCAACCATGCCTCTCTGCCATAGTCATTCAGGCGCCAAAATATCTTTGAAGCACTCTAAATAGGTAATTTGATGCACCGCATTTAATACAATATACATGGTGGCATCTCATCAACGCTCAAACTGTTATCATGAATTCGGTACATGGTTCGAAACCGACACAATTTTTAAAATTTTTCGATTATCAAAAAAACAACTGCTGTTTTATAGAAAAGTGCAATACCTACGCGATCAAAATGTAATGGTTCAGAATCAAGTACTGTACCCATGGTAATATGTTGTCCGTTGATATATGCCACCCTGTATATTAATAAAGATGGCAAACGATCCGTCACTCTCAATTTGAATCATTTTGAAGCATATTGCTAATCCACTGCTCTATATGTTCGAAAAATGTGTCTGCTCAAAAACGTAAATAACGCAATGAATGTTGTTGCACTGTCAAAATGAAACCCATTGCTACTGATAGCGTGTTGCGTAATTTCCCTGCTGGCTAAAAGCAAAAAATCTATAGAATCCTAATCTGTAGTTAAAAAGCTTATTAAAAGAGCACAGACAGAGACGTACAGACGCTAGCACATCAAGCTACTACAATCTGTCAGATTTCTTTAATAGATTTTCAACTTTATCCCTATAGTATAAGGTTCAAAGTTGATTGGGAAAATATGACAGTTTCGGGTAGCTTGATGTGCTGGCGTGTGTACCTACACCTCCCAAAAGCACCTGTTACTTCTCTGCTCATTTTTGCAATGCCGTAATCTCATTTCTAAAATAGTCTCACTGCTCACATATAAATATTCTTTATTAATTCCTTAGATAATATTTCTGTGTCCAGCTTAGAGATAAATAAACGTTGCTCATCTGTTTCTCGCCACATGGGACAAGAGTAGATGAGGAAAAAGGCTTATTCTCACTCTAGAGTTATTAGAGGTACCTACGAAGAAAAGGAAGCTTGCAGAATGTGGAAATGGTTTTACTGCGTTTACTTTTAACAATAATGTGTCTGTGTGTGTAATAGACACCTAACCATTGCATGTTAGCAATTAATCTTTTCTAATATATTGTACGAGTATGCGTGATTGATACCTAAAGAATGCAACGTGTTGCATGCTGACCGTTGTGCCCTATACATGGTCAAATTAAGTTTGCTAGCGAAACTCAGCAGACGTGCTGGATAAGTATCGTTATTGAAACACGATGAAACGACAAAAAATATGAATCTTTTTTTTTTTGGGGTCAACGACTGCTGTTAGTGTAGTTAATCGAAGTATGAGTTGAGAAAATCTGTTTTTTTTTATCATGTTTAGGTATCGATCACCATTACGTCTGTGAAGTTTGCACAAAAAAACCTGCTTTTTTATTATACTAACGATGGTCGTTGACCCCAAACAAATATCATCAAATATATATTTTTTGTTTATTTTATTTAGACAGCGATACCTATCACGTTTCATGGAGTTTCGCTAAGTAATTTAATTTAAATTCTACTTATTTATACAGATCACAAACAGATACTTCAATTTTATTTATTCTTATAGATTGTCACCCTGTATAACATTAAATAACATAGCACGTAAAACATGGCTCCCCAGGTTTTAGCTACAATAGCATTTTTAGGGTTCCGTACGCAAAGGGTAAAACGGGACCCTATTACTAAGACGCCCCTGTCTGTCCGTCCGTCCGTCTGTCCGTCCGTCCATCCGTCTGTCACCAGGCTGTATCTCATAAATCGTGATAGTTAGACAGTTGGAATTTTCACAGATAATGTATTTTTGTTGTCGCTATAACAAAAAATACTAAAAAACAGAATAAAATAAATATTTAAGGGGGCTCCCATACAACAAACGTGATTTTTTGCCGCTTTTATAGATAATGATACAGAACCCTTCGTGCGCGAATTTATTAGATAAGTACAGCACTGAAAGTTAGTAGTCCTCGGATAATCATCGCGGAATGTGGCGGTTGTCTAATATTCAACCTTATTACTAAAGGCATAAAGGTGAAAAGTGGTCAAAGTAGTTCACGGATGGGACGTGAGCAGAAAAAGATGAAGCCGAAGATGGTGCATCGATATCCCGAAGGAATTTAGCTATGCAAATATTCCTCTTTGAAGTTATAGAGGAATTTATCAGTTTGTGCAAGAATATAATAAGTTTACAGTGGAAAATGTATTTTTGGGAAGTATACCTAAGTACCTAGAGTTACAATCTGTAAATGGCCTACTGTATCCTAATTTTTCAACTTCTCACAAGTTATTGATTCGACAAAAAACTACACCGAAATTCTTCTTTTAACTGAGTACCGAGAAACGCAATATTTCAATATCGCATTCGGATAATTAAACCCCTGTTAAGAACACTGCAGAAACGGGACATAAGTCACGTCTCTCAAAGGATCGTTCTAGTTGCATTCGCTTCAAAAGATTCGCATAGCAAAAGGCAATGGGATAAAATCCTGTTTAGGAGGTTTTATTTCACGATAAAGCACAGTAGTACTAAAAACCCAACGTTCAATCTCTTTGGCAATTCAACATTCAAATGATATTATATCTGCTCTAATAAGAATTCCTTTCCACCACAGCAGTCTAAGTTCTGAACAGCGGAATGTCAACCACAGTCTGACGTCAGAAGTATTCGCAACGCGTTTTTATACTAGAAACGTGGTCAGAATAACGTAGATTCTGTCTATTGGCATTCTTTTTTTATACATCTGAAGTCTGAATGTCGCCAATCATTCGGCAAATGCAATTTGGAGGGTACACTTTGAAAATAAAAGACTTTTCTGCTTTGTGTGAAAGGCAGAGAAGAGAAACGTGATTTATTATGATTTTGCTATATTTTGAGCAAGATTGCGTTGCTTTTTTTTGCTCGATGTCTCTTTCGACGTAAATAATTTTATCGCAAGATGATTTAACAGATTTCTTGGCGGAGAGATACCTTGAAAATGTACTCAGTCATGCAAATAGAAATATATTTAACACATTTTACTCACAAACGAATCTTAAATTGGTCTCCTGACTACGAAAATAAACGTGCTAAATGTAAGAGGAGAACAAAAATTAAACACTGCAAAGTAGACGCTGTGGAGCTTTATTTATGACTTGCACTGCTTTGTAATTAAAGTTATGTTTTAATATGGAACTAGCGTCTTACGTTTTAATTTATAAAATTAGCCTTTATAAAGTCACCTTTAATCTATATATTTATAACACTTATAAGGACCGGTTGCACTGACGGCAGGTAGCAAGATAAAAGAGTAAAGAATTGCGAGTTAAACAAGAGTATACAGAAATATAAAAAATAAATAATGAATTAAATCAAAAATATAAATTTAAATATATATACCTAATTGTATATATACTCTTGTATACGGCACGGTCTCATTACGATACTGCGTATAAACAACGTATTAGAAAAACGTGTCTGTCAACAAGCTTCCATAGAGAACCATACAACACTGACGACCGTGCTACACACAGCGAATAGACAGTAGTTTTTCACGGCATGAAAAACGTGTACGTACAAAGGGCCTTATTGCTAGCGGTGCGGAGTACACAGTCTATGTGTGGGGGGTTTCAAGAATCAGCAAAAAGTTACCGTGAAAAAAATTCAATCGCATTTGTATTTCACACAGCAAGACAGCAAGGAAGGAATTTTGTGACTTTTTAAATCACACGCAATCCGCTGTCGCATACTGCATGAGCAGCCGTGCGATTCTGTAAACATCTCACCGTGAAAGTTTGGGTGAAGTGAGCGTGGAGTGAGCTGTCATTCGCTAGGGATTAACACTATTAAGTGCTCACTTCACATATGATTTCACGGTGAGATTTTTATAGAATCGACCGGCTGAACGCCAATTCTCGTGATTAAAAACGTTCACATTTTTATCGCAATCTCATCACAGCGACAATCAGTGTCAAAAACTTATAAACAAAAGAGGTATTTTTGACAGATTGAAACTGAGATCAGAATGAGAACGTTCTTAACATTACGAGAATTGCCCTTCAGCCGTGCGATTCTGTAACCATCTCACCGTGAAAACTTGGGTGAAGTGAGTCGAGTGAGTCGTCAATAGTGTCAATCCCTAGCATCAGCATGACTCACAGCTCACTCTAAGCTCACTTCACCTTAGTTATCACGTTAGATTTTTCCAGAATCGACCGGCTTGTCTTTACCAATTAGTTTAATCATTTCTTACCACCCGACTACACGTCAGTAAAAACAGGGTTATGTTTTTTAAACAGTAGTTGTACAGTCGCCAGCACATCATGCTACTACAATGTGCCGAATTTCTTTCATAGATTTTAACTTTATCACTGGAGCATAAGGTTAAGGGGCCCGCGGCTAAATAATAACAGCTGCACAGGTCAATCGATCAGGTTAAGCTACGCTTGCCGCGGTTGGTCTGTGGATGGGTGACCATCTTTACATACCGAGACCCCTCCGTGCCTCGGAAAGCACGTTAAGCCGTTGGTCCCGGCTGTCATTCGTAGATCTTTGACAGTCGTTACGAGTAGTCAGAAGCCCGAAAATTTGACAACCAGTCTTACCTAGGGGTATCGTATTACCCAGTAGCTGGGTTGTGGAGGTCAGATAGGCAGTCAATGGCCAGGTGTTCCCGGCCCATCCCGTAGCCCCCCACCCGGGGGGACATGCAGGGCCCGCCAACTAGGCGGGCAGGCGCCGGGGGGATTGTGGACGCAAAGGCTGAGCCGGATTCCCATGACCCCCCCATCAAGGCGATGAGGGAACACCGCTGAGTTTTAGTGGGTATACTGCCACTTTGGCAGGGAGTCCCACATACTCCGTTCCGTCCCCCGACGAGCGGAGATGCGTAATGTCATTTCTCAGCGAAAAAAAAAAAAAAAAAAAAAAAAAAAAAAAAAAAAAAAAAGGCAGTCGCTCCATGTAAAATACTGGTATTCAGCTGCATCCGGTTAGACTGGAAGCCGACCCCGGGCTCGGCAGATGATGACTGGAGCATAAGGTTCAAAGTTGATTGGGAAAATTTGACAGTTTCGACTAGCGTCTGTACTTTTCATAGGTAAAAAAATATTCGATCTTTTGTCGCCCACGCTACGGCATAGCCTTACAAGCTACGGTGGAACCAGACAAGCGTAACCGCATTTTGTGTCGCTGAAAAAGAGCCAAGAAAAAGATTACGATGGGTTCTTGCTACTGTAATTCATACTAATATTATAAATGCAAGTACCTCTGTCTGTCAGTTAGTCTGTTATTTTTTCAAGCGTTAACTGCTGAAAGGATTTTGATGTTTGGCATAGAATACTTTTTATCCCGGTACTAAGTTCCATTTTATAAAGAACTAGCTGCACCTCACGGTTTCACCCGCGTAAGTTTCGATTCCGTGGGAACATCGGAATAAAAAGTAAGAGCTTTAAGTAACAACTATGTACAGACGCCAGCACATCAAGCTACTACAATCTGTCAGATTTCTTTAATAGATTTTCAACTTTAGCGCTAAAGCATAAGGTTCAAATTTGATTGGAAAAATCTGACAGCTTCGGGTAGCTTGATGTGCTGGCGTCTGTACCTATCAAGTTTCATCGCAATCGGTTCATTAGATTTTATGTGAAGAAGTAACACACATATTAGCCAACAAACATATGTACCACACCGGCCACTTTTGTTTAGGTGGACATTTTTAAATTTGTAATATATTTTGAATGGAATGACCGATGATTTATTTGGATAAGGATTAATACAAAGGTATGGATAACATGGTCTGATTTTGGTCGGCATTTCTATCAACTTTTAAAATGTAAAAAACTAGTTATAGTGACATAACTATAATAGTTGGACGTATGGTATTACAATTTTTTTTGTACATATTGATATGCTCTTTAATATTGTTCAATATTTTTTTGTTCTATCATCAATAGTTTATACCTATATTGTGTTTAGGCCTATGTCCAGCAGTGGACTGCGATAGGCTGAGTTGATTGATTGATCAATAGTTTCCGTAGCGCATGCGATGATAGACATTTTATGGCTATTTTTTTACACCTTTGGTTACACTATTGAAGTTTTAGTAGGGACTCCTAATTTTTTCTAGTAATAAATATAGCCTACGTTACTCAAAATATAGCATTCTAATGGTGAAAAATTTTTGAAATAGGTCTAGTAGTTTTTTGAGTTTATTCGTTACAAACATACATACATACAAAAATACAAATCTTTCCTCTTTATAATATTAGTGTTGAAGAAAGAAAGAAAAAGTATTTATTGAGACTCGTACAGGAAGGTCACAAACTAAACTAAACATACAAACACAAACAACTCACAAACATATTGAACTAGGTCATCATTATTCTCCTGGCCTTGTCCCAATTTATTTGGAGTCGGTGCAACATGTCTATTTCTCCTATACTTCGATCTATTTTTCCTTTACTTCTTGTCTATTTCTCTATTAGTCGTCATCTCAGTAATCACCATTATTTCTTTCTTCTTATAATTATTATAAAACTAGGGTATTTATTTTATTTCTTATTGTGTTAGATATTTATACCTCACCTGTCTCTGCCAGCAGTAGTGAGGGCTATGCTGGCAGAGACAGAGAATTGGACGGAAGTAGCCTCCTTCTGTGAGACCGTGATGGTCAAGAAGGAGGCCGCTGAGCGGGATCGGGAGAGGGCTGATCCTGCTCGGAGAAGGAGGCGTCAGGGATACAACCGCCTTGGCGCCTAATACACCAAGTGACCCCAGGGAAGACGGTAGCACAGTGGTCACGTGCTGCCGTGCATAGCGAGACTCAGGGGAGGCCCCTTTACAGTCTCCCCAGAGATGTGCCTTACAGGCGTTGCACAGGGGGTTCCGGAATTGGTCTTTTAAGAGGAACCACACCGGTGATCACCATCAACACATAGGGGTGCCTATGTGCTGATGGTGATCACCGTGGTTGTTTTAATGAGGTAAAAATCCCGAACTCTCGCCAGAGGTCGGGTGCCTTTTGAAGGTTTCCCCCCGAAAACAAAAAAAAAAGTTATTTATATCTCAACGTATACTGCACCGGTTGACGTCATCACATCAGCGCCGGCGGCCGCCGAAAACCAGCACTGTTTCTGTCTCGCATAGGGTCATACATCATGCAGAGCGATGGCCGTTTTGCGTTGATCTGATGATTATTTTCCCCCAACTTGGTCGTTTTTGTTTGTGTTGTTTCCCTGAGTCACGTTTACCGTAAAACAGCCGAACTCCCTGTGGGCGGAGCTGCGGACAAATACTATTATTATATAGACACCAATCTAAGCTCATTTTGAGTAACGTTATTAGCTACCCCCTTCTTTTCAAGAAGTATCTTGAAAAGAAGCGGCTATCTAGATGAAGGTAACTCATGTGAAGAATTGTATCACAACATACATTACAACTTTATATCCCACTTCTATTTGTAACAACGTAACGCTTTATGGCACATAAAATATATGAGTTAACACTCCGTTTAAAGTAAACCGACCTATTTGAAATGAGCCGTAAAACAGTAGTAAATGCTGATGATTAAAACAATAAAGTGCGCTGCTAATCGTCGCTTCAAGTTTTTAGCAGAGTGCTAAGTTATAGCTCTAGTTTAAGTGCCAAAGCTCTAAAGTTTTGATTATAGTAAACGTATGTAAGGTACATTACCTACGCATACGAAACACGTTGAATATGTTTTTCAGTTATTGTTGGGGAAAAACTGATTTACAAGTAATTATTTTAACTTTTTTTAACTTTTCTTATTTTTTAGGCCTCCCTACTCTCTTTCCTCCTCTCTCTCTGTCCAGAACTGCCAACGACCAATCTTTATTAAAAGATTCCATCTCATCCCGTCATCTCCGTCTGGGCCTGCCGCGATGCCGTTCGCCACTAAGCGGGACCCCATGGGTCGTAACTTTTCATATTACCAGATTTTTATTAAGTCTCTCAAGGCTTTCCCTTTGTTTTTTTTTATTTGTTTTGTTTCTGTAAATACTTATTTTTAGAGAAACACAATAAACAACGGAAGCCTTGGCTGGCCAACCAGGAAACATGAATATAAAATACATTCGCAACATCGGCCTGTGTGGCTACCGAAAAGCTTTTCTTTGTTTGTATGTGAATTAAAAAAAAAAAACATGATTTTTTATTATGTCCCTTTACTTTATTAAATGGAAATGCTCTGGGTGACCGTACCAAGGTTTTTTTTTTATTCTGCTTCGTTGATCAGTTAGGTAACGCGGACTACTGCGCAAGGGTCTACTACTGCGTTTAATCCCCGGGTTGGGAAAGCTTTTGGGTTGATCCATTACAGAAATAGTAGGATCACTTTCACCCCTTCGTCGAATACAGGACTGATATTATGCTATTTATAATTAAGATATTTTTTAAATTGATTATAAAAATAATATTCATATACATTTTTTTTTGTTAAAACTTATTGAGTTCCCATCCCCAGACCTTTAACAGACTAACTAACAAATAATTAGAAGTGATTTTTAATAAAATTTTCCTATAGCTAAATTGACAGCTCGCTCACGGTCCTCCAACGACCCATTGACTTCGAAAACTGCCACGAAATAACAAACACAGTTTTCTTTCATTACGAGGAGAGGAAATTATTTTTTTTTTATTAAAAAATAGAGCTTAAAATGTAGAATATAAAAGTCTCCTTCCAAACGACCATGATTATGTTGGAAAATGAAAATAACCTGAAGCAGTGTAATTGCCATCTTGGAAATGGTTTGTCAGTCTGCTATCTACTTTGTAATTCTTTTTCTTACTAGGGAAACTGTTATGTGGACATTATTTTATTAAAAAAATAAAACAATCTGCCTAGCCTTTTCACAACTATGTTGAGGTCGGCTTCCAGACTAACCAGATGCAGCTGAATACCAGTCTTTTACAAGGAACGTCTGCGTATCTAACTCCTACAACCCAGTTTCTGGGTAACACGATACCCCTCGGGCTTTTGAGTACTCGTAACGATTGTCAAACATCTACAAATGACAGCCGGGACCAACGGCTTAACGTGCTTTCCGAGGCACGGAGAAGTCACGACATTATTTTATTTATAACTAATAAGAAAGCAAGGCTTGGTTTTTGTTTCACCTTTGCAATTTTAGCTATTAAAACAGTTTTTATTATGAATTAAGCTACATTAATGAGAAAATAAAAATCGAAAACCATCTAATATTATGAATCGAAAATCAAGGCCAAAGACGTTATATATTATACCATTAAAATTACAGATAAGTGTAGTTTTACAAAGCGTGAAACAGAAACGTTAATGATTAAAAAATAATTAAGACCTTCACAACGTCAAGAGGTCAAAATTTATTTTGAATTGCTTTTAATTCACTTTTCCAAGCATTTTCAGCTAAACTATGGATATAAACCTGTTAACTTCCCTATACTATTCCACTTTATTTCATAGTAAAACATACTGTTATTAAAACTGGCCTGAAATAAACTTCGTGCTACAAAGTCTGACAGCTACGCCAGTCTACGGCCGCTACGCCGTAGCAAGCTGGCTACAACGAACGTAGCGCGTAGCACATAGGTACGAATCCCGAGCCGGCTCGTATAAAACCCTGATATACAACGTGTAACGTTAAATGCGCAAAACCTGAAAATAGTTAGATCAGAATAACGAGCAGAATTAATTGAACTACTTTATAATATAGGTCACATTTTTCAAAATATCTTCATTAAAACTTTGCCGTGTCTATTTATTAATAGGTCAAGCCAACCCAATGTCAGCGCGGCGCAGCGGCCCGGTGATGACTCCTCCCTCGGTAAAGCGTCGTCGCAAGAAACGATCAGTAAAACTAAAACAGCACATAAAACCTTTACAATTTTTTAATGACTTATTTTCTCTCTGAAATAGGTCAATTGAATTAGAAATCAGTTGGGGTGTCTGAGGTTTTGCGCATTTAACGTTACACGTTGTATAAACCTTGGTTTATAGTTACTAAAATGAAAATGAATTTCTAGTCGAATTCTAGTGGCCCTAACTTTTCATACGATACATATTTTCAGTAGAAAAAGAGGGAATAATATTAAATACAGTTTAATTAAGTTGTTCCATATGAAATACCTGTTTTGCGAGCAGTGTGCCCTGCCCACTGCCACTTAGGTTTGGTAATTCTTCGGACTATGTCGGTTACCTTATCTCACCTGCAATCTATTCATTTCCGACGGGGCCGAAAGGTTCTGGAGTGGCGACCGCGTACCGGAAGACGTAGCGTTGGAAGGGCTCCCACAAGGTGGACCGACGACCTTGTGAAGGCCGCAGGAACCCGTTGGATGCGAGAAGCACAAAACCGGTCAAACTGGAGGTGTTTGGGGGAGGCCTATGTCTAGCAGTGGACGTCTTTCGTCTGAAATGATGATGATCGTCAGATCGGGGAGGTCAGACTCACAGCGAAATCAAGGCGGACACTTCGCATAACTTCCTTGTTAGTTGCTTAGCCTATTCTCTGTATTTTAAAATATTTATCTAAAAAAAAATCCCAAACTTCAGCAGTGCGATTCTCTAACCATCTCACTGTTAAAACTTAGGTGAAGTGAGCGTAGAGTGAGCTGTCAGGGTCAACCCGCCTGATACTAGCGATTGACCAAGAATACAATAACAATCATAATCAAGATTTTAATCTTATTTTTAAGGCTAATTCTGATGAGCATTAGGTCCTGGGTTCAATTGCCGAGCCGGGCAAAGAGTTGGATTTGTGCCCGGTTGATGGCAACGTTCTCGTCCCCTTTTACACGGGACTTCAACATAACTAGCGTACATCATGCGTACTTCTGTCCAATTTAAACCTTCAGGGAAACAGAGCGTGATGTTATATCACGTCTACATAGTGCCACTTGATACGTGCAAATGCGTGCACGTGCGCACATGTATAGACGGATCAGCGAGTAGACAGAACCGCAAACATAGTCAGTAGCTAACCGAATTGCATTACAATTGTATGGCCGAAACTATGGGAGCCCATATATGTATGGAGCCAGACTAAAATACAAACATCGTAAAACCCTATCTAGAGTGCGATACCAAGTTATGACGTATAAAAACTGAACGCTAAAAGTATTTGTGTAGTTTATTTTATAGTTATTTTACGCTGAAGTCACCAAGAGCGTAAAAATATATGTTATAACATAAGTAGGCACTAAAATCATGAAAAAGTCACTTATGTTGTAAGTGAATTTTGGTTTATAACCTCTTGTATATAAGTTGAGTGTAGTGTGTGCAAAAAACTGCGCATCAAGAATTTTTTTGGCACCGATTGCCTTGTTCATAAACTAAACTAAATGTATGTTCCGTGCGTCTTTTTCTTTCTATTTCATTAAGAAAAGGACAGAAGATAAATATTAGTTTAGTCCTGTCAAATTATGTAAATTATACGATGCCCCGAAATATTCGATGAGCTCTCGGACCCCCAGTCCCTAGCGTTTCAACCCCAAACGGCTCAAACATATAGCTCCCAATAAGGTTGTTATATTTGCGCCGTTTGACGTTTTCTGCTCCTGCAGTAGCCGCTCCGGCACAGCCCACCGTGCTAGGAATATGGGATGGCGCAAGGGTGTCGACACAGGTTGCATCTCACACCAAAGGTCTACCCAACTTCCAAGGCAATATGGTCATTCCATCTGGCCTCTTCCCATCGTCGCGTGCCAAGCCATTGGCTTCTAAAACAGCTGGTACGCCGGCGGTGACAAGAGCCCGACGGATGATGTCGTTAATGCTGGCGTGCCATGCCATCCGACCAGCGCTCTTGCTGCAGGATAGGCCATGGTGTCCGAGGCAGTCGACTGCTTCACCGTATTGACAGCAACGCGGAGTTCCGCAAGAAGCGTCCAGACGCAAACCAATTTTAAAGAAATTATTTTTATCTCGATATTTCTACGGGATCGAGACTTACGCTGGTGAAACCGCGGGGCGCAACTAGTGTCAAATAATAACATGCAGGATTTGCTTATACTGCACTATGTTGGGTGACGGTAGCGCCTGAAGCCAGAGGCCCCACTCCAACCCACCCACAGCCAGCAGGCGGGCACCCTCAGCAGTATTGGTGGACGTATTAATAAGTTTTACGAATATTTTAATATTAAATAACGCAGCATCATGTCTGTAATTCCGTAAGAGTTAGGCAGAGGTGTACTTATAATACACCAACATTTCGCTAGTTACCTATGTTATGTTTAAATCCCATTTAGTAGAAGGTAAGCCTAACGCCTTCAACTGGGCAGAAATTCAAACTGCGAGCTGTTACTGAGAAATTCCTAATGAAAGAACCCAATGAGACTTTAAATAATAAAATTATTTAATTAAATTATTTAGTCAATTTATCATGGGATTAACCATAACATAATACCTCGTTAATTAAATAAGACAGGGCTTTTATAAAAAATACGACCCAGTAAATAATCATCACGGTAAAAAAGTGTACCATGTAGGTACAGAAATTTCGCCAACTTTTTTGTATACGTAGCCAATTAGTGTAATGGCCACGTCTCGACCTGCCATTTTAAATTTTGACATAAAAGCCCTAGAGCTTTTTAATTACGAGTTTGGACGCTACGTAGGAGTCCTGAGGTAACAATGTTTTATTTCAAGTATTTACCATTCACAAAGGCACTATAAGTACCAAAACCGTGATATTTGAAACTCTAATGACACTTAATTATAATTTTCAACAATAAAACAGCGAGGTTTTGTATAATTATTCCACTTTACGTTAATTCAAGGGCACTTTAATATAAGTTACACTATACGTGTTCTTATGTTTTTCTAGTTGTATTTAGGCTAAACAATACTGAAAATATGGTTGAAAAAATTATCTGCATGCTGGTTAGCTACTCTAACCACCTAATTATGAGTGTGATATTACATTAGAAACGCGAAATTTCATAAATTATTTATCAAATACATGCAAAAGACGTCGAAATACGTCTAATAAAACAATCAAAGTCATAAAAATAATAGACTTGCTTTATTTTGGAAGTTTTTTAAGGAAATCATCGTGAGGAAACCGGCATGTCCTAGAACCAAAAATTCGAAGACATGTGACATCTAACAACCCACACTGGGCCCGCGTGGTGTGTTACAACCCACTCTCTCTCGAAGAGAACTTTAGCCCAGGAGTGATTGTGAGTTATCATATTATTATTATCTACTTCTGTTTCTAATGAGAATTGCTGCATTCCAATTTGAGGGGTGAAGATGTATTCACATGTATTTATTACTTAAAACATACAAATTTACAGTGGAATTTCCAAAATTGTGGAATAAATATTTATCTACAAGTAGTTAGTGTATTGATAAGTGTTTAGTCAGTCACTGGCGAATCGATTAGACCATAATTCTATGAGGTCTTAGTTTAACAAGTTGTTCACGTAATTCGATAAACAATGATTATCAAAATCTTCATCATCATCATCACTTCAGTCGAAAGATGTCCACTGCTGGACATAGGCGTCCCGCAAGCACCTTCACTATGACCAGAACTGTGGTTCCCGCATCCAAAATCTTAAAACATTTTAATTATAGTACACGTCATCATCTGCCTAGCCTTTTACCAATTATATTGGGGTCGGCTTCCAGTCTAACCGGATGCAGCTGAGTACCAGTATTTTACATGGAGCGACTGCCTATCTGACCTCCACAACCCAGTTGCTGGAATACGAAACCCCTTGGTAAGACTGGTTGTCAGACTTTCGGGCTACTGACGACCCGTAACGACTGTCAAAGATCCACGAATGACAGCCGGGACCAACGGCTTAACGTGCTTTCCGAGTCACGGAGAGGTCTTGGAATGTAAAGATGGTCACCCATCCACGGACCAACCGCGGCAAGCGTAGCTTAACCTGATCGATTGACCCGTGCGGCTGTTATTACTTAGCCACAAGCCCCCCTTTAATTACAGTACACATACGTTTAATAAATATTCAGATTAATATTTATTTCCCTGTTTTTTTTTGTATTGTTTGTTGGATTAAAAAGTTCACTAACTACGAAATACATAGTTTACGAAAAACATAGGGATTGTATTAATATGGTAATGCAATAAAATCTCGTATCGTTTTTATGTCAGTCCTATAAATGACAAAGCGATAAGATATGGAAAGGGTGACACTGTGCCAAGCACTCTCGATACAAATAATATTTTATATTTTTGGCAACGTTATAAAGCTAGAATCCCACTGTTAAAATAACACACACACGCTTGTTATTCCCAAAGGGTTGGACAGAGGTACAGAAAAGCGAAAACTCGGAGAAACTAGGATTTAAAGTATGCCATTGGACATTATTCTACACATTATTGGACACTAGTCGGTATGCATTTAAGCGGAAATTGCAGAGCTATTTTCAAAATAAATAGCGTAGAGTCATCTCAACACCTCTCTTCTTTGAATTTGTATATATTTATATATTATAATATAGGTAATAGGTAACACCAGCCCGTGTTACCTATTACCTATATTATAGATATATAATACACATAAATATTTATATATTTTAAATATATATTATAAATATATATTATAGTAAATCGTATGTATGTGTTTAAAACCTATTTATGTATTTGTCTAGTGTTTTATTTTTTTTTTAATTTTTATCGTCGTCGTGTCAAACGAAGCACCTGCCATCTAATCTCTTCACCACCCTTGGTTGACTGGTAGAGAATGCCTAAGGCATTAAGTCCGCCTTTGTACCTTTTGTGCGAGAAGTTTAAATAAATAAATTATTATTTGGGCATTCAATATACCTATTGTAAAATGCGAAGCATTGTAAAACACATGTCAAAGGTCTGACTATGTACTAGGAAACTTAATTACAAACTTTTAGGGCTGATTTTTCAATCGACTGATAATTTTTATTCATGGAATAAAATTGACGTCTGACGGTTTTGTTTATGGAAGAACTGTAAAAAATTCAAAATTATTCCTCGGATAAAGTTATCTCGCATTGGGAAGATCAGACCTAAGAGCAATACCTAATGCAAATAAATGATTACGACTATGGTGTATCTATGGTGCACCCTTATTTCGCCCCTTAGTGTAAGACTCATTTTTAATTAATTAATTATTTAAATTTAAAAACAAAAAAACGTTGCCCCATACTATGAATTTCTCCTGTATTGTGAGTGCGTTTACAAACATTTAAAATCACATACACAAACAGCCAGACCCGGAACAACTACTTGTAAGTCATACAAATATTTGTTTCGTGCGGGAATCGAACCCGTCAATCACCTCAGCCTATCGCAGTCCACTTCTGGATATTGTCCCCTGCCAGGCTGCGCCACAACACCCTGTCCTCCACCTTCCGCATCCAGTTCGTCCCAGCCAACTTCTTTAGGTCGTCCATCCATCTAGCTGGGGAGCATCTCGGACTCGTCTGCTCCACCGGCCGTCGGTCCTTCGACAAACATGGCCAGTCCACTGCCACTTCAGTTCACTTCATGTTTGTGTGTGTGTTGTGTATCTGTCCATATAAATATGTCTTAATACTAAATGAAAATTTCAATAAAATTATAATAGAAAATGGCAAATTCTTTAAAAATGTTCAAATTAGAAGATATCTTAGATTAGAAGGATATCTTACAGTAAAGGACCTTAAAATAACATTTAAGAAATGAGAATATCTTTCTCATTCTCAGCTATAAAAAGGATAAGTACAAAAAGAAACGAAAAACCGCACATTATTCTTTAAATTCCTTTAGGCTCAAGAACACTTTATTTCATTACTCGACATTTTCTAACCCCGATCCCTTTGCTCGTAAATTAATACGTATTCTGTCCCATAAATCTTTTCACGCTTAAAAAAATACCGTTTCTATTGATACTCGCACCTCTATTTCGGTATAAGAGCTCGCGCAGAGCGTGTTGACGTGCATAAATTAGTATTCTGCGTTCTGTAACCATCTCACCGTGAAAACTTGGGTGAAGTGAGCCTGGAGTGAGTCGTCAATAGTGTCAATTCCTAGCATCAGCATGAGTCACAGCTCACTCTAAGCTCACTTCACTTTAGTTATCACGGTGAGATTTTTCCAGAATCGACCGGCTGTACCTACCTAAAAACTATTGTTTGTAGAAGATTTATTGTAAAGTAATGGAAATTAATTGCTAAACAAGTTGAAGTAAAATGTCAAATTGCTTAGTATGTAATTAATTTATAACACAAGCTTCTGTCCGTGACTTGTCTGCGTAAAATTTCTTGTTTCCCCGACTCACCCCGTCGCATCGCATCGTCCGCCCGCGCTATTACCTACTTCGTTTTCGTTTAATGATCTTTCTTTTTCCTTTTGCTCAGCTTCTATGAGTCGTAGCGTGAGGCTAAATAACCTATAGCCTTCCTCAAGAATTGAGCTATCAAATGGAAAACGAATTTTTCATTTCCGACTGGTAGTTCCAAAGATTACCCCCTACATACAAACTAACAAACAAAGGGGGTAGCGGGTTAAGGGGGGTCTGGCGGCCCCCACCGAATCTGGCAAAATCGTTCCAAAAATCTTGAAGAGGGTCGAAAAACAAGCAGTAGAAGCTTTTTACCGACATTACAACCCCAAACGAAAACTCAGTAATGGCGAAAAATATGATTTATTGTGATTTTTATTTTTTTCAACCAGTTTAATTTCTTTTTAAATGGTTTAAACTCAATTAAAAATTTGTTTTGGATGTGTGGAAGTCCCCTGAATTTTTTCAGATTTTTTGGTCAAGTAAAAACATATGAATTTTAGGTTCAAATGCGAAAAAACGTGAAAAACGCGTCATTTTCAAGATACAACCCTCTTATTTTTAGGGTCGTTTTCATTTTCCCGAGGGTGCTGTATAGTATAGATAGCGGCAATTGTCCTCTTTCGAATGCAGGCAATTGGACTCAATTTGGTCAATACTGGTGAGCGGGGCGATTTTTTGAAAAAAACTCGAAATTTCAACTTTCGGTAAATTACGGCGCGTAGGTACTTGGTATAATGCGTCTTTGCTATAAAAAATACATCTCTATAGGGGTTTTTGAGATCGCTAATCACGAATTTGATAAAAGGTAATGAATTGTTATTTCTTGTACATTACGAGGATTAAAACTGTAAAATTGTTAACTTAGCTCTGTAAAAAAGTATTATGCTATTTTATATTACTGTGTGACTATTACGTAAGCTTGAATAAAGTATGATTTATACCAGAAAATTTAGTTTCATTGATTATATTAGTTGAACACGATATTAAAATTGTATAAATGCTGTGATTCAATGATATTTTTTACATTATCAAACGTGTGTTAATAAATATGTATGGGTGAATTTGTTGTCAAAAAATTTTTTGGACATCAAATTCGTGATCAGCAACCTCAAAAACCCCTATAGAGATGTATTTTTTATAGCAAAGACGCATTATACCAAGTACGCGCCGTAATTTACCGAAAGTTGAAATTTCGAGTTTTTTTCAAAAAATCGCCCCGCTCACCAGAATTGACCAAATTGAGTCCAATTGCCTGCATTCAAAAGAGGACGATTGCCGCTATCTATACTATACAGCACCCCTCGGGAAAATGAAAACAACCCTAAAAATAAGAGGGTTGAATCTTGAAAATGACGCGTTTTTCACGATTTTTTCGCATTTAAACCTAAAATTCACATGTTTTTACTTGACCAAAAAATCTGAAAAAATTCAGGGGACTTCCACACATCCGAAACAAAATTTTAATTGCGTTTAAACCATTTAAAAAGAAATTAAACTGGTTGAAAAAAATAAAAATCACAAAAAATCATATTTTTCGCCATTACTGTGTTTTCGTTTGGGGTTGTAATGTCGGTAAAAAGCTTCTACTGCTTGTTTTTTGACCCTCTTCAAGATTTTTGGAACGATTTTACCAGATTCGGTGGGGGCCGCCAGACCCCCCTTAACCCGCTACCCCCTTTGATCCCTTTGCTCGTAAATTAATACGTATTCTGTCCCATAAATCTTTTCACGCTTAAAAAAATACCATTTCTATTGATACTCGCACCTCTATTTCGGTATAAGAGCTCGCGCAGAGCGTGTTGGCGTGCATAAATTAGTATTCTGCGTTCTGTAACCATCTCACCGTGAAAACTTGGGTGAAGTGAGCCTGGAGTGAGTCGCCAATAGTGTCAATTCCTAGCATCAGCATGAGTCACTCTAAGCTCACTCACTCTAAGCTCACTCTAAGCTCACTTCACTTTAGTTATCACGGTGAGATTTTTCCAGAATCGACCGGCTGTACCTACCTAAAAACTATTGTTTGTAGAAGATTTATTTTAAAGTAATGGAAATTAATTGCTAAACAAATTGAAGTAAAATGTCAAATTGCTTAGAATGTAATTAATTTATAACACAAGCAGAAGCTTGTGTTATAAATTAATTACACACACACAGGACAGAAGTCCATGACTTGTCTGCGTAAAATTTCTTGTTTCCCCGACTCACCCCGTCGCATCGCATCGTCCGCCCGCGCTATTACCTACTTCGTTTTCGCTTAATGATCTTTCTTTTTCCTTTTGCTCAGCTTCTATGAGTAGTAGCGTGAGGCTAAATAACCTATAGCCTTCCTCAAGAATTGAGCTATCAAATGGAAAACGAATTTTCATTTCCGACTGTTAGTTCCAAAGATTACCCCCTACATACAAACTAACAAACAAATTTTACCTCTTTATAATTTATTTATCATTTATTCAAAATTACGTAAATAACACCTTAACAGCTTATAAAGCCAATGCAATGTTATTACCACAAAGATACACATACATCTAACTTACATTGAGTACCCAAAAATACAATTTAAAATACAAATTAAATACAATTACAATACCATTTAAATACCACTAATATTAGTATTGATTCTCAAAGAACGACAGTTGTCAGTTGAAAGTACGGATAACATTTAAGTTTATAGTCAATTTGCTTGGTAATTAATTTTTATGACTTAACAAGAAGCCTTGAAAATGACAGTTTCAGACTAAAAGATTCATTCGGGACCGACATCGCTGCTAAAATGTTGTCTCTTCAACTTAATAGAAAAGCTTGGCAAATATGTAGATGTAGAATAGATCGCGTTTATATTTGTGACAGAAACGATACAAAATAAAGGTCAGACATTACAGTGACAGATATTATGATAAAAGTTAATAAGAAATTCCTCGACTACCGAACCATAAAACAGCGTAGCCAAATATAATATGATTGTCACAATAACAAGGTCGGGTACAAATTGGAAGCCACAACCTTTGCCTAGAATCTGTGAAGATTCTCGTATGTCACAACAATCGAATGTATTGGAGGTGTACAGTCGAACAAAGAGTTTGTTATACTGTGTGGGGACGAAGATAACTTCGTATAGGTATCAAATGACGTAGCCAGTCTGCACACAAAAATTTAATCTAATATATACAAAGTTTAATCACTAAAGCTAATCAATTATTGGCAAAACCCATAGCCATAAGAATACAAGACTATTATTTAGTTTGTTGAAAAGATTTTTTTTTAATTCGGTGTTAGGTACGCTTTCTTTGGTAGTTTCAAAGTACCCCTATGCACTAGTATTACTAGTGTGTTCAGTTAATAGGCAAAGATATTCATCTTTCCACCACACTTCCAATATTCATTTATATTTAAGCTTATAAAAAGGACTTTCGTCCACGACTCTACTTCAAAGTAACGTGTAACAACAACAATTCACACTACATACAATTCTGACTACTCATTGGTGATTTGAATTTGTAACAGGCTACTTTTTTGTAGACCCTTGTACGATGGGCTTAAGGCACACTAAAGTGTGTCTTAAGCTTAAAATTAAAATTAAAGTCAAAACATTGAATCAAACTCAAAAGTTTAAAATAATGATTATAAACACTACAAATAACAACCGACTTCAACAAAACGTGACAACAAAGTGAAAAATAATTTCCGTTTCGGAAGTCGTTCGGTTTGGTTTTGTTTACTGTATTGCCAAATTCCCGACATCCGAAACTAAAATTATTTTTAACTTTGTAGTCATAGTTGTTAGTAGTTGCAAATGAGGTGCCTGTGTACTAATTTCCTAGTTCGTCAGTACATCGGCGTATAATAATTTTGTGTGGAATTTTCCAATAACGGCCGGGATGAAGACTTTCGCCGCATGAGGGAATGCGAGACGCCGAGCAATGTACCCAATGTACCCACCGCCATCGATTCAAGGCTCGCTTGATTGCTATCAACTTGTAGGAAATTGAAACGGGCAGGGTCTGCATGCCTACGGTTGTGGAGACAAAACCTTGCAGTTTTTAATTGTGTTGGTTTGTTGACAATGTTTTTAGTGGCAACGGTATTTTTGTCGTTTGTGACTTTGTACAAAATTGTGACTCACTTCTGACATTTGTACAGTATTAAATGATGGAAGAATTAGTAGAAGCTTATTACCATGACCAGTTCCACTGCTGGGACACAGGCCTCCTCTCTGTGAGAGGGAGTGGGCCATAATCTACCACGCGGGCGGCAGCGCGGGTTGGTAGATGTCATATTTCTTAAAAATTTTTGTTCTAGGACATGCCGGTTCCCTCACGATGTTTTGCTTCACTGTTTTGAGAGAAGGTTATAAATTAAAGTCGCTTTTCGTGTCTGTCTGTGTCACCGTGTTGTTCTTCTAAACTATGCAATAGATTTTGATGCGGTTTTCATTTTCACGATGATTTAGAAAATGTATTCCGGGAGGTTCATGAGTGTAAAATATAACTATTAAATTACATATAAAAAGAAATATTCATGTTTTTTCACGTCGTAAACACAGGGGTCGGGTCACAGTTACAAGAATAAACAGTTATTCTCTTGAAATAACTATCGCACTCGTTTCTGTCTGCAGATATTTGGCCTGGATAACTGACAGTACAGTTACAGAACAAGTTTTTATAATAGTTAAACTTTGGAAGATTATCCTGTTTCTTTTACCCGACTGCGCGACGCAAAGGAGAGTTATCTTTATTTCAGCCATTGCAAATAATGAAAAAAATACTATATTCTTATTGTTAGCCAACGTATTTAGATGTTTCTTAAGAAACTACATGTTATTTAGTTTGCAATAATTGTAAAACATAAGCCTATTTATTCATAAACGTTGCTTGAAGTTAATTAGTGATTAGCGACTGATGATCCATACATTTTTGACGTTTGAACGTCACTTAACTTTAATTATCGTTTATAAATAAACCCCATGGAGTATTATGTTATCATAACTAACGTCACGTTACACATATGACCAGCCAGTCGATTCTGGAAAAATCTCACCGTGATAACTAAGGTGAAGTGAGCTTAGAGTGAGCTGTGACTCATGCTGATGCTAGGGATTGACACTATTGACGACTCACTCCACGCTCACTTCAGCCAAGTTTTCACGGTGAGATGGTTACAGAATCGCACGGCTGTTCAAGTTTGCCTTCCTAAGCCAAAGTCGTCCTATAAAGTTATATCCGTTTAATTACTACCCATTAATAACACACGCTAATTGGCTTAAACTCGAGCGTTTATTGTGTCAAGAGTATTTTGAAATGCATGAAACAATTCATTTTAGTAAATAAAAGACCAAAATTAAATACAGGATTGCATTTGTATGGTTTTACAATTCTGCATATAGAACTTAGTAACCACAAGTACAGCGCGTGTCGCTTCTTGAGATAAAAAATACTGTATCACAAGTATTTTAAGAAGCAATTCCGTAATTGTATGAACCAGTCACTTCTGTTTTTCACTTTAAAGTAATTTACAAGATGAAGTCTTTGTAAACTCTCATTTTAAACTAGCAAGAAATAATAAAATTGCTTTTTAACATTCCGTAACGCTGTATTAGCTCTTCTGTCGACTGGTAAAAGAACTCTAGAAAATTTTTATTAACATTTTTTAACTCAACTGTGTAGGAATATATTTTTTGCAAACTTCAAAGCTCTTTGCGCGTGCTATTCCGCTCAGGAAATTTAAGGCGGGTATCACATCTCCGCTGCGAAACCATAGCAGCGAAGCCGCAGTAGTTCCGCTATAACTTGTTCGTTGTACGAAAAGCGAAACAGAAGCGAAACTGCCTATTCTAACGCACAGATTTGATTATGATTCTGTCTTTCCCGTGTGATTTCGCCGATCTGCTCGGAAACCAGCCGGTTTTGTAAAAATCTCACCGTGAAATCATAAGTGAACTGAGCACTTAATAGTGTTAATCCCTAGAGAATGACAGCTCACTCCACGCTCACTTCACCCAAGCTTTCACGGTGAGATGGTTACAGAATCGCACGGCAGTTAGGCTACGGACACGAAATCAGCGGCCGTAGGCCGCCGGCGGCGGCGGCGGTGCGGGGAGCGGCGCGTTTCAATGCATAGATTTATAATGGAACTGCGAGCGATGCAACACCAGATAATATCACTCTGCGTGCGTGTATAACCAGATGTACTAACGTAAATGAAGCAAAAGAAGTATGTAAGAATCGGAGCAGGAGGTGTTCTAAAGTGTCAGTATCCCCATGGGATAAAGGCGTGAGATTATGTACGTATGTATAAGAAAATATCTCCAGTTAACAGAAAGTGCAAAATGTTTTTCTACTCAACTTACAAAATATTTTAGTAAAATTGGTTAGAGTTTGGCACTTGTCGGTGATGACAGGCCTAAATAAAGGAAATATTCTCCCTGTTGTCAACTCAAAGAAGAATTTAGCGGAAGGCAATACTTTTCCGTTTTGCGTTGAAACAAAAAACACGCCAAAGGACACGCCTCTCCGAAAGAAAAAAAATACTCATTTTGCTGAGTTCGTGTCCGTAGCCTTATACCTCGCGCTCAACCCGCAATTTTGCTGCGGTGCCACGTTTGTTTCGCACGTATCTGTGGCAGTCGACAAATTTACTAAAGGAAACTTCAATTTTTTTGTAAAATGGATGTTGATTTTACGGAAAAACTAATATACTGTCAGACCTATACCGTTTTGTACAAAGTCGAAAGCGACGACATTTTGCTCCGATTGCTACAATTCAACTGACTCTCTTGATGTTCCGCTACTCGAATCGCGACATAATGTAGTAATGTTTCTTATCGGAATTCGCTACCTACGCGGCTTCCCATCATTATTTTCGCAGCGGAGATGTGCCAATGCCCTGAAGAGGCCCGGAATTCATGAATGTAAAGCTATTCTTAAAATGTAAGATTATTTTGTTTAATCGTTTTAGGGTTTTGTGTAATTTCGTTACAAAATAAACGATTCTGCTTACAGGAACATTTTTGCTCTTGTTTTTTAAATGTTCGAAAGACCTGAATTATTTCTGAGCTTTGTAGAAAAGCATGAAGCGTGCTGAGTTAACATCATTAACAAAACTGTCACTGAAATATAAGTTTTAATGCAACTGGCAGTTGGCAATAATCTGACGTCGGAAAAATTAAACTAAATTCTTCTTTGAGTTGACAACAGGGAGAATATTTCTTTTATTTAGGCCTGTCATCACCGACAAGTGCCAAACTCTAACCAATTTTACTAAAATATTTTGTAAGTTGAGTAGAAAAACACAAATTCCGACCAACTTTTTATATTTTGCACTTTCTGTTGACTGGAGATATTTTCTTATACATACCTACGTACATAATTTCACGCCTTTATCCTATGGGGATACTGACACTTTAGAACACCTCCTGCTCCGATTCTTACATACTTGTTTTGCTTCATTTACGTTAGTACATCTGGTTATACACGCACGCAGAGTGAGTACTACGCAACTGATCTTTCTGAAGATAATTGATTCACCAATAAGGTTGCTATATGTCCTTCTAGGGCGCTTCTTCCCAGCGTTTTCACTCATATCTGCCTTGTGGGCTGAACTCGAACTTTGGACATTGTGTTGTCCTTCGTAAAGAATTGGTTCGATCTCTAACTTCCTGTATACGTTGATAATATCGACATGCTCCTTTACTCCTTAGATATTTACTCCTTTCTCAACAAACTCATTGGCCTTTTTTAACCAACCAAGTGCTCAGATAAAACCAAAGGATACAAAGTACTGACTGATACTGATATATATATATATATATATATATATGTATATATATATATATATACTGATACTACTACTCTGACTCCCGGCCACCGTAGGCGCGGGCTTGCAGACGGCGAGCAATGGGCAGTTCGCCGTCTGGTAAGGACCAGGCTCGGGTCGACGGCGCGTTGTGTTCCACGCGCGCCTCAAAGCGATGTCAGCAGTGACGGGGTCCACTGGGGCCGATGCTTGCCAGGGTCGCGGGTTGTTCGAAAGAGTTACCGTGGCCCTTGGCACAGGCAACTGAAGGAACACGGGTGGGTTTTAGTCAGTAAAAGTCTGACACACCCTCCCGTTCCGCCCAGAACGGGAGAAGTTATTTGATAATTTCCCACCCAAAAAAAAAAAAAAAAAGGATACAAAGTACTCAGTAGGTCTTAAAGCAACGTGGTCGAACCATTTCAAGCGAAACTCCATAAGTCACGGGCTCTATCTGTCTTTACGCTCATTTTCCTCCTCAGCTTGGCGCGGTTCCAAACGGCATCAAACCTAAATGCGCCAGTAATACTAAAAGCTTCATGTGGCAAATTAATGGCCGCCACATCGAAGGTCACACAGGCCACAGAAGTTGTAAATCAATTAGGAAAGTCTACAGAGGTAATGGGCAATTTGATGTTTCGGAACTATTTTTTGAAGTTGTATTTTGTAGAGAGAAAAATATTGTGAATTAAATCTCAAAAAACCACTAGGTACAGACGCCAGCACATCAAGCTACCCGAAACTATCAATTTTTCCCAATCAATTTTGAACCTTATGCTTTTGCGAAAGAGTTGGAAATCCATTAAATAAATTTGACAGATTGCAGTAGCTTGATGTGCTGGCGTCTGTACATATTTGATGTTTTGTTTTCCAAGATCCATATTTAAGAAAGTGTTTTCAATCTTTTGAATAATGTGCACCGTAATTTCCTAACACACTTTCAATCCGAGCGTTTTGAAGGAATTTCCTAATATATTTATTTATTTATTTATTTATTAAAACTTTTTGCACAAGTAAAAAAAAAAAGTACTGTACAAAGGCGGACTTAATGCCTGAGGGATTTTCTACCATTCAACCAAATCATATGTCATATGTTAAAAAAATATCGTCTGCATTTATTCATATTATTCATTTATTCAAACTTAGCTGAGAATCAGCACTTTTAGGATGTCAAAACTACATAAGACAGTTCCCCAAAACGGCCACCTTTCACCACTTCCTAGTGATTTCGCTGGGAAGAAGAACTGGTGCCACAAACTCCCCAACAGTAGAGGTCTGCAGGCCTGGGTTTACTCCTCGGGTCGGGCAAAGCGTATTTGGGTCTGTGAATCACCACTGATTCCTTACTTTTACCCCCAAAAGTGAGTGCTAATGAATTCAAAGACAGTCTGTGCAATTCTCACTCCAGTTAAAACCAACATGCACTTTATATAATATTATTATGTTTAAAAATAAATTGAAAAAAAAATGTTAATTGGTAAGTAATGTATTTTATAAGTTATTTATAAGTATTTTATAAGTTTTCTGATAAAAAATAATACTTACAAATACCTAATTTCTTAAAATACTGTTGCATTTCCGACTTGGGTAGAACAAAAACAAAAATGTAATGTATTAGAACTTAATGTACACAGTTATGCAATAAATATATCTTTATCTTTATGTTTATTAGTTCCTCATACAGGGCGTGGTGTCTCGGGGGCAATAGATCACGTCTCCGAGACGTGTCTGTGACATATTGTGCATGTATTAAGTGTATGGAGTGCGTCGTCTGTGCCACAAACTGAAAGCAATGGCTGCCCAACTGTCGCCACTCCCGGCTTGACGTGATGTAACAATGTGAGTTTGAATTTTATTAAAATACTTGAACTTTTTTTATGAATCTTGAAAAATATTATTTCTGAAAAATATGGTCCGGAATAAGGAAAGAAAATTATTTTTAACTGACTCAAAAAAAGGAGGTTCTATATTCGACTCGTATGTATGTCCGCGATTTTTTCAAAAAGTATTGATCTGATATGGATGGGGTTTTCTTTATTTAAATGCATTTTTTTTTTTATGAATGCATACGGTTTTAGAGGCAGATGAAGTGTACTTTACAAAAAAGGTTTTATTCCACAAAAATACAAAAAACAAAAATCGGAATTTCGTTTAAGAACATGCAATAAAATAATAATATCCAATAAACATATTTTTTCATAAACAAATATCCTACGTTGTTTTATTGATAAAGTAAAATAATGTTTTCCGATTTATAATTCCTATAACATTCAATCCCTACAAAAATATGCATTTATCATAAGATTTACAAACATTCGAATACGAAAACTTCAAAAAGTGTAAGAAGAAAATAAAATATAAGAATGAAAATAAATCCTAACGTACAATCAGGGCACGTCAAGTTAAACTGAATGCAAACACACTCCGCACGCTCACAAAATATGACACATGCAAAGTAAAGAAAATTCCGTAAGATTCGGAATGAATTTGTTTTATACGTTAGGCTTTCTTATCAGTGTTTCTGAGTGCTGTGACAATTTGAGCTTGTTTGCACTGTTTTAAATTACGTTTACGTAGGGTGAATGAAAAGACGAGGTTGGGGATAATTTTCAGTACGAATCTATACTAAAAAATAAAGCTGTAGTTTGTTTGATTTTTTTGTTTGTTCGTGTGAACGCGCTAATTCTCTGGAACGACCGGTCGGATTTGAAAAAAATATTTTTGGATTTGATGGCCCGTCTTGAGGAAGGCTATACAACGTGTAACGTTAAATGCGCAAAACCTGAAAATAGTTTGATCAGAATAACGAGCAGAATTAATTGAACCACTTTTTAATATAGGTCACATTTTTCAAAAAATCTGCATTAAAAACGTTGCCTTGTCTATTTATTAATAGGTCAAGCAAGCCAATATCAGCGCGGCGCAGCGGCCCAGTGACGACTGAACTCCTCCCTCGATAAAGCATCGTCGCAGACGCAAGAAACGATCAGAATGGCCAGTAAAACTAAAACAGCACATAAAACCTTTACAATTTTTTTAATGACTTATTTTCTCTCTGAAATAATAATAATAATAAAAACTTTATTGTCTCAAGAAGATACATACAATGGTAAAACACATGAGTTGTAACAAACTTAACATGTACAATAATTTTGTTGACCGCTAGTACCCAAAGTAAGATTTAACTTGTGGTATGGGTACTAGGGCTCTCGTACTTAAAAGCAGCAGATAGGTGACGTTAGAGTGTAGTGTATCGTATATGTTGCATTACGGTAAGAAAATCTTAAATATTATAACTATTTGTATATATGTATACATATATACAACGTGTAACGTTAAATGAGCAAAACCCTGAGGTTTTGCTCATTTAACGTTAATTGAATTAAAAATCAGTTGGGGTGTCTGAACACCCCAACTGATTTTTAATTCAATTAACCAATTTCAGAGAGAAAATAAGTCATTTAAAAATTGTAAACATTTTATGTGCTATTTTAGTTTTACTGGCCAATCTGATGGTTTCTCGCGTCTGCGACGACGCTTTATCGAGGGAGGAGTCGTCACCGGGCCGCTGCGCCGCGCTCACATTGGCTTGCTTGACCTATTAATAAATAAAATATGTCAATTGACTTAAAAATCAGTTGGGGTGTGTGAGGTTTTGCGCATTTAACGTTACACGTTGTATATAGGCTACTTAACATTACTCTAACACTCTCCGAAAAAACTCAAAGCGAAAACGAAGTTATAGCGCGGGCAGGCGATACAATGCGACGCGGTGAGTCGGGGGAACATGAATGTTCACATGGACGAAGTGGCGGGCAGAAACTAGTCATAATAGAAAGACATTTAGTCAATATTGTCAAGTTGTGTCACGTGCGTTTTTTCTAAGTCTACTTGTGATGACTATGATGTTATTGTTCAATCAATCTGCCTAGCGTTTTCCAAACTAAATAAATTATGTTTGGTTCGGCCTCCAGTCTTAACTGGATGCAGCTGAATACCGGTATTTTACGTGGAACAATTGCCATTCCCCAACCCAGTTACTGGGTAACGCAAAGCTTAACCCTTAAATGCGTAGAGTTTCGAAAACGATACAATGCGTTCTCAACCGCTTCCTGCTTTTATTTTTTATTTTTTTATTATAAAGCCCGGTGAATGATCATTCATATCGTTACTTATTTATGTACCGAAAAAGTGAAGTCTGCCACATGGCAGTTCTGACATTAAAGAATTTTGTCAATTTCATTGTCTATTGTCGCAAGAGAGTCCAAAGACTGCTTCACAGTATTCCACAACACAGTCAATATTTACTAAGAAATTAGACGTATAATTTGTACCACTAATGTATATTGCATCGAAAACGAAACATGTAGTTTTTTTTTTCCTAGCACATATACTATTTTTCCCGAGAGAAACAAATTCTTCATGCATTTAAGGGTTAACCTTCGATCGACCCGTTCAGCTGTTATTATTTGGCTACGAGCGCCACTCTCTTAGATTCGCACGGGCGGTGGCGGCATTTTTTTCGCGCACGGGATTTTCAACGCACTGCTAAACGCCGAGAGGTGAAAATCCAACAGTGTTTATTTGACATGCTGGGGTGCACTCTATTCGATTCTCAATGCTCGGCTCAATACCGAGAGTTCAAAATCCAGTGCGCAATAAAATCCTGTCGCGATATTTTTACGTTTGTGCGAACGTCGGTTTAGATGGTGTATCTCAATAAAAAATAAATTACATAGCCCATTGTTGCAAATTATAGACCATCTCCCAAATCAGGAGAAAAAATCAAGTTGGTATCTTGAAAACAATCACAACAGACATTGAGCACGTACATATTTGAATTGTTATTCGTCACGGGAAGTTATGATAAACAACGTCACGCCCCGTCACGCTACCGGCACGCTGCCGTCGCTTTGAACGTCAAATACTGCCAACATTCTGTCACGCGAAATATTTAGGTAATGTCGAAAAGTTGCAAGATTTGAATGATGAAGGGTTATGTAAAAAGATATGTTAGGGGGCGAAAACGTTTTTATCAATCGTCTAGTCCTTCAAATTACTTGTATTTGTAGTTGTGAAACTTTTCTTTTGTCCGTTTGCTTCAGACAATTTTCTCAAAACTTATTTAGGACACCTGCAAAATTGAACGCAAATAAATATTCCTTTTCATATGTAGGTAACGGTAAAACGGGGTGAATAGGAAATGCAGGGGTGAATCGAGACGAAACTTTAAAATGGATTTTAACATTGAAATGATATCGTTTTTTGACATAAGGTCTCTAATGTGTTTGCTATATTATAATTAACGATTAAGTGTCCTTGTTGGCAACAAACAACGTTATAATCCATTTAAAAGCTTCATCCCGATTCACCCCTGCATTTCCTATTCGCCCCGTTTTAAGGTAAATAAAGTTATTTTGAATTTTGTAGCTATTCCTCGGAAATAGAAGACAAACAGTGGGGCGAGTTGTAGGTCGTGGGTATAAGCCCAAGCAGGCACTTTAATCTGTGTAAATTATTTCATCACCACTGCTCACAAAACGGTGAAGGAAATCATCGTGAGGAAACCGGCAAATCGTAGAACCAAAAATTCGAAGACATGTGACATCCACCAACCCGCAAAGGGCCCGCGTGGTGGATTATGACCCACTCCCTCTCACAGGAAGAGGAGGCCTGCGTCCCAGCAGTGAGAACATTATATGATGATTATGACAGAAGAAAAACTTACATTAGGTACTATAATATTAGATGTCCGGGAAATTAAAATGTCTACGTTTTAAAAGAACACGCCTTTTCCAGTATAAATATACCTGTATTTATATTTTTGCACACATACAAATTTGCTATATTGCAATATTTAGCAAAATATTTAATTAGGTAATCAATATACTATATCAACATAGACTTCATGAACCTTTTGGTATCGAAACTTGAAGAGAACTAACTTAGAAACTTAGCTATGCAAATATCATGTTTCCATTCCGTTTCGTTGAAACGCCGCGAACATAAAATATACACGGGCATCTCGCCGGCGCCGGCGGCTCGCGAATGGCTCGCCAGCTGCGCATTCGCGGCGCATTCGCCAGATGTGGACGCGCCCCAACATAGGTTACTAATATCATTATTAAAGGCAACTGATATCCCATTTCCTTTTCCTCTCCAATTTAACAAGTTCTTTCTAGCCTTTACCCTTTCACATTTCAATAAACTCCGCACGAGCCAAGCGTATCACATTCTTATGAAGTCAGACGCAATACGACGAAGAAAATCGTTCTCGAGTCTATGCAAATATCGATGAGGGACCACAATGTTGACTGGTGAATAAAATCGATTGGATTGATTGTAAATATGGCTGGTTTTATATGACGGAACCGACCATGAAACGCATTCATTTGATTTTGAGCCTGTGCCGACTACAGACCACGAACGCACAAAGTAAGAACAACATAAATTGGCACGATTTTTGAATTGAAATTACAACCATCCTACAGCATTTTGGTTTATGCGGCAAGCATATGAATAGTCTTAAAACTAAATAAATATTATGTGCGAAACAAGTACTTATATTGAAATTTTAAAACTTTCCAATTTACGTTACGTTTGGTACTCCGCGGGTTCATGCTAGGCAGACAGGTTACATTTGGGATTTGTTTATTTTGTACTCTATTAAGTATGTAGTTTTACTATTTTATTTGTTTTGTTTCATTAATTTTCTGGGAGAGAACAACATCTTACTAGTGCCTCCATTATTGCAATTTCAAAGATCCTGTGATGAGACGAGTAATTACAAACAGCCTGCGATACTGACATCTGCCATGATTCGCCAGCAATGTGATCGAGCAGCAACTACTCAGCAGGCAAGTGTAAATTGCAGCAGCTGCTTAAATCTTAAAAATCGAATCCCATAAACCTAATTGATTTTTAATAGAAAAAATCTACCAACCGAATCGTTTTCAAAGTCAATCCCGCCCGTATACGAGAGGTATCTAAATAAAAACCAATGTTTGTTCAGTCAGGCGCGGCCTGCCGGCGGAAGCGTTGATGGCGGGACTTGACACCCGGAAATAGCGTCACCACCGCGTCGGAACTGACGTCACACCGCCGTTACTGACGATATTATTATATTCTGTAATAACTGAGCGTCTCAGCTGAGCTGAGTTATTAATTTTAGTACCTCAGTTATTAGGTAGTTTGTTTACAATTAGTGCTTTTAGGGTTCCGTAGCCAAATGGCAAAAAACTTAACCCTTATGGTTTCGTCGTGTTGGTCTGTCTGTCCGTCCTTATGTCACAGCCATTTTTTTCCGAAACTATAAGAACTATACTGTTGAAACTTCGTAAGTAGATGTATTCTGTGAACCGCATTAAGATTTTCACACAAAAATAGAAGAAAAAAATTGGGGGTTCCCCATACTTAGAAATGAAACTTAAATTATTTTTTTTCATCAAGCCCATACGTTTGGGGTTTCTATGGATAGCTATTCAAAAATGATATTGAGGTTTCTAATATCATTTTTTTCTAAACAAAATAGTTTTCGCGAGAGACACTTCCAAATTACTAAAATGTGTACCCCCCACCCCCCATAACTTCTAAAATAAGAAAATGATAAAACTAAAAAAATATAATTATGATGTATGTACATTAAAACCGCAATTTACCTTTCATTCAATCAACTCAAATATAAAAACCGTATAACAACTTTTATATTATGAACTACAAGAACTTTTATATTATTTTGCTTGCTGCTACGGAACCCTTCATGGGCGAGTGCGACTCGCACTTGGCCGGTTTTTATTTTATATGTTGAGTCTTAAGAAAGTATCTACATATATTTTACTGCCTATTCTATCTTATTCGAGGCCGCACACTAAGCACTCTAAACCATAAACGCACATAGCACGGACACTAATGGTGTTGGCGCTATTCAAACTGCATTAACGGTAATGGCTCCTGTACTGTACTTCAGTCGATTCAGAACGCAGGGGATGCGTCGACGTTCTACAGAATGTAGTGTGACCTGCATTGGTATATTGTTTTGTCTTTTATTTGAGTTCTTAACCATTACTTTATGTCATGACAAATAAACATAAGCAGCAAAATTAAGGCATTAAGCATTAAGTCCGCCTTTGTACCTTTTTGTGTGCGAAAAAGTTTAAATAAATAAATAAATAAAATTACGGTGTACTATAGATACGCCTAAAGAAAGAAAGAAAAATTTATTTGTCACAGAGACACGTGTAAACAATAATAAAAAACTGGCCGATCCGAGTTACACTCGAAAGGTTGTTGTTGCACAAGAAAGGTTCCATACCACCGTACATTATTTAACACTACATATTTAAAAAGAACACTTTTCTTGTATTCCCTCTTTAATTCCTCCTTTAAATTTTAACATAATTATATTTGTATCGTTTGAAAATTTCAAGTTTCTACCTATTACGGATCAAACGATACAGCCCTGTGACAGACAGATGGACGGACAAGCGAATAGCGGAGCCTTTGTAATAGGGTCCCATTGGCACTCTTTGGGTACGTAACCCTAAAAACTAAACAACCGTGCGATTCTGTAACCATCTCACCGTGAAAACTTGGCTGAAGTGAGCGTGGAGTGAGTCGTCAATAGTGTCAATCCCTAGCATCAGCATGACTCACAGCTCACTCTAAGCTCACTTCACCTTAGTTATCACGGTGAGATTTTTCCAGAATCGACCGGCAGATCTGTAATCACGACCACAGAACAGAAATAGTGTGAATGGCTGCGGACAACAAGGCTTTCTCTAAGCATGATGCTGGATGCTAGGCGACCCACAACACAGCACCTCAAAGTAGGACTCCTTCTGGGATATAAGGCGTGATGTTATTATGCTACTTACCTATTTTATTTTCAAAATGAATTAGGTAACGTCTATTCAAACTTATGTTTCAAATGAATATTATTTCAAGTTAAACAAATATCAACTTTATTTTAATGGTCATTATTTTGATTTCAGTGTATTGAAAAAGTTATAAAAATGTTTGAAGTTGTAGCGTAAACTGAACTTTATTGTGTAGGATTTAAAGTTATTTTTCCATAAACTTATATTTGTTTACATTTTTGGCAAATGAGTCCCGAATGCAGTTTAGGTATGCTTGTCTGTTTTACAGGAAAAACCTATATTTAGTTAATAAGCAAGGGTTGTGGTAATTTATGATAAAGAAACAGAACATATCAGCGAACAGCTTTGGTAAGAACATAGATATTCGTGGGTAAGATCCTGTACTTCAGAATTTTTACTCCATAATATTTACCAAAAAGGGTTGGAAGATACGAGTATAATATGACACCAAACCAAGTGTGGTTTCAGTGGAAAATTATGATAAATATTTACCAGGAAAACGGCTTATAAACAACCTCGCTTCAATATCTCAGAATTCGTAGAATTCAATACGCTAGCTACGATGGCGCTGACAGACACAGACATATACAGACGCACAGATACACAGATACACTGACACACAGATACAAACGTTAAACTTATAACACCCCTCTGTTTTTGTCGGTAGTTAAAAATAACCCTAAATACCCTATGAAAGAAAGGTTTAAAAGATTAAATGAATTCAAATTTGAATTTAAAAACTCAGATACCGTTCAAACAACTTTTCGCCAAAATGAATATTCTTTTGACATCGGAAATGTACGACAGTGTACTTACTTACCCTACATCTCTCTGCCGATCCTCCTCGCCATAAGCAGATAAATACTATCTACAAAGTCCGTAAGTTTACTTTCAACCCTTTTTAGGAAAGAAATAGACTTTTTCGTGTTTATTTTTGTCGACAAACATTTCGGTTCGCAAAATTGTCTGATGGCAAATATTTATATCTGGCAAGGCTGTCTTCTTCCTCTATTTGTGTGGTCGTGTTTTTTTTTTTTTTTTTTAATAAAAGCTTTGAGCGATCGTGAGCAGCGTACTTTACTGTGAATATGAGATTAATAATAGCGCAAAAGGAGTAAGTAAGGATCTCAGCGCGAGGCGATTTGTAATCAACCAAGCGTCGATGACACACAGTTTTTACACTTATTTTTGTCGTATCCACAGGTCGTATCTAACTGAGGTCCCATTAGATGAATTTTTTTGCAAGTAGACAACTGGTTTTTTTTTTTGTTTTTCATCTTTACTTTTTCCAAGCCAGTCCATGCAATTTTCAACTAGAACCTAGATATTTTAGTAGGTACAACCCAGGACATACATATCGTTAAGTTTTTTCACGTAGTTACCTACCTACATTGAATCCCTCATATAATTTCCTCCTCATCGATTTTGATAACGGCCCTTTAAAACTATCTAGGTACTTACGTGCGCCCTAATATACCTCGTTAGATCGAATTTAGTTTTAAATTCCCGATCATAGCTAATGCAATCAACTTATTGCTCGTACACACTCAGTGAAATCCAAGCAATCAAAAAACAATTCACTTAACCTCATCGGAACAGCCAAGCGCCATACGAAAGCTAACATTAAACCGCTCTTAAAGTGTGCATAGGAGCTCCACAGTGCACATACAAGCACCACAGTGCGCTTAGCAATACGAATGCCATTCCATTATTAGCAATATCGCACAGCGGGTAAAATGGCTGGCGTTGCCACACTAGCCACTAATTGTTGCGCTAAGCTATGTGCCCGTAGAACAGGCCGGTGACGGAATTATGTTCCTATCCGAATTTCGGCCTATTCGGCTCAGCTTATTGCTATGAGAGGACATCCGCAGTACTAAATTGCATACAATTTGGACTTATGACGTACCTCTGCCGGCCGCAATGCAGTAAAGAAAATTTATTCGACTGCATATGTACGTGAGTTAGGTGCGTTACCGTTGTCGAAATGATGTGTGGTGACCCCTTTCAGCTATGTATTGGCTGTTTAGAATTTCGCTCGACTTTGGTTACTACACTACTGGACTACGGACTATGTTCAATCCTTGAGTTGTAACAGTTTTTGCCAGGATCCAGTTGTGGACTCTTGTGGTTGGAAATTATGGTGATGAGAGTGGAAAGATTTAAGACAGCCCCATAATAAAGGGTTGATCTTGTTGCACAGAAATCAACAAATAAAAACGTCATAACATAACATCACGCCTGTTTTCCAGAAGGTTTAGTCAGAGAAGTACCTAATGTGCCCATCGACAATTGGCTTGTTGTGTTTAAAGTCTTGTAGGTAAGTGTGTGTGGCTGATTCTGCTTTGTGAAGGCCGCAGGAATCCAGCTGGATGCGGGAAGCACAGAACCGGTCGAAGTAACAATGCTTGGGGAGGCCTATGTTCTATGTTACGGGTTTGGTTTCCGCACTTAGTCCTTCAAGTGGACCATTGTGCGTGGGTCATGGCGGCCTTCGGTGGTTATTCCTACCAGCCCACCTCTCTTCAGAAGCTGATTAAGTCTTCTGGTCTGTTGAGAACATCTGTGTAAGATATGGGTGTCCCGAGGGTTTCCGACCTAATCTGGGTGATGCCTTGCATTCAAAGAGCACATGCGCAACGGTTTCATCAGCCTCCATGCGGGCCCTGCACAAGGGACTGTCCGTTATGTCTGTTGTATGGAAGTGTTTGTTTAGCGAGCAGTGTCCCGTGATGGTCCCCGTCACCAGGCGGAGGCCTTTCCTGTCCAATCGTAGCAAGCGCCTGGTTAGTTTGCTGTCTAATGATGGCATGACTTCCTTGGACTGCTTACAGCCCAGTGACGACGTCAATCAGCACTCTGCTTGTATGTGGGTGTGCTCCTGTAGCCACCTTGGGGAGGCCTATGTCCGGCAAAAGACGTCTTTCGGCTGAAATGATGATGATAATGAAGTGGATAGATAAAACAAACTACAGACCAAAGCTGTCTCAAACGTTTTTTCTACCAGTCAAAATAACAAAAACCGGTAAATATAACATAGGGGGAAGTCCCCTAGTGACGGACACCTAAGGTTTTCAGGAAATAAAATAAAAACTGTAAGAAAAATGCAACTTCTGCATAATCTTATTCAAAAACAAAAATTAAACATTGGTGTAAAAAAATGCAATTGCTTGAAGTGGCACCTAGTACCGGACGGACTTCAGTTCGAACTCCTAGCACCGGACGTTCTTAAAATATCTGGCATCGATCACATAATGTAGTCGTCTGAAGACTGCACATTCTTCATGAGCCCACCCATGGCAGCTGGAGCACTGTATCCAGTAATTTACGTGATTCACTAAAACTTGTTCGTACTCGGGTAAGTGATCTTATATGACGCTGTATTTTTCCGCCAAAAGAAAAACCGACCGCTCCCGATGTTGCCTTCAGCGTCACTAACAAACTGCGTCATGTGACTCTGTACCGTTATGCCCCCCCGCGCCTTTTTCACACGTGTTTCAATCGTTCACATTCTAACTTGTTGAGATAATAAGAGTGTCCGGCGTTAGGTGCCGTCCGGCGTTACGGGACTTCCCCCTACCGGTAACGGCCGTGATTTACGAGTTGTAGGTCGTAGGTTCGAACCCAGATAAGCGCTTTGTGTAAATTATTTCATCACCACTGCTCTCAAAACGGCGAAGGAAAACATCGTGAGGAAACCGACATGTCCTAGAACCAAAAATTCGAAGACATGTGACATTTACCAACCCGCACGGGGCCAGCGTGGTAGATTATAGCCCAATCCCACTCGAAGAGAGGAGGCCTGTGTCCCATCAGTGGGAACAGTATAGGCTGATTATGATTATTATAACATACCTACGAAAACCCAAGTTAATTAACACATTCCTTTCCCAACATTTTAATTAAAACAAACCCCAATTTCTATCTTATAAAATAATTATATACTTAGGTGTGAAAGTGTTTCCTAGCTGTGATTAAGTCCTTACGGTGGCAGTACAGGATGAGCTAAGTGCTCATGATCTGATAACAGGCGGTACATCAAACGGGGCGTAATCTCCGGAAACACACCACTCAGAGCGTGTGTCCGATCTTCTTAGAGTAGGGTGGCCATGCGCTGAGAATGTGATGAAGGAGATTTTATTAACATCCGTTCATAAGTAGCTTGGGAGGACTGTAAGTGGATCGTTTATATATTTAATGCAAATAAACGAAATATTAAGATAACAAAACCATGTTGTACCTATCATTCAGTGGAATGAAATAACGAAATATTTCATAGGAAAATCTGTAGACTCATATTTGACAACGAAATACAATGTGCGGTCAAGTGCGCGTCATTTCTCTAAGAACCAGTCTTATAAGTTGCTAGAAAAAAAACAACTCAATTAATGGTACCTCTTAGGCTTTTCACTTTCATCATCTTACTAAAAATCAATAATATCAGATCATGCTACTTCCTACTATGTACAGTGTACACCACATAAATTACAGACAATTTACACTAGGTACTAAATTAAAAAAAAACTAACTAACTATATAAATAAATACAAAAACAAAAGGATTTAGGCGTCGAAGTACTCGTCCGCATCGCTGTCATCCGGAAACGTGCCCAGAAGACTGGCAGCATTGCCACGTTGAATGGAAAGGCCAATTCTTTGGCCAAAGAACGACCCAGCCCTCTGCTCACGTGAAGTTTCGATCGGCTGGCGAGAAATTTCTTTAAAAAAGAGACGCGCACTCGGGCCCCATGACCCGAGCGTTTCGACCCCAAACGGCTCAAAGCTGTAGTTACCCATAAGGTTACAGTATTTGCGCCGCTTGAGGATATCAGCAGCTTCAGCAGCGGCGCCAGCACAGCCCGCCGTGCTAAGAACATGAGATGGCCCAAGGGTATCGACACAGGTTGTGTCCCACACCAGAGGCCTACCCATCTTCCAAGGCAACAACGTCATGCCGCCTGGTCTCTTCCCATCGTCACGTACCAAGCCGTTTGGTTCTAATACCGCTGGTAGGCGGTATTAGAATCAAACGGCGGTGACAAGGGCTCGACGAATAATATCGTTATTGCTGCGTGCCGTGCTATGCGACCTGCGCTCCTGCAGCATGACAGTCCATGGTGTCCGAGACGTCCGAGACTATCGACAGCTTCACCGCAGTGACACCGATCCGGAGCAACACAAGGTGTACTTCCTACTTATCTTACTTCCTATCCTACTAATATTATAAACGCGAAAGTTTGTGAGGATGGATAGATGGATACATATATCGACGGCGAAGTGTCAATACCTCCTAACTGACTTTTTTTTTTGAGAAATTCACTTTTTTTTCGTTTTTAATTTAAAGGCGTTATTCGTATGTTTTAGTGAAATCGCCTAAGTGTCTTTTTAGTTGCAACAGCATTAAATTAAAATATGTAAATATGTACCTCCCAACTAAACAAACGTGTCTATTTTGAACGTTTTGTTTCAGTTTCTGTAAATTTTTGACTTTGTCAGTTAGGAGGTATTGGCACTTCGCCGTCGATATGTTTGTCACTCCTTCACGCAAAAACTACTGGACCTAATTAAAATAAATTTGGCACACAGGTGGCCGGTTTATAATCAGGATTAACACATAGAATAACTTTTATCCTGATATTTGACTCGAGACTTATGCTGGTGAAACCGCGGGGTGCAGCTAGTACTATTATATTTTAACCACATCCGGACCAAGGCATCAATGTTTTAGACCTCAAAGATATCAAATGTTTGAGGTCTAAAACATTGATGCCTTGGTCCGGTTCCTCAAACATTTGATATGTTTGAGGTCTAAAACATTGATGCCTTACTCAAACAGAAAAATGTAGCGCACAAAACACATTCCAACACCTTAATGAAAACTAACCTCCATTTCATTATCTTAGAAAATAATTAGGCATATAGGTGTGAAAGCGTTTCCTAGCTGTAATTAAGTCCTTATGGTGGCAGTACAGGATCTTGTGGCTAAGTGCTCATGATCTGATAATAGGTGGTACATGAAACGGGCCGTAATCTCCGGAAACACCACTCAGGGCATGTGTCCGATCTTCTTAGAGTAGGGTGGCCATGTCGTGAGGTTACAACGACTTTCAACAAAATTGTCACTAGCTTTTGGTACATTTTTGGTACACCTTCAGATTGGCAAAAAAGAAACATTGTTGAATTACTAAACAGGGTGGTTAATTAATTATTTTCATGGCATTCAGATATCTGTTTCAGACCTGTATAAACGCAATTTCATTATTTATTTTATTAATTTATGTATAAAGGTACACCAACAGATTCTGTACCTATACAAAATGTTTAATAACAGTCACGGGCTTATACAGTTGCCAATAACAGGTGAACTAACATTCTCAAATACAGTGATAACCTAAGTTAAAATGTAAAAAAATGATGATGATTTGATGAAGCGAAATGTATAAAAATTAAGTGCTAACAAACTATATAAACAGAAATATTAATTGATACAAGAAATAGGTTACAGAGGTTGCAAGAAATGCCGACATACTAACACAATGAATCTTTAGATTGCTATTATCAAAGCATGTACAAAATAAACATGAAAATTAAAACCTAAAACATCACATCTAGAATCCAAACGCTTACCTAATTACTATAATCGAATGTAATGAACCTTTTCATTCAAAATAAAAGCAAATACTGTAAGGATAAAATGAGCAAAGAGATTTGGCCAAACGAAGAACGGTAATTAGGTTTGTCCTAGCTTCTAATGCCTAGCCGTAGGGCATTACAAGCTATGATACCTATTTAGCCCTTAAATATAAAAATGACGGTGTCTTTATTTTAATTTTGCAGATCTTTTATTTCTCTGAAAAAATGTGGCGGATTGAAACCTAAATTTACGTAATTGAGTTTCTGTGCTGTTTTTTTTTTTGACATTATCTATGGAATTATCTTATTTTCTTTTGCTCGGCAACAGTGTATCAGTTTTCGTTGATATTCGTTCTTTGTTACACACGGCATTAAGAAGAAAAAATAGGTACCGTCTGTTTTTCGCGTATAATTTATTTATTAGGTGTGTGCAAAAGTTCTACCCGTTTTTCAAGTAACGAATAAAAGTTCAAAAAAATTTTGCGCAATAATAAAATGATTCTTCATAATTGCGTCATAACTTTCTAGATGATACACGCTATAAATAGCCCGCGTGTACTTATTCCTAGCTCAGGCTTAATCAAATTGTTGTGGGGTCAACATGTCGTGTAACAAGGACCATATGCGAAACTGTTTACTTTGTTTGACTGATAAAGGTCATAATGCTGCTGAAGCTCGTCGAAATATTTGTGAGGTGTACGGGGAGGGCACTGTGGATGAAAGCACATGTCGTCGTTGGTATTGAAAATTCAGCAAAGGAGATAAAAGCTGCGAAAATAAACTGCGATTAAGACGACCTTCGAAGTTTTCTAAGAAAGATTTAGAGGAATGCTGTATTGAATGATAAGCAAATAACTATTGAAGAATTATCAGAGAGGTTTTCTGTACATAGGACTATGGTAGAAAAACGGCTGCATGAATTTGGTTTTATAAAAATATTGGAGAAGTGGGTGACACATGAACTTTCGGAAAAGAATCGAATGGACAGATTGAATATTTTTTGTTCTTTATTATCGCGTCATAAAAAGAGTGTTTTTTTTGGAAAGAATAAAAGATGATAAAAGATGGGTCAGTTATGAAAATATAAAACGGCGAAAAGTTGTATGTCGAGCTGGAGAACCAAGTTTATCGGTCGTCAAACCAGATACGCATGTAAAAAGAATTTATTAAGTGTTTGGTGGGATTTCAGAGGAATTATACATTAGGAGTTACTTCCCCCTAATCAAGCGATCAATGCTACTTTGTACACCTCACTGTTAGAATAAGTAAATGAAAAATTAAAAATTAAACGTCCAGTTTAATGCTATCGCAAAGGTGTCATTTACCACCACGGTAAGGCTAGACCACATTCGGCTTTATCGACTAAAAAAAAGATAATGAACTTCGCATGGGAAATCTTACCTCACCCCCATATTCACCCGATCTCGCAGCTACAGACTAACTACCATCTCTTACGTTCATTACAAAACAGTTTGACGCAGAAAAAATTCGATAAAGTTGACCAAGTACAAACGGCTAAACAACAGTTTTATGATTCTAAATCTGAAATTTTTTATAGAAAGGGATTTTTTTTATTACCAGCAAAGTGGTAAAATGTTATTGATAACAATGGCTATTATATTGATTAATAAAGGTCTTTTTGACTTAGATATTACTGTCATTTATTCCATGCACTAAAATCTGGTAGAACTTTTGCACACACCTAATATATGTGCTCGCGAACCTTAACTTTTAAAGATAATTAATTGGTGGGTTGCCATCCTCATTTCCTGGGGAAGCGCATTCCACGGAGAGATAGAGTGAACGAAGAAGGAAGAGTGAATGAAGTCTGTGCGGCGAGTGAGACATTGGAGTGGGTGTTGGATCTTGAATCTCAAATAGAGTATGAATTGAGTAGATTCTGAAGTTATAGCAAGTAAACAAAAGTATGTTATAAGGATTACTTCTACCTACTCACATATTGTTGGATGGCATTGCTGTCATAAAGTTATCGGCTTACCTGGACCAACGGAACTGCCAGGCTTATCCCACATTTCTTTCTCCCCCAATCATCCATATCCAGTCTAAACTAATTGTCTCTTACCAAACCCAACCAACCATTCAACAACCAATCCAACCACCAGCACCAACCAACCTATTTTTCTTTCTTTCGTTCTTTATATTCTAGTAATGTCCTGTAAACCTGCATGGCGGATGACGAGACAGCGGCACATGTGCTTCTAAGCTGCCCGGAGTTTGCCACATACAGGGCAAAGTACTTCGGTAACCCATGTACCCTACGTGAGACGGTCAGTAACATCAACGCGTTACTGGCCTTCTTTGAGGAGTTGGGGTGGATCGAATGATCGATTTTCCCACCCGTACACAAAATACGCGCATTAACGTGGAGTTGCGGACACCAGCCCGTATTACCTATTACCTAATGTCCTGTAAATTTGATCCAGATGTGTAGCCACCCTGCACCATACATCTCGACTCTCGCCCGTATGGCGTGTGTTTAGTCATTATCAATATCATATAACATGTTATGCAGGCGGGCAGGCAACTGATTTATAATCCTATTGTTATACAGTTGACGCAGAGTATGAAATAGGGGTTGGAGGTTTAAATAGAGATAAAATGCGTAAAATGAGTCTAGGATAGTTTTCTTAATATGCTTTACTCTCAGGAGTGGATGACGTGTCTAAGACGTCAAACCACAAATTATATCCGTTCCACATGCAAATATTTTCTCAAATAAACCCGTACCCAAGGGGTTAAGTAGGCACATCTTACATCTATATTTATTTATACATAGTTATACAAGGTGACTTGCAATTTGACGTATTCCTTCCGGGACGTGATAGTGTGACCAATATGCAACAATTAAGCACACAAAGCATAGACAAAAATTCATGAGATTCGAGAAAACCCAATTTTTACGTATTTTTGAAAATTTTCCAGTATTCGTCACTAAATATCACTTTCCTCTAAACTCTCAAATTGAATGGCCATAAATTTCGTTGGGTACCTAATACTTTAGCAAACCTTTGGATGTCACCAAACTAAAATATCAAACAGTTAAATGTTAAAGGAAGAACTTTAGTAACCATTTTCAAAAATCATCTATTTACATGAACTTGAGGGGCTTGTGGCTAAGTAATAACAGCCGCACGGGTCGATCGATCAGGTTAAGCTACGCTTGCCGCGGTTGGTCCGTGGATGGATGACCATTTTCACATACCAAGACCCCTCCGTGCCTCGGAAAGCACGTCAAGCCGTTGTTCCCGGATGTCATTCGTGGATCTTTGACAGTCGTTACGGGTCGTCAGTAGCCCGAAAGTCTGACAACCAGTCTTACCGAAGGGTATCGTATTACCCAGTAACTGGGTTGTGGAGGTCAGATAGGCAGTCGCTCCATGTAAAATACTGGTATACAGTTGCATCCGGTTAGACTGGAAGCCGACCCCAACATAGTTGGTAACAGGCTAGGCATATGATGATCTATTTACATGAACTCTGACACCAGTTATCTCAAATTTACTATGGGGTTAAAAGTATGGAGGATGACGAGACAGCGGCACATGTGCTTCTAAGCTGCCCGGTGGTCGCCACGTACAGGGCAAAATACTTCGGTAACCCAGGTACCCTACGTGAGACGGTCAGTAACATACAAAAATTAAATTAAAATTCTTATGCGTACAAATTACGAGGAAGATATTTTAATTCAGTCAGCTATCTAATAAGGTACGAATATTCAAAAAAAAAAATTAGAGCTGCCCATGAAGCAGTTGATAATGCTGCCGAAGGTAGAATCTGCTTCACCGACTCAACATTTAATATTTCATCGTAATGTCAATACCGCAGAATGACATTCAGTCTGTCATCTTCCTTACAGTCTGTTCAATTTTTTTACCTCTGACAGCAGCAACCTAACAGCAACTTTATTGTAACGGGAATAAAGATCACAATGATTTTGACGCAACACAACATCAATCTTATTAGAGAATAAAGATTAGTGTGATTTGGACAGTGATGTAAAATCAGAGGTAAAAAACCGGCCAAGTGCGGATTCGCGCACGAAGGGTTTCGTACCATTATCTACAAAAGCGGCAAAAAAAAATCACGTTTGTTGTATGGGAGACCCCTTAAGTATTTATTTTATTCCGTTTTTTACTATTTGTTGTTATAGCGGCAACAGAAATACATGATCTGTGAATATTTCAACTGTCTAACGATCACGGTTCATGAGATACAGCCTGGTGACAGACGGACGGACGGACAGCGGAGTCTTGGTTATTACTAAGACTCCGCTGTCCCGTTTTACCCTTTGGGTACGGAACCCTAAAAAATAACTATGAAAGAACTGTACATGTCTGGCCGCATTAAAAATGTGACGCTGACTGACTCTTTTTTCTTCTATAATTTTTTTTTTTTTTTTTATCTATTGGCCAGTCACATTAAATAGGTTGTGTCATGTCAACTGATAAAGGAAAGAATTTGAAAACTGACGAAAACATAAAAGACTTGACTGGAAACAACATTTTACAAAGAGTCAGGTTTTCTTTTCTCGGCTAACCACGCACAAGCGAAAAAAAGCTTATTGTTTTGACTGCAGGCAGAACCTGCAATAATAAGGATATTATATCTGTAAATGTCGGATTTTCGTTTGGTAATTCCAAAACTATTTTATATATTTATTAAGGCAACTTCCTAGTTGTCAGGGATCACGACATCAAGTAGACTCCAAAATGAGTCAAACGTTGTATTCAAGTTTGAATGCAAGGGAAGTCACTGGCAATAACTAGTGGTTGCGTCATCATCATATGCCTAGCCTTTTTCCAACTATGTTGGTGTCAGCTTCCAGTCTAACCGGATGCAGCTGAATACCAGTATTTTACATGGAGCGACTACCTATCTGACCTCCACAACCCAGTTACTGGGTAATACGATACTCCTTGGTAAGACTGGTGTCAGACTTTCGGGCTTCTGACTACCCGTAACGACTGTCAAAGATCCACGAATGACAGCCGGGACCAACGGCTTAACGTGCTTTCCGAGGCACGGAGGGGTCTCGGTATGTGAAGATGGTCACCCATCCACAGACCAACCGCGGCAAGCGTAGCTTAACCTGTTCAATCGACCTGTGCGGCTGTTATTATTTAGCCACGGGCCTCTCAATAACTAGTGCTTGCATAAATAGCCTATAATGTTCCCATTGCTGGCACACAGGTCTCCTCTCTTCGAGAAATAGTGGGCTGTACAGATTACAGTCGACGCCCTCACGCGAGCCCAGTGCGGGTTTGTGCTGAACAAAAACACAACAAAACACAAATAGAAATTACAGAAGCACCACATTCCTTTCATACAAACATAATTTACAATCCAATAACACACACTCACAACTAAATACCAATAAGTATACATATACAGAGCGAGTTAGAATAATTGTCCGCAAACAAACAAGGCTAATTTATCAAGTTAAGTGCGTCCTCCATTGTCCTGGCCTGGACTCGGGCCAGACTTTAATGAGAGGCCTTAGGCCACTGGCCTATATGTTTTTGTGGCCTTGGCTGTATGTCTGTAAGTTGGCCGGCCAATGTTTAGTTACAGTTGTTGCATTAACGAGCCCGTGTCAATTGCATTTTAAATCTTATGTCAATGACGTACAAGTCACATGATGCGCGCTCGTGATTTACAACCACCTAACACATAATTATAGTTTGATCAGATTTCTTCCCACGTTTTCATCCGACTTTCCAAAAATTACTTATTCGTCCCACATTAAATATATTTCCTGTTTCATCCTACAAAATTCATTCGTTGATTCAATAACATTTTGTATGTAGATAGATCAATAAATTCATGGAATAAGAAAAACACAACACAGAGAATCACAACGAATTATTGACCTCCTAAAAGAAACAGGTATAGAGTCAAAGGTTGGTCCAGTCAGAGTGATAATTTTGGGCTAAGCAAATGTTTAGAGAAAATGCCACTGACTTAACTTGCAGATAATAATGATATACCATAATATACCATACAAGTTTTTTTCATTTTCATCTCCCAAAGCGACTCGCGCTTTAGTTGTGGTAACTAAGTGTACAAACACGCTGTAAATGTGTGTCTAAGATACAGCGCGCGTCGCTTCGTGAGATAAAAATACTGTAGATGGTGAACGCAAATGTTTAGCCACTTTAGACAATGTACTTACTACAGTTTAACTGACTTCTTGTCGACGAGTATGGCGGTGCTTCCCTAGTAAGTCAAAGGTCCAGCTTTTGAGTGATAAGTTTTAGCTAACTAAATGTTCAGGGCAAAGTGTTTTGTTTAAGTAGTTTACACGTATAAGCTTTAAACCTTGTTCGGCCCACTGCCTAAGGGGATGATTATTGAAATCTACTTTACAAGAAAATGTTTTTTTTTTCTAAATCTTTGCCAAAAACAAAGATGGTTACTCAATAATAACAAAGATAAGGAACTTGCAACAAAACAGTTTTTTGTAGACTTTGACTCCGTGACACGGAGTCAAAGTCTACAAAAATCTACTGAAAAACTATTTTGGCACAAGACAAAACGGTTTTGACTCTTGTTTGCGCACTCTCTCAGTGTGCATAGACACGAGCGACACTCGTCTACGACAGAGGCAACTGCAACCGTCGACATGTGTTGACGTCAGCCGCCGACACACGTTGACGGCAGCTTTCAGCACTCTTCGACGGTTGCAGTTACCTCTGTCGTTGACGCGTGACGCTCGTGTGTATGAGCACTTAGGATTATCTTTAGTTCATGTTTCGATTATCCAGTGGTTTAGCTTAAATACCTACCCTTTGAAGAGAAACCGAATTGTTCATATTATTTACCAGAGGCTCTTCACGTTATATTGAATCACTAGAAATCCTACAATATTTCCTACTCCAATGGAAAGGGTTTACAAGAGTTTAAAACTAAAACAGCTCCCCTGAACTAAATCCTTCGGAATAAAGCGCTGGCTTGGTGATTCAGGTAGTCGGAGCGAATCCGAAACTTTTATCCATGATCCGAACACTTGAGTACAGGGTTTATGTAGGTGCTTTGCCAATCAGAGTTAGTTCTTTGTGCGGCTTTAGGTCTATTGGGATGGTGTAAATAATTCTAGGCCTTTCAAATAAGTAGGTAATAAATACTTTTTTTTAAAATTCATATAAAAATTCATCGATAGTAAAACTTTATACAAATAGTCATATTCTAACCCATCTGAGATCTAAACGAAAGAGAGATCAAGAAAAATGGACAAGCCGACGATGATGTCGAAGATGAGCCGACGACAGATTTTTGGGAAGACCTGGCCCTTAGTAGCTGGGCGTAAAAAGTTATCAATCTATACGACCGACATGAATTTTGCCTAAGAAGATCAAAAACCACCCTTATGTACAGGCGTATACTTTGCATGGCTCCGGTTTTTTTTTTATAAGCTATCAAATGACATAAAAGATTTAAACTTGACTCAATTTAAACGCAACCTAAATATTTTTTAATAGACAAATATACACACAAATAAAGCACTCATTCAATCAACAATCATTTAATCTTTCACTCGATTCACTCGTGTATTGTTTTTGTTTTTATCTCGCGTAGCATTAACAATGAATTAGTAATAAATGGATAATGTTGCTAGTAGTATGATAAGTATTTTGTTTAATTAGTAAGATAGTATGTATAACATTTAATTGTACTCCTGTTTTTTATCCCGAAATAAAATAAAATAAAATACTATTGACGAATTTCTTACTGACAAAGCTTCTTGACAATCCTGTATTAATGATTTATCATGTACAGACGCCAGCACATCACGCTAACTACAATCTGTCAGATTTCTTTAATAGATTTTCAACTTTATCGCTAAAGCATAAGGTTCAAAGTTGATTGGGAAAATCTGACAGTTTCGGGTAGCCTGATGTGCTGGCGTCTGTACATAATATTCCTATTTAAAGACTTTTAATTTCTTAGAATTGTATCGTGTATAATGTTTTATTTAATTTCTAAGATTGTTAAATTAATAGTGTATGAGAGAGATAGAAGACAGAGTAGATTTTTGAGTTTCGTTAAAATATCTGTAAGACCTGCTATATAACCAAAAATCGCACTAATAAATACTTTGACTTTGACTTTAACATTGGTACAAAACAGGAAAGAATGGCGTAGTTGCAAATGATAATGACAATTTCTGGATGATCTATGGGTACCTATATATATGTCAATATAAGATTAATCACCTATCTACTACCTATTGCACAGAGTAAGTTATAGACGTGCAAATTGCTGGACATAGGCCAAGCATCATCGCAACGACGACCGGTCCTGCGCCACCCACATACAATAGTATGTAACTCTCTATTCAAAAGACATAAATCTACTGACAGACAGCCTAAGCCTGGTCTAGGAGCATGAAATTGTTCCGGTTATTCCGTTTATTCACCCCAAAAAATCCACTCTAAAATATGCATCATCTGCCTAGCCTTTTCCCAACTACGTTGGGGTCAGCTTCCAGTCCAACCGGATGCAGCTGAATACCAGTATTTTACATGGAGCGACTGCCTATCTGACCTCCACAACCCAGTTACTGGGTAATACTATACCCCTAGGTAAGACTGGTTGTCACACTTTCGGGCTTCTAACTGCCCGCAATGACTGTCAAAGATCTACGAATGACAGCCGGGACCAACGGCTTAACGTGCTTTCCGAGGCACGGAGGGGTCTCGGTATGTAAAGATTGTCATCCATCCACAGACCAACCGTAGCAAGCGTAGCTTAACCTGATCGATCGACCTTTGCGGCTGTTATTATTTAGCCACGGGCCCTTCGGGCACATAGCTTGTTATTAAGTAAAAATATAACTGTTACCAGCTAAAAGCTTCATACTATTATTCTTCTTAATATTTAGTAGATAGTATCCACGCCGCGCTGTAATCCACTTTACAACTATAACTCGGCGGTAAACTGCAAGTTTCCACAAACTTCAGTAATCTCTGTAGTCAGATTATTATTCCTTCATTAATGTAATCGCCTAAGCATCGCTTCCGGCAACTCATGTTGAATTCTTGATTGTTTTTATTGGAGTTTTCTGTTCACTTAGTGTTAAATTCAACATAAACATTAAAACTTAATTTTATATCAATTTACCATAATGCCTTGGAAGGTAGGTAGATCTTTGGTGTGGGATGCAACGTGTGTCGACACCCTTGCGCCATCCCATCTTCCAAGCACGGTGGGCTGTGCTGGTGCGGCTGCTGCAGGTGCGGAAAACCTCAAACGGCGCAAATACTCCAACCTCTTTGGAACTTATTTGTTCGAGCCGTTTGGAGTTGAAACACTAGGGCCATGGGATCCGAGTGCCCACCTATTATTTCGGGATATCGCCAAGTGGATGGTAGACTCTTCACGTGACCAGAGGGCTGGCCTATTTGTTGGCCAAAGAATCAACATTGCCATACAACGTGGTAATGCTGCCAGCCTTTTGGGCACGTTTCCTATTGACAGCTATACGGACGAATTTTTTGATGCCCTTTAATATTTGCCCTCCTTTTTATATACTTGTACATATTATTATTATTATTATTTTAATTCTGTATGCTTATGATGATTCATTACAAATAATTACAGTTAAAAAATCAATTTCATAATCTGCAATAATTTGTCATTTTAGTAAGATTAAGTGTAATCGATTACAAATTCATCTATTTAGTTGCAACACTGTGATCAAGCTTAACATTTTTGATGTCCAGCAACTCTCTCTCTCTCTGCATTCATGTACAGACGCCAGCACGTCAAGCTACTACAATGTGTCAGATTTCTTTAATAGATTTTCAACTTTATCGCTAAAGCATGAGGTTCAAAGTTGATTGGGAAAATTTTACAGTTTCGGGTAAAGTTTTTTTTTGGCAAGTCCATTTTTTTCTACTTTTGTAAATTTATAAAAGTAATAAATTCAATCTATTTTCCGCGCATAAGTTTTTAGTATACACTTAGATAATCTTAATATTGCTTGGCATTAGCATAAACAGCCCATACTGGTCCCACTGCTACACACAGACCTCCGCTCTGTGTGAATCCACCACGCCTGCTCAGTGCGGATTGGTAGATATCAAATGTATTCGAATTATTATATTTTTGGTTCTAGGACATGCTGGATTCTTCACGATGTTTTCCTTTACCGTTTTAATAGCAGCGGTGATGATCTTGCTTGGGAATGTTGTTAATATTGTAATTTGTAGTAGATAGATTACTGGAATAGCATCATCATCAATGTGGTCAACTACGGGGCACAAACAATATAAATTAGGTAAATAAATATACCGGTGACCCGAACAGAAGAAGAAGAAACATCTCCAGTTCATCCCTCACAAAATAACAGTCCGCAAATAATAGAAAATGACAAAATACTTTTTCACCCTGTAAAAAAACACCTTACCTCTTTTTGACTATTGATTTACGTGATTTGGAAACTTTAACGAGTGAGTACAAATACAAAAAAAAATGGAACCAATTCATGAAATAAATTTACATTAATTAGTTCCATATTTTTTTGTATAGTAAATCTTTAGGTGGATAAAAACACACTTCACTAATAATATGATTGTGCCTTCTGACCTACAAAGTGAGCCTGGAGATATACACCGCTTTGTATAAAAAATACCTCACCTATTCACTACATTGTGCATTGATATACCACCGTATTGAACGTCAAAATTCCTTTGGCACGGCTCACCTATTGTCCAATATCCACAATATACCCAAAGCTTTTAGATCAAATGAAAGCGAGGATCAATTCTATTCATGCCAATACACCACGAATGGAAATTAATACTTCAAACGTTGGCTTACAAGGGATATTAATACAGATATTATGATAATTATAATGCGAGTAATATTATATTATGAAAATTATATTAGGTATCAGATGCATCCCATACAATAAATTAATTATATAGGCCTGGAGACGTCGCGTATTGCACATGAATGCCAACATTATGAGCAACTGCAATGATGCCTCATCAACGCAGAATATTGCTACTTATCACTAAAACCTGTTGAGGTATATAGGTGCGCCAAATTAAAATATCTAATTCAACGTATTATAAAGTAATTCCCTCTGCTCTAAGCATGTCATTATGGAATGGTATGTACATACGTGCGCGTAGACAAGCGATTTGGCAATGTAGTCGCACGCCCTTTTTTCGTAGGAGCGGTCAAAATTAGGTAAACATGAAGCAAGTTGGCAACGCATTGAATTAACGGTCTAGTTCAACGCGTTGCCAACTCCCTATATGTTGTAATTTTTTCAAGGAAAGGATTGTTTATCGGACGCGCTCTAAAATTAAATACTTTAATTTTCTTACAGCCTATGTTTGGATAATTCTGAAAAAACCTTTTTTTTTTTTACTAGAACGATGTTAATTAGTGTCTACTTGAAGGCAATAACTTGGGTTGCGAGAATTTAGATTTGGGAAATGACAATTTGTAATGATTATAACAGCAGTGCTATTCTGTACAAATCTCACCGTGAGAACTTAGGTGAAGTGAGCGGGAAGTGAGCTCTGTCATTCCGTAATGGTAGGTATTGACACTATTAAGTGCTCACTTCACTTATGATTTCACGGTGAGATTTTTACAGAATTGACCGGCTGGAGTGATGTTTATGGTGTTTAGTGTTTACAGTATGTTGCTATCAGCAGAAACGAAAAAGCTGACGCCCATCATTCAATGAAACCAATCCTGCTTCAGATATACCAGAGAACATACTGTAGATCCAAAAGTTACATCATGATTTGACAAACTGTGTATCGGAATCTCTTTTACACGTCATATTATAAAAAATAAATAAGCCAGATGATTTCGGCGTTTCCTATCTGACTACTCTGAGAAGGCAGGCCGAAACAAACTCAGAGGTCACAGTCTCTTTTAAAGCACAGACATAATCTATAAAAGTCATATAAGAGTCATCTAAGTCATCATAATCTATATATCTACTATGGATATAAAATCTATAAAAGTGAAACCTTTTATACATACGCCAGCACATCAACCTGCTACAATCTGTCAAATTTTTTTAATAGATTTTCAGTTTTATCCCGAAAGCTTAAGGCTCGAAGTTGATTGGGAAAATTATATAATTATTTTTATTTTATAATTATTTTTATTATTTATTATAGTTTCGGGTAGCTTGATGTGCGTCTGTACTTTTATATTGTTTTAATTTAGTCCTCAACTCGCCACTTAAAACCTCAACGACAATAACAGGAACTTCTATGTTCTCTGGAAACTGAACCAAATGTGTTAATCAGTACTAATCATAATGATGGAACTTCCTAACGAGTTTTTTAAACAAGACTCCAACCCCTAATGAATCCAATCAGAGGATCATAAAACTTTTATTTAGTGGACTTTAGTATATTTTAGTACAGCTACTAAAGATTTAATGGCATGTGAGCTAGTAATAACGACTATCGACCGCTACCACTGATATATACTGCTCATTCGCTACGATAATTTTTAAATACGGCGGCGTACAGAATGCGTAATCCGCGAGTTGACTAATTTTTTTTATTATTTAAATTGAAGCTTTTTTACCTCACTAATAGCTTGGTATAAACAGTTTTTTAATATTTTTAAAAATTGAAAAGATATGAGCGTTCAAAACTCTCAATTAGACAGAGAGGGAAATACTGAATTGTGACGTCATAGTTCAGTATCGCCATATAAATTACATGCAAAACTTCGTTTTGCGAGAAAGAGATAGACAAAAAGTTTTTATAAGTTATAAGTTTTTTATTTTTCGACCGATTTCAAATTTGATTTCGAATTCTATTATTGTATTACATGTGTGGATATATTATCTACTAGAATATATAGTATTCAATATCATGCTACTACCCAATTGTATTGAGAAACAAAAATGGCGACCTTTTATTATGCCAGTACACTAGTATGGTAGATCTTGAAAGGGATATGTTGCGGTCGTTCACATCTGTGTCATCATCATCGTCGTCTGTGTTCCCTTCTACATGTAACCCGTCTGCCTTCAAAGCAAGACTGAACAAGCATCTTCTGGGCACGCTCGTTCCATCATAGACCTCATCAATTGCTTTCTATCAAGCGTGATGGAGGTCAAGAGCAGGTTCATTCAGCAATAAAAAAAAACATATAAAAAATTTCATCATAATTTCAGCCAGAATATGTGTACGTATTTTGTAGCCATAGGCTAAAAGAATTTCATTAATCATTGAAGGAAATGAATGTGTAGGTTATATGAGGAGTTAATTTAGTAATAATCAAAGAATTCTTGAAGAATTTCTATGTGTAATTGTTACAGGCTTATTTTAAATTGTCTAGCTAAACTCCATAGACGCGATTAATATGGATATCTAAACGTGATAAAATCTAAAATTAATAAATTTAACGATGTTTTTGTGTGGTTATCGACCGCAGTTATTGTTTCAGTTTAAAAATCGTTTTTTTTTTCGTGTTAACTTCACTGACGTGATGAAAAAACATGAAATCTTTTTATTTTTTTATTTTATCCTGTCTAGATATCGATATCCATCGCTTCTGCGGAGTTTAACCAGCAAACTTAAAATAACCCTGTATGTTCCGGCTTAACCAAGCTTGTGAACTTAAACGTCGGTTAGAGCGGAAAAGACTGTTCCAGTTTACTAACTTGGTCCACGGCATTACTCAGATTTGACCACTGTGCCAGTAATTACAATACTGACTCCTGAAACACTACCAACTATACAGAATAATAATCAAACTAATCAAAATTACACCTAGAAACGCTATTATTATGCAAAACGCATAATTCTGAAGGCAGTATACCTTCATTATTATTCCTATTAATTGGGATTTACTTACATTTACGAGGTACCTACAGTCTTAAGTTGCCCGTATAACCTGATTTCGGACGAAATTATTGCAATGGGTTCCGTAAGTGTCTTCGAATGTGTGTAGTTGAGTCGAAATGGTGCTAAAGACAGATTTGTTGAATGTTCGTTCGGTGTAATGTGTTCAATGGGACGTTAATGGCGGATTTCGACGCAATTTTGGGATACGAAATCTCCTGTATGGAAACTTAAAATGAGGGTTATTGACCTTAACACGTAGTTGGAGAATTTGTGATCATCATTTGTATTTATTACGTTAAGGCTAAGTTTCCACCAGAACTGAGCGATGATACGTAGCGAGGGAGGTGCGTAAACCTAACCAATAATAACACTAGCTTAGCTCAAGCCATGAAAATGAAGCGATGTTATTCGTTCGTTTCACACACATCCCTCGCTACATATCCTCGCTCATGTCTGGTGGAAATGCAGCCTTACGCTTGGATGGGCCGATAGACAAAGTGAAATTATCAAGCTACCGACAAAATGGCACATGGAAAGGAACAACCCAGGTCCTGCTAGTCTTTTATCTGCCTTCTAGCCTTCCTTTATTGACCGAAGGTACACGATTCGAAAGCAAATTCACTTGTATTTTAAATTTATGGAATACTGTCACTTAATTTCTTTAAGTATGTTTTCTTTTTTTATTTTTTGTATGTTGGCACCGATAGCGAAGAATATATTCCCAAGATGCAGTTTTGACAATTATTCTCAGCATTCTGTATGGATAATCATCTACCTATTCATCTTCCTTTGAACACTTATTTGCAACAACAATTATTGCTGAAATTCTGAATAACAAACTACACACATTTTAAATTCAATAAAACGACGAACTTGGAAATTTCAGAACACGGAGAGCGTTTTCAATGGATACTTCACATATATTTTTAATAATTCTGCGCATTCAAATGCATATATGAAATGCATATTATTTAGGACGTCGTCATCAATCAAAATGTTTCAAAAGGAAGGAGTTATCGGTGCTCTAGTGTAAACAGCTCAGTTCTCTGTTATTTTCTGCTACAGCCTTTATACTAAAATATTTTTCGCCTACAATATATTCGGGGAAGCTATTTTGAAACTGAAATTCTGAAGTGCGGGCAGTAATAACGTAGAACAAGTTTTTTTTCTCGAAGTATCTTACATAGGTACTCTGTAATCTATAATATAGTAGTATAAAGATGTAAAATTTAAAGACGTAAAACTACTGATCCCATTCCGAAGATTCTTTCACTAATGGGGAAAGCTACAGTATTGCCATAGGATATATTTAATGTTAAAACAAGATTTATTTAGCGGACAACTTTGCAGGCATAAAGAGGTAGAAAGGTATATCTAAGTGAAATATGGCGAAAAGTGTTCAAAAAAAAAATGTAATCGAAGCAGCCAGTCCTTGATCCCCTACTATCTAGCATCCATCTATTAGTCTATTAACATTTTTTTCTGACAGCTTTATACCTCCACAAAATACAACGAAAATAATTAACAATCTTTTTAACAAAACCGACCAAATAAAAAGGGGAATGACTAATTCATATCAAAATAATTTAACTGTTATTCCACTCAGATCTTTAATTCCAACGTCACAAAGTCCACATTTACGTACGTGTAAAAAGGCGTGCGGATAACCGGAGGCCCGTGAGGTTTTACCGGGCATCGGTCCCTAATGAAAATGAAGAGGCGTGAATAATGGGTCATTTACACAGGGTGAGTTTTTTCGCTTCGAATGGGACATTATAGAAGGAAGATAATAAAGTTGATTCGTGTAAACAATACCTACAATAGGTAAATCCATGGTACCCACAAAGTAATTTTGGCGCGTGACCAAAATGTGAACTAACGTCGCCATCTTGTTTTGTCAAAACAATTTCTGTGCCATAATTTCACAATTGTTTACCCGCCGGCAGGGTTAGGGTGTGTCATTTATTTATTTAAACTTTTCGCACACAAAAAAGGCACAAAGACGGACTTAATGCCTTGGGCGTTCTCTACCAGTCAACCAAGGGTGGTGAAGAGATTAGATAGCAGGTGCTTTGGTTGAGAGGAACAATGATAAAAAACTATTGAATTACACTACTGAATTAAAAATAAAATTGGCGCCAAAATATATTTGTAGCACTCCTTCTTCTCCTATCCATAAAGTAATTACGATTAACGCCTCAAATATCAAAACTGACAGTTGAACGCTGTAAGTTTTGAAATTCGAGACGTTTCACAAAATGTGCGTGTCGTGTGTTGCAAAAAAAAAATCGTAGCTTTTTCGAGTTGTCTTCTTCAAATTTCAAAGTTTGAGAAATGAGCGCCGAATGACATAATCGTAAACCTAGTATGCGAGTTTTTGTATTAACACAATGAATTCCATAATAACCCGCAGAATGTCGCATGAACATTCTTGCCTTTCGTCGTTCGAGGATCTGTCCCCGTGTAAACGAGCCTTTAAACGAAAAACCCCAGTCGGCCAGCCAAGTGTGGGCCAGATGTAGGCCACGGTCAACAAGCTCGACCCTCCGGATTTACATATTTCTACTTTAATTTGTACGTAAATCACAGGGCTCTGTGTATGGAGGGTTCATATTACCTGAACCTAATGATCCCTCCTAATTTATGTATGCTGTGGTTAGTGGATATTGTTGTACTGGAGTTTTAGTTTTTGGGGTTTTGTAGTTTGTTAGACTGCTAGAGAGAGTTGATGGCTATGTCACCCTGCCAAGATGGGACACTTAATATCATTTTCTACGTATCCTGCCTGCTGCACGTTACAAGAGCTGATGGACGCTAGTGATGGCGCCAAACAAGTAGCCGAATTCTGGGCTGAGTCCATTCTACACGTTGAGAAGAAGAAGCTCACCCAGATAAAGGAGCTAATGAAGATAAATGAATGTAAATGTCTAAACGAAAGACCTGAAAGGTTCTGCACCTACAAGAGTGTAACTTTTAAGTTGTAAAACAGGAAGGCTATATAACTTTTTAAATGAGTAAATATAGAGCAGCGCCTTTTGTAGAAACATCCTAATTCATTACCCAAAAGAAGGAAAATATGTTTTCCTTAATTAGTACAAGTTTTTTGCCAAAAATTTGAAGGGTACACAACATCGATGACCCTCTTAAATCGTACCAAAATACTTTTCTTACTTTTATTTTGCTTCGCAACCTCGAAGTACTTATTTACCGATTATTAAATGTTCCGTAAGTTGGAACGTGACTCCGAAACCTTCCGATGGTAAGGTTTGGGACGGTTACGAGACCCAAGATGAGATCCTGGATTACTGTCTCGCCACTTTCGTACGTAAGTACCATAAACTCTTGAGCCAGGCTATTCTGTAGGATACAACATAATTACATGTAGGATACAATATAGTAATAATAAGTATTTATTTATGTAACAGTTTAAGTACACACGCTGACGCAACAAGGAACAGAAAAATACGTGAAACTTATGGCACTACTTTAGGCTACTGGGTGCTAGGCTACTAACATGTGGGCAATGCAATGCAATAGAGTAATAATTAGTATCATAGTTGGTACGATACGAAGATCTAGTACCTAGCAGGCCTGTTGGTCTAGTGGTCAAGATCCCTCCGTGCATCGGACAGCACGTTAAGCCGTTGGTCCCGGCTGTCATTCGTGGATCTTTGACAGTCGTTACGGGTCGTCAGTAGCCCGAAAGTCTGACTGACAACCACTCTTACCAAGGGGTTTCGTATAACCCAGTAAAAAAAAAACTGGAAGAACGATTTGTCCGGTTTTTTTTATAACTAGCGAACATTTCTACGTTAGAATCATGTGTGTGAATTCATGGTTACAGCTTCCGGGTCGATCTACCTTGTTTACTTTGCGATTCTACCATATCACCTATACGGGTGAAATTTTTTATCCCATACTTTTTTTCATACTCACGCTTTTTTCATTTCTCTCTGGACCCAATTCTGAAGTCCACGCAGACGCAGTTGCGAGCAGACGCTGGTACTTGCTTTATATAGGGTGACTGGTAATTAGTGACCGATACTTAAACACATGATTCTACTCATGACAACAAACAACAAACAAGTTTTATTATGGGACAAAAAGAGAAATGACGAAAAAAAAAATCAGCTGTTCCCTACATTTTGACGACTCGTACGTACATAAATATAGGGAACAGCTGATTTTTTTTCGCGATTTAGGATTTGGTCCTATAGTAAAAGTTGTTTGTAATGATGAGTACAATCATGTTTTTAATTATTGGTCACTAATTACCAGTCACCCTATATATAACGTGTAACGTTAAATGCGCAAAACCTCAGACACCCCAACTGATTTTTTATTTAATTGACCTATTTCAGAGAATAAAATAAGTAATTAAAAAAATTGTAAAAGTTTTTTGTGCTATTTTAGCTTTACTGGCCATTCTGATCGTTTCTTGCGTCTGCGACGACGCTCTATCGAGGGAGGAGTCGTCACCGGGCCGCTGCACCGCGCTGACATTGGCTTGCTTGACCTATTAATAAATAGACACAGCAACGTTTTTAATGAAGATTTTTTGAAAAATGTGACCTCTACTAAAAAGTAGTTCAATTAATTCTGTTAAATTAATTCTCGTTATTCTGATCAAACTATTTTCTGGTTTTGCGCATTTAACGTTACACGTTGTATATTATGTTACTCTGAATAGAAAAGGACTGACAGGTTTTTCATGTTACCCTGGTAGACCAAATAAAATGTTCGTCGAGGCAATTTATATTTTACGTTGACTTTTGCTTTTGCTTTTATGAAGGCTGTTGATTTATTCACCAGCATTCGGTGACAGAGTAATTTTTACACGACATTTTGAACGACTTTCTCTATGAAAAGCATATCGACGGGGAAGTGGCAATACCTCCTAACTACATTTTTCTTGAGAAATTCTCTTTTTTTTCGTTTTGAATTTAAAGGCGTTAATCGCATGTTTTAGTGAAATCGCCTAAGTGTATTTTTAGTTGTAACAGCATTAAATTAAAATGTGGAAATATGTACCTCCCAACTAAACAAACGTGTCTATTTTGAACGTTTTGGTTCAGTTTGTGTAAATTTTTGACTTTGTCAGTTAGGAGGTATTGACACTTCACCGTCGATATGGGATTCGACAACCACGTGCCATGTAACGACGAAAAGTTTTGCCCAGTGTGTGTATTATTTAATTTTACTTATTTTTTTATTTTATTTTGTATTCCTATCAGAACTTAGATATTATTTGTATATACTACAGTCTTTTTTTTACAAGCTCCAAATTTTTAAAGGGTGTTCTACTCATGAATGTGAACAACTTTCACTATGGGACCAACTCTGAAATTACGAATACAAAATCAGCTGTTTAATACAAAAGTTCAATACCTACTCGACTTAAATGTATGAAACAGCTGATTTATTTTCGTGATCTCAGAGTTGGTTGAGTTGGTTGGATATTCATGAGTAGAACACCCTGTAAAAATTTGGAGCCTGTAAAAAAAAGCATCCAGTATATTCTATATACTAAAATAGGTGACCCCTAGTGTAGAAACTTTGCGTGGGTTTAAAAAAAACAGAGTGCAATACCTGCGCACTCAAAATGTATGGAACTTACTATGCTATGCTATGTACTTTTAACGCAGGGGGGCATAGGATCATGTACTGAACCCATGGTTACAGGTGTCCGTCGATTTCTCTGACACTATATTATGAAGTCCAAGGAGGAAGGAGTTTGTTAGTAGTTTTAGGGCTGATTTTTCAATAATCTGATAACTTTATTCGAGGAATAATTTTGAAATTTTGACAGCTATTTCATACCAAAACTGTCAAACGTCAATTTTATTCCTCGAATATAAGTTATCTGGCGATGGAAAAATCAGCCTTTGCTTAAATTAGGATATTACAATATTGTTATTTTTATTAATTATTATTAGGTTTAAGTTGTTATTTATGTACATCTCATCTTAATCTATATACTATATACCTATATACTCTTGAAACGTTTTTATGACAATGACATCAAAACTATAATCCACAGGGATTAGCATTAGCACAACTTTGGTATCATGAACTGAGAGTATTGAACAAATGGAATGATAACGTTCTGGCTGCCGCGTCACTCAACGTACCCAGAACAGGAGCTCTACTCTCTAAGTCCGTCAAAGAAGATACAGGTCCGTCCGAAAGTAATTGATCCGTCAAAACAAGTACCAGATATTTTTTACAACTATCATGTATTTATCGCCTGGGAGTAAGGCCCACCGGCAAATCGTGTTGGCATTCATTCTTAGTTCGGGCCCTGAACTAATCATATGTCCGTAAGTGATACGTAGTAGATTACGCCCGTAACTTCAGCCGAAACTGCGGATTTCGTGCTTAAGGAGTAAACCTCTAGGTCGCTCTTATGCAAGTTTTCTGTAATCGACTATCAAGTAGCACCCGCGCTTGCCTTCCCTTTAGTAATGAATTAGGCTAACTTCTTTCCATGTTTGAACAGGCAAATTATTATTAACATTTTTTGTTCTTTAGTTCGCAGTTTCTGTGCATAAGTTGTCACTACACCAACCTCAATTAGTCCTATTGCTCTCCATTCTATATCTACTCTGTGAGTACGCATTACGACCGCATCTTTCCAATCTATGAAATTGTTATTCAACACAGTGTTCAGACCACAAAGCTTTAAATAATGGACCAAAACCCGATACTACGTACAGTCAGCCGCACATAACGGATTCAGTGCTCGACCGTACGTGCTGACCGTGACCGCTGTTTGTCGGTTGTGACCAACCGTTTAGTGCTTAGCTGATGGAAAACTGAGAACTCACAAGATAGGTCACAAGAATTATCGCGTAGGTACGCGCGTACAGTCGGTTGCTCGGTCGCTCGGTCAGCGTCGGACTAAATGCCCGCATATATCGAAATAACGCGTCAGTGGACTGACGTACGCCTGACCAACGGTCTTCGTCGGCGCGACGTAGCCGTACGCGCTTAGCGATTCATCAGGGCTGCACAGTAGTTGTTGTATGTCACCTTGTTTAACTTGTTATTGTCTTTTAATAAATATAATAATTTAGTCCACATAATGGCTGAACCCTATCTCTTAAGATACAGGCCAGACCTAGTTTAAGGGATAGAGTTGAATTTATTGTACTCCTAAGTTAAAGTTGTATTGAATAGCGTCAACTGAATGTATGCAGTGCAATGTGATTTTGTTTTATGCAATAAATTCTTTATTATTATTATATATTATTACCTTCGACCGATGTCAGAACTGACCGCCGGTCGAGCTGTAAATCCAGCCTGAAATTAGCCCTTAGGTACTGCTACGACCAATAATGTACCTTGTACGTTAGTTAACCCTTAAATGCATGATTTATTTTATCGTATTGCAAAAAATTCTATTGTATAGGTATTTATCTATAGAATTTAGATAATAAATATATAATAATTATACAATAATATTAATATTCATAGAGTATATATATTGTTTTGACAAAAAGAGGTGCGTTCAGAAACTCACAGCTATCACATTCTTAAAAAAATTAAATGACGTGCTTTGTTGCCATTTGGCAACATTATGCATTTAAGGGTTAAGTACCTGGTAGGTACCAGGTACTTAACGTACACGTACGCGTACGTACGCCTACACTGGCCCCCCATACCTGTTAACACTGTAATTTGAAAACATTGTAAAAGTGGAGTTTGTCGGCTCTTCTCTATAGGAAACGACCAATCGGAACCGTGCAACTAGCTTCTGTAACTTAGCTTATGTAGTTTTATGTAAAATAAAATATTTTGATTTTGATGGACGTGCAGTGCAGTTGACTGTACCAACCTACGAGTAGGTACTTCGTTACTAAGTGCGGCTTACGGCACGTTTTATATTAACTTTGGCTAACGTGACAAAAAAACGTGCTCGTCACCTTTTTAATTTTTAGGCTTTGAGAATTAGGTTAATTATAATAAAATTGTGTCCCGTGACTCCGCTCGTGGGTACAGTGTTAAATTTTTCCGCGATGAATGTCCAGGTAACAAGCTACCTCTCTGAAATCCGTTTACGGGCAGTAATCGCGTCTGTACTTCCTACTTCTCGGGTTTATAATTATTAGCCTTTGTTAGTTATTTTTTCTGCCCGCGACTCCGACACCCCGTCGCATCGCGTCACCTGCCCGCGCTATTACTTCACTTAAGTACAGACGCCAGCACATCAAGCTACAACAATCTGATAGATTTTCAACTTAATCGCTATTAGCATTAGGTTCAAGATTGATTGGGAAAATTTGCTAGTTTCGGGTAGCTTGATGTGCTGGCGTCTGAACAGTCACCTTACACTCACGCAACATTCAAAAGAGATTTCCTTCTTCTTCACACTTCTATCGCTATCTATATATCTTCTTTCGTTCTTTGAAACCATAAGGTATATTTATGTAAACCATGAAAGCATGGATCATGTTTGTGTGTGTGTTTCCATTTGTGTGTGTTTGTGTGTGTTTAATCTGATCGATCGACCCGTGCGGCTGTTATTATTAAGCCACAAGCATACATACATACTTCTAAAATAAATTTATGTGTCGTATGAACAGAGCTTGGTTACACAAACTCCTTTCAAGACATCCATCATAAAAGTAGCCAGGATTACTATCTGGCCTTATAATCCAATTAGGCCCGGTACACACACTAGAGCATTAGGTAGCTAATAGCGACCGATGTTACGCCTCATGTCCCTAGGCTTAGGTAGGGTTGGCATCAGGAGTAGGCAGTGACCTATCGCTGCCGGCCGTGGTCGAGTCTATGGTCGGCAGCGAAGAGTCCTGGGACGCGGTGGTTTCCTTCTGCGAAACAGTCGTCCCGCAGAAGGAGGCTGCGGAAAGGGAGAGGGAGATCTCGTCTCCTCACCCGGCCTGCAGCAGGCGCACCGGGCGTCGGCGGAGGGCGGATAACGCCCTCTTCCAGCCCCCCTAAATGGGTCCAGGGGCGACGGACTTGGGGACGTCTGTCGTCCCCCACACATCAGGACCCGAGGCGGTGGCGCGTATTGTTCCACACGCGCCCCTCTTAGACGTCGCGGGGGGAGTTTAACACCTCACTCCCCCCCCCTGACACGAGGAGGCCCGCAGGAGCGGGCCAGCACCAGCCGGGGGTTGCGGAAGTATCATTCGTTCCCGCGACCCCCGGCGTAGGTGAGAGGTGAGGGAGGGAACACCGGGGTGGTTTTTAGTCAGTAAGTCTGACAGACCCCGCCGCCCGCCTCAGGACGGCGGACATCCATGAGGATTTTCCACCCCGAAACAAAAAAAAAAAAGGTAGGGTTGGCAGGTTAAGACTTAGATTTTCTAGTAAAACTAAGTATTTTCCAGTACTGTTTTCCAGAAAAAACCGCCTGACTTTTGAGTTGGGATTTTAGGGAAAATTTTGAGATATAGAGAAAATTCTGCCAAGAGTTGAAGGAGAATTGCTAAAAATTGCATTCTGTATTCAGCATCCAGAGAAAGTGTTACTGAAAAAGACCATTTTTTTTTTATTTATTGATTTTTCGGTAGCACACAGTATTTTATTCATTTATGTTGGTTCCAACATAATCTCATTAGAGTTAACTTTAGAGATACCATGCACAAAAATTATCGACTACATAATTTAGAGAAGTAGGTACTTCCTTACAATCCTACTAGACAGATTCAAAAGTGAAACCAGAAAATAGTCAGCTTCGACGCGAAAAGTATTTGCAACGAAAAAAATGATCGTGAAGTTTCAGGATTTCTTAGTGCTTTATTTTTTTAGTAATTTTCCCACAAAACACTTCGAAAAATACATAGAAATAGAAGTGTAAAAAGGTTTTAGAAAAGTACTATAGTGGTGAGTTATTTTTTCATTAATTTCAGAAATTAAAGGCTATACAGATTCACTTTCAATTAACTCAGCTTATTGCAGTCCATTGCTGGACATAGGCATCTCCAAGGCTGCGACAACACCCTGTCCTCGGCTTTCCGTATCCAGTCTCCCCCAGCCAGTTCCTTTAGGTCGTCCGTCCATCTAGATGGAGGGTCCCACACTACGCTTGCCGATTATAGATTCACTTTTATTTCTCAGGAATTACTATTATTACTACAAAATAAAAAAGAAGAACAAAACACATTCACTACCGCCTGACATTAGGGACTGCCAAACTATTGCAGTTTTTAAAAGAAGAGTAAAAGAACACTATCTTTCCACTTCATCATAGTTGTGATGTATTTATTATTTTGATTATGTGATATTTATTAACTTCATAGTGATATTTATTTTAGAAGTATGTTTGTATGTTAGTATGTTTGTATGTATGTATGTATGTTTATTTGTATGTATGTATGTAAGTATATTCTCATAGTATTTGTTTAGTTTTTTAAGTGAATAATTGATTACGATTTTATGTATTCTTTTTGTCTCCTTTACTCTTTCACACGCTGTCTACATCTCTCTATCTAATGTCCTGTCTCAGGTATGCTGGAAGAGATTTCTTAAGAAATAAGTATCACCTTTGTATCTATTTTCCTGTTCTGTTTTTTCTTGTCTGTTTATATATGTGTGTACATAAATGGTAAAATAAATAAATAAATAAACAAAACGGTTCTAAGATAATTACCCATTTCAATTTGTACAACACAATCATTATAATTTCACCAGACATTTATTTTTTTTCCTATCGAGCAGCCCGAAGAGGGTAAACGAGGACGTAAATAAAATAAATAGCCACGTCATCAGCCTTTGGATGAAACAAATGAATGTTACACAACGAAAATCTTCAGGAATTTAATACATTTCGGGCTGATACAGAAATTAGACTCGTGACTAACAAGGAAGGTATCCCGACGTGTCACCCCCGATTTTTTTGTGGCTGATATATGTTATTCTCCATCAAATTTTAAGAGACACGTATTTTTTTTTTTTGCCAACGCGCCTTTTTTGGGGGTGAAATAGCCCCCTAAACATTTGATGGAAAAATAATAATAATAATAAAAATAAAAAAAAATAAAAATAATAATATATATATTCTAATGGATATATTAATATCCATTTGGTCTTTTGGAAAAATATTAACTAGAAGTATGTAAAACCCTCAAACTGCCCCGAAAGGTGGTAATGTTTAGAGAAAAAAAAATAAATACGTGTCTCTTAAAATTTGATGGAGAATAACATATATCAGCCACAAAAAAATCTGAGGTGACACGTCGGGATACCTTCCTATTAACAGTCGCACGGGTCGATCGATCAGGTTTAGCTACGCTTGCCGTGGTCGGTCCGTGGATGGGTGACTATCTTTGCATACTGAGACCCCCGTGCATCAAAAGGCACACTAAGCCGTTCTTGGATCTTTGACAGTCGCTACGTGTAGGCAGAAAGTCTGACAACCGGTTTTAACAAGGGGTATCGTATTACCCAGACTAGACTGGAAGCCGACCCCCACATAGTTGAGAAAAGGCTACAAGGCAAGAGAGAGATAGTGACTGAACCATAGATATCCGTGGACTGAACATTAAAGTGATTAAAGTACATAAATCTTAAAAGACAACATAAAATATTTTTTTAAATATTTTACCAATTCATATTTTAACAGAAAAAAAAACAATATAAATTTTACCTATATAGAGGTATGAGGAACAGGGTGTAAAGGTCACTCAACCTCCATAGAAAAGGGAGGATCCTCGGACCAGACGGCTGTTGTGTCTTGCGGGCGACTGCCCGATGATCAATTTTTTTTTTTTTTTGTAATGGCATCTTGCAGTTCAACCTATGAGATTTTCGACTGCTTAACCGGGCTTGGTGCCCTATGATTCATCTCGGGCCGTTGTTTATAGGTTACTAGCGCGGTAAACTCTGCTTGCGAGATGCAGGATTTTGCGTGACGTCAGTATGACGCATTGTTCGCATGTAGCGTTGTAGATACCACTACACCTACGATCACAGATTTTAATATTATGTAAATGCACTCCTTTATCTAATGATACAGCAATTAGGCAAGTAAATGTTTAAGCACACAAAAGGTTCGGCTGCCATTAGGTAATGAAAAAGAAAATGTATGTTGGCATTCTTTAGTATTCCTTTTTAAAGACTAATGAGTTCAATATACATTTAGGTACGAAGGCAGCAAGGGTTAAGCGGCTGTGTGTGAGTCAGCTTGCTGTAATCTAGGTAAATGCTGGCTGGGTTTTGGTATTAGATACCTATACATACAAGGTGGAACTTAAATAACGCACAACCTCTTAAGGGGTCATTGTACTCATCATTATGAACAACTTTTACTATGGGACCAAACCGGAAATCGCGAAAAAAAAAATCAGCCGTTCCCTACATTTATGTTCGCATAACTCGTCAAAATATAGGGAACAGCTGATTTTTTTTTTCGCGATTTTCGGTACACCTTGTATATTATACTTACCTATAAAGAAGTCTACTGATGGACGCTACGGAAAGTTGCTAAACTTGTAGCTTTTACTCTATAAGCCCGTCAACGAAGATATGGGCCCGTCCGAAAGTAGCAGACCCGTCAAAACAAGTGACAAATAAAAACATTTGGAGGGGCAAACCCACATCAGAGAGGCAATCTTCTTAATTTTAAGAACGTTAACAGTCCGATTTGTCTCAATCTGTCAAAAATACCTCTAATTTCCCTACATTTGACCAGTTTTTGACATTGGTTGTCGCTGAGATGAGATTGTGACCTAATTTTGAACGTTTTTAATAAAGTGAATTGGTCTTCAGATTACTGGCAACGGTAAAATCGTGTTGTCATTAGTTTTAGGGCCCGAACTAATCTTAAGTCCATAAGCCATACGCTGTTTGAAACTCCCACAGTTTCGGTCGAAACTACGGATTTCGTGCTAAGGGATTAGACCCCCTAGGCCGAATCTTTTTAGATTGCCATCAACACGCTAAGAAGAAGTAGTGTAAGTTCTTGATCTACCTGCCGTGCGATTCTGTAACCATCTCAACGTGAAAGTTTGGGTGAAGTGGGCGTGGAGTGAGCTGTCATTCACATTCGCTATGGATTAACACTATTAAGTGCTAACTTCACTTATGATTTCACGGTGAGATTTTTAGAGAATCGACCGGCAGTTGTCATTTTTCAAACTTCATTTAAAGAGCAACTGACATGAAGAATGTGACTCATGCATGTTTACAATTACACCATAATCTCCAAAGCGTAGTGTACAGCGGTTTACATACTTGTTAAGGTTTGAATTTACAACTCCAATATGTAGGGCTGTAGACGCCTTAACTCGCTATTTCCGTCTCACGTCATCATAAGCCCAGTCTCCCCAAACCAACGGTTTAAACAACCCTTCCTCTGTTCCTATTTGAAAATCTTCAAAACGATTTAACAACCATTATTCAAACAAAGTATGAAAGATACGATCAAAATTACGCCTACAAATTCTAAAAGCTATAATAAGTCGCTGGGATTTGTTCTGCCGCAAAATATGAATGAAAACTTTACGGGATTACCTTAAAATTGATTACTTTCACAAAAGTAATTAATGTAAGCTATATTATTAGTCCCCTACGTTATTGAACGGGCAGGATTTCATTAATTCCCTTTACGAGGAACCCTGAGGGGCAGCTAGTAAAATATAGCCACTAAGGTGAAACGAGACTTACGGGGAATTTCTGGTATGTTGTCCCTTCGGCTAATTTTGATACTGTAGCTTTGCCAGTTCAAATAGACCCTTAAAAATTTTGTGTTGTTGTTGTTTTCACAAAATTTCTGGCCGGAATTAGAAGGCACGGCAATGCTAAAGAGAAACGCTTCGGAACAATCCTGAGAGGAATGCGGTTCGCAAAAGTTTGCGGATTTTGGGTTTGTTTTTGGTATTTTTTAGATCGCATATAATAGGCCCAGGGAATACAGTACCTACCTCGTACCAAAGGGCCTAATCCATTTTGTTTACTATGTTTTGAAGCAAGAAATTGAGAAAAAACGGCCGGAAATAATCATCAAAAAGGATGTGGTCTTTCATCATGATAACGCCAGACCCCTCACCCTCAGCAAAAATTGAGAGAGCTTGCTTGGGAATTGTTAATGTATCCACCATAGGTCCTGACCTTGCACCCTTAGATTTCCACCTGTTTCGGCCTCTTCAGAATTCTTTAGATAGTGTTAGGTTAACATCAAGATAGAACTGTCAAAACTGCTTGTCGCAGTTTTTAGATCTGAAGTCCCAAAATTTCTACAGCAATGGAATTATGTCACTACCTACAAAATGGCACATATAATAAAATATTATAATCAATTGTAAATAAACTCATCATCTGCGACCCCAATATAGTTGGGAAAAGGCTAGCCTTTTCCCAACTATGTTGGGGTCGGCTTCCAGTCTAACCGGATGCAGCTGAATACCAGTATTTTACATCGAGCGACTGCCTACCTGACCGGCACAACCCAGTTACTGGGTAATACGATACCCCTTGGTAAGACTGGTTGTCAGACTTTCGAGCTACTGACAACTCGTAACGACTGTCAAAGATCCACGAATGACAGCCGGGACCAACGGCTTAACGTGCTTTCCGAGGCACGGAGGAGTCTTGGTATGTGAAGTTGGTCACCCATCCACGAACCAACCGCGGCAAACGTAGCCTAACCTGATCGACCCGTGTGGCTGTTATTATTTAGCCACAAACCCCTCTACTAGTGTGTCTAACCAAATAATAATAACGATTTCTAGGAATAATTATTGAACAAATATGACAAGCTGTGGCTTCATTGATTACTCCCGGTGCCTGTCCTGAGAGCTCGTTAAGCTCTGACAGTACCTATTAGATCCGTATACTACAAAATTTACAAAAAATCAATCAAAAAGCTGACCGTATTGACAATAAGCCTTCAATTAAACAACGAATCAAAAGGCAATTAAAATCCTAATTGCTTCATTCATCAATCAGTACAACCAGTCAATATTTATTTTCCTCTCTTGAAAATAAACCAATCGGTTAGCTTCTAAACCAAAAGGTCGTTTTTAACTTTATTTATTTCGCATAAAATTGAACCCATTTTCTGAGCTTGAAACTGACCCGAGATTGATAAACAAATGTAATTCGCATCTTGTCGGACGAGAATTTCATGATGCCTCGCTTACCTAACAATTTCAACCCAGACAGATGCCTAATCAAATTAAAATTTCATCGTGATTTCGCTTTTGGAGCAGAGAAAAATTTCGTTTCACTTTTACCTTCTACAATTTCGTAAAGCAAGGTCGTGGCCAAATTAAAAACTCAAATACAAAAAGGTTTGAGCAAAAAGCTTTTTTTTTTTAAATATTCAGTGGAACTCTTTAAAACTTAGCATTAATCCCGCGACTTTTTTAACCTTTAAATACTGAACAAAAAATATCGGGTCTTTTATTTTATCTATAAGGATCGGATATTGAAGGATTTTATACTTATCTGTTACCAGAATATATTTTTAACGAGGACTCGTATATTTTATACAGAATGATTTTGTTACAAAACGGGTATTGTGCGTCAGACAATTCATTGAAGCATTTAATTGATTTGGGTTCAGACAAATATTCTCTCGGTGTATTTCTAAATAAGTAAAGTCCCGGGGGATTCTAGTTATGAAAAGGATTTCAGGATCAGAAACACCTGGGCAAGAGAAGATAGTGATCAAAGGAGATACGAGTTCGGTTTACCAAAAACTAAATGCGCATTTTTTTTTTATGAAGAAGTAAATATATTCTCATATTATTTAAATATGTGAATAGTTCTTTATTATCCAATGCATTTTATGTTCTCTTCTGTAGCTCTACTCTTACATCTCTTTTTACCTATTTCCCTTTCGCAGGTATGCTGGAAGAGATTTCTTTAGAAATAAGCATCACCTTTCTACGTATTTTCTGTTGTTTCCCTCTTGTCTGTTTATATTGTGTGTACATAAATGGTTAAATAAATAAATAATCACAGCTGGTTTTAATGGATAATAATACAAATTAATCAAAACATAGTTTTTATTACAGGTGCATGATCTAAGATAAGGGGTTAACATATTATGGGGTCACAAGAATGTTTCTTCAATTTCGCTTGTTTTTTACATTTTATTGTGAAGTTAACAACTTTTTTGTACTCTAGCCTAAAAACGGTCGTTGGAGATTGCATCATACATTTTGAAATTGATATGTATATCTCTTCCGTGCATTTGGGAAAGGTTACCTTAATTTTTAAGACTGTTAGAAAACAGAAAGCTATTCGTCGAATCTCAGACAGCAGTTGCGAAGAAATACGAATAGATTTTCACGATTCCTCTGGAATTGAAGTAGAGACAAAAATGAAGTGGACAACTGCCAAGGCTCCGACGAGAACTATTATAAGACACAACTAGTCCAAGATTGGTTGCAATGTAATAATTGCAAGCTGTGTGCACGAACCGACATAGCTTGCAGAGTAAGCAAACTGAAGTGGCAGTAGGCTGGCCATGTCTGTCGAAGGGCCGATGGCCGGTGGAGCAGACGAGTACTGGAGTGGAGACCGCGTATCGGCATTCGGCAAGCGTAGTGCGGGACGCCCCCCAGCTAGATGGACGGATGAACTAAAGTAGGTAGCTGGGGTAGACTGGATGCGGAAGGCGGAGGACAGGATGTTGTGGCGCATTCTGGGAGAGGCCTATGTCCAGCAGTGGACTGCGATAGGCTGAGTTGATTGATTGATAGTGTGCACGAAAACTGCACGGAGTTTGAAGACGTGTGCTCAAACTGCGGAAATAAAGAAAAAAAGAAGGTAAGAGACAGGAAGGGTAAAGGAAAGGGCAAAAAAATTGCTGGCTATCTCCCATAGAGCCCTATGCCCTATGCACTCCCGGACGCTCCGGGTGAGATAGCCAGTCGTATATTTTTTTTTACCTCAAATATTTCTATGTTATGTTGATTCAACGATCGTGTTCAATTAAGATTTTATCGGAAATATAAATACTGTTTTGTTTGTGATTAGAATGGTTGTTTTACTGTGTTTGGTTTCCTGGTTATATTAGTAGGTCTTGTGGTGGATCTTTAATATTAGTAGGGCCATCTCCCCCGGACTTACCCTATTATATTATTTGTTTTTGTACCTCAGTACTTACTTCTCAAAACGTTATTCTTGGATTACCTTCATCTGATTTCTAGAAATTATTGGGAAAATCTGGAAAGGAACAGCCCTAGAATAGTGCCGGCACGCTCGGCACAAAAAAGTGACAGTCGATTCTTTACGTTTTACTTGATTCGATTAGATCCTAATAAAACAAATAGCCTTAAGCTTCGGAACATCTCAAATGATCAAATAACCAATTTATGTAACTATTTCATGTCGAAGAATGCTGACGGAATAATGATCTACGACAGAGGTTCCCAAACTTTTTTTTCTCATAGACTACTTTAAAAATTTTGCTGGTTCCGTTGGACCCCTGCAGCTACATTTCTACCATATTCCCAAAACTCAACAACAAATTTGAAGATTAGATCTAACGTAGACCCCCGTCGAGTCTCCCGTGGACCCCGGGGGATCCATCTGGACCACTTTGGGAATCAATGATCTACAAGAACAATTGTATTTTTTATTCCGACCTTTTATGTTTACTCAATCGATTTTGTTACACTCCTAGTTCAATTCAATCCATCTCTATGGAAATGAAAACAAACACTGATACGTTAGCAACGTCAATGGAAAAATATGGAAAACAAGTAAAAAACTGGTTGACGTCATCACGTCAATGCCGGCTGTCAATGAAAACCAGCGTTGGGGCTCTGTCTCGCATAGGGTCTTAGCGTTAAGCTGAGCCATGGCCGTTCTGCATGGATGTGACGCATGTTTTCCCCCCAACATGTTTTTTTTTTTTAATATGTGTGTTCTTTTACTGCATCATGTTTACCGCAACAAACGTATTTTCTTTCTTTTCTTTATTTCTTTTAAGTAATTGATTAGTTCACGAAAGATCTAGGAGAATAATAAACACTTAATAAATAATGAATGAATATTTTGAATGTTAGGAGCAAGTGAGAAATTTCTATACAGGCTCAGGGCAAACGCTCAAACTTCTTTTAGCCATGCCCATTACCTACGTAAATACAATCTCTGAAACACATTTAAACAAGCGACAATGACAATTTGATCCAGCAATGTTTTAATTTCACAGAATATTTTCAATGATTTCAGTAAAGCTCACAAAATATTTAAAGGTATTCCGGTATTTCAGTATTCCCATTGAATCAATTCATCTTTCGTTCTCGATATTTCTCATGTATGGTGCTAATTAGTAGATTGTAATTAAAATGTCAAATGCTTTTGCTGGTTCAATTTTCAACAAATCATAAAAAGAACCAGTTTGTGCTTTGAATAGAATTTTCTGAATAAGGATTAAATATTTTAAGCAGGTTTTATATTTTCATATACAACTTGAACTGCCATGGAAAACAAATTTCAAAGGAAAGTGTAACATGAATTAAAAAGTACACATTACATTGTGCTTATGGGTGCATGCAACGCTACAGACGCTAGCACATCAAGCTACCCAAAACTGTCCAATTTTCCCAATCAACTTTGAACCTAAGGCTATAGCGATAAAGTTGAAAATCTATTAAAGAAATTTGACAGATTGTAGTAGCTTGATGTGCAGGCGTACATCTCATGCGAATATTTAAAGTTAAGTTATATTTTACTAGATTTTGCCATCGGCTACCGGGATTAAAAGTATTTGATAATAAAGCCTTGAAAATAGCACTTAAACCAATTCAGTATCCAACCTAATTTCTCCACTTAACTACATTAACTTCTCCTGTTTTCCCTTCATTTCCAACCCTATTTTATTTATCTGACTTTTTCTCACCGTTTCTTTATTCTAATTCCAGTAAGACATCCTGAAACCATGCCTGTGATGACCCGTAAGGCTACTGCTCAGGAGATGGACCTTAAATTGAGAACGGCCCTCCAAAAACTTGAAGCAACTCAACTCCAATGTGACCAATTGCTACTGGAGAATGATGAAAGTGAGGAGGAGATCAAGAAAATAGTTAGCAAAAATTCAAGCCTTAAACGGGAGCTAGTAGACCTACATCAACAATATCAGAATGTTGTTGAGGAACGCGATCAACTGAAGGTAGTCACAGATGGTTTCAACAACTGTAGTAATTTGTATGAGGAGGCTTTAAGTAAAGTTAGGGACCTAGAAGATGAATTAATTCATGCTAATATTCGTATCATCCAGTTAGAAAAAGAAAAAGAATGTCATCAGGTTAAAGAAACACACCAATTATATAATGAATTATTAAATAGTGATTGTAACCCTCATTCCTTAATAACTATTGACCTTACTGAAGATTCCGTGCTGAAACAAAATTATAGTCATAAATTTAGCCATAACAAAATGAAACAATATGCAAGAATGAATAGAATAATTAAAAAATGTAATAGATTTAGGAAACAACAAAAACACTTTTCCAAAAATATTCCACTGAGGAAAGAACGTGTTGATCTGTTGAATAAATTAAACAATTATCAAATCAAATTAGAAGACAGCAGAAAAATCTATGAAATTGATACACAGCGCTTACAGTCTGACATACAGGAACTTGAGGGCAGACTTAGTTCCCTTTACATTAAATATGTGGGTTCTCAAAACCAAATTAAAGAACATATTCTTGCTGCAAATGAGTTAGTTTTGTGTCAGTGTACTTGTCAGACAGTGTCTCAGCATGTCACTGTCCAGCCTGAGGCAACGGAGGACCCGTCCCAGGCTGAGAGCTTATCTCAAGAGTGTACCCTTGACCAGGACGTATCTGATATGGTACAAGATCTTTCTCAAGTGGTACAGCATGAGATTGGTAGATGTCCATCTTTCAGTAGTCATGAGTTTTATGATTCAGTTATGTTCTCAGATAGTATAGGAAGAGGTTTAGGTAAATTAATTAGTAACCACCTGACTTATTCTATTAAAAACTATTGTATGCCAGGGTCAACCTACAAACAAATAATGGCATCAGTAACTGGAAATGTATTTAATCCTAAAACCAACATTACTGTATTTGTAGGTAACAGTTCTAAGGTCAAAAAATATGAAATCACTGACTGTGTAACTGAGTTGTTAAAGTTAAATTGTAGTAAAATAATATTGTGTGCTTTCCCATATTTTGAAAAATTAACAAATAGACAAAACCATTATATTCATATGCTTAATAAGCACATGCACTTTTTAGTTAGTCATTATAGTGACAAGCTTGTGTATTTTGACACCAATAGTTTCATAGAAACATTAAAGTCGACTAGGGATACTGTGTATCTGCCTGTTAGTTTTAGACACATAACAGCAAGGCTGTTAGCTTTTTATATAAACTCAGACATAAGTATTATGTCGAAGTCATGTATTATTAACACCGCAACAGTTAGTAACAATAATACTAACAATACAGTGGTTAGCCTTAATGAATGTAGCTCAAATGCTATAAATATTTATACAAATTGTACGAAGGAGGTTCCATTTCCCTCTCGCACTATGAGCTCACTGCCTAGTGATGACATTGAAGTCGTGGGATTAACTCCGGATAATCATTTAAACTAGTTTGTAAGACAACAGAAGGTACCAGTAATAAAATATTTACACCTAACAACAACAACAAGGTATCTTCTTGCTCTAAAATAAATAAATATCAAAAAGGAGATCAGCAGAATGCCTTGAAATTATTTCATCAAAATATTCAAGGTATTTCTTCCAAATTACTAGAAATTGAAATGTTTTTAGAAAAAACAAAGTTTGACATTGTTTGCTGTACTGAACATTGGTTAAAGGATTACCAAATGCTAATTAATTATAAGAACTATACTGTGGGCAGTTGTTTTAACCGTAAATCTATGTTGCGTGGAGGTTCGTTAATCTTGATAAAGAATTGTTTAAAATCCAAGCAACGTAATGACATAGTGAGTTTATCAATTGAACATTGCATCGAACTGTCCTGTGTTGAGCTAGATAAGCATGTTGTAGTGTGCGTTTACAGACCCCCTAATTATCAAAACTTTTCTTTATTTGAGTCAATAATGGATGATGTCCTAGCGAAACTTGCATCTAATAACAAAGCCGCAATTATTTGTGGTGATTTTAATATTAATATTTTAGAAAATAGTTCAAATAGCAGTAGATTATTAAGCCTTTTCAAATCTTTCAATTTATCTAATGTTTTTACAGAACCTACTAGAGTAACTCCAACTTCTGCTACTTGCATCGATAATGTTTTTTGCGATTGTGATTATTTAGATAAAGCCATCGTAAATTATCTGCCATCTGATCATAGTGGACAAATGGTGACTTTTAAGTTTAAAACACCTTTGCAAAAAGTGCAAATTCAATTTAGACCAATAACGACTGGTAAACTAAATAGATTCAATAGTACCCTAAATAATAAGTTAAATGATGTGGACCATAACATAGATGATGCAAATAAATTGTACGAGAATTTCTTTTCAGTAGTGCACACTCAATTCAATAACACCTTTGAAAAGAAAACAAGAAATATTTGCCCTAATTTTATATTTAGTGACTGGGCAACTAGGGGTATTAGGATAAGCAGAGAAAGACTGTTCGAGCTGTATGGCCTTAAGCCTTACATCAATACTGATACTTTCAACAAGCATGTTGCTACTTATTCAAAAATTTTTAGAAATACCTGCAAGATAGCCAAAGCACTGTACATCAGCAACAAAATTAAATCAGCAGAAAACAAAATAAAAACAGTTTGGAAAATTATAAATAACGAAACTAGTAGGAATAAAAAACGAAACACTGATTACACATTGGAGACTTCACGTGGTGCCATAAGCTCTAACTCAGAAGTAGCTCAAGAGTTTGTAAATTTCTTTACTAATATACCTTCAAAAACGACGGAAGCCTTAAACTCTTCAGCCGACGTATCAATTGAATTATTAAGAGCAAACGTTCCAGGCTGCCCGGTTGAATTTCAATTTAAACATATAAACTCTATGATAGTTATGAAAGCCTTTCGACAAATCAAAATCAAATTGACCGAAGATCTATGGGGTATGTCTATCAAAGTTTGTAAATCCATAATCGAGACTATAGCACCATACTTAGCTTTAGTATTTAATTTGTGTGTAGATCAAGGAGTCTTCCCAGATTTAATGAAATACAGTAAGGTTATTCCACTTTTTAAATCTGGGGACAGCAAAGACACCAATAATTATAGACCAGTATCCGTGTTGCCAGTATTCAGCAAGGTATTCGAAAAGGTAATGCTCAATCAAATGCTTAATCATTTTAACAACAACAAAATCTTACACGACCAGCAATATGGCTTCACCAAAGGCTGTTGTACAACCGACGCCGGTGTCACTTTATTAAAACACATATTTACAGCGTGGGAGGAGGCCCAAGATGCCATAGGAATCTTTTGTGACCTCTCCAAGGCATTTGACTGCGTTAATCATGAAACCTTGCTCTTGAAACTTGAGCATTACGGATTAGGTAAACTTGCGCTCAGTTTAGTAAAATCTTATTTAAATGATAGACAACAAAAAGTTCAAATAAACGGGGTCAATTCACTTGGTTTAAAAGTAAAAATGGGTGTTCCACAAGGCTCGATGTTAGGTCCTTTCCTCTTTTTAGTATATATTAATGATCTACCCCATTTATTAAAAAACCAACCAAAAATGGTGTTATTTGCTGACGATACTTCCTTAATTTTTAAGATAAATAGACGTGCATCAAATCTTGACGACGTAAATAACGCCTTACTGCAGGTGCAAAATTGGTTCACTGCTAATAATTTAGTGTTAAATGGAAAAAAAACTAAATGCATAAGATTTGCTTTACCAAATGTTAAAAGTAGTGATTGTGACATAGTATTGAATAAAGAGAAACTAGAATTCGTCGATAAAACTGTTTTCCTGGGGATCACGCTCGACTCAAAGCTGCAATGGGGTCCTCATATAACATCTCTTGCAGGACGGCTTAGTTCAGCAGCATATGCTGTAAGAAAAATCCGTCAATTTACTAATGTAGATACCGCGAGACTAGTCTATTTCAGTTACTTTCATAGTATCATGTCTTACGGTATTTTACTATGGGGACGGGCTGCAGATATCGAGTCTATTTTTATTCTGCAGAAAAGAGCCATCAGAGCAATATATGGCCTCCGCAGGCGCGATTCTCTAAGGGAACTGTTTAAGGATATTAATATCATGACGGTACCTTGTCAATACATCTATGAAAACATCATGTACGTAAGGAAAAATCTAAATATTTTCACTAAAAGAGGTGACAGACACACCTATAGGACCAGAAATAGGGACCAATTAGTTCAACCAGGCTTCAGACTGGCTAAAGTAGACTCATCCTTCATGGGGTACTGTTTAAAATGCTACAATAAAATACCTCCCCACATACTCCAACTCAACGAAACTAAATTCAAATCTTATATAAAACGCACACTATGCAGCCAAGCATATTATAAGTTGGGGGATTACATCGCTGACAAAAATGCTTGGTTCACCGCTGGTCCTGCTCCACAAGGGCGCATAAACTAATTAATTAGCATTCGAAAATATAGTTGTGAGCTGCTGAAGATTGAAAAAACTATCTTTGTATTGTATAAATTCAATCTCTTAATATTGTATAATTGCATAACATACGTGTGAGCACTATGCAACTAAACTATAAAGCTACCATTTACTGGGTACGTCTTTCATTGACTTGAATGTGTCCTGGCGGCTGAGGGTATGTCATGCTCACTCAAATGTCTCGCTGGTGGTGGCGTGTGTGTTGGATCATTGAGTTCCCTTCAAAATGGTTGAGCTAAATGGTGCTGATCCATACGTCATGTTCGTGAACGGGCGCCGCCAGTAGGGACTGGTCATCTCTTAGCCGCCACGGCTTATTTTAATTTTAATCTAAGTATTTTCATTTCTGAATTGTTATTTTTTTGTTTTTGTTTTTATCTTTTTTAGTACGGACGCTTTTAACGTGCACGTCTTTCTACATCGTTCTCACATGTATAATTTCAACTTGAATGATGTAACCAAAATTTTGTAACAATTTTTATGATTCAAAAGAGTGTCCGTGGAGTTTCTTGCCCGTTCTTCTCCACAGGTACCTACGCTTTGGAATGGGCAACTAGCTTCATCTTTCTGACTGACCGACCCCTTGACAATTCAAAAGTGCCTGTAATTGGTTTACTTGAAATAAATGCTTTGAGTTTGAGTTTGAGTTTGAGTACCCTATGGTATAAACTATATGTGTGCCAAATTTCATCCAAATCCGTTCTGCCGTTTTTGCGAAAATCCAGAACATACATCCAGTCAAGCGAACGAAAATTCCAAAACCTATATTTTCGGTATCAGACTCATTCCCACGTGACCTCGTAGCATTTTTTTTCTAAAATATTAATAACAGCCGCACAGGTCGATCGATCAGGTTAAGCTACGGTTGCCGCGGTTGGTCTGTGGATGGGTGACCATCTTTACATACCGAGACCCCTCCGTGCCTCGTAAAGCACGTTAAGCCGTTGGTCCCGGCTGTCATTCGTAGATCTTTGACAGTCGTTACGGGTAGTCAGAAGCCCGAAAGTCTGACAACCAGTCTTACCAAGGGGTATCGTATTACCCAGTAACTGGGTTGTGGAGGTCAGATAGGCAGTCGCTCCATGTAAAATACTGGTATTCAGCTGCATCTGGTTAGACTGGAAGCCGACCCCAACATAATTGGGAAAAGGCTAGGCAGATGATGATGATGATTCAATGTACAGTTTCGACTAAGTTACTATTTTATTATTATTTATAGAGATAAGATGGATGGAGAGGGAGAGGAAGGCCAAAGAAAAGATGGATGGATGGTGTGAGGAATGATATGAAAGAGAAAGGAGTAAATGATGCCATGACGTCTAACAGGGAAGAATGGAAGAAGAAAACGTGTTGCGCCGACCACAAATAAAATGGGACAAGGGCAGGAAGAAGAAGAAGAGAGAGATAAGATGGTAGATAAAATATATTTTCATGAAAAAAGGTGGAACATAGACCTTCGATATCACCGTAACAAGAAGGTGCCCAGGTATGATCCAGTGGCAAAAAGAAATAATAATAACCGGAAGAACAAGTGACTCAAGGCTTCGTCAAAGTATTTTTAACCGACTTCAAAAAAGGAGAAGGTTCTCAATTCGGTTGGATTTTTTTATTTTTAGGGTTCCGTACCCAAAAGGTAAAAAGGAACCCTATTACTCCCGCTCCGCTGTTCGTCCGTCCGTCCGTCCGTCTGTCACAAGGCTGTCTCTCATGAACTGTGACAGTTAGACAGTTGAAATTTTCACATATGATATTTCTGTTGCCGCTATAACAACAAATACTAAAAACAGAATAAAATAAATATTTAAGGGGCTCCCATATAACACACATGATTTTTTTGCCGTTTTTATAGTTAATGGTACGGAACCCTTCGTGCGCGAATCCGACTCTCGCTGGGCCGGTTTTTTTTATGTTTGTTACCTCAGATCTCAGTAATTTTGACACCCGTTATGAAACGCATTTCTCATTACAAGCAAAAAGTAGAAGGTAAGAGTTGAAACAAGACACTCCCGTTTTAATATATCTACAAACTTTGTTGAGCTTACTTTATGGCGATGGGAGTTCAAATAAATATCACCTTCGCGGAAATTCAGCAACAAACTCGTATTCTTGTAAAGGATTTGTGACTATCCAACTTCAAAATGAACCCCTTTCAAAATACTCCTTTGAGTAATAATATAGGCTATAGAGCGCACTTTATATTTTGGTTGATGCAGCTTGGCTCTTGGATAACTAAACGATTACAACTTATAACGCGCTACTTTCTTCAATGTAACATCCTAAAAAGCGACAACGCTTCATATTCTGAATTTGCTCATAAATTAAATATTTCTAGTAAAATTTTACATCTGTGTCAGAAAAATAACAGTTCAGTTTCTAATACTAATGCTAACTAATAAATAATTATTTCGTTTATGCAGAGTCTAGATAAAATCAGCATTTTATTTTTTGACCGTTCTTAAATAAAACTAATTTTGACCAACCCCACACATACATATAGCTGTTCTTCACCTACTTGAAAAACAACTCTCGCTGCACTCACTCCCCAAAAGTCACCTTCACTCACACACTGCTCATCTGAATTACTCACAGACATCTCCTACTCATATCGTCTCACAACATGACTCAATAACTTCTGCAGAATTATAGGTAGGTATTTTTTTACTGTTATTACAACTTATTTTATTGGGATTAAGCATATTGTTGATCTCTTACTTAGTTTTTTTTGTTATACATATTGTTCGACTTCGACTCTTGCACAGTATCTTTGTTAAAGCTATCTCTATCCGTGAAAGGGGGCCTGGTGACGCAGGCTTTTCCCAAAACCTATATCAGGCATCAGTCTCTCATAAAGGTGGAATACAGCTGAGACATTTTTTGTACCCATAACTTTAAGTCAGCTTTGTGAAGAAAGAATAAATGATAAATTATTATTATTATTTTACTCATTTTCATGGAGACGTTTTACAAACTGGTCGTTTCTATAACTGCTTTTTAAATCAAGCCACTGGGTTATAACTACATTGCAAAAAAAGCTAGGCTATTTTTTCCCCTGCAGGGCAAAAGACTCCCTTTCTCCTTTCCATCTCTGTGTTGAGCTAGTGTGAAACAATTGCACAAACTATGCTGAGAAAATACTTGTGTCTTACCTACTACACTCTGTAGTAATATCAAACCAGACACTCACAAAAAAAAAAAATCTATTCATTGCGAAGTTGCGTAAAAATATCTAATATTTTTCCCGTTCGCGGTCCGATGCTTTTGCTACCGTTCCTGTTATCATTTCCAGAATCAACTTTTACGAGCTACATCGTGAAAGAAAAGTCACTTATACTGTGGTAAATCCTTTTAATCATGAACACTATACAATACACGTAGTCAGATACACACATAGTCTTAGACTTAAGTCACTTAGTCTGTACCGCTCGATAGTTCAAAATATACTGCCCAGAAAACAGTAGGTATTCGATTTACTTTACAGCTCCGTGTCCACGTTATAAAAGTGATTTAAATTTGAGTGAGTGACGTTTAATTTATATAAAATGGTAACTATTTATTATTTAATCAAGATTACTTATTATTACTAGACTATTTATTATTTTATTTGGATTAAAGTTAATTACTACGTATTTAATCATACCATAATATTTAAATACAGTATCATATTTTATCGAACTAAATTACTGTTACTGTTCAAGTTGCGTACTAATAAAATCTTAAATTCACATTGAAATATCTTGATTTATTTTGTAATTGCTTACAATTAATTTTGAGCGATTAATTTGCTACTTGCTAGAATTTACACAGTAGCAGGTATATAGCCTTTCCTTTTAGGCCACGTTCACACGGCGTCATTTTGTACGATATTTTGCTGTATAATTTTGGGATCACATGGTGGTTTCACACTGCATTTGTTTTTGACTGTGTGAATAGTAGGATGTTGACGTGTGATCTCAACTTTTTATCGTAAAATATCGTACAGGACAGCACCGTGTGAACGACCGCTTATGCTAGGGCAGCCGTATTATATTTGGTTATACTTGAGTGCGCAGACTAGTGACGTGTTTTCATGTGCAACGTCACGTGTTTTCGTACACTAGACCGGGGATGGGCAAACTACGGCCCGCGGGCCATCTTTGGCCTGCGAAGTGTTGAAATATATATAATGTAATATTGTACAATTAATTAGTGATTCATAAAATTCATATCAATATTTTTATTTCATTCAATAATATAGCCAAAAATGCAACAACTTGACCCGCCATATATTTTGTTAGTAAATATTGGAACGCGAAGGAAAAAGTTTCCCTATCCTTGCAATACCTATCCTACCAATATCCCAATCCCTACAAGTTCGGATTTCTGACGTCGACTTAGCGCGTCTATACGCACGACTGCGTCGTATAATCGTATTCAGTATACAAGCTGCCATCGGGGAATTGGGCTCGTTCGTGCGTTGTCGTACGTATTCGCACGCACTACAATACAACGTGTAACGTTAAATGCGCAAAACTTGCAAATAGTTTGATCAGAATAACGAGCAGAATGAATTGAACCACTTTTTAACCCGTGAGAAGGCGCGCTATGAGCAATTTGCTCACACAAAAATCTAATTCAAAAATTTTTTGTCTTTCCCATGCCACACCAATTCAAGCACTTAAGTACCTTCCTAAATATTCACCCCCTCTCCCCTGACGCAATTCTCGATCCGCTCAGTGGCGTTGCGACCGCGCAGCAAGGCGTTTGTGGAGGCCGTGTACCAACGTGCGGCAATTTGCTCATCACGCGCCCAGCAATTACTTTGCACCGAACATGTAAAATACATATGTTCAGTGTGTTTCGAGAGGCACATTAGTGTAGATTTAATGGATGAATAACACTTTTTAGTTTTTGTTATGGAACAGTTTTTATTGTGATTTTTATGAAACGTGCCAAAAAAATTAATTAATACTAGGTTGTTTTGTTATTTGCGTTAGAAGTTGCTATTATGTTTAATAGTTTTGATTAAAATACTTGTTTTCTTACTTACTAAACCTTGTGTTATTTATTTAAATACATTATAAGCCAATAAATATAGAAACACTAAAAATATAAACATTTATGATAGTGTGAGCAATTTGCTCGCACGCGCCTACTCGTGTAAGAAAATTAGGCGCGCCTTCTCACGGGTTAATATAGGTCACATTTTTCAAAAAATCTTCATTAAAAACGTTGCCGTGTCTATTTATCAATGGGTCAAGCAAGCGAATGTCAGCGCGGCGCAGCGGCCCGGTCACGACTCCTCCCTGAATAAAGCGTCGTCGCAGACGCAAGAAACGATCCGAATGGCCAGTAAAACTAAAACAGCACATAAAACCTTAAATTTTTTTTTAATGACTTATTTTCTCTCTGAAATAGGTCAGTTGAATTAAAAATCAGTTGGGGTGTCTCAGGTTTTGCGCATTTAACGTTACACGTTGTATAGGTTAGGTAAATAGGTACACGTCAAGAGTGCAGCATGGTAAAGCTTGTCTAATTCATACTCATTCACACTCAAAGCACATTTATTGTTTCTGAGGTGCCTCTTATTTTGACACTGCTTCTCTAATAAATTTATGAAATTGGAGCCCCTCGTTTTTGTACAAATAATTTAGGGTGCTATATCAACACTTGTTTGGACGTAATACAGTTGGAGTTTATTAAGGCAAAATGATGCTTGTCGAAGCGAAACAATTAAATTAAGGACTTACGACGCTGTTTTTAATTTGGTCTCATATTTTTTAATTATTTTTTTCATTTTCGAGGCAGCACAATAATTAGTAAGCTCTTGAGCTGGGCTCTCGGTGTTAACTTTATAATTTCATTGTTCATTCATTCCCAGAAATTATGTGATGTTGGTAGTCTTTATTATGTTTTGGATAAAACATCATAAAAATTTCTTCTTAAGGCGCACTTTGCGCTCTTTCCGAACTGTGTACGAAATTGAACCGTCACGCTCGGGTCGGTGACGCTGAATAAGTTATAGTCGGTTCCAGTTTGTAGGTAACGTTGAATCGCGTATACTCGGCGATGAATCGCGTGTACTCGGTGATGAATCGCGTATACTCGGTGACGAATCGCGTATACTCGACTCTACCCGGAAGTTTTCACTTCTATCGTGAGGTCCTACCCTCTTTTTAGGGTTCCGTAGTCAACAAGGAACCCTTATAGTTTCGCCACGTCATGTGTCATGCCTTATAGTTCCGTCCGTCCATCCGCAGCTTAGCTCAGAGACTCATAGTACTAGAAAGCTATAATTTGGTATGACTATACATAATAATCACGCCGACAAATTGGTAAAATGAAATTATAAAAAAAAAACATTTTACCCCTCCCCCCCCCTCTCCCGGCAGCTAAATGGTTATTTTTGGATACCGAGTAAAAGTCGATCGACTTACATTTGCAGTTACAATGTATGGGAGAACATAGTTTTCAAATACAATGTTAAGTTTGTTCTTGGGATAAATTCTAAAACTACGGAACTCTTCGTTGTGCGTGGTCCGACAAGTACTTGGTCGGTTTTTATACATTTCTTAGCAGTTCTCGACTTTGTTTAATTATAATAAAAAGTATTGTAGGTACGTACAATATAAGCGCATGAGAAGTTACCGAGCGCAAGGGAAGTTATTTCGTCTGGGATATATCCCAGGCGAAATAACTTCCCTGGCGCTCATATTCAGAAGAAAAGTAATAGGTAATGATGACTTTTATTTATTTAACCACTTATGTACACATACATAAACAGACAAGAAGAAAAAAAATCGTACAACGGTGATGATCACTACATAGTATAAAACAAAGTCGCTTCGCTGTCTGTCTGTCCCTATATATGCTTAGATCTTTAAAACTACGCAACGAATTTTGATGCGGTTTGTTTTGATAGATAGAGTGATTCAAGAGGAAGGTTTATATGTATAATACATGCATAATATAGTAGAGAAACACTGATAATTTTAGAGGTTTCTAATGTAATGTCGTAAATAAACACATTTTTTTGCGCTTACATTGTAAACGCTGGCTGAACCCGTCGAGATAGATCAAAATAATATACTACAGTATTGTACACCTTAAAAAGGTCTACAAAAAAGTCCGCGATGGTATATGTCTATCTCTTAGGGATAACCCACAATAACCATTTTTTATCCTATACTTTTTACGAGAAATAATGGCTCTAAAATTATCAGTGTTTCTCCATTGCACCCGTACGAAGCCGGGGCGGGTCGCTAGTTATTTATAAAGAAATCTCTTCCAACATACTTACGATAGGAAAGTAGATAAAGAGATGTAGACAGCGTGCGTAAGAGAAGAAAAGAAAATAAATACATTAAACTAAAAAAAACATACAAATTCACATATTTAAATAAAACAATGCCAGCTAGTGATGGATGGCGCCAAACAAAGAAGAATGATATTGCGTCCATGGAATCGTTATTAAGTGAGGGGCCCGTGGCTAAATAATAACAGCCGCATAGGTCGATCGATCAGGTTAAGCTACGCTTGCTGCGGTTGGTCTGTGGATGGGTGACCATCTTTACATACCGAGATCCCTCCGTGCCTCGGAAAGCACGTTAAGCCGTTGGTCCCGGCTGTCATTCGTAGATCTTTGACATTCTTTACGGGTAGTCAGAAGCCCGAAAGTCTGACAACCAGTCTTACCTAGGGGTATCGTATCACCCAGTAACTGGGTTGTGGAGGTCAGATAGGCAGTCGCTCCATGTAAAATACTGGTATTCAGCTGCATCCGGTTAGACTGGAAGCCAACCCTAACATAGTTGGGAAAAGGCAAGGCAGATGATGATGGGATCGTTATTAAGTAGATAATTAATTAATAACGAAACCTAAACAAATAAAAAATAACCGGAATTCTAACTACGCGTCACAATATAAACTCCTTCACAACTCTAAATATTTTAACATAAACCCTTGAAGACTTTATAACTTCATGGACAACGTTTATTATTTAAAATTTAATTTTCATAGACTTCACCCTTTCCCACAACCCCTAGAAAGAGCGAACAAGGGAAATTAGAATTTAAAATTGTATTATTTATGAAGGGAATTCTTATTTGAAACTTAAACAACACTGAATAAACGGGCACACAGCGCATCGTCAACATTTTCTGAATAACTTGAAATTTCCAGCCATTTTTCCTTGTCATTTTTACGCCATTCAACAGTATTTTAACAACGCCTATTAACGGATAAATTAAGGCAGCTCCCAGTTCCCGTTTTACAGGTACAAGTTATACGTTCCTTTGTGATCATTTTAATCCTAGAACGATGTTTCGAAACGTCAAAGAGCGCTTTTCCGTCCAATATCCTTCAATTTATTTGGTCTTTTGACGCTGTACGTACTTCATAAAGTACGGAAGTGTCGCCTTTGAAATAACTGGAAAATCTGACCAACTTCAAAATGTAAAGGAATATTGTATTTTGTATTTATCCTGCTAGCTACCATGTTTTTAATTAATTTCAGAATGTAAAACACAGAAAAATATCATAATATCATGTCTTGTTACCCCAAAGGTAAAGCAGAGGTGAAACTATGATACCCACATGGAATTCATTCAATTTTTTTTTTTAATATCGATTTCGTTTGGCAGTGGTAATCTGTATGATTTATGCCTTAATAGAATAGAAGAAAAAAAAATTTCAAACAGGAGTAACAATTTTACTTAACTTCTAGTGTCACCTCCGCAACGTCGGGGAATCCCACCGATCTGCGGATACACTGAGAATGTTGCTGCCGCGAACACGCGTCATCAGGGATGCACATCTATTCCTAATAATGGCGGCAAAACCATTAATATTATTATCCACTAACATCCCTGATGCACTACAACTGAAAAAATTGTATACTGCAGCTGTGGAAGAGCGGAGTCTCCTAATACAGCCATTACCAGCTTAACAGAAGGCTCGTGGAAGGCTCCGATCACCAACTAATGTAAAACTTTTTGGTTCAGAAATACATTTTGATTTGATTTGATTCAGCAGCACTCTCAGTGCATTATTATATTGAACGCGAATTACATGACATTATATTTTAGTAATGACGTGTGACTCCGATTATACGAAAACCGAATCCGATGTAATTTTGTTACTCATCACGCCTTTCTTGTGTATCTATAGTAAAAACACATTTGACAGTTATGTTTGAAGTCCTATGTAAAGCTGGGCGCGAAAAAAAATTAGCTGTTCCCTATTTGTATGTTCGCATAACTCGTCAAAATGTAGGGAACAGCAGATTTTTTTTCGAATTCTGTTTTGGCCCCATAGTAAAAGTTTTTCGAATTCTGTTTTGGCCCCATAGTAAAAGTTTTTCATGACCCCTTATGAGGTTGTGCGTTATTTAACACATTGAACGCCGTGGTGGTCACCGGTGACCACACTATACTTTCCATCTGAGCTGACGCCGATTCGCGATTTCGAAAAATTTTACACATTTTATTTTACTGGCTCATGCGGTTCCAAATAGTCTAAATAATTATTTATTATTGCTATCCAAAGAATTAACAAAATAATTGCTGTTGCTCACTGGTGACCACCACGGCGTTCAATGTGTTAAGTAACAACTTGTATTGTAACTGATTAAGTAAATAGGCGATTTACTTTGTGTAATCGTGTTACCGTTTAATGCGGGTTACAATTACCTCCGTGCTGTTAAGAAATACTAAGAAAGAAATAATAATATAATAATAATATTCCACAACTTTCACACAACGCCATCTAGTCCCAAACTAAGCAGAGCTTGTGCTATGAGTACTAGACAACTGATAAACATACATATATATTTCTAAATACATACATATTATAGATAAATTACACCCAGACAAAGAACAAATGATCGTGCTCATCACACAAACATTTGTCTTAGGTGGGAATCGAACCCACGACCTTGGGCATAGCAGTCAGGGCCACTGACCACTAGACCAACAGGCCTGTGCCAGAAAATTCAATCAAATCAATCAAAAGTCATTTATTCAAACTAGGCTGAGAATCAGCACTTTTCGAACGTCAAAGTTGTAAATTATAAAAAAAAAAAATTGTAAATGAAACCGTAGCTGTGAAGATTGTCTTTTTCCGTCATTACCGTTTCTGTCGCAAAATTAACGAATAAATCTTGAAAACAATCTTTGGTAGCGTAAATTACCTATCTAAAGTATTTATAAATTATTTTCTCAATTAAGTAGCGTCCTTAGCGAAAAATGTTAATAAACTTGGCCGTATTTCACCAAGTTTAGTGCTTATTTTAAAAGGGACAACTAGTATTTTGTAAGGTACTTCCCCGAGCTTATCATCTCAGTTTATACTACCTGTAACGTAAATAACGCACAACCTCATAACGGGTCATTGTACTCATCATTACTAACAACTTTTACTATGGGACCAAACCTGCAATAGGAAAAAAAAATCAGCTGTTCCCTATATTTTGACGAGTTATGCGAACATAAATGTAGGGAACGGCTGATTTTTTATTCGCGATTGGAAAATCGGGCGGGAAAAAATCGGGAACATTAGATTTAAAAAAAACGTTTAGATTGGTAGACAGGGAAAAGGAAAACCGTTGTATTCATTTTAAGAGATTTTACGTTACAGGCATAATACTGCGCTATCACTATGAGTTTTCTGTTTAGTTTTTAGTCAAAGGGTAGAAGCATGAGGGTAACGTATCTGATGGTTAAGTCGTGATTCCACCAAAATTATTTTCAGAACATTTTGTTCACAAACATATTGTGCAGAACTCCAACAGAGCACGTACTGAGCTGCAGATCCATTAAACTCTGTTTCCACAGGCTAAGCTGTGTGTAACTTTTGTAAGCGTCCAGTCCAGCACATTTGTAAATGTTTACTTGAGTGAGTCCACAGAAATATTTGTTCCGGACACAGTGCAGTACAGTGTCGCACAGTGCCACACACTAATGGAATGACGCAATAATGACTTGGTTATTGAAACCAAGTCATTATTGCGTCAAATCAACGTGCAAGCCCAGGTCCGCACGGCGATTTTAACACTTTGAACGCCGTGGTGGTCACCAGTGTGAGCGACAGCAATTATTTTGTTAATTCGTTGGATAGTAATAATAAATAATTATTTTGAGTAGGGTTTTTGACTATTTTGAACCATATGAGCCAATAAAATACAAATTGTAAAATTTGTCGAAATCGCGAATCGGCGTTAGCCCATATGGAAAGTACCTATTATGTATATAGTGGTGGTCACCGGTGACCACCACGGCGTTCAATGTGTTAAACACAAAAACAAATGTTGAAAATTTGTCTTGTTAAATCTCCAAATACAAATCCCAAAAAATGACTACCGACTCACAGAGATCCATCACAACCGCGCTGCTCTTGAGAGGATTTCAAGCAAAACTCTCAAAGTGAAACTTTAACGTTCGACTGACAAAAAATAAAAAAGCCGTCCGGCAGATTACCTTCGAGCTTCGTCGGCTACAGAACACGACGAACAGATAGATGTGCCAGCCTGCTAGTTAAGACGGCTACACACAGCATCATTTTGTGCAAGCTTGCACAACTGCGCTATATACAAGGTGTAACTTAAATAACGCACAACCTCTTAAGGGGTCATTGTACTCATCATTACGAACAACTTTTACTAAGGGACTAAACCTGCAATCGCGAAAAAAAAATCAGCTGTCCCCTACATTTTTGTTCGCATAACTCGTCAAAATGAAGGGAACAGCTGATTTTTTTTCGCGATTTCAGATTTGGTCCCATAGTAAAAGTTGTTCGTAGTGATGAGTACAATAACCCCTTCAGATTTTGTCCGTTATTTAAGTTACAGCTTGTATACCAGCAGTGCTATTCTGTAAAAATCTTACCATGAGAACTTAGGTGATGTGAGTGGGAAGTGAGCTGTCATTAGGGTTTAGCACTATTGACACTGCTCACTTCAAGCTCACTTCACTTATGATTTCAGGGTGAGATTTTTACAGAATCGACTTTCTGCTGTAGACTACCACAAGGTATGAGCTTAGTATGTTTTTATAGTTTATAATAATTTCTGCAACATAAAGAAAAAAATATATTTTAAGTTTCCTTTAGTTTTTGTTTTATATAACATATTTTTTTTGTTTCACTACAGACAAAATGTTATTTTAATATTTAAAGTTTTGTTATGTGTGCAAATTTTTATTGTAACTTACAATTTATCATAATTTAAAAATTATATTAGAACATACGGTACCTTTATATTCCATATTATCTTATTAAATAGTACTCATGTAAAAATTTGCATGCTCTAAACAGGTAAAATATGGACTGTATGTATGTACATACATTAGACAACCAATTTTTACAACTGGTAACACCTATATAATATATTTTCTGCAAACAAATTCTCATTCTTAGGCTGGTATGTACAGACGCCAGCACATCAAGTTACTACAATCTGTCAGATTTCTTTAATAGATTTTCAACTTTATCGCTAAAGTATAAGGTTCAAAGTTGATTGGGAAAATCTGAGAGTTTCGGGTAGCTTGATGTGCTGGCGTCTGTACAAGCAAGTCGGAGCATCGTCAGTTTTTGTTTTAGCCATGATTGACGACGATATGCTTGCTTCGGCTGCAGTACCTAAGCTTACCCTAAGGTGCTTTAAATGTGTGTACCCCTCCGTAACGTAAACCCTACATAATTTCCATCAAGCAAGAAGAATGTTCATTATGACGCTTAAACAAACATTGTGTGATGGCTTGTTCAGGCCTCACAATGAAAATTCTATCAAACTTGAAGCCGCTTTTACGAGAACCTTCTTGCTAGAATTCATTAAACAGACTCTAAGTAATAGTCGTGTAAAATTATTGTTATTGTCGTGAAAAACCTAACATAATATACTTATTATGTTAGGTTTTGTTTTAGATTATTTGACGCAATTTGTTGTAATCTAGTTTTTTTTTTTATTTATTGTATTTGATTATTTGTAATCGACTTACGGCGCTTGTATACGGTAAGAAAATTTACCGTGTCTGCGGCAGATAAGACAAATTCTTCGTGTACACGACAAGAATTTTGTCTGTTCTACACACGAAACAACGTTCTCCGCAACAACGGTCGCCGCGTCGTGCGCTGACAAGATTTTTTCGTGCACCGCTGCGAGCAGTGTACACAGTTATTTTCTAGTTACGACACGAATTCTTGCGTAGGCCCGGCGTATTTTCTTACCGTGTACAAGCGCCCTTATTGTGCTGACAACACCGGAGTGATTCTCTTTGGAAAGTTTGTCAGTGCAAATTAATGGCAAAAGATTGCTTGGGGAAAACTTATTACTTGTACGGTTGTCGCGTTGAGGTCGGACGCATAATAATTGATCGTTTACATTGCTGGTCTCCATCTGCATATACAACGTATAACGTTAAATGCGCAAAACCTCAGACTACCACAACTGATTTTTAATTCAATTGACCTATTTCACAGAGAAAATAAGTCATTAAAAAAATTGTAAAGGTTTTATGTGCTGTTTTAGTTTTACTGGCTATCCTGATCGTTTCTTGCGTCTGCGACGACGCCTTACCGAGGGAGGAGTCGTCACCGGGCCGCTGCGCCGCGCTGACATTGGGTTGCTTGCTTGACCTATTAATAAATAGACACGGCAACGTTTTTAATGAAGATTTTTTGAAAAATGTGACCTATATCAAAAAGTGGTTCAATTAATTCTGCTCGTTATTCTGATTAAACTATTTTCAGGTTTTGCGCATTTAACGTTACATGTTGTATAAGTTATCATAGTTGTCATATTTTAGAACCAAAACAATAAATATTTATACTGGCAGGCAGTTTTATTACAATTATTTGGTAAGGTTCATTTTGTTCATGAAAGCTTGATAAGCTTTGCAGCTATGTGTGTAGCCAGCTTTATCCGCGCAAGACTTCTCTTCTTTGCGCCTTTCAACCGTCCTCGGATTTCCTACAGATCGGATCTCTAATCCCAGGCTAATTTACTCTTAAGGTGAAGCTCCCATTCGTTGATAACTTAAATAATAAAGCCTGGCGCCTGGCCTGGTCAGGCGTTTTCTTAGGGATCAGGGTTTCCTTATTAGATCTTATAAAAAAAAAAAATCAGTAGTTCCCATTTGTTCTATGGAACATGAGTCATCGGACAAAATTAGACAAATCTTTCTTAATGACGTCATATTACATAGAACAAATGGGAACTATCGAAAAAAATTGGCATGGAGATAGATGGTACCCTGCGGAAGGACATAGCTTAGGTAGGACATTTTGTCCCGCAGGCTAATTGCATAACACACTATCAGTAGCAATGGGTTTCATTTTGACAGTTCAACAACATTCATTGCGTTATTTACGTTGTTGAGTAGACACATTTTTCGAACATATGGAGCAATGAATTAGCAATATGCTTCAAAATGATTCAAATTGCGAGTAATGGTGTGTTACGTATTAGGGTGCTGGTAGCACATTCTCAAGTGGTAATTTCCGACATCCACACGGGCGAAAACCGCGAGCGGGCGAGAACCTAGTCGTCAATAAAAGTTACGAATAAAAAACACAAATTATCAACTAGTCTGTATTGGACACCGACCGGCACCCCTACCTAATAAATGACTTATTTCTCTACAGAAAATAGAAACGTAGAAAAAAACAAGAACATAATTCATCAAGCCGTCGATATTCATCCTGTTTATCTAAATAACTAGTGATGGGGAGCAAAAAGTTGTGATTACACGATTGTTATTATAATCAGCGCTCCCGAAGCATATCGATTGACCTAGTTATGATATGTTCGTGACTTCCCATACTTACTCCCTGGCACGAGATTCGGATGACAAGTGACGCGTACAGTGCGATTCTGTAACCATCTCACCGTGAAAACTTGGGTGGAGTGACCGTGGAGTGAACTGTCAGTGTCATCCCACCTGATACTAGGGATTGACCAAGTACACACATAATCGAGATTTTAATAATATTTTTTATGTTAATTCTATTGACCATTTCATATAATTTCAAAGCTAGTATTTTAGGGCATGTATTTAACGCGGCGACAAATTAGTCTGAATTTGGGGTAGCAAAAATAGTAGGTTGGCAGCTACGGACGGCGGATAAAAAGTAGAAAATGGGCATTCTTAAATTAAACAACGAGGTTGTGTATCAAGTTAACTAATTATCTTTAATAATAATAATTAGAAGTAGTCGACGGAGCCCCTATTTCCGCCTGCAGGGTTTAAAGGAACCTAACAGAACCTAATATTAGTCGCCATGTCATTATTTTTAGTAGCAAATGTTAGTCGCCCTTTTAAGTTGTTAGTCGCCTGGAAAATAATATTCCGTATTTTAGTTGCCAAAACATAACTATTTTGTGGGGTTTTAAAATACAATTGCAAAACAGAAACTCAGTCAGAATCTTAATGTTGTTTTTTTTTTTTCCTAGACTATTCCTTATCTAGTGACGTTTTGACAACTAAAATACTAGCGTTGAAATTACATAAAATGATCAATAGAATTAGCATAAAAAAATATTACTAAAATCTCGATTACGATTGTTAATGTTTGCTTGGTCAATCCCTAGCATCACTGGGATGACACTGACAGCTCACTCCACGCAAGTTTGCACGGAGAAGTTTTTACAGAATCGACATGCAGGAAATGGCTGTTATCTCTAAAACTGGCCATTATTTTGTTTTGGGCCCTTATTAACTTTCAATCAGCTTATATCATATTATAGCAGTTATATTGGGCCCGTGGCTAAATAATAACAGCCGTACAGGTCGATCGATCAGGTTAAGCTACGCTTGCCGCGGTTGGTCTGTGGATGGGTGACCATCTTTACATACAGAGACCCCTCCGTGCCTCGGAAAGCACGTTAAGCCGTTGGTCCCGGCTGTCATTCGTAGATCTTTGACAGTTGTTACGGGTGTCAGAAGCCCGAAAATCTGACAACCAGTCTTACCTAGGGGTATCGTATTACCCAGTAACTGGGTTGTGCAGGTCAGATAGGCAGTCGCTCCATGTAAAATACTGGTATTCAGCTGCATCCGGTTAGACTGGAAGCCGACCCCAACATAGTTGGGAAAAGGTTAGGCAGATGATGATGAGCAGTTATATTGCACCAAAAGCACATAATACATAATAGTACTACGTACAGAAGGGACACTCCCTTCCCTGCGCTGATATCAGATACCGCTCCGCTTCGAGGTATTTGTCACCGACGACTCTAGCAAGGGCGCTCGTAATCGTAAGCTAAGAACCGCAGCGCTGTCCTGCCGACACGAAAACACAATTTTGCGATTTAAAAGTTTTATTTGAGTTTTAATCACGATGGTGGATGGATATTGTGCTTTATCTGGATGCTTATCTTCATCGAGCAATATCAGCATCGAGCAATTAAGCAATATTTAGTTAGGTAAGTACCTTATTTTCGTCATTATTGATTGAATAAATAAACCACCAAACGGCTTTTTCCTAACATTTTGTGCGGGGTTCTTTGTCTGCTCTACAATGTAAATAACGCAATGAATGTTGTTGGACTGTCAAAATGGAAGCCATTGCTACTGGTTAGTGTTTGCTACTCGTATTACCCCACAGGCACAGATTACTAAATAGTTACTACCAGATACTTCACTCAGTAGAAAACTTTCAATACCTACTGCTATAATAGCCTACTACGTCGCGTCGCCAACCGCTGCATGCAGCGGCGGCCTTAGGGGGTGGCGAACAGGGCCATCGCCCTGGGCCTCGCTCTTGCAGGGGCCTCGCGCAGCAACCCAAGCAAATTTAAAAAAATATAGATTTGTTCAACTATATTTTTTTTTAAATTTAAAACTCTTGATTTTGATCCTTAATTACTTATTAAGGTTATAACATAACGGTAAATTAAAATAAAGTTAGTTAACTAATTCATTCATTTAAAACATATTCATTATGTAGTACTTGAATATCGCGCCTCGAAACACTTGAAGATCGGTTTTTTAATTGCATAGCACTCGGTTCAGCTCGGGAGTGGGGACATAATGTTGTGCTCCTCTATCGCTAGGGGAATCCCTGTGTTTCATTTCGTTCGTCAACTCTTGTCACCTTTGAATTATTTTGCTTGCAGTATGAGTTACAAAATCGTTACTGTAGCGTACATATCTTTCAATGTTATTGAATATTACGTTTTTATAGTATTTAAAGTATTGAGTGAGCTGGAATAGTGTAAATTATAGTATTTGAAGTATTGAGTAAGGTGAAAAAGTGTAAAAAACTGTGAGATACTTAAAAATTATTTGACTGTTTGTGCGAAGCAAAACAAGATTTACGAAATGAGTTCGCGTGATCGTGATACCGGTAGAAAATTTGAGTCAGGTAGTTCAAAAAGGAAACGAGCTATCAAAAGAAAGCAGGTAAAAGAAAATCTACCCCTATATCTTGGATCTTTATATAAATATATAAAAAGTGATGATCAAGAAACCTCTACAAAACATTTATTGACTGAAAGTGATTCTAATCCTGATCCATCTGAAAACATTCCTTCCACATCATCATGGGTGCCGCCGCCGTCATTACGTAAAAACAGCGAGGATGATGATTTTGAATCAACTACATCATTGTCTCTTAGGTCACCGGTGCCGTCGTCAACGCTATCCAGTCAAGAACACGAATGTGAGCCCGAGTCTATGTCTACATCCATGACTGCTGGAATGGAAAATCCGAATCCTAAAAATGACCCCGGTTTGTGGCCCATTACAATTACTGATGTAGACCGAACTGAGATTGTATTAAAAGGTCCAATCCGGGTTAAAGGAGATTTATTTCCCGTAAATGATAATGGACGGCGATTCAGCGAATATCATTATAATACGATATTAGTTAATGGTGAAAAGCTTGACAGGCGCTGGATGATTTATTCACAAACAAAGGATGCCGTTTACTGCTTTCCGTGTCGAATATTCGGGCTAGAAAATACAAAGATTGGATCAAGTGAAGGAGTGTGTGATTGGAAACACTTGGGTGATTACCTAAAGTCTCACGAATCTAGTCGACAGCACAAAGATTGTATGTTGAAATGGATTAATTTAGAGAATGGTTTAAAAAGCTGTTCCACTATTGACTCCTTGGCCCAGTCACAAATTGAACAAGAAAGGCAACGTTGGAGAGATATTTTAGAACGATTGCTCGCAATTGTAAATTTTTTAGCATCTCACAATTTGGCCTTCAGGGGTCATAGAGAGAAGTTAACATCTGACTCAGATTCGAGTGAGACAAGCGGCAACTTTATAGATTTAGTAAAGTTAATAGCCCGATTTGATCCCGTGCTGAGACTTCACCTAAAACAAGTAAAGGATAAGACGATCAATGACCACTATATCGGAAAAAGTATTCAAAATGAGCTCATACAATTAATGGCAAGTCACGTGAAGGCTCAAATTATTGAAAAAATAATAAATAGTAAATATTACTCGATTATTCTTGATTGTACTCGCGATGTTTCTCGTGTTGAGCAACTTTCAATTATTATAAGATTTTTAAATACAAATACAGCTGAAATTGAAGAACATTTTATTGGTTTCTTAGCCGTAGAAAAAACCACAGCTGAGAGTTTGACTAATTATTTAATCACAGAATTAGAACAGTTAGGTATATCATTGCAAAACTGCAGAGGCCAAGGATATGATAATGGTGCCAACATGCGTGGTGAAAAAAGTGGTGTCCAAAAACGTATTCTTGAAATTAATCCACTTGCTTATTTTTTACCTTGTGGGAGTCATAGCTGGAATCTCATCCTAGGAGATGCAGCATCGTCTTGTGTTCAAGCAAAATCTTTTTTTGGTTTGCTACAAAGGTTGTACACTCTGTTTGTCGGCTCAAGTCAGAGGTGGGCTATTTTAAATGTTCATGTAAAATCGTTATCGCTAAAACCACTTTCTGAAACTAGATGGGAGTGCAGGGTAGCATCGGTGAAGGCCGTTAAATACCAACTAAGCGATATATGTGATGCTTTAAAGGATTTAGCAGAAAATACTACAGATTGTCAGTTGGTCAGTGAATGCCATTCTATAGAAAAGGAAATAACTACCTACGAATTTGTAGTTTCAATTGTCATATGGTATGACATTCTTACAAAGATAAATGTTGTGAGTAAAATGTGGCAAAGCGAAAACATGCACTTAGATGTGGCTATACAACACCTAGACGCATTCACAAATTGGCTCGATAATTACCGAGAAAATGGTTTTCAGTCATCCCTTGTAACAGCGAGAGAAATAGCCGAGAAAAATGATATTGACAGACAGTTCAAAGAAGTCAGAAGAGGACGTAAAAAAAGGCATTTTGATTATGAAGGGGAAGATGAAGCTCATGAATTGAATGCGGAAGAAATTTTCAAAATTAACTATTTTTATGTTATTGTCGACAATGTGCGCGCAAGCTGCCATCCTAGATTTGAGGCTCTTAAACATCATGAGAGCATATTTGGTTTCATGTATAATGTAAAAAGATTAAAGGATATTAGTGATAGTGAACTTTTGAAGCAATGCAGCGACTTGCAAATATCTATGACAGTAGGAGAATCATGTGATATTGATGGACATGAATTGTACGAAGAACTGAATATGTTCATCCGTGTATATGAAGGAAACGACGACATTGTCTCGGTGCTGAAATACATAATAGAAAAAAAATTAACTGAAGTTTACCCCACTATCGAAATAGTCCTGAGAATTATTGCTACCACACCTGTTACCTACAGTTGCGTCTGCTGAAAGGAGTTTTTCGAGGCTTAAAATTATTAAAACATATTTGAGAAATTCGATGACACAAGATCGGCTTTCAGCCCTTGCTATTCTTTCAATCGAAAATGACGTGGCTCATTCGTTAAATTATTGTGCTTTAATTAAAGATTTTAGTCTTAGGAAAAGCCGCAAACATCAATTTTAAAATGTATCTCTGTATTTGTTAATTTTGTAAATCAGCAATGTAAAATATTTTAAAACTCAAATTTTATTTATTTGTATAACTTTAGCATTTCTCCTCAAACATGAAAAATACCTAAGCCATACTACCAGACCTACTTTCGCATCACATACTTTTCACGAAGGACAAAGGGCCTCGCAAAGACCTGCCGCCCGGAGCCTCGCAATGGGTAAGGCCGCCTCTGGCTGCATGCTAAAATGTGCCTATGTACGAACGAATTTAACTATTAAAATTGAACAACGTGCGTGCGCTTCGCTTGCGAAAACCGCATTGGATCTGGTCCGCAAACGGCCCGAGACCGCTCGGCCGGGCGGTAGGTAATTATAGCGCGCAAGTACGTGGAGTGACGGAGGCCTGCCGCAGGCTATCAAGAAAAAAGTTTCCCATACGTTTTATCCAATTATATGGCGTGAGTATTAACATTGCGATTATTACCTACCTACCTACATGAGCATTGTGATGACCAGCTGATCGATTGCCATCTAATGATGGCCAACTATCATTCCATCATATCCTAGGGATTGCCATTGCCACTATTGACAGCTCACTTCACCTAAGTTTTCACGGTGAGATTTTTACAGAATAACACTGCTGTACGTAGACAATAAAACGGACTTCAAAATGAAACATTGCAACCAATTCTAAAAATACTGAGTTTCTCGACCATCTTCACGAACGATTAGTTCCAATTCCAAGGCTGTAATTGTTCACGCTGTAATATCGAAAACCAATAGCTTCTACAAAAGTTTCAGTTCAAAGTTCAAAGATTGCAATCAAGTACCTTTAGTTGGAACAATAACAACGACACTAATAACACAAAACAGAAAGGTACAGAAGACATTCACATGTATGTATGTACTTCACTTTTCATACCTACGCTCGGTGGTCGCGCTAGGGTTGGCAACTTTGGATTATGCACAAAAAACTATCATGCGCAAAAAACACTCGTATCTAGTTGTTTGATTTATTGTTGAGAATGAAACAGGAAGAAAGGAAGATGAGCGTATTTTTTATCTTATATGTAGGTACTAGAATAAATACCTAATATAAATTGAAAAAATATTCAATCAACAATCAATCAACTCAGCCTATCGCAGTCCACTGCTGGACATAGGCCTCTCCCAGACTGCGCCACAACACCCTGTCCTCCGCCTTCCACATCCAGTCTATCCCAGCCACCTTCTTTAGGTCGTCCGTCCATCTAGCTGAGGGGCGTCCCACACTACGCTTGCCGATACGCGGACTCCACTCCAGGACTCGTCTGCTCCACCGGCCATCGGCCCTTCGACAGACATGGCCAGCCCACTGCCACTTCAGTTTACAAAATAAACTTCAGTTTAAAATATTACAAGACCACAAAGTGATGTTCGCTTTTACGGCGCGGGGCCGCGGGCCGGGGCGCTTACCTACCTACCTAACTATTCTTGCGTTGGTGTTACGTGAAAACGAACCATCGAAATACAAGCAAATACCTAATTACCTCTCTGAAACAACTGGTAGCTTCAAAAACGACTATTCACCGTTTAATGATGCAATACGTAGACGCACTGGCTTTCCAGTCTGCAAAGTTACCAAATGTCGTACTGCTCTCGCGTCCAGACACTTTTGTGCGTAAGTTCAAAGATCTACAACCGGGTTAGTAAAGCTATCTCGATTTATAAGCTAACGTTATATAAGGTAAAGCAAATTTTAAGACCTTGGCTACAGTCCTTAAGTTATGACCACACTGAGAAGTTAATTTTATCAGTATCATAAAAAACGCGTAGTATTTGCAAAAAAAAAAAATACATTAAGATACTCACACAAACACTCATGTACACTAAAATGTGTTCACTCACCATCACACATATACACCCACACACACACACTCACACGCATAATCACACGCCCGTTCTGTTTCTTTATATTGTTTATTTTTATTGTTTAGTTTTACTGTTTCAATACCTACTAATGTTACTTTTATTTGTATTTTATTGCATAAAAATTTAAATGTGTATTGATGTAAGGCGGAGAACACTGACACAGTAAATATACAGTAAAACATCTTCATACAAACGTGCCGCTCTCGGTTTGAATGTGTGCGTGCGCGCCGCGCGCCATGTCGGCACGCGATTTCACGCACACGCTAACATAATATATGGGGGAATAAGGTGGCGGCAGTGCGGGCTGTGCAGCGCGACTGTGAGCACGCGCGTACGCTACATGACCGCTTGCGTTCGTCAACTCTCGCCGGCGGCGGCCACTTACTCGTAAATTACGAGTATCATGACTTCAAAAAGGGGAAAAAAATATTGTAGTGTTTTCGGGTGCCTCAATAATGATTTCGCAAACCCGGACTTATCATTCTTCATACTTCCTACTCAGCCAGAAATGTAAGTACCTACTTATACTTAAATATTATTAGAAAATGTGGTATTGTATTATTTATTTCACAGTTTATTTGCTTTATTAATAGCGTAGCGGAGTCGCATTTTTCTGAATACTATGTTTAGAGCTAAAGTTTATTTTAAGAAGTCTAGTTTTACTATAAAACAGAGGATTGAGTACGAAACATCGTTTAGGTAAACGTATTTGTCGCGTAGGTATAGTTGTAATAAGGGCAATTTCACAATAATTAATATTGCAAATTAATTACTTTTGAAATTATTATTTTTTCTATTGTCCGATGTGTTGTTCAATCCAAATATGGTTACGGTAGTCTGACGATCGACTTATTTAGTCGAATACTTGTGTGTACATCGACTTATTAAGTCGATGCGCGTATCGTCGTCTAAAATGTAAACAAATTTCGTCAAAAATAATTCTATCCCGTTTATACTTGAGCATAGTGTATCCCGTTTATACTTGAGCTTGTTCGAAAATATTAACTAAAAGTAAAAGTGACAACCCTGGGTATCAACGCAAGAGTAGGCTAATAACTCGGCGGGCGGCCTTAGATAACCTACTGTATATTTATTTACTGTGACACTGATTCCTGTAGCACAGGTTGGCCTAGCACGGGAGTCAGGGGCCTCACATATACGGTGTAATATTTTTATGTCAATAAAGTTTTTTTTTATTATTATTATTATTAATGTTGAATTTAAACAACCGTCCACTGAAAAGTGATAATAACTTTTTTTTGTTCCTCCATTTTTGCACTTCACCTCAAGCGGATGGCACTCGCGCTCGCACCGGTCCCAACCGTTCCGAGATATCGTGTCCGTGAGGGGTGTCTATGTGTGCGTTGCTCGAGCGCACTTTGTATGTAGATAAAGTTCTGACTTATTCTCTGTTTTGTGCTAATACTTAACGGGTAGGTAGGTATGTGGCCTTACAAAACGGTAGCGAACAAACCAACAAAGGGTTTTATATAATTGTTAATGAACCCAGCGAAACTTTGTACAGTGGGTGTCTAATGTCAAAGTTCGCCGTAGCCACAACTGTAAGCCCGCCATCCCGCTAACTTCGCAACAAAGTTCGGCACTTATCATGAAAACCTTGTGAAAACCGACACTCAACCCCATACCTACTAGGATTAAAACGACGGTTAAGTTTTAGTAACAAGAATATATGGAGATACCTACGTACGGAGCAGTAGTGGTCCAGTGGTATCGACCCCAACTTACGAATTCTATGCCGTGAGTTTGAACCCAGACAGGCACTTTATTTAATTTCATCAACACTGCCTTCAAAACGGTGAAGGAAAACATCGTGAGAAAACCGGCATGTATTAGAACTACTAAAATCGAAGACATGTGACATCCACCAATCCGCACTGGGCCCGCTTGGTGGATTATGGCCCACTCCCTCTCACAGAGGCTTGTGTACCAGCAGTGGGAACATTACAGACTGATTATGTGACGTATGTATACAAGGTGTAACGTTAAATGCGCAAAACCTGAAAAAAAAAATCGTATGTATGTGTTTATAACCTATTTATGTATTTGTCTAGTGTTTTATTTTTTTTTATTTTTATCATCGTCGTGTCAACCAAAGTACCTGCCATCTAATCTCTTCACCACCCTTGGTTGACTGGTAGAGAATGCCTAAGGCATTAAGTCCGCCTTTGAACCTTTTGTGCGAGAAGTTTAAATAAATAAATAAATAAATAATAGTTAGTAGTGATCAGAATAACGAGCAGAATAAATAGAACCACTTTTTCATATAGATCACATTTTTAAAAAATCTTCATTTTAAACGTTGCCGTGTCTATTTATCAATAGGTCAAGCAAGCCAATGTCAGCGCGGCGCAGCGGCCCGGTGACGACTCCTCCCTCGGTAAAGCGTCATCACAGACGCAAGAAACAATCAGAATGGTCAGTAAAACTAAAACAGCACATAAAACATTTAAAATTTTTTTAATGACTTATTTCCTCTCTGAAATAGGTCAATTGAATTAACAATCAGTTGGGGTGTCTGAGGTTTTGCGCATTTAATGTTACATGTTGTATACGTAACACGTTTTTCGATAACCTGCTGTCGTCACACTTCAAGCTAGAGCTACATACCGTCGCTTTAGAGTGAAAACCTCGGGAATGCATTTTTGCTCAAAATTTCATTGCGTTTAATATGTTCATTCGTTACTCGTAGCACCATCTGTCACAGTAAGTTTGAACCTCGTAAATACTCAATGTCAGTTTGGCGTGAATGCCTTGCAACGAACGTGTCGTTTCTTATTTGAAAATTGATTACTTTAGTTTATTCTGCTGTAGCTGTATAATTTAATGTTATGCAAATACTGTTCATATTTGAAACCTATTTTTATGCAGATATAACTAAATATTAGCACGCTGTTTTTTCTACGAGGTTTTCACTCTAAAGCGTCGATACGTACCTATATCTACATAATTATGGTGTATTCCAAAAGTATCTACTACTCAATGAAAATGCAAATAAATGGATCAGAAAATGAACCTGTGGATGCCACTTCGTAGTGCCACTAACAAAGTGAGTGCTTTGATTATTGCACGACTCATAATGCGAAGCATTAGAGTGAAAATTTTAAAATTATGTCATTTTAAAAGTTTTACAGCTACCATCTTGGATTTTCATTTTGAACTTCGGTCCTGCGTTCTGGGGACCCCCGCCCCGACCACACACTTTTTTTTTATATTCAGTAAATCAATAACTTTTTACTTAAAGTGCTCGTGTAGTACCTAACAAAAAAGTGTAAAGTGAGACCAGACAAAACAATAGAACAAAACCGGTTTTTTTTTTCAAAGCCACTACAGAGATCCATCAAATTGCATGTTTATGTGACACATTACGCTCTATAAATATGTCATTGGCGCCGGTTTCCTTGTTCACAAACTAAACTAAATTTAAGTTCAGTGCATCTTTTTCTTTCTATTTCATTAAGAAAAGGACAGAAGATAAATATTAGTTTAGTCCTGTCAAATTAGTCAGCGCCTGACGTATTTTAGTAGCCAATTTTTTAATCACGTCTAAACTTGTCTATAGAGTATCTTAATTTGACAGGACTAAACTAATAAGTATTTATCTTCTGTCCTTTTCTTAATGAAATAGAAATAAAAAGATGCACTGAACTTAAATTTAGTTTAGTTTGTGAACAAGGAAATCGGTGCCATTAGCTTATCATTCATTTTTTGAGATACAAAAAGGTGGTAAAAAATATTTCACTTTCGTCCGACCGATGAAGATTTTTTTCAGTTAAAGTTTGTAGAAGGTACAGACGCCAGCACATCAAGCTACTACAATCTGTCAGATTTATTTATTAGATTTTCAACTTTATCGCTAAAGCATAAGGTTCAAAGTTGATTGGGAAAATCTGACAGTTTCGGGTAGCTTGATGTGCAGGCGTCTGTACATAGTGTCTATGAAAATAATTTGAATATTTAAAAGAGATACTTTTTTTTTATGTTTCTGATTAGTGACCTCGTCTGCCTAGACTAGACCTGCAACCTAATTGCGTAACACACTATTACTCTCAACTTCAATCATTTTGAAGCTTATTGCTAATCCATTGCATTGCATTGCATTGCATTGCATTGTATGATCGAAAAATGTGTCTGCTCAACAACGTAAATAACGCAATGAATGTTGTTGAACTGTCAAAATGAAACCCGTTGCTACTGATAGTGTGTTACGCAATTACTCTGCCGGCCTAGTGCCTGCCTACCTATTTTGAAAATAATGCACGCCACTGGCCTATGTCCAGTAGTGGACGTCTTTCGGTTGAAATGATGACGATGAATTTAAACACCCAGCTTTTTATTAACATTTAATTGTACATAAGTACCTAACTACAGACGTATCTTACGAAGAAGCTTATATAAATAAACTGGAGTTACATTCATGGATTGTTTTACGATATGATAATATCGAGCAGACATTCATAAGGCAATTTCCAAAAATCGAATAAGGCGGTTTTTAAATCGATACTTAATCGTTTTCTTTTTTTTTGTGATAATCGCCTCAATGAACGCTAGACTTTAAGAGATCGATTGTGATATAATTTTAAAACGAGTACTTTCATTACAATGTGCCTCGAAATCATTAAAAAGTTTAAAATCACTAAAGGTAAAAGCGTCTTCGATAAGGAAGCGTTTAGTCAAATAAATAAATAAAAAAATACTTTTAACTATCAAATCGATAACTCTAAAAATATCACTTACAGTTACAATCGATATTGGTGTAAAGTTTCCATTATTCATTTATTGCCGACTCTGCTGATATTTAATACATAAAAAAGTAAAATTTATTTTAGAATTTGTTCGTCCATTTTTTAGTTCGTCTAATTCTAAACACAAACAGTACAGTCAGTCTGAAACATATGTTCATACTTCAAAAAAGTTTTATAACAATATTTTGTCTTTGGAAGGTTATCTTTTTCATATTTAATACTTAAAGACAGAGTGGGAACCCCATGCTGTTATTCACGAAATCACGATAGCATAAAACCTTCAATAAAATATTCATACAATAAGAGAAACCTCAGTCCTAAACAAACATTAAGTATAACGAAACGAGTCACTTATTTACTTTATCAACTAAATAGAGCACAAACGTAGTTCTACATTCCAGCATACATTTATTATTCACAATTTTACGAAGTGGAGAGCGGATTATATTCGCGTTGTATACAAGAACGCATCTATGTAATTGACTTTACTTCATTTAAGAATGAGGTCTCGCCATTCTACTTATTCACATTGTAATAGGTAACATAATTTTGGAATACAATACCTATAATTATACGATCAACTTAACCTAGCACGACGACTACAGACAAATGATTACAAACTTTTTTTTAGAAAAAAATAATGTAAAACCTATCTATGAATCATTTATACAAAAATCTTTTTTTTTTTACTTTTTTTTTTTTAATTGATCACTGGCATCAGTGATAACGTAAAAGCACCGTCAAATTATCTAATTACATAATAAAAAACAAAAAATATTAAATGCTGGGTATAATAAAAGGCAAAACACTTCGCAAACCCTGAAACACACAATACATATCTAAAAATCACATAACTCTAAATACTATAGGAAGACCAGGCAAATAATAGCGATCACAAAGCGAAGGAGGTGTACAAACGCTGGGAATTAAAAATCAATTTCAAATAGTGCAGCGAATCAGCATAAATGCGCGCTCGATTCTTTCGAATTCAAATAGTGTAACTACGACCTACCTACAACAAATAATCGTGTCGAAATTAATGAACCCGTTAAATACAGAATGAACTATATCATTCACTCGTACATTCAACAGCGCAAACACATTACATTAGTGAGTAGCTGTGTCTATCTACACTAGGTGCTCGGGAAAGGGCGGGTAAATAAATGGCGGACATACTAAAACGAAGCAAATAACACAACAAACCAAACGGAAAAAGTGCATCACGTCAATAATATAAAAAACATACCTACGATTTTTTATTTTTTCGTTTTTTTTATCTTTCGTGTAATCTCTAAAAAATGCATTCTATTTTACAGATTATAAGATGATACTTTTGAACTTTGGAACAGTCCCACGCCCGCGACACCGCGGCCGTTTGAGTATTCCAACGCTCCGGACGCGTCGAATAAAACGCATCCGAAATCTATTCAAATAACAGGTACCAGCTGACATGAATTACGCACTTTCAGCAAAGAAAAATATGTCAAAACACTACTAACATTTTTTCGACTTGCGACTAGTTAAATCAACTCTACTTGACCATCCATCGATTAGTTGTCGTTTTTTTTTGTTATAAAACCTCGATTAGTTCGTCCACGAATGCACTATGTTTTAGTATTATACCCCTATCTATCATCAGACACCGTGATTGGTTACAGTACACACAATTACCTTCTATTAATCAACTTTCTCGTAATCATATAGCCTGTATATGAAAAGGAAAGTCAAACATCTTCGATGTGTAGCCGATGAAACAGTTACACCTCTAATTCGATTATGTTCTCGATTATTTCTTCGATTATTTTTTTCTTATCGACATTGATGTCGATAGAAGGCTGACTGTGTCGTCGACTACTCAAGCAGCTTCGTAGCGATAGCGTAACACATTGTTTTCAATAATTCCCTACAGATTTTACCTTAAATTTTAGCCAATTCTATAAATTAAATTATTAATTTTGAATTTCGATTCGATGACAGGATGTCTCCCGAAGAGTTTTATTAATGTGTTAATGAAACATTTGATATGAGACGTGACGACCCTGATATGTAGAATAAATCTGATCTACTTTTACGAAATATGCTAGATGTAAGAAACTTCCAGTACAGCATAATAACGAATGTATCAAGTACCAACGAGCTACGATGTGTTAATCTCACGGAGTAGTTAACAAATGGAGTGTCAAGTGTGGACAACACCTGCATGAACACAAGTCATCGCGACATCAATCGTTGTCGTTATTTGTGACCTATGTTCTTGAGTACTCCATGTGTTCCCCACTCCGTGTAAAAGTGAATACATGTCGTTTATATCAATAATAATTGTTATATTTCTAAAATGAAGGCTTGTATCAAGGAAGTAGGATCACGTCTCTATGATGTGGAGTGTTCGCCTGCCTGTGTGGCTCATTCTGGTACTGGACAATGGTATCTAGAGTTGACGCACTGTTTTCTGTCATCGCGTGGTCTCAGGGCAGCTATTCTTCACCGCCAGCGTCTTCAGTGATTGTGTCGCCCGCTTTCTCTTGGGAAATGTTTTGACCTGCAAGTTGGTTTACATACAATAAATAAGAAGAAACAACAATTCTTTTGCCACATTGAACTCTCCGACGGTTTTCTCCCTCTCGTCATTCGATTAAGGGGGATACGCTAAGGTAGCGCATCTCAAATTTTCTTACGTTTTTTCGCAATTTCCAGGTTAATGTTGATTGAAATATGTTTCACGACCGTAACAATTATGACTTTACAGAATTATGTGAAATCAAATCAAAAGTCATTGAATCAAATTAGGCTGAGAATCAGCACTTTTCGAACGTCAAAATTACATAAGGCAGTTCGCCAAAACGCTCGCCCTTCATCACTTCCTAGTGCTTTCGGTGGAAAGAATAAGTGGCTCAACAAACTCCTCATCAGCACAGCTGTGTGTTCAGTTATAAAAAAAACTTGCTGCTATACAATAGTAGGATATGATATGATCATTAGAATCAGCAATACAACTCCTTGAGTTAAAATTGGCCTCAAATGTCATAATTTCATGAAAGTCGTTTAAAAGGGTAATATGAATTTAGTGAGTTGATTGATGATTGTAATGATTATAATTTTATAAATAAATATTTATCACATACAACCAGATATTGACCTGCAAATTGCAAAAAACGTAAGGAAATTTGAATTCCGCGGCCTACCCTGACGCTTTCGCCTTAAGTGTATCTTTTCTAACCTAAAGTTTTTAAAGGACCTCGCGTCAAAGACTTCTTTCCGGCAAATGTTTTATGAGAAAAAAAAATTGTCTAAAAAATATAAGAGGGGGTATTTTTGACAGATTGAGACTGAGATGATAATGCGAACGTACTTATAAATACCAGAAATCCGACTCTGATGATTGCGAAATGTCACATAACTGTTTAATTTTAACACTTTGACAGCGGGGCCGCTATCCCTAGTGCGCGGGCGTTTTTCGGCATATTTGTATCGACTATAAAAAAATAACCTGAGACTATTTAAATAATTCTTTTATATCTATTAGATTTATTTTTGTATAATATGAAAAATAAATAAAAAACGTAATATATTGTATTTAGTATAGGAGCACGGACGAGTTCGTGGGTCGCTGTCAAAGTGCTAAAAGATTTATGGAGCGTGTTAAATTTATAACTTTGAGAAATCATAAATTATTACATAGTTACTATTATTCTAAAATTAGTATTTTACCACAAATTTTGCATACGTATGATAATGGCAATAAATAAAAAAAATTGGTTGTCTGTAAAGTCGGTTTACGGACGATAATTTTACGTAATAACGTCATAAGAAAACATTGATGAAAAATTGCATACTTTTATGAATTCACAAGCCGGACGCTTAGGCCGATCGTACCTCTCTATCGTTTGTTCCGCGCTCTCGCTTGCACGCTCGGCTCAGGCGGAACGTGACAATGAGTCATTCCTTTTCGTGCGTGCAGCCGGCGTTCATCGATTTATAAGACGTTATCACGTCAAAAAAATCATGCATGCAATAAAGATAATATATTTCTAACCCTTTTTCGCTGATGAAAGTATGCACTTCTTGCAGCTTATGAAGAAAAAGGAGACACGTTAGAGTTAGGCGTGGAGGGCATCAGATCCATGGTCTTGCACACCCACCCCGCGATGTCCGCCTTCTCCGCGTCCGCCTTGCGGATCCACTCGTGGTTCTGCATGGAAAATAACATAATTACACATTTTTAGAGTCAAGGTGAGAAATGAGAAGATTACACACTCCACACATGTTTGAGTGGACCTGTCCAGTCAGTGCACACATTTTTCAGAAATCGTGTAGCTTAAATCAGAATTGAAGGAAGTAAAGGACTCTACGAACAATACCAGAGAATGCCGGAAGAAGCAGAAGAAGAGAGCTGAGAAGGCCGCATAAAGTCTAAATTCTGAGTCGATTATAGGAAAAAGGTTAGGCGAATAGCACAGCGCGTTGAAATACAATCAATTTAACACATACCATCAGCGTTTTCAAGTCCGCCCGTTCGTCAGGGTTCTTCTTGAGGCAGCGGTCCACGAAGTCTTTGAACTCGTCGGAGAAGATCCCGGCTGGCAGCTTGGGAGGCGGCTCGTTCACTATATAGTCTAGGAGCTCGAATATCGCCATCGGGCGCGGGGAGTTTGGCGCCTGAAAGTATGATAATATAGGATTATGAACAAGAATGTGGTTCCTTACCACATATTTTAAAACGTACTTGATGAGTAAAAATTAAATTAAAACTTAAAGTGAATGAAACCATATCCTATAGGTAGAAACAAACTGGTTCCACGTACACTACGTCTGCAACTCATTATGATATCTGAATACCAGTTATCGTGATTAAAAACGTTCAAAATTTAGTCGCAATATCATCTCAGCGACAATCAATGACATGTAGTAGTTGTTCCGGGTCTGGCTGTTTGTGTATGTGAGTTTAAATGATTGTAAACGCACCTACAATACAGGAGAAATTCCTAGTGTGGGGCAACATTTTATTTAATTAAAAAAAAAAAAAAAAAAAAAAATTAAAAAAAACTTGTCAAAAATGGTATTCTTGATAGATTGAGACAGATCAGACTGTGAACGTTCTTAACATTACGAGAATTGCCCCTCTGGAATCTGAACTCTAGATGTTTATAAAAATAAAATAAAAATACGCAATCGAAACACTTATCGTATGCAACGCAATCACACTTTAGTGTGTATCTAATGCATCTTTTTTATTGTATAAAATCAAGATTTACAAAATCAATAGGTATGCAAAGATGCAAAATATGTATTTTGCATCTTCGTGGAAGTATTTGAAAAGTGCATTTATTTGTTATACAAAATCAAGAGTTAAAGATACAAAATACATCGAAGTATTTGAAATGTGCATTGTGCTTATCTCGTATACGCCTGATTTTAACAGGAAACTGATAACCGATATTTAGCAACGCAACACAAGGAAAACAGCAGTGGCGGGCGACATCTGTTATCAAGATATAATAATAATAATTTCACTGTGTGCTGATATAGTCGAGTGTCGCGCACTGGTTTTTGTCAAGGCATTACTTAGCGCCGAGAGTTGAAAATCCAACAGTGTGTTTTGTCGACGCGCTGGGATGCATTCTGCTGGATTCTCAATGCTCGGCTCACCACCGAGAGTTGAAAATCCAGTGCGCGATAAAACACCGCTGCGATATTTTTACGTACGTGCGAACTTGGGCGTACGTGCGAACGTGGGCTAAGAATTTTTTTTATTGTTTTTATTTGCTTTAACCTTTTGAATGTCTTAAGTTACACAGTTCGACATAAGCAATTGTCTTTCTATTGTGTCTCTAATTACGGCATTCGATGAGTTAAAAGGCAATAGAGATATTGCATACGATTCTTTGCCAGAAATCATTGTTGATTTTGGGATACGATAAAAAGTTCAATAAAACCAATTTATAGCTCGACACCAACCTGCCCAGGAGAATGATCTTCGTTCTGTCCACCGAATATAGCCGCTAAGGTCTTCGCGTCTGGCGGCGGGATGGGGTACATTCCTATGGCCATCTCGACTAACGACAAGCCAAGAGACCAAATGTCTGACTGCACTGAGTAGTGTGTGCCTTGGAGTCGCTCCGGCTATAAAGAAAAAATAAAGATATTTATTCGTAGTATGTGGTACACAAGGTTAGTAGCCTAAAAGTGGTATAAAAATATTTACAAATCACATAAATATTAATATAGAATTTATACATTTTATAAGTCGCTTTTCGTGTCTACATATTTGCGTGACCGCGTCATTGTTCTAAACGGATTTTGATGCGGTTTTCGCCATCATTTAGAGAATTGATTTCGGAAGGTTTGTTAAACTTGCACAATACTACTTAATAAAAATCTTAAATTCATTCATTCAATGACATACAACGCACAGCCGCTGAGTCTAAGCATGACATGTTGCACAAGAGATCCTTATATGTAATGAAATTTAGCACAAAGGAAGAGTATTTGGATATTCATAGGGGACGAAAGTTTGTAAACTCATCCCCTATGACTCCTGAGAAGTTGTAGATGGGAAGTCCCAGCGAACGTAGTTTGTCACGCTAATATTATAAAGGCGAAAGTTTGTGTGTGTGTATGTTTGTTACTTCTTCACGCTCAAACCGCAGGACCAATTTTCATGAAATTTGGCACACAGATAGTTTATAACCCGGATTAACACATAGAATACTTTTTATCCCGATATTCCTACAGGATCGAAACTTATGCGGGTGAAACCGCGGGGAGTAGGTAACTAGTTGCTAATAAATCTTTAACTAAATGACTTACCGACATATAACTCCTAGTCCCCACAAACGAGTTAGCCATGGAGTCTATCAGCTGTCCCGACACTCCGAAGTCACAGATCTTGATCTCTCCGTTACTGTTCACCAGTATATTGGAAGGTTTCACGTCACGGTGCATGATGGCGTGCTTGTCTCGAAGGTAGCTGAGACCTTTTAGTACTGCTGATGTTATTGTTCCTGGAAGTTGGTAATGGTTATAGTAAACTAGCTGGGGTACCCGGCTTCGCTCAGGGAGGTAGTATGAGATTCCAGAATGTTCTGGAATGTTGTGGAATGCTCTCGAATGTTCTGGACTGTTCTATAAATTTCTAGAGGGCGAAAATTCCAGCCCTTATGTCTTCAAAAGCATGCCTTTCAGGTAAAAATGGGAACCTTCTTCATTGACAGGAGATAGATGGTTACCACACCATACAACTCCCTTGTTCGTACCGGGACTCATTTCTAAGCTTTAGCGGCACGCACATTGTACAATTTTTTTTAGGTTTCTGAAATTGTATTATGAAAAACCATACAAATTCTTTCCATGGCAAATACATTACTAGGCGAGACCGCCCAAAAAGCGTTTTGACTTAACAATGGTTTGCTTTAACAACAATGCGTCATACCGCATTAAACACGATGTCTTCTTCAGTTTCATAGATAAAAATGAAGAAAAACTTGTTTGGGTGCACCATATTTGCATATAAACTTCCTTTTTAAGATTACAAGTTAACTCAATATATATTTTTGTGTTCAGTGAAGAGTGACTAACTGCATGATTATGCAAAGACGATGCCAACATTGTGTGGTGAACTATAAAAGTTACATGACTCAGTAGCAAGGAATATTAAATTAATCATAGTAATCTTGACAATATTTCTAAATGAACATCCTTTTTTTTCCTCATTAAGTCATCTTTATACAACGTGTAACGTTAAATGCGCAAAACCTCAGACACCCCAACTGATTTTTAATTCAATTGACCTGTTTCAGAGAGAAAATAAGTCATTAAAAAAATTTTAAAGGTTTTATGTGCTGTTTTAGTTTTAGTGGCCATTCTGATCGTTTCTTGGGTCTGCGACGACGCTTTATCGAGGGAGGAGACGTCACCGGGCCGCTGCGCCGCGCTGACATTGGCTTGCTTGACCTATTAATAAATAGACACGGCAACGTTTTTAATGAAGATTTTTTGAAAAAGTGATCTATATTAAAAAGTGGTTCAATTAATTCTGCTCGTTATTCTGATCAAACTATTTTCAGGTTTTGCGCAATTAACGTTACACGTTGTATAATAAGTGTAATAAGGTTCAAAGTCAAACATTTTTGTAATGTAACCAACAAGGTGGAATAAACATTTAGTAAATGATACCCTATGTTTTATTTTTGGAGTCAGACTTAGAGAACCTAGGTAACCAGTCAGATAGTGTCATTTTGACCCTCACGAAGCCCGAGGGTTCGCATGACCTATTCTTCACCATATCATTATACCAGCTCACAAGGTGAGCGAGCACCCCCAAAACCCTCCGACGAAACTACCCCGAAGCCCGTTTAACAATAAAGTAAACTCAATGTTTTGTCAAACCGTGCGAAGCAGAGGCGGGTCCCTGGTTACAAATATGTGAACATGCTTTTATTTGCAAAATGTTCCCTAACAAACTGTTCACCTCATTGAGTCATGCTAAAATAAACTTCCTTTACATACATGCATAATTTACGCATGAAGTCATGAATGAATTAACTTTATCTTGAAGTGAATGACTGGGTCCTGAATATCCATACATTGAGGCTGCAGATCCGTCTACATTTAGGAGCGAACACAAGAGTCTGACATTGAGTGCAATTGAACTTCCGGTTCTTGATATTGTCACAAAACCAGAATACAATGCTTGCAGCAGCTAAACCGAAAATTGTTTTGTCGCCATGAAATACAGTTAGATTGACTTTACAGTGCAATAAGTGTGCTGTAAGCGTGTTCTCTCCAAAATGCTACAAATACCTACACAGAAGCATTTGTCAAAATAAAACTTGGGCCATTTAGTTCCTTGTTAACTTTCTTGACTTGTAATATTTAACTGCAACCTAATTTCATAAACCATTGCTTCTTATGTTCGAAAAATTTGTGTGCTCTACAACGTAAATAACGCAATGAATGTTGTTGAACCGTCAAAATGAAAGCGGTTGCTACTGTTAATGTGTTGGGGCAAAAAGGATCAACAGGTCCTCTAATATAAGGCAAATTTTAATTAAGACCTAAACAAATTTAATTAAACTTACCTAGAATCGATTCCGGAATCCTTCCAGCCTTCTTCAAAATCAGATCCAGAGATCCACCATCCATGTACTCCATACAAATCGATATTTCGCCATCACTGTAGAATGCCCCGTAGAAGCCCACAATATGAGCGAAGTTACATTCATGCAGTACTTTCAGTTCTCTAATGATTTGTTTCTTGATTGCTGGTTTCACTTCTAGATGGATTAGCTTGCGAGCCATTATCAGGCCTGTCGACTTGTGACGGACTTTCATTACAACACCGCCATTTCCTTGGCCTGGGAAATTTAAAATGAGATTATGTATTATATTAGAATTTTGGAGGAGCTTGTTTAAGTAATAACAGCCGCACGGGTCGATCGATCAGGTTAAGCTACGTTTGCCGCGGTTGGTGCGAGTATGGGTGACCATTTTCAGCGGAAAGCACGTTAAGCCGGTGATCCCGGCTTGTTGTAATTCGTAGACCTTTGACAGTCGTAACGGGTTGTTAGAAGCCCGAAAGTCTGACGACTGGTCTTACAAAGGGGTATCGTTTGTTACCAGTGGCTCCATGGATGTCGGATGGCTGGTAATCAGCTGCATCCAGTTACACTGGAAGCCGACCCAAACATAGGTGGGAAAAGGCTAGGCAGATGATGTATTATTCGATATTTCTCGAATGCTATGCTGTTTAGAATTGTGCCAAATAACTCCAAGGATCTTCACTTTGCTAAAGTCTGGGTCAAAGGTTACAGAAAGTGTGTGAATGTTGAAAGCTCTAGATTCTATAGTTAGACTCAATAATAGAGAGAATATTTGGTACACAACATACCAAACGTTGAATGATCTCTTCAACTATGGGCAATTTTTTTTTTTATATGCCAATTTATCAATCAGATAGCAGCCATGGCATAACATTAATGATTATAAGTGTTTAAAAACTCTGTTACATGGTCAAATTTGTTTCGAGTATAAATTCCTGACTATTGAAGAACTCATTTCAATTTCAACAAGAAAAAACCAGCCAAGTGCGAGTGGGACTCCCACACGAAGGGTTTCATACCACAAAGCAAAAAAAAAAACATGTTTCTAGTATGGAGACCCCAATTAATTTTTATTATTTTTTGTTATAGCAGCAATAGAAATACACACTCTGTGAAAATTATAACAGTCTGCCTATTAAAGTTCATGAGATACAGCTCGCTGACAGACAGACTGCTGATGGACAGCGGAGGCTTAGTAATGTGCCTGTTGGCACCCTTTAGGTACGGAATCCTAAAAAGCCAGTATTCTTAATTATGGTGTATACTGTCATGTTACAACACATGATTTCATAACCATACAATGTCTTACCTAACTCTCCTAGCTTCTCAAAGTCATCATCACTAAGCTCTCCGATCTTCTCCTTTTGACAGAGGAACACTTCTATCCTGCGTCGCTGAGTGTCATCCATCTCAATCTGCTCCAGCCTCTCCGTCAACGCCTCGATGCTCGTCTTGGACTTCCCAGCTAAGCCCTGCCGCCTACAACAGTTGTATGATACCTATTATTTTTATGGCTTTTTAGGTAAATTGTGATAAATACTTTGGTAATATTTGATTATAGTGAAAGAATGAAAATCCTAACATACTCCCCGGCATTGTAATATATTTTTTGTACTGGACCATACCTGGGAACCTTCTGGATTAGAAGATATTGAAGGTCAAACTTCCCACTTGTACTGATTTTTTTGTTATTAAAACAAGTTTTTTATGTCATAACAGAACCTTAACACAATGTTTGCGTGTGTTACATTGCACAATACTACAAACAGCAATTTTTCACAAAAAAATAAGGTGTTTCCCAGCAATTATTTTTGTGCAATGTTACTTAGTTTGACATACAGAATGCGTAGTTGACAGATTTGTGGTGAGTCTTTTTACACCCTGTATACAATTATGATAATATATTCAGGTAAGCAATTTATTTAAAAAAATTCAATTTTATTTAAATTTTCCTTGGTACTCCTGAGTTAAAATATAAATGATAATAACTTGTATAGGTACCTCAATTCCAAATTCACTTTACTTATTCCCCAAAAATCCATAATAAACAAAAAGGCTGATGATGTGAATTTTAACCACGGCTGATGGTTAAAATTCAAACTGTTTCATTTATGCAACACATTTCATTTATAATAATAAAAACTACAAAACACTCAATTCACCCACAACGAAAAGCTTTTCTACCGCAATATTAGACAGGTGACACCTAACGTTCAGGATAACAACCCAAATGATGATGATCATAATAACCCTGATCCAGAGACGTTACAAAACTTCTGGGCGAAAATTTGGGAACAACCAATCGAACATAATGCTCAAGCAGATTGGATACAAACAGAACTGACAAACAGCAACACAAATATTCAGGCAATGACTTTTGAGCACATATCTCCAGAAATTTTCCACAAAGTACTTTCCCGTTTGCATAACTGGAAAGCACCTGGTTCAGATAACATTCATAGTTATTGGTATAAAAAATTTACATCTATCCATAGTTTCCTATATAATCACATAAATACATTCATTCAGGACCCTAAAATAATACCACCCTACGTAACTTCAGGTACAACTTTTATGATACCTAAAGATCGTAAAGATCTCTCAAATCCAGCAAAATATCGACCTATAACATGCTTGCAGACCTTGTACAAAATTATCACATCTTGTATATCTGAACTAATATATCAACACATCGACACTAATAATATTCTAGCTGAACAACAGAAAGGATGCCGTAAATTCAGCCAAGGCTGCAAGGAACAATTAATCATAGACTCAGTAATTCTTAGAAAAGTTCAAAAAACCAAAAGCGATCTGTTTAGCATGTATATTGACTACAAAAAAGCCTACGACTGTCCCCCATTCGTGGCTCGTAAAAATATTAGAGATATACAAAATACATCCAACTTTAATAACATTCCTAAAGATTATGATGACAACCTGGACCACTGTACTTAGACTTACCTCCCCTACTAAAACAGTAGAAACCAGCCCAATAAAAATTCAGAGAGGGATCTTTCAGGGGGATGCTTTAAGCCCACTGTGGTTCTGCCTTGCTCTAAATCCCCTATCCAACATATTAAACGCAACTACTTTAGGAATCCCATTAAAAAATACAAATACCGAAAGACATACTGAGGTCCAAAAAATAGAGTTAAATCATCTGTTGTACATGGATGATATTAAATTATACGCCAAAAGTGAGACTCAACTTTGTGAATTAGCAAACTTGACAGAAAAATTCTCAAATGACATCAAAATGGAATTCGGCATAGATAAATGTAAAATAAACTCAATTATAGCAGGACAGAATTACCAACATCAATACATTTTAGGAACAGGAGAACAGATAGAACCATTAGAGGAACAAGATAGCTATAAATACCTAGGCTACACACAATCACGACAGATACACTACAAAGAAACTAAGCAAAAATTAACACTGCAATTTCAACACAGACTAAACGCAATTCTGAAAACACAACTATATTCTCGAAATACTATCAAAGCGATTAACACCTTTGCTATACCGGTTCTCACATATTCCTTTGGGATAATCAATTGGACCAAAACCGACCTGAAAAACCTTCAACGAAAAATTAATACCACAATGACCAAATTCCGCAAACACCACCCACGATCCTGTCTGCAGAGATTAACACTGCCGCGGAAAGAAGGAGGTAGAGGACTAACTGACATTCTAAACCTACACAATAGACAGATAAAAGCACTTAGAGAATTCTTCTTTTCAAAAACCGAAACTTCTATTCTTCACAAAATTATAACACACAACGACCAAAACTTAACACCTCTAAATTTAAAAGATACATCTGAACAAAAAAATGAGAAACCAATCGACGACAAAATTAAGCTTTTAGAATGGACCCAGAAATCTCTACACGGAAGACATCGCCAAGACTTATGCCACATAAATGTCGACAAAGAATCGTCGAACGCGTGGCTAAATCGAGGCGAACTTTTCCCAGAGACTGAAGGGTTTATGCTTGCTATACAGGACCAGGTAATTGAAACCAAAAATTATAGAAAGTTTATCATAAAGAATTTAAATAATGACACATGCAGGAAATGCAATAGTTCTCCAGAAACGATTCAGCATATCACAGGCGCGTGCAAGACACTAGCCCAAACAGACTACAAACACAGACACGATCAAGTAGCCAACATCATACACCAAAAATTAGCACACCAGTACAAACTTATAGATTCCGTTACACCATACTACAAATACAACCCAGAAACTGTATTAGAGAACCCCTCCATAAAACTATATTTTGACCGCGCCATTCTCACCGATCGAACCATTCATTTCAATAGACCAGATATTACACTTATAAACAAGATAAACAAAACTGGATATTTAATAGATATAGCTATACCAAACACACATAACTTACAGACACCAATAGCAGAAAAACTGAGCAAATACATTGAATTAAAAGATGAAGTGGCCCGACTTTGGCATCTGCAAAAAGTTATAATAGTACCAATAGTATTGTCTACAACAGGAGTAATACCAAAACAACTTCACCAGTCTCTTAATTCCCTTAACTTACCGCCAAATACCTACCATCTGCTGCAGAAGGCAGCGATACTAAACACATGCAGACTCGTGAGAAAGTTTCTGCAATGTGAATTAGAAAACCCACATCAAAACACAAATATGCTACCATCTTCTGTGCAATCTCTCTTAAGATACAGGTTATCCTAGTTTGAGAGGCAGGGCTCACAATATCTGTATACAAACTACTGCAGCGTTAATTAGCGTCATGTTAACCCTCCGTGTACCAGGTGACTAAAAGTCTCATCCCATACTAGGTGGGGTGTGACAAACCCCAAAATAGAAAGTGATAAAATGACATATTTTTTTGTTTTTTTGGCTGGATTAAATATTAGGTATTTATAAACACACAATAATTATCAGGTTTAAGTAATACTCAGAGTAGAAAGTATGTATTCAAATATTTTTTTATTATAAAAGAACAAAAAATACAACTTCTGTAATTTATGTAACTTAACAGTAATTTCTTATGTACTAATTTCAAATGGCACTTTTAATTATCAAAATAATTTTAATTTTACAAACTACACTATATATTCTATTACCTAAACAAAAATTGAACACAGGAAAGATAAATTTTAATTGATATCATCGGTCTTCATTTGACCACAGTCTTGACAAAAAAATCTGTGTGCTCCATACACATTGGTACGTAACATTTTTTGCATGAGTATTTTGTTTTTCTATCTTAATTTCTAGGGCACCTTAAGCATCTTTTTTGAGCATTAGACCTTCAAGAGGTGATAACTTACTCCTTGCAGCTGTTTTCACACCAGGCAAATGAGTTATAATGTTTTCTGCTCTACAGCGAACGTTGCTCCTGTATGGTTCTTTTTGCCACTTCGCTGTCTTATCTTTGCCAGTATAATACCTTTCTCTAGACGGACGAAGCTCTGAAAGTGGTACATCGTCGTCACTGCCAAAATCGGAAGAAAGCATTTCCGCATCAACTTCGCTGTTCGTGTCACTCTGAAGACCTCCAGATTCTAACTCAAAGTCGTCTCCTTCGTCTAAAAGTGCTTGTAATATATCAGCTTTCTTGATATGAGACATTTTTCATGTAAACTGTCATCTGTAACTAATTAAAATCCATTTAAAATGCTAAACTTATATAAATTAAACACACATAAATAAAAAAATATATAAATTACATCAAATAAAATTATTACCTTTTTATCAACGCGCCGTACGAGGTGGGGTGTGTGACGCCCACACGCACTTTATGGTCGTGTAGCTCGCTTGGCAGTTGCCGCCGGAGTGACTTAGCGGCACTGATCGGAGCGGCAACGTCGCAATTCCAGCTACTGAGAATTCGAACTTCGGCGCGTTCACAGTTTCAAAATTGTTGCAAAATTTGTAGGACTGGGGTTTGTCAAACCCCACCTGGTGCACGGAGGGTTAAACAGTGTATACTAATGTATGTTTCTTTGTGACAATAAACTATTTTATTATTATTTATTATTATTAATCTTCTGCACGTGCCCGCACTTAATCCTACTGATAATCACTTGGCTTAGGCCCGTGTTATCAGCTCTCTCCGGCTAGCCGAGAATATAAAATAAAAACCAAAAATAATAATAATAATAATAATATAACAAAATTACATACCTTATAGACATCGCAGTCCCTAATACAAATAATTTGCAAAAAACCATAGTTGAGAAAGTCAGTAAATACGCTGAACTGAAGGACGAAGTAACCAGAATTTGGAGACAAGAAAAAGTGTACGTAGTACCCATTGTAGTATCCACGACGGGTGTTATACCCAATCACCTCCACCACAGCCTCAAACTAATAGACCTGAAAGACTCCATTTACATAACACTTCAAAAAGCTGCAATTTTAAACACCTGCAGAATAGTGAGGAAGTTCATGCAAATTGAGGAACATGAAATCTTCTCATAAGAATCATTATTCGTGACAAAAATCACCACACACGCTACATTGACTTGGCCTAGGCCCGTTAATGTAGCTGAAACTAGCTAAAGAGCTAAGAAAAAAAAAAAAAAAAAAAAAACATGCTCAATAATAATAATTTATTTCATCACCATAAATAGTACACATTTTGTTTGTAATGGCGCCTCCTTTTAAGCAGATAATGCTTGTGTTAGGAGACGCCGCTCTTTCTAGTTACTTACATTTAGGTTTATTTATGATAAGCTATAATTATGTGTTGGCATGTGAGATAGAAAAGGTGTGGTATGATGTGGTGTGGTGTGGTATGATGTGGTGTGTTGTGGTATGATGTGGTGTGGTGTGGTATGATGTGGTGTGGTGTGGTATGATGTGGTGTGGTGTGGTATGATGTGGTGTGGTGTGGTATGATGTGGTGTGGTGTGGTATGATGTGGTGTGGTGTTGTGTGGTGTGGTGTGATGTGATGATCTGTGGTGCAATGTGATGTAATAAGATGTGGATGATGTGAGGGTGACTGACATTAGTTCATGGGTTGAAGGAGTGACTCTGTGACTGTGTATGTAAATGGTTTTATCCAGTCTGTTAGTTTTTTTTTACATTCATGTAGTGCGTTAGGATAAATGAATATTTGTTTATTTACCCTGTTATAAAGTTGAGCAGATCGATGTTGATATTGCATGGCCGCAAAGGAGAATGCCAACAAATGGGCCCCTTAGTTTTGGTGTCGTGTCAAGACTATTTACTTCTCAAAAATCAAGTCGTATTTTTATATGGTCAAGTTTGTTTTATCAACATTTCTTTTACCCTAGGATTGAAAAACTAAATTAATATTTATTTTATTGAATTTATGTCAGTTCCGCCATTAAAACTTAACCTGAATGTTGCCAGACAACAAACTATGTCAATGAAATGATTGTAATCGATTGAAAATATCGATATTTTACTAATCCGCCTAAAATTACCGGAGATAGGCTACAATAGCTTTTCTCCCATCGTAATCTTGCTAAAGCTCTCACCTAAGCTAATCCCATATAATTATCATGTGTTTCATGGTAATTCCTACCGTCAGAAATATTCCGCTACATTCATACCTGTCGATTAGTTTCTTTAAAAAACAAAAGTTAGTACCACATACATTATTCTGGCTAGTACTCAGGTTAGAATCTCCCATAAATACCTAAATAGCATTTATCGAGCGTTTATCGTGGTTAACTTTTTATGTAAATAACATTATTTATAACAAATCGATTTGGTAAATCGATTACCAAAATATTTAACATGGTCATACTTTTAGACAGATCTATATGTCAATGTCAAATCAATGCATCAATCAAATTGTTTCGTGCCGTTTGTTTTGCGTCGAGCTGAATTTATTCCTCCGTATTTACTTCTGTTCTTTACAATTAGAATCCGTCGAGTTGAGCGTTTACGTTCCTCCAGTGGATTTGTTTTGTGATATTGGACTGTTTTAGTGACAAGTGAGCACATTGACTCTATTTACTTTAAGTGAGCTTTGGACTCTTGTTTTAGTGATAAGTGAGCAAATTGACTTTATTATAGTTATTAAGTGAGCCTTGGACTCTTGTTTACTCCTGAAAAATGTCTACACCTGGTAGAGGTCGGGTAAACCGCCCTCTCTCGCCGGTGTGTCAGATGCTCCCTACGTTTGTCGCCTAATCTTCGTAGACGTCAAATCGAAGAATTTGATGAACTAATACTTATCCTGAGATCCTGGGTAACACCTACACCGGTAAGTTTATAGTGTGTCATTTACAAGACTTATACGAACACAGGATGCCTATGTTTGGTCAATCTAGGGGTCATCGTCAACTGTAAATCGCTATTATTTCCGCTTTAACAGAAATTAAAGTTTTAGGCAGTGTAAGGTGATCTGTGAGAAAACCTAGACCATAGCAATAAGCACATGAATAAATGAGTATGTATTAAGATTTTATTATTTAAGATTTCACTGATTTATTTTTGTTATCTTTTCAGATATCCTCGATGTCATTCTGTGTCGAATGTTTTGTTTTATTACAAAACTGGACATCATGAACCGCAAAATTATCCCTTGTATCCCCTGCTCTTGGACACCTCAACATATGTTTTGCATGTGGCATGTCAATTGTAAGTTGCAGAACTCATAGGGTTAGTCAAGACTGTTCTCAAAGGAATTTTATACTAAGATGGACACCTGATTAACACGTAAGTGTTTTAATTGTGGCAGAATAACTATGATTGAACTAATTGAACAAAAATAAATAGTATAAATATAATATTTTCTTATTTTTAGATCTTGCATTTGGAACAAGTTTGCCGTGCTTGTTGGGAGGCTGCATCGAGAGAAATACACAGCCAGGCCGTTGGTGGAGTTAACAGACCCACCGTGGAGTCTGTGTCAGTGACTGATAACAAGGACGATAACATCACAGGTGCTGTGATTCCTGTACCACCTCCACTACCACTGCCGGTTCTACCACCTCAGGAACAACAATTACCTCGAGCATTTTTAAAAATAAATTCACTAAAGTACAAATGGGTTTTGGCAATTTCACAACATTGCCTGTTCCTTGGTTGTACGAACACTGAATGTCTTTTAATAATAATAATAATAAAACCATTTATCCATCCATTTTAGCATTTTTTTTTGTTTAAGTATGAGGCACTACAAAAGAAGTTTTGTTGTTACATCATAAAGTATATAGAGTCACTGGTAATTAGTGACCGATACTTAAACACATGATTCTACTCATCATTACAAACAACTTTTACTATCGGGCCAAATCTGAAATCACGAAAAAAAAAAATCAGCTGTTCCCTACATTTATGTTCGTACGAGTCGTCAAAATGTAGGTAACAGCTGATTTTTATTTCGTGATTTCGGATTTGGTCCAATAGTAAAAGTTGTTTGTAATGATGAGTAGAATCATGTGTTTAAGTATCGGTCACTAATTACCAGTCACCCTATATATTCCCTTCACTGCAAGAATCTGCAGATATCATTTACATAGCAATTGTTGAAATACAGTAAATTATTTATCAGAATTTGCTCAAAGGGAACATATAAATAGAAGACATACGATTTTCCAAAGCATAAACAGCAGTGCTCCTCATCTAAATAACTTTCCAAGATTATCATTAATCGAATTAAAAATGATTTGCTTTAGAATCTTACCAATTAAAACAGGCAAGATACTATTATGAGGAGCATGTGCAGGCGAATAGTACCTACTGTGTAGAAATAAGGAATTAATAGAAGATTTGCCCTTAATATTAGGTCAAAACAATTGTCTAGTTAGTGCCACAATTAAATCGAGACATGTGAGTAGCAGGATTTAGTACACATATTTATTAATAAGTAGAGAGCAACATAGGGCAAATTCTTTAGAGAATATCATTGCTTATTATTGTAGTTGCTTAGTGGGAAATCATACAGTAGGGTGCTGCACTCATACTATGGTATACCATATTGTGGTATTTAAGCTGGGGTCGTTTTAATGATATAAGTGCCCCAGTGCAATTTCTAGACCATATATTCCTTGAAGAATAAATGTTTTTCCTACCATTCATTCTTGTTTTGTTTTAAAGTAAGCAACCGTAGGCAGCTTTGCTTGTGAATGATCTGTGTGGTTGTTGTAACTTAGCCATGAGCTCCTCTAACCCAAGGCTTTAGTTGTAGGTAAGTATTTATTTTTAACAATACTACCCAATAGTGGTGAGGCCACAGCCTACTTAACGCTGACTGCCGGCACGGCACGGCAAGGGATATTTGTAAGCGAAAGTACTTAACCTACATAATTTATCTAGCAAGAGAAGTTATGTAGTGTTTTCTAAATTCTGGAATCAATATTAATACTAAAACAATAGTATTATTTTAATTTCAAATATGTTAAAACAAAAAAAAAACTAGTTTTATAACCTCAATTTCAGCATCCGAAAAAATAAGATTTCTCTTAAACTAGGGTGAAAAATTGAAAATAGATTTCAGGATATGAAAAGGTAATTCCAGGTCTACAAAACCAAGTTAAAACCACCGTGACACGCAAAGTTTTTTAGGGGCCCAAAACTTCTAACAAAATGGGCATTCTCCTTTCATTTATTTATTCAATAATTGAATTTTTACTACTGCACACAAATGTACAAAGGTGGACTTAATGCCACAGGTATTTTCTACCAGTCAACCTTTGGGTGATGCAAAGACAATCATCAATTCATCTCCCATGGTTTAAAAGTGCCTTGAAATATTAAAGGTCAATGCTAATACTTACTCCGTAGCTGTGGCAGACTTCAGCTGTGGCGTCATGTTGGATGGTGTGACTGCTGGTGCGGTGTCGATTGACCCTGGTGGCAGGGTCAGGTTCAACTTGTTCTTCGACATCTTACTCATCTTGGATAAGTAATGTCTACCGCTTTAACCCATGAAATGTCCTTGTGTTCTCCGAGTTGGTAGCTAGAATGTTTGAGATAGATATTAATCTTTATAGCCTTTTGTTGGCTTGACAGAACGGCTGCAGGGTATGGATGCGAAGCTATTTCGCAAACTATGCTCCACTTCCTACCCTGCCCTTTATGTCCCAAAACATGCAACCAAAGTAACCACTTCACTGTCACCAATGATACCATGGAAGTGGCAATGATTTAGGCCAACAAGATCTGAAATACTGTTGTGGCAGTAACAAAGATCTTCATAATATATATATATATATATACTGAAAGGAAGGACTTCTTCTTTTGGTGTCTCTCAAATAAATTAAGGTTGGCCATCAACTTTGTTAAATGAATCTTCAAAAGGATTGACAAGATAACAATACAAATGGTGGTCAATATTGATTTTGGTCAGGTATTAATATAATAATAGTAATAATATAATAATTTATTTAAATCAGACACAGTGAACCATATTGATTGTATGTATTGTTTGTCCAAAATATTTTGTGAATAAACAATATAAGGCAACCTACATAATACCAGATATTTAATAACATTTGTAATATGTATGAGTAAACTATTTATAGTTGACATTTTGAGGAAAACTGGGAGACATTTTATAAGGTACAGGAAAGGTGAGGTAAATCTCATAAAAATAGAAACTACTTTGAAGATGTTCACTAAACTGACATACCTAATGAATCAATAACACCATAAAAGTGAACTCGAAAAACAGAAATGTCTATCAGAGACTTAGGCTAAATAAAAGCCAAGCTTAGGCTGTAGTTAATTTATTTCATAAATCAAGTAACAAAGATTCTGAATCATTCCGTACGTTTCAAAACAAAAGTGAAGCTAAAATTTATTTCGCCGTATAGTTAACAAAAAACGAATCGACGTAAGGGAATTATTACTATAAAGAAAACTACTCTATAAAATGCAACACGTAAAACATGAATCTGTGATCCAAAATTAGCCAAAAAATAACAGTGCAGAGTGACTCAGGCATCGGGGTGAGTAAATGTAAGGGTGTAGGCAAGTAAAAATTCAGAATCCACACTTACAGGATTAGGATACTTTATTCCTTCGTCACTGCATTTCTTTCAGCACTCGGACACACAACAACAATAAATACTGTGATCCTTATGTAGAGAAAATAAAAACAATGCCGCAGTTATAATTCACAACGATCGAAAAACTATAAAGAAAATCGGAAAACCAAAATTTGTCAAACGTCAGCCAGCGAGCGACAGATAATGAAATGATAAAAATGAATGACAATTAGTTTGACAGCCATTAAAATAAAATCATAGACAATTTCTACTGGTTCGTTTCGTCGGTCTTTTAAGGGTACGTTTTCAAATGTATGATTGGTTGAAAGATATATTAACAGCCAATCGCAACATTTACTATATACTGGGCGTAGATATATTTTCCATAGACTGAGCGTCTAACATTTCTATACTACAGTTTGACCAGTATATCTGAGTAATGTGGGGTAGGAACATCGATCACTAATAATAGTGATCGATGGGTAGGAATGAGTTATGCATGATTTAAAAGCGTAATGGTGTTTCTGGTGCAGAACGGATTGCTGGCTGCTTTGCAGCTAGCAATTAATGTAGTTGTAACCGCTAAATTCATAATCCTAATGTGATATAGGGCCAGGGCTGCCGGAATATTGTATAATTGGAAACCAAACCTATATAATTTGATCATCTTATGTATACTATTTGTCCAGCAGATTACCCTTTATAATTTATTGGAGACAAAAATCATAATTGAAATGTACAGTAAATTACCGACTGTTTAGCGGTAGTTCGTGCCAGATTTTGCTAAAAACCCAAACTATACCGTGATGTCTCGTCGTTTTAATTCACTCTTGTTGTTACTACTGCTACTTACAGAAATGTTGTAGAAACAAAGAGTGGAGCTATTTCTAAGGCTCCACTAACCGTCCGACTGAAACTGGGCTGTATCTCTTTAGCCGTAATAGGTAGACACTTGAAATCTCCACAGTGTGTACTATACCTATTATAACAATAAATAACCCCCCCCCCCCTTTAATTTTTAACTATATTATTATTTATTATTATAATGGCTATAAGAAACGCGTTTCTTTTTACTAAAGTATTTATAAAAATATATAATGTTAAATATCGACTTATATGCACTTGGCCGCTTTTTTTGTAGTTCTTCTGTTGCTATGTGACCATAAACATTTGTTTTTAGTTCAAGAGTTCAGATACTTTTTTTGTATAATCGTCATTGACTTTGTATCATTTGTGGGACCCAGCTGTATATTAAAAGTTGGCTCTACTGGCAGACCTGTATACAAATACCACCAGACCAGGCTTGGCTGACTGACCGTCCTATGTAGGATAGTGAATAGGCCCCTTCACTGACTTAATTAAATTATGGTGACTCCACCAAAAATAGTTGCAGATTTTCACTTTTTGCCACAACTGTCGCTAGTTCGGAAAATCCAAAAAAGGAATCTCTATAAAAGGATGTATTGTCTACCCCAACTCCCGCGCATACTTGTTAATTCATTTTTTTAAAATCGCTTCATCATTTACATGATACAATGATGGCCGGTCGTTCATCGAGACGGTAGTTTTTTTAGGCCTTAAGTCAATGACCTTCAATGGAAATACCTCGTATTGTCGCCTGTCGGATACAATAGATACAAGATAGATAGCAGTCTTTTACTTGTCCAGTCCGATCACTATGTATGGCAAGCCGATCCCTTGGGGGAAGCAAGCTAAATGCTTGGGTGTTATCCTCGACCACCATCTTACTTTCAGTGAGCACATAAAGACGGCTCGTTCGCACGCCTCTTTCGCTCTCAGTAGGCTCCACTTCATACTGACCGCCCGCAGCAAAATGTCACTCGTGCGCGTGTGCCTCTACACCCCGGTCATCCGTCCCATCACGACCTATGCTTGCGTCGTCTTCGTACACGCTATGCCTCATCATAATGCAGACCCGCCTTTAATGAGGCATCCACAGGCAAGATCGGTTAAGCAGACGATAACCTTATACATTGAATTACGAGACGCCATTTATTAAAAAAAAGTCTTTTACTTGCTTTGCGCGTGTAGTTGGATCAACTTTTATACCAAACTTCACGATTATCTTTAAGTAAGTATATAAAAGAGGAAAAGGGAGAGGGAGGTCATAGCCTTGCAGTGGGACACTACAGGCTAGTTAGATATAAAAAGAGAGTTAGAAGTAGTCTTCGGTCATAATAAAACACACACTTTTGCCCGCGAAGTCGCAAGGTACAGACGCCAGCACATCAAGCTACCCGAAACTGTCAGATTTTCCCAATCAACTTTGAACCTTATGCTTTAGCGCTAAAGTTGAAAATCTATTAAGGAAATCTGACAGATTGTAGTAGCTTGATGTGCTGGCGTCTGTACCTACACAATACTTTCTAAAATAACAGGCGCATTTTCATAAAACTCTCTCGACCCCCGGCCCACCGCGTCGTATCGCATCGTCTCGCACTATTACTTCGCTTTCGATTAGCGTTCGATATGACTTTTTATTTTTGCGCAGCTCCTAACAGCGTAGCGTGTTTTTAAATAGCCTTTAAACTGTCTCAAGAATTCATTCAGGCATTGTTTTTGAGACAGCTGAGTTATTATAACCTACTCAGTAGTGTACATCAAGCCAGCACCCTGATTGCGTAACACACTGTCACGCGCAATTTTGAATCATTTTGATGGATATTGCTAATACATTGCACCATGTACTAAAAAATTGTAAATAACACAATGAGTGTTGCTGAACTGTCAAAACGAAAGCCATTCCTACTTTCAGTGTGTCACGCAATAACCCCGCAGGAAGAAAACGTGACACTGGCTGAATGCACAAACCGTGCGAAGCCAAAAGAAAAAAAAAACCCGCAGGAATGAAACTCGGAAAATTGAAGAATTAGATGCTATAAAATCAATATGTTTAATGAATAATAATTATCTATAACATATATACTACTATGCAGAATTCTACTGATATTTACAGCATACGCATTTCAATACAAATATTTATATTTAGTACTCATCATTACAATATAATTATTTAGAGCTATAATATATCAGTCTATGATTAGATCGTACCATCATAGAAATATAATCAATTCTAGTACGAAATGGGGAAAGTCAGTGTACAGCCCGATTCAAACTTCATGGCGGTTCGGAACATTAGGAGAGTCACTGCGCAGTAACAAATGCACCTGTCCGTGGAGGTAAGGGGTGGTGAGGTATTGCGCAGCGAGTAACGCACTTCCGAGGAGCCATAAAGTTTTAATCGGGATGTAACATACATGCATTTTCGTTGTCTTGCGATGATAGAGCGAACCATTTTTCGACACGAGAAAAAGTACTACAAACTGTTGGGAGATCACAACTCTGTCCCATTTTGTACTAGTCATTATAAAATATACGAGATTAGGAAACAGCCGTGCGATTCTGTAACCATCTCACCGTGAACGCTTAGATGAAGTGAGCGTGGAGTGAGCTGTCATTAGGGATTAACACTATTGACACTGCTCACTTCACTTATGATTTCACGGCGAGATTTTTACAGAATCGACCGACTAAAGTCTTAAGTAAAGCCAATAGCCATAACTTAAACAAAATTACTTTTATGTCAAACCTAATTAAAATGAACCTAAATTAACACAGAGGATGCAATGATTTACGATGATTTTAATTTTGTCAAGAACAAGTTAATACCGGGCTGATTCTTTTTTGTCTCTGGAACATTCTTTTTAGTTTCTGATTTCGGAGTTTTGCTTTCTTTTTCCTCTGTTTTAGCTTTTTTCTTTTTGTCTTGTTTAGGGCTTTTTGGCTTTGGCTCGCCGTCAGTTGTTTCTTTTGGTTGCTTCTTCTTTTTGACTTTCTTTTTCTCTGTTTCCTCGGGTTCACTGGCTGGTTGTAATAAAGGAGTCGTGTCATTCATAATCATAGACAATTTTCTGAAGTAGTTCCATAGTGCGTCAACACATTTTTCTGGTTTCCCGCCGTCAGCTGTTTCCCAGAGTAAGCCGTACATTCTTGGTTTCAGTTTTTCTGTTGGCTTCTTCATTTCAGACTCGAATTCGTCTTCTAAATGTTTCAGTCTTTGTTTTTGTGATTCCGGTGAGAGGGATAACATGTCGTCTTCATCCATTGTAGCTTCCTGTAAAGGAAAAAGAAATGGCAATTAGTTATTCATATTAAATTATGTCAAATTCTGACTGAATCCTACTAATATTATAAATGTGAGAGTTTGTGAAGATGTATGGATGTTTGTTATTCAATCACGTGTAAGCCATTGAACTGATTTGGATGAAAATTGGCACATAGATTGGGCAATTCCTGGATTAACACGCACATGGGATACTTTTTATCTCGGCAATGTCTTCCCTTGGGATAATAGTTCAACTTTCATCTTGGAAAAGTTACTTTTTACGCGGGCGAAGCCGCGGACAGAAGGTAGTCAGTATATAATTTAACATTCCATCAACATTTGCGATGGCCCTTTTGCGTGAATGTGACGCCTATTTTCCCCATCTTTGTAAAAACACAATGTTGGGCAAAATAGGCGTCACATCCATGCAAAACGGAAACATGCAAATTCTTTCTCTGCGTCATGTTAGTCGCAAATTAACGTATTTTCTTTTCTTTCATCTTGGTTACATCGTGTATGCTGCCTTCGGCTAGTAAATCTCTGCGGAAAAACTTCACCTGTTACGTCTAAGTCTATGCAGCCCGTGTAAGCTATGCGGGCAGCTTCAATAAATGAATTAATGATTTATTCACTCAAAATTTCGCTAGGTACAGACGTCAGCACATCAAGCTACTACAATCTGTCAGATTTCTTTAATAGATTTTCAACTTTAGCGCTAAAGCATAAGGTTCAAAGTTGATTGGGAAAATCTCACAATTTCGGGTAGCTTGATGTGCTGTCATCTGTACACTACCCCACAAAACTGCTTATGCAGTTTAACTGTGAGATCGTTGAGTCTCTCTTATAGTAAACTTAATATTAGCTTAGCATCTTCCTCTGCCATTGTCATAAAACATTGTTTCAGTATATGTTGTGACACTGGCGCCGATTCCCTTGTTCACAAACTAAACTAAATTTAAGTTCAGTGTATCCTTTTCTTTCTATTTCATTAAGATAAGGACAGAAGATAAATATTAGTTTAGTCCTGTCAAATTAAGATACTCCATAGACAAGATTAGACGTGATTAAAAAATTGGCTATTAAAAATACGTCAATTTACGTCAGGCGCTGACTAATTTGACGGGACAAAACTAATATTTATCTTCTGTCCTTTTCTTAATTATATAGAAAGAAAAAGATGCACTGAACTTAAATTTAGTTTAGTTTGTGAACAAGGGAATCGGCGCCACTGGCTACTTGCTCAAGCTAAACTCAGTATACAACGTGTAACGTTAAATGCGCAAAATCTCAGACACCCCAACTGATTTTTAATTCAATTGACCTATTTCAGAGAGAAAATAAGTCATTAAAAAAATTGTAAAGGTTTTATGTGCTGTTTTAGTTTTACTGGCCATTCTGATCGTTTCTTGCGTCTGCGACGACGCTTTACCGAGGGAGGAGTCGTCACGCGGGCCGCTGCGCCGCGCTGACATTGGCTTGCTTGACCTATTAATAAATAGACACGGCAACGTTTTTAATGAAGATTTTTTGAAAAATGTGACCTATATTAAAAAGTGGTTCAATTAATTCTGCTCGTTATTCTGATCAAACTATTTTCAGGTTTTGCGCATTTAACGTTACACGTTGTATAAGTATGCTATTTACGAGTACGATACTAACCTCATCGCTAAGATATCCGTGCGGTACAAACATGGCGTTGTCGACCTCGTATTCGTCGGCGTCTTGTTCATCGTCACTGCCGGCAGCGCTGCCGTCGAGACTCTCGCCTTCCTGTTCTTCCTCCCATTCTTCGTCGCTGTCTGCCTCGTAGTCCACATGTTTCTGTAATAACGTTAATTCAATGTCTATAAATTTCGACAAAAAAAGTAAGTAACTAGGTAGTTCCGCCATGGGGTTTGGCAAAGAGCAATGGAGCGGAGCGTTTAAACACCACGCTGCGCTTAAAAACGGGGATCGTATATCGAGACGTAAGTAAAAAGGCTGCCAAGCTGGAATGGGATTGGGCGGGTCACGTGAGCCGCATGCACAGTGACCGCTGGGCAACAGTCTCCACACGGTAGGTGCCTGAAGATGGACGGCGCCGGCAAGGCCGGCCCAGGAAGACGTGGCGAGACGACCTAGACGTGTGCCATATGGGTTGGATCGAGGTGGCGCTAGAAAAGGATGCATGGAAGGATTTGGGGAAGGCTTTTTCTCAGCAGTGGGACAGTGTAGACCTCATAGCTAGTGACGTGGACCTTTTCTGTTGTTCTCTGAGTGAGTTCACAAAGAATACATTGTTTGTAATAAGTTACAAAATTTAATTATAGTAATAAGTTATTTAGTTAGGATAAGATATGTACAGACGCCAGCACATCAAGCTACCCGAAACAGGAAACTGTCAGATTTTCCCAATCAACTTTGAACCGTATGCTTTAGCGATAAAGTTGAAAATCTATTAAAGAAATCTGACAGATTGTAGTAGCTTGATGTGCTGGCGTATGTACACTATCGCAATAGGTTTCCCTGTAAGGATAGATGTAATTTGGAAAATAAATAAATAAATAATAATAAATTCAAATAAAAAAATCTAGTTAGAGCGAGTGTTCTAGAACATATTGTAATAATCGGCGTCGATTTAATCATATTTAGAAGCACATTTTGCTATCTGCAATATATTATGGGTTAAAAAGTATGCAACCTAGTCCACGTTTTCGTTATTTGATCTTTAAATCACCAATACAGGTTTTTGCAAAGGCTGTGGTCTGTAGCCGGCCCAGGACACGTTGAAAGCAGGGTGGCGATTGAGCGAAGCTGACTGAAAATTCCATGGCTCGTTGTTTCAACCTGCAGACTGTCTGACCCCGGGCAAAGTCTGATGCTGTCTTTAGGACTGAACTTACTATTTTCTTATACTGCAATGTAGTTAATAACAGTTATACACACCACATCCTGCCCAAAGGGTCGTCGAGGCTTGACATTGGCGCTCTTTTTACGCCAAGTACCCCAATATGGCGGACGTCGGTTCTCGTGGAAACTTAACAGCTTCGGTCTAAGCTTCTCACGCTCAGCTGGCTCACACGTTAAGATCTCACCGGCATCATCTGGCATGGGAAACTCATCCTCTGGAAGATGAAAGAAGTATTTACTAAATTGGTCAGACCCCAAGAGACGATGTGCCTTCTCAGTCCTATTGGTTAGGAATGAGTCCTAATCGATTGGACGGAGGAGGCAAAGGACAAAGAAAAGTGGAAAAATATAGCGAGACCTTTGCCCAGCACGCGGTACAATATAATTTAAATTAAAAAAAAAAAAACTAAATTTTAAGGCAGAGCAAATTTCAGTCTTTTAATTAGTATTTCTCATCCTTTATTCAGTCTAAGTAACAGCACTTTTTTAAAGTTAAAATTTATTGGGAAGAAGGGTGACACGCCCAACAAACCTCCCAGCTAAACTTTTAAGTTTGGATCGTCAATAACTGACAAATGACTATCAATGTGTGTGCCTGATTGCCCTTTTGGCAACTGTCATAATTCCTCTAAGGCACATATAAGGCCTCTAGTACACGACACCGTTTCTCGCCGTAGGAAATTTGTGTCTGTCTTCAAGCTTCCATAGTGATCCATACAACACTGACGACCGTGCCTACACACTGCGAATAAACCGTAGATTTTGACGACAAGAAAAACATGCAGTTATTTACGGCTAGTTTGTAAACGATTGAATATAAATTCAAACTAAGGGTGTCAAAAATACTGATTATGGCGTACTGAAATACTAAGTGGGCGAAAGACTGAGGATGAACACAAATATTGAAAATGGCCACTTAAAACTGGCCACGAATTTGAAGTACGAGTTATTCAGAACGATCAGTATAATAATTATTAAGTTAACAAATTCTTATTTGAGTAAAAATTTTGCAGCTCACATTACATTCAACCTCGTTTTACCTCAAAACTCTTTGACACAGTTGCTGCTGCAACGTCTCCGGCGCTGCGGGAAGTGCAGTCCCTTCGTCCTTACGTAACAAAGGATAGGCACTCATGCCCACTTCTCCAGCTTCGGCTTGCTGCCCTCAGCCGCTACGGGTGCCTATGCTTTGTTACAGTGGGCGGGAGCTGCTCTCCCTCCGCGCCTCCGGATTTTTATATACACTCTCGAGGGGTAGCAGCCAAAAGACTTACGTGGACTCGGGGTGCCCCGATTCGGTTTTATGCTGGTTTCACACGAGGGCAGGACAGTGAGGCAGAACAGTGGGCAGCACAGTACGGACTGTCCTATAATTAAACGCCACTGTCCTCCCAAACTGTTCTGTCCCACTGTTCTGCCTCAATGTTCTGCCCTCGTGTGAAACCAGCATTAGGGACAGATTCGGTCAATTTTTTTACCCAATTTAGTATTTGGACACTTGGAATTTTGGAATTTTAGTTGCTAGCTTAGATTAACTAATTCCCACTGCTAGTAGCTCATTTTACGAATTTTAATCATTTATAATTAATGCCGTTAATTTTTCGCAAACATAATTTAAAGCCGCTCGGTTTAGTATTAAAGTATCTCATTAACAGTTAGCCATATATTATTTATTCGCCCGGTTAATAATTCCCCAATTTAAATCATCGACGCGCACGGGCGTGTCCCGCTTCACGCGCAATAATCTTAAACAGCGCGAGATAGCTTAAAGTATTTTTTTTTTTTAAAGAAAACGTTGACCCACCCTAGGAATTTCTCCTGTATTGTGGGTGCGTTTAAACTACATTTAAATTCACATACACAAACAGCCAGACCCGGAACAACTACTTGTAGGTCTTACAAATATTTGTTCCGTGCGGGAATCGCGCGACACGCAGCGCAGCAGTCAATCGCTTAACCACTGCGTCAACCGGGCCGTCAATAATTTATTTTTCTATTTACTGGTTTACTAAACAAGAGTGTAACTCACCAACAATCAAAACATCATCATCCTTATCACTCAACGGCCACGTCTTCCCACTCGATAACGGCTTACTCGTCCCATTCTTCAAACACTTCAAATATAGACCTTTCTCGGGGACCTTTTGCGTTTTTATAAAATTAACTAAATCCTCCTTCCTGTCATCGCTCAAATCCACTCGGACTAATGGAGCTAAACGCATATCGTTTTTGATCATGAAGTTTGATAACATGCTAGTTTTGCTGATGCAAGCTTCGGTACCTTGTTCCTTGTATGATTTTTGCTTAGGAACGAAGAAGTTGACAAATGCTTCTGCCGCTTTCTTTTTTTTAATTTCTTGTTCTTGCTTCTCTAGTTCTAAAGCCTCTTGCCTCTTGCGTTTCTCTTCCTCTCTTGCTTCCTTCTCCTTTTTCCTTTGTTCCTCTTTTTCTTCACGTTCCTTGCGCTTCTGTTCTTCTTTCTCTTCTTTTTGTTCTGGAAAATATAATAACATACAATTAAATCTTTTTGTAGATACTGTATTTGCGTAAAACACTATGAATCATAATCTGAATCATTTTGAAGGATATTGCTAATCTATTGCTTCATACTGTTCAACAAAGTCTACTCAACAATGTAAATAATGCAATGAATGTTGCAAACTGTCAAACTTAAAGCCATTCTGATTGTTTTGATATTTATCATCATTAAATTTTTTTTAATACATATACAACATTATTTTTAGTATATTGCAAAACTAAAAAAAATAAAAAATTAAAATAAATAATACACTAATATAGTTTGTTCAGAATAAGTAACTGAATTGATTCCAATAATTTTTATACCTTATTATATTTTGTCCCATAAATATTTAAAAAAGGTTACAAGTTGGACACCAAGCGACACTAAGTACATATCAGCAATCATATGCGCACAAGACAGGTCACGGCCGGTCGGCCGGCGGCGCGTGGTAAGTAGTAACCATGTTTTTGTAGAGACAATCAGGTAACATAACAAGCTTATAACTTTGAGATTTTTCATGATAAAGTTTTGAAATTTTGTACATAGATTCTTTACATAAAAATACTAGATACGTGTTTCGGGTTTTGCATATACTAAAACTAATGTTGTATATATATCAGTCAGGGTAGTTAGAGCAAGTGGGTATTGAAATAGGCTTTTTTCCAAGTTATATGCACATGTTTGATCACCAACTTGTCATAATCTCAGTATCCAGAGTACCAGCAACATCATCCTTTGTCTTTATAACAACTTACTTGGACACAGGTTGACATCAAACAAACACATAGTATAATTATAAGAAAACGAAAATAAATGCTTACTCTTCTCTAACTCCTTTGCGCGTTCCCTGTCTTCTTTCTCCTTTCTCTTCTGTTCTTCTTTTTCCTCCTTTTCCTTCCTCTTAGCCTCTTCTTTTTCCTCCCGTTCCTTCTTTTTCTGGTCATCCTTCTCTTGTCTCACTTTCGCCCTTTCTTCTTTCTCTTGTTGTCTCTTCTTTTCTCTTTCCAGTTTTTCTTTCTCCTTTTCCTCGCGCTTTTTGGCAAATTCTAACTTTTTCTGTGCCTATACATGAAATGAAGTTAGTATTGCTATTATGAAATAAAGACTACCATTCCAAATACTGACAAAGACTTTTTTTAAAGCCTTTTCATTTTTATAATGAAACTACAAAACCATGTAATGAGTATTTTGGAAAGTAACAGGAATCCGTTGGAGAATAGACCTTTGCCCTGCAGATACTATATTAGGTTTTTATTATAATTTAAATGAGTTTTAAATTATTAAAAACTCATTTTAAGTATCCAGTTTTTACTTAGATACATTATCGAAATGGTTGACTCAGTAGGTGTTTCTAAATAGGTGTATAATTTAAAAGGTTCTTTCTTGATGGCACCCCAATACAGAAATAATTAATAAAATGAATGCAATCCTACCTGCTTCGGTGTTAAGTTTACAGATGACGTAGACTCATTCAGGGACACATCTACCTGGCTGTTAGTGACTGAAGAACTCCGACTAGTCTTAAGAGTCTGTTTTGGTGTTGTCGGATTAGAACAGACTGAATCATTGAGTTTGGAACTTGGTGAACCTTTAGAGTTATTATTCGATTCAACCTTAGCTTTATTTCGTGCACTGCTACGTTTCGAAGTTGTCTGTTCTGTTTTTTTTCCTAGCTTATTTGGTTTGCTGTCGTCTTCAATGAATTCTTCAACAGTCGAAGTATTTTTGTCCTCGGGATCTTGTGTTATATCTTTTTCATCTTCATCCTTGTTAGAAATATTATCATTTTCAGTGTTGTCAGTCTCAGTAACTTTGATATCTTCAGGGTTATTTGAATCTTCTAAAACAACTATTTCATCATCAGCCTTAGTTCCCTTTTTTTCACTGATTTTATCATTAGGTGATGATTTAGTGGACTCCTTTTTAGATCCACTGCCTTCAGTATCACTGTTAAAACCATTTACCTCTGTAGAAGGAGGTTCATCCACATCCATCATCTCAGTGTCCGCTTCTTTATTGTCAGCACTGTCAGTACCACTTTCAACATCCAAAGTGCCATTACTAACAGCTTTTATAGACTTCTTCTTGCCACTTTTCTTCTTATTCCCCTTTTGAAGCTTCTTCTTCCAAGCAGTGTCCACTAACTTGACAAAAGGATTCATAGATTTTTCTTCATTTGTCGGCTTCTCACTACCTTTACTGTCATCGTCACTAATTATAACTGCTTCGTCAATTACGTCGTTTTCTTTACTGATTTTCCCAACTTTTGTAACAGATTCCGTTTCAGGAGCTGAAAGCTTTCGTTTCCTAGTCTGTGGAACAGCCGGTTTTGGAGATACATCACTAATAAGCTTGAAGGGAAGTCTCGCTTGCTTCAGCTTCTTTTTCGACGGCGTTATCTCTGTTTTCTCCGGCGACTTACTTGTTTTCATCTTTAAACGCTAAAATTAACTATAATATAACATTAAAATAAGTTTCTAATGTACGAAAACACTTACAAACAATATAAAATAAATACAATACTCTCAACAAAACACGATGAACTTTACTTTTGACAGTAATTGACAAAAGTGAGAAAACGCGGGAGTTCCTTGTACGACGTTCAAAAACAGAATAATAATTTAAAACATGTTTCATGGAACTAAAATAATAATTAAATAAATTGGTGCGTTTAGACATCACATTAATCAATAACTTAATCTTAAATGTAAAAATAGTAACGCTTTGATTGATACATTTCATTTATCGAAGGGTATCGAAATAATATTCAGACGAGTTCAGAACCCAGTCGTTTAAATAATTTGATGTTCAGAACGTACCTTACTGTACATTGCGTTTGCGTTCCATTCTACGACGGCACTGTTGTACAGAATGATGTCGGCCCAAGAATTAGCCTTTTGAGCATCCTGAAAAGTGCACATAAAACATAAACATAAAACTTATAGCTAGCTAAGTACACGTAATTTTGAGAAAATGAAATGTTAACAGTAATGACATGTTTAGTAAAATAGGCCTCGAATAGGACTCACGAGACAAAGATATGTTATTTTTTGTTATTATTGTGTCCCGCTGCTGGGCAAAGGCCTCCCCAAGGTCTTGTGCAAGCTCTGGACATGTTGGCTTTGCAAACGTAATCAGATCGTCACACCACCTTCGCCGTGGTCGACAGTGATGTCCTCCCTTAGGCATCCAGTGTGTGACGATCTTTGCCCATCTCTCCGGGTGCATTCGTAAGACGTGTCTGGCGCCGGCCCACTCCCACTAAAGCCTGTCTGTTTTTTCTCCAACATCCGCTACTTGAGTTATGGAGTGTAGGGATACCTGCCATACCTAATATTTTAAAAACTGACATTATAACTGTAGTAATTTTAAAATTATGCTAACATGTCAATAAACGGAACTGAAATTAATTTCGTTTTATCAATCACAGAAAATGCCTTTGCACTGGTCTGCAGCTTTGCACCACTGGTGTACATGATCAGCTCAGCCAAGCTCAGCACAAGCACAACACGCGGAACGCGTATCACAAAAAAGGAGTTCAGTATGGAGGTAGGTGGGTACCGTAGGTATACGATCTTTATACCTTCGAACTTGATCTAAAATGCGTGGCATTCATTAGGCAGTGTTAATATGAAATTCTAACTGTCAGCCTTCTTGTCAGACTGTAATATAAAGCTTTTGTAAAATGGTGAAATGGGATTTTAGGGATGTGTCTACGGGCCTACAGACAATACGTCAATTTTTATTAGGTCGGAAATTTGTATTTCATCATCGCTTTCTACCAGTGATTTCGCCTAGAACTGTTCCACCACCTGACGTCCCTCGCGGGCCGGAATATAAATACTCTGACCAGTGGTATGGCAACAGAGATCTCTTGAATTCTGTAAAACCTCCGGTGGTGGCCCCAGTTTTAGCCACAGGCTTCAAATCAGGTGGGAAACCGAACCCATGTCACCCGAAGAAAGCGAGTAGCGGACAGAGTGTAAGTTATGCACCTTTGTAACTCTTTAATAGATGCTGGATCAAAGTAATTGTGCTTTGCTAAACCAACATCAAATGATGTTGACTCGGCTAAAGTTCTTTTGCGAAAAGTTTTAAAATTCTGCTGAAGTACAGTGTGCCCAATTTAGTGCCTTAGGTGTTTTTGATGACGCGGCGTTGCTTTGTACGCGGGACGTGCGCGGGTCAGGGCCCTTTCCCACGGCAAGATCCCGTTTTTTGCAGGTACGGCTCTTTGCAGGGTCCCGTTTAGTGGTGTACGTGTTTAAATATAAATATTCACACAAGGATCCTGTTTATAGTATCCGGAAAACAGGATGCTTCTGTGAATATGTATATTTAAACACGTACACTACCAAATGGGACCCTGCAAAAAACGGGATCTTGCCGTGGGCAAGAGCCCTGACGCGGCGGCGGCGGCGATCTGATCGTATTCGCCTGGGTCGTACTCGTAGGTATCTAACGGCTTGCGGCACCGCGGGCGCAGGGCCCCGTTGTTGGGGGCGGCGCGCGGTCGACAGTGAAGTTATTAGGCCGTGTAGTACTTAATTAGTATAATTTTATTACTGTTGTGTGTATGTATGTGTTTAATATTTTTGGGTGTGTTAACGTCATAAACCTAAACCAATTTTGTAGGAAAAGTTTACCTTATGTCTCGATAGATGGGGTTGGTCGATTTAAATTTGCGCTATGGTTTCGTTACCATTACCACGCAAGGTTTAAAAGACCTCGAAGAATATAAGATAAATGACTCCGTTCTGAGTACGCGGTGTGGTTTTATTGCTATTAAATACATACTCCCGACGCGTCGATAAAAAGGGTGAAAATGGTATTCGATTCGATGATATCAGTGCAGTGTTTGTATGTATATCCTACAGTACTATACTATTACTATCCTCTATGCCACAAGCGAGAAAAAATTGAGGCGTTGCGAAATCCGATGGATCATAATGTTTTTTGTTTTCTAATTTTCTTAAATTTGCAGGTGAAGTTCCCGAGCGAATTACCAACACCAGGGTGCGTGTGGTGGTTCGATGCTCACTGTTACTATAAAGAAGAACTTCAAACTCCTTGCGGTCTTCCTCCGAAAGTGTCCTGTGCCCCGCCTCCTTCTTCACCTTGTCCATGTCCACCACCTGAGAACGAACGGCCTGTGGTAAGAGTGGATCCCTGTGCTGATAAAACGCCGCCCTGTAAACTCGAACCTTGCAAGGTAGAAAAGGTAATACTTCCGCGGCCACAGGAAATTTGTGAACCATGCAGAGATGAAGACCCGAAGAAGAAGAGTTAGATTTTGTTTTCGGATGCATCGAATCAAGTTTTAGAAAAAGTTCGGCTTCGTTCGGCCTCATCCACCGTTAAATTCCGGACGCTATGTGGACGGTCACCACTCTTCTAATAAACCGTGGGGCTTTGTCCGACCCGTCACCGACACCGTCAACGGTACGTCATCGAAAACAAGATGACGGCACGAAGTAGAAATAGGTACATACGTTTACTATGGCCGCGTGTCCATCGTCCGCCGCCAACGGGACGTCACGTTCGGTTCGAATACTTCGAATAATCTCGTTTCTCTTTGACGTCCCGGTGACGGCTGAGATGGACAAACGTTGTCTCTTTCTAAAGCTCGATGTCCCGTCTTTTTTCCGAGACTGCACTACTAAATGCGAAATGAACAACTTTAACTTTTAATTCGGCTGGTAACTTCGACCCATGGCTAGGTCTTGATTTGATGAGTACCTAAACGTTCCGGTTTTTTAGTTATTAGATTACTGTTTAAAATTAGGTACTTATCTACTTATTGTTATTGACACATAATATATTTTCTCGACGATGTTCTAATGTATGTAGTTATAGTGAACTTAGCGTGCTTATTAAATATTACCGAAATATTCAGCTGTCTTTATTATAACGCCTTCATTTAGGGAACATTCCGCTATCAATTTCCATTTTTAGCTTACCTCGCATTGTATAGGCTTTTCGTACAATGAGAAGTCAGCTTATACTGATAAATAAATGATAAATGATTTATTTTCTGTAAGTAGGTTTGTACAAACACTTTTACATGTCAATCACATTTTTTTTAAACTAGATGAGGTCGGCGTTTCCTATCTGACTACTCTGAGAAGAAAGGCCGAAACAAACTCAGAGGTCACAGTCTCTTTTAAAGTCCAGACATAATCTTGGTCAGATTGAAACTTGATACGTTGTTGCAGTGGCGGGGCAAGACCTAAATTTCATGTGGGCAACATACATTTTGCGAGGCCCTCTCGTAACGCAAAAAGATGGATTTGAACAACAATTATTAGAAACTAATAATTTTTATTTATTACTAGCGACCCGCCCCGGCTTCGCACGGGTGCAATAGAGAAACACTGATAATTTTAGAGCTATTATTTCTGCTCGTAGGGTTCAGCCAGCGATTGCAATGTAAAGCAAAAAAATGTGTTTATTTACGACATCATATTAGAAACCTCTAAAATTATCAGTGTTCCTCTACTATATTATGCATGTATTATACATATAAACCTTCCTCTTGAATCACTGTATCTATTAAAAAAAACCGCATCAAAATCCGTTGCGTAGTTTTAAAAATCTAAGCATACATAGGGACAGACAGCAGGAAGCGACTTTGTTTTATACTATGTAGTGATGGACAATCAAAAAGCTACATTATATACTATTATAGGTAGGAAACAATGTCAATGTCATATCCGTATGTTTTTTTTTACTGTGTGTACATAAATAATAAAATAAATAAATAAATAAAGTGTTTAAAGTTTTAGTGATGCTTTAATTAGAGGTTGGCGCTATGCAGAAAAATCTAAAAACAAAAATGTGCGTGGACATTGGATAATACAAACAAAAAATAAATATGTATAAAAGATGCAAGTTTTACATCTTTAGGATCACATATCCATAAGCAATTTAAATAAACAAATAGGGATAACATATATGAAATCAGCTAATTATTTACTTAATAATAGGTCTTTACCTATGAAATTGCCGTTTTGTATGAAAAAATTTATGCGAATTTTTTTCATGTATTTTTTATTTGTATCAATCGAAGTAATCACCCATGCAATCAATGCATCTTTGCCAACGCAGTGGCAGTTTATAGATGCCCTTCTTAAAGAAATCAGCTGGACGGGAGGCAACAAATTCTTCAAAGGCATTTTGTACTGCCTCTCGGGTATTAAATTTTTTTCCCGCCAAGGAGTTCTCCAAATTCTGGAACAAGTAGTAGTCTGTAGGCGCAAGGTCTGGTGAGTAGGGCGGATGACGGAGAGCTTCCAACCCCAGATCTTGCAACTTGGAGACCGTCTGCTGTGCAGTATGAGGTCGCGCGTTGTCGTGCAGGAGCAGCGGAGACGAGCGATTGACCCATGCTGGTTGGAAATGTGCCAGCTTCTCCATCATTGTGTTCAGTTCTTCACAGTACACATCTGCAGTAATGCTCACCCCGTTTGGTAAGAAGCTGTGATGAATCACACCGGCGCTAGACCACCAAACAGTGACCATCACTTTTCTAGGGGTAAGTTTTCGTTTAGGGCATTGTTTAGGTGCTGAACCAGGATCCAACCAACTTGCTGAGCGCTTGCGGTTATCAAACAGAATCCATTTTTCATCGCAGGTAACAATGCGGTTCAAAATTCCTTCATTATTTGTGTGTCTGTTGAGCAGTGCAAGGCACGTCTCGACGCGTACTTCGCGCTGGCGATCATTGGGTTCGTTGAGCTTTTTTATCTTGCCAATTTGAAGCAAATGGACCAATATTGTTTTGACGCTAACGTCGAAAGCTGCTGCTAATTCAGCCGTAGATTGTGTATCATCAGCTTCCACAATCGCCTTTAATTCGTCACTGTCTACCAAAGTCTTCGGACGACCGCGAGGTCCATTTTTCAGGTCGAAATTTCCAGAACGGAAGCGAGCAAACCAATAACAGGTGGTGCGTTGGTTTGTAGTGTTAGCTCCGTAAACGTCGTTGACGTTGCGTGCCGCTTGTGCCGCGTTGCTGCCACGACGGTACTCATATTCCATAATTACTCGAATTTTTAACGTATCCATGATGACGAAAAAGATTGAAATGCGATGAAAATGTAACACTAATCAATAAACAAATGACTACGAAGTGTGAAGACGATAAAGTGCGAGGTGGTTGGTGCAGGGGTTCCATACAAATTTTTAGAAACTACTGACTGGCACTAGCCCGACGGTGGTTCCCCATAATACTCGTAGTTAACACAAATGGTGCTAGCCGAAATAAAAAAGAATTTGGTAAGTGTAAGGGTTATTGTTATATCGACGGGGAAGTGCTAACAACTCCTAACTAACATTTTTTACGAAAACGAATTATGAATGCAGTTTGATAGAGAATTGAATTGCGCGTTACTGTTATTATGAATTAGGCACCGAAGAAATATCTCCTATATTAAGGTCCATTACAACCTGATTAATTTTGCCAGGAAATATATTCTGTATGTATTTATTGATAAATGTTACAGTAATTAAAGAATTATAATTTAAAAGCGTAAACATAATAATTGCAATGAATAAACATTGATTTCTCAGAATTATAACAGTGTTTAATTTTGTAAATACCTCCTATCTTAACCGATATGGTGATCATGATGGTGATATAGAAAAAAAATCGCCTGTTTTGCATATTTGGTCTATTTTTAGTAATTTTTAGATTCCATTGTTGTATTATCGCCGAATATAATTGAAAAATTCAACGAGAAATAATAATTTTCAAAGATTTCTCTAACTTGTTTGAAATGTGGAAATTACCCCTATCTTCAAATTTTCAGCCACACCAGCTTGGTGATACCTCCTATCTTACATTATCTCGCTAAATACTTATTGCAAGCAAATTTTCATTATTACCTTACAAGCGGGCCCATTTAAGTATAAAAATGCCATTTACACATTTTTTCTTAAACTTCTGGGGAAAATTAAAAACGGTTTTTATCGCCTCCTGTAAAATTGGGTTTTTGTAAGTTAGGAGTTGTTAGCACTTCCCCGTCGATATGACGAATAATATTTTTCGTCAGCTTAAACGCGACAAAAAATTTTGCTCGTCCTGCCTTCGAGGAGCGAGGCCCCTAGGAGCGCGAGGCCGTAGGCGATGGCCCACGTCGCCCACGCCTTACGCCGCCTCTGCGTTGTTGTGTGTACCTTATTTGGAAAAATATTTGCTGTAACTATAATACACCGGTAGGTACACTGTGTGCTCTTAGCATGCGCCTGTAATAGATGCATGATAGAAGGGTAAAAATTGTTGTAAGAAACTGTGTTTACGGGGTCAAATTAAATTAGTTAGCGAAAATCCGTAGACGTGATGTGTATTGATATCTAAAAAAGATAAAAATAGGGGCGCCCATGACCATACGTAGTAGGTAGTACAGGTATTAGCGGCCAGCGACGTGTAAATCTAGTGTATTCATAGTTTAAACATAAAATATTATTATACCAACTGTATCTATCAAAATTAATAAAAGCTTTTTAAAATTGCAAGAAAGTTTGCGACTAGACATAACATAATAATTTATTATAAACTTTAGATAAATATAGACGAATTACTTATTCCAAATAACATATTTTTTTAATGTATGTATTTAAAAGTGTTGTCCCGAATTTCGGGACAGATGTCCCGGAAAAAATGTAGTCCTAAGGAAGTCTCCGTTTCTTGTCTCTGTTCTTCGAAGTTTAGGCAAATAGGCACTACCTATTCCTATCACTGCTGGTCATAATCTTAATGTATTCTTAACACGTGCGCCACATATTATACCTATGAAGACTGTTATGAAAATATCAGGACATGTTTGAGAAACTGGATACCGAATAGAAATGAATTTTGATGTGATTGTCTTTTGTAGACTTACGTAGAAGTTCTAGGTACAGACGCCAGCAAATCAAGCTACCCGAAACTGTCGAGTTTTCCTAATCAAATTTGAACCTTATGCTTTAGCGATAAAGTTGAAAATCTACTAAATAAAATCGACAGATTGTGGTAGCTTGATGTCCTGGCGTCTATACCTACTCAACCTGAAACGTTTCGTAATAAGTAGGATCGATAAAATTCCTTTCAGAAATGAATTGTAAAATCCGCGAGTCGACTAATTTTTTTTTATTATTTAAAATGAAGCTTTTTTACCTCACTAATAGCTTGGTATAAGTAAACAGTTTTTTAATATTTTTAAAAGTTGAAAAGATATAAGCGTTCAAAACTCTCAATTAGACAGAGAGGGAAATACTGAATTGTGACGTCATAGTTCAGTATCGCCATATAAATTACATGCAAAACTTCGTTTTGCGAGAAAGAGATAGACAAAAATAAAAAACTTATAACTTATAGAAACTTTCTATAAGTTATAAGTTTTTTATTTTTCGACCGATTTCAAATTTGATTTCGAATTCTATTATTGTATTACATGTGTGGATATATTATCTACTAGAATATATATTATAGTATTCAATATCATGCAACTACCCAATTGTGAGATTTCCACCCGTTTCAGCGAATTTATGATACAGGAAATATCTAGGCTATCTTCATAAGCCTTTTAAGTTTTAAATATTTCGTCAGAACTGCTTGAATCTACCGTACCGAGTGCTTGTCAAATTGCAAAGAATACGGTCTTATAAAAAATCCATGAAAAGAACACGATGCCTGTAACATCACGAACATCCAATAATTCATGAGTTCCGAATACATTTTGTTTTACCTATTGTATCATAAATAGATGGAAGCAGTACTATCCCGCTGCATCGCACCACAGAGTATTAAAAACAGATATGTAGAGGTGATTACGCAGAACTTGTATTCGATAACCTAATAAAAAGAAAAAAAAAAACAATTCAATTGCGATTTTCCAGGATTCAAATTTGTACAAAGTAGGTATGCAACTACAAATTTACGGTTTCCGGATTTTTCCCTTTACTTGTGCTACAAGACATTGCTTCTTGTAAAATTTCATGATTCTAGGTCAATGGAAAGTACCCTATAGGTTTTGATTCCCTTGCGAGTGTCAAAATATGCGGCATTAACGGAACATAAACGCCCGTATCTTATGATTGCGTTGACTTAGAAGTTTGTTTTTTTAATTTCTTCAACGGATTGCAGCCAGTATTTGATATTAATTTCAACTTGATAATTCCAGGTGTCCCTGAGAAAAAGGGTATTGACAGACGGACAACGAAGTGATCTTATAATGGTTCCGTTTTTCCTTTTGAGGTACGGAACCATAACAACTTTTTTTATAAAAAAAAGCAACCGACTTCCAAAAAAAAACACTAAAAAGTGAAAAATAACTTTATTTTTCGTTTTGTAGTGTTTTTTGAAAGTCGGTTGTTTTTTTTTTAAAAAAAAATAACCTTTATAAAAAACAACTGTTTGTCTGACTATACGGCTTCTGACGACCCGTAACGAAAAGATCGACGAATGACAGCCGGGACAAACGGTTTGACGTACTTTACAAGACACGAAGGGATCTCGGCATGTAAATATGGTTACCCATCCACGGACCGACTGTGACAAGCTTAGCTTAACCTGGTCGCTCGACCTATGCGGCTGTTATTACATATCCACGAGCCTCTACGAACACGTAAACTGAGATGCAGGAAAAAGTCTCTGTATTCTTCAACTACTCTGTGCGGTGCTTCTGCAATGGTAATCAAGTTGACAGCATGTCGACCAAACGCATTCGTTTTGTAAAACATCGTGTTTACGTTACAGCCATTGAATATTAAATCGATGAGTTGTTGTATGGCGCATAACATGGATGTTTTATTATGTGGTGTTGATTTTTAGGGTTCCGTATCCAAAGGGTAAAACGGGACCCTATATATATTACTAAGACTCCGCTGTCCGTCCGTCTGTCTGTCACCAGACTGTATCTCATGAACCGTGTAGTTAGACAGTTGAAATTTTCACAGATGATGTATTTCTGTTGCCGCTATAACAAAAAATACTAAAAAACAGAATAAAATAAATATTTAAGGGGGGCTCCCATACTACAAACGTGATTTTTTTTGCCGTGTTTATAGATAATGGTACGGAACCCTTCGTGTGCGAATCTGACTCGATCTTGGCTGGTTTTTTTATTGGGTACCCACTAGCTTACCTTTTGATTTTCATTCTTTTTTTAAAATAAATCTCGATTTTCTTCAACTACACCGAAACACATCGTAAAGCATCGTTATTACGTTACAGTCATAGAATATTGAATCATTTATGAGTGTTTTATTATGTGGTGTTGATTTTTATTGGATATTGTTTTCTTTTACTACCCATTTTACGTTGTTTCAACTTTTGATGGTTTTCTCAAGGGCATCATATGGGTAGGGTAGTAACCCATTAACTGGGTTGTTGAGGTCAGAAGGGGATACGCTCGATGTAAAATACTGGTATTCAGCTGCATCCGGTTAGACTGGCAGCCGACCTCAACATAGTTGGGAAAAGGCTAGGCAGATGGATTGATATGGGTAAGATTTGTAGCAAAGTCAGCTCTAATATCAACATGACTGAAACTGAAGTCCTCCCCCACTTACTAGGTACAGGAATCTTATGCTTTAGCGATAAAGTTGAAAATATATTAAAGAAATTTGACAGATTATAGTAGCTTGATGGACTAACTTATTTTCTGGCGAATCTTTTTTGGGGAATATGTTTTTAGGTGTCTATTAAATATTTACGAACCTCGTAAACATACACATACATACAACACATACATATTTTCTCTATCTAACCAGATGTTTAAAAAAAAAGCGATGGACATTTTGTCAAAACAGCAGTAAAGAGAAGTTGATAGTTTGATTGAATTGAATTATTTTGTATTTTATTTATTTATTTTAAATTATATTTGAATTATATTATTTTGAATTTAATTGAATAGAATTATATTTTACTAAATTGAGATTGAATACATAACGAAATCATAAGTAATTATTGAATTAAATGGAAACAAGTTAATTTGAACATTAAACACAGCTGTCACAGAAAGCTCTGTATTCTGTAAGATCTACCTAGTCTGTAATTCTTTTGTTAAGATGTGGATATTGGTGTGGGTTACATGTTTGTTAACTTTAGCTTTTAAGGATTTTTTCTATTTTCTATAGCATGTAACTGTTTAATGTCCCTAATAAATAAAATAAAATAAAATAAAATAAACACATATTGCTACCGTAAACGATTTTTCCTAGTCAATAAAAACTTATACTACATATAAATATTATAATGTACAGACGCCAGCACATCAAGCTACCCGAAACTGTCAAATTTTCCCAATCAACTTTGAACCTTATGCTATAGCGATAAAGTTGAAAATCTATTAAAGAAATTTGACAGATTGTAGTAGCTTGATGTGCTGGCGTCTGTACTACTAAATATTTAATAGACGCCTAAAAATACACACCCAAAAAAAAGTTTCGCCCGAAAATAAGTTTTTATTGTCTAGGAAAAATCGTTTACGGTAGCAATATGTGTAAATACCTATGAGAGTACCGCGTGGGTATTTATCAACATAATTAATTTAGGTATCAGACTTTGTTTAATTTTCAGCCGCACAGGTCGATCGATCAGGTTAAGCTACGCTTGCCGCGGTTGGTCTGTGGATGGGTGACCATCTTTACATACCGAGACCCCTCCGTGCCTCGGAAAGCACGTTAAGCCGTTGGTCCCGGCTGTCATTCGTAGATCTTTGACAGTCGTTACGGGTAGTCAGAAACGCGAAAGTCTGACAACCAGTCTTACCAAGGGATATCGTATTACCCAGTAACGGGGTTGTGGAGGTCAGATAGGCAGTCGCTCCATGTATAATACTGGAATGCAGCTGCATCCGGTTAGACTGCAACATAGTTGGGAAAAGGCTAAGAGTTAGGGGATTGGCTCTGCATGAGATCTGGTAGCTTGTTACAGTGAAAGCGTTACTTAAGTCTTGCTAACCTGCTTTACATGAAATGTTTTTGGTGGGATTATTTATTACGACGAGCCATTTGTGATCTCTCATTAGAAGCCTGTGGTTAGTTCAGCTGGACATCTGCTTCCTCTAGACAAAATCCCTAGCTACGCCAATGACCATCACGGGTAGAACCTGGATGAGGCTGGCACAGGGGCGAGGGGTAATTGCAGCGCCGCTCCGAAGGCGGAGGAAGGGTCGAAGAAGACGTCAGTTTGACAGTCATCTCCGACTCCTCTCAGGTGGAAGCCAGCAGGCGACGGGTGCGGGGGTTTCACCCTCGCCTGCATTGCACAGGCATCCACCAGTGCCGGACGGGAATGGCCAGGTGTTCCCGGCCCATCCCATAGCCCCCCACCCGGGGGGACATGCGGGGCCCGCCAGCTAGGCGGGCATGCGCCGGGGGGATTGTGGACGCAAAGGCTGAGCTGGATTCCCATGACCCCCCCATCAAGGCGATGAGGGAACACCGCTGAGTTTTAGTGGGTATACTGCCACTCTGGCAGGGAGTCCCACATACTCCGTTCCGTCCCCCGACGAGCGGAGATGCGTAATGTCATTTCTCAGCGAAAAAAAAAAAAGGGGCGAGGGGTACTTGTAAAGAGAGGTTTATACTCAGTAGTGGGTGAAGTCATGGAGTGGGTGTGCCTGGGCGTCGGGAGTCAAGATCCGACTGCCGGCCACCGTAGGCGCGGTCTTGCGGACGGCGAGCAATGGGCAGTTCGCCGTCTGGTAAGGACCAGGCCCGGGACGACGGCGTGTTGTATTCCACGCGTGCCTCAAAGAGATGTCAGCAGTAACTGACGGGGTCCGCTGGGGCCGATGCTTGCCTGGGTGGCGGGTTGTTCGAAAGAGATACCGTGGCACTTGGCATTGCAACTGAAGGAACACGGGTGGGTTTAAGTCTGTAAAAGTCTGTCATTATTTTTATTTTAATCTAAGTATTTTCATTTCTGAATAGTTTTTTTTGTTTTTATCTTTTTTAGTACAGACGCTTTTAACGTGCACGTCTTTAAGTATAATTTCAACTTGAATGATGTAACCAAAATTTTGTAACAATTTTTATGATTTAAAAGAGTGTCCGTGGAGTTTCTTGCCCGTTCTCCTCCACAGGTACCTACTACGCTTTGGAATGGGCAACTAGCTTCATCTTTCTGACGTACCGACCATTCAAAAGTGCCTGTGTTGAATTGAAATAAATGCTTTAAGTTTGAGTTTGAGTTTGACACGCCCTCCCGTTCCGCCCAGAGCGGGAGAAGTTATTTGATAATTTCCTACCCCAAAAAAAGTCAGTGGGTGTGGATGATAATGACATGATGATTATGCGACAAACGATATATTTTTCGCGATAACGGTGTTTATTCTATCGAGAAAGTTGTTCAGCATGACGCTCTGTACCACACCCACAAAATCTTTCTGATACATGATGTACAACAGAATATTAATATTATTTCAAGTTAGACAAAATATCAACTTTATTTTAATAGCAATTATGTTGATTTCAGAGTGCACTGGCACTATTGAAAAAGTTAAAATGTTTGAAGTTGTAGCGTAAATTAAACTTTATTGTGTAAGATTTAAAGTTATTTTTCCATAGACTCATTTGTATTTGGCAAATAAATCGCGAATGCAGGTTAGGTACTATGGGATGGCCCCATGGCGTTTGTTGGCTGATGCCGTTGAGTGTAGTAGCTGTGGTTATAGAATCTATGGTTTTCTGGGTAACTGTTATACTCTGTATTTACACACGGAATCTTTGCATACAGAGCCGTGGTTTTTTTAGTCTTAGTTTTATAATTTTTTTTATTTTTATGTTTTAACTTAGATTTCTTTTTAACATTTAGTCAAGTAAAAAAGTCGTGCGAAATCCACGAGAACATACTGCCGACAAATTGCTTTGCAGTTTGGCAGCTGTTATATTAAAAAAAAAACTTTATGGATTAAATAAATATTAAAAAACAAAATGCAATCACCATTCCTAAGACCAAGCATGATCATCATCATCGCCTTGCCTTTTCATGTTGGGGTCGGCTTCCAGTCTAACCGGATGCAGCTGAATACCAGTATTTTACATGGAGCGACTGCCTATCTGACCTCCACAACCCAGTTATTGGGTAATACGATACCCCTAGGTAAGACTGGTTGTCAGACTTTCGGGCTTCTGACTACCCGTAACGAGTGTCAATGATCTACGAATGACAGCCGGGACCAACGGCTTAACGTGCTTTCCGAGGCACGAGGGGTCTCGGTATGTAAAGATGGTCACCCATCCACAGACCAACCGCGGCAAGCGTTGCTTAACCTGACCGATCGTCCTGTGTGGCTGTTATTATTTAGCCACGGGCCCCTAATGCCACGAGTGACGGTGAATTAAAATCGCTATCAGCACATAGTGGTCCACTAGATGCACATTTAAAAAGCTGATAATAATTGGGTAGTTGCATGATATTGAATACAATATATTCTAGTAGATAATATATTCACACATGTAATACAATTATAGAATTCGAAATCAAATTTGAAATCGGTCGAAAAATAAAAAACTTATAACTTATAGAAACTTTTTGTCTATCTCTTTCTCGCAAAACGAAGTTTTGCATGTAATTTATTTATTTATTTATTTTATTATTTATGTACACATAGTAAAAAACATATACTGAACTACTACGATACTGAACTATGACGTCACAATTCAGTATTTCCCTCTCTGTCTAATTGAGAGTTTTGAACGCTCATATCTTTTCAATTTTTAAAAATATTAAAAAACTGTTTATACCAAGCTATTAGTGAGGTAAAAAAGCTTCAATTTAAATAATAAAAAAAATTAGTCAACTCGCGGATTGGCAGCAAATTAAACCGAACTCATTAATCTCACTTATCAGTTCAGTTATCACTAAATAAACAAAACAGTAGCCCCTTATTTAACCATTTATCATCAACTATTAACACCACAACGAAATTCATACCTGCGTCGACATTTTCATAAATTATCTTTTACGCAACGCTGACTTCTATGAAAAAGTTATAAGCAAAGGTTCAGTATGTAGAGAGAAAATACATTTTTGATGACGTCCTGAAGCGTTAACACCTGTCTCGCCGAGATAGTCAACCGATATTCACTTAGAATAAATACAAATAAAACAGCTCCTCTTTATAAATTTAATATTATCCGTTCTCAGAGATAACGCTTGCAATGAGATATACCGCTTCTGTAAATGCACTAAGCAATGTGTTTTTAAACCCGTAGCTAACAGCAATGAAATCTTTTCAATTAATTGCAGCGTCTTTTACACTCAAGTAAAATACTTACGTATTGTTCTTTATGCAAATGGAAGTCCTCACATAACAAGATAATTAAATGTTAACATTAAATATTACTTATCTACATAAATGTTAGTGTCTACTCTTACGTCACATACGTATCTCGTAGCATACAAATTAACATTATTTTCAGAACGGTAAAGCCGACAATACGGGGTCATCTATTAACCTGTAGATGTTACCTCAAGATCGGTCATCGGTTGCGTTTATGATTAGTGCTAATCTGTCGAGCGCAGTACCTACATGAGCCGCTCCGTTCGTCGGCGCATGATCGAGTATCCAGTCACCGTCGCCCGGCAGTACCTCCGCCGACGTCGACGCTACCGCACGTCTATCGCTTTCAAAAATCCCTCCAGAGGGCTGCACAAATAATGACTGACACCACCCCCGAAACGCGGCTGCCCAAATAAGTAAGGGCGACAACCCTCCGTACGAAAGTTATGGCCAGAACGCGCGCGCTATTCCCGACTGACGTTATAGAATCCGGTCTCTTATAGTGGTTTTGTTTGTTTGAGTTGTGTGAAACGAACGTTTGGATTTCAGCAGTTGCAACATCTGCAAGAAAAATAATAACAAGGGAAAAAATATTCTGAACAAAATGATTCAGGATACCGAAAACTCTGCTCTGAACGAGCAAATTGCCGCTTTCAAGAGCGACCCGGAGAAACTTCGGGAAGCCACTGAATTTGTAGACCAACTCATACAGCAAGCAAAGAAAGAGGCTGAATTAAAACAAAAAGAGAAAGACAGAAGTAAATTCGTAAGTATCAATGTATTTAACGTATAAGGAAAAGAAATAAATGGAAATGATAGGGTGGTAAGTGTTAAAAGTGGCGTAGTGCTGCTGTAGATTGCAACATTTGGCTTCTTCCAAATAGCAATGCTATCCCATCATTATTAAGTATGTCTTGAAACACATCAAACTCAATAAGCAATATACTTTTGCACGCTTTTCAATATAGAAAATCTTCACTCATCGTTCACCGAGCTATTTTAAACGATATTTTAATCGATAAGGCTTCACATCTTTATACTGATGCTGCAAGCATGCAAGTACAATGTGACGACAGAGACACTAAATCAAATAGTTTTGGAGAAAAAAATAAATTTAAATCCATACAGTTTTGTAGCAAATAAATTAAACGTGTCTTCCATTAAAACCTCATAAATTCCTTATTCAGTAAACAAACGATCGAGATTTTGATTAATGGTTTTTCTTTCATCGTTTTAGTAGATAATTTATCTCATAAAAATTCCAGAATATATGTTTTGGTAAAACCTCGTTGATGTTCATGAGATTATAGTGACCAATCGTTTTATGTTTATCTGATAAAAGTGATGTGAAGTACTTATTATGTAGCCAATTTGTGTTTAATCGATATTCTAGACTTGGCTGTGGCAGGACATCAATATAATAAACGACTAATCAATAGGATATCAAGCGTAACGTAAGTTTGTTAGGAAAATACGTTATTAATATTGTCTTATATTCCGAAGTATACTTTTAAGAACCGAGATTTATATTTTTTCAATATTCTTCGTGTCTACGATATTTTCTTTACGTAGCACATTTTCTTCAACATAACATGTTTAATAATTACCCGTAATTTGTCTTAGCTCTCATTAGTTTTTGTAACTCTTTTACTGAATAGATTGCGTGACTTTGATCATTAGCTACTCGCCAGGGATCATTTTAACATTAGTACATATTTTCACATTGCAATTTATATCTGACACTGCTGATTTTGAACGATCACTATTTTTATCCTTTTTATCATTTTATAGAGCGATGCGACCCACGGACATTTTACAAATCACTAGATTTTTATGACTTGCTAGCTTATGCGTTGATTTGAAACATTTTGCTGATATTTTACGTTTATTATCAATATTATTTATTATTTTTTATATTGTTGTTGCAGGAATCACAAGATCCAGGTACGGGTAAGTTTCATATCGATTTGTTTTTTGATATCGTCCTAAGATCCTCACATCTTTGGAAGATATTTAATTAATGAGGGTAAAGAAAATATCTTCATCTTTTGAAGTCAAGACTTGAATTAATTGGAGAGATTTCTAAGAGGATCCTCATCAATCAAAGATATTGAGTGAAGTCAAACGATTTGTTTGACTTTCACCCTCTTGGCTGGAACCTAATCCATCATTCAAGTTTGTGTGAATTTTAGATCAAACTTGGTGCTTGTTAATTGGTCAATTTGTTAAGAATTTTTATCCAATTTTCTATACTATTTTCCCGTTCGTAACATAAATACTTAAACATCACCCAGTTATGAGGAAAATACATGTTACCTTCGCATGAATCGCAAGTCACGCGATACAAAAGAAATCACATTACATTCAAGTCAAGACAGCGGCAACCCTGAACTGTTTGGTATTCAGATTGTGACTCGCTGAGTGAAATACATCGACGACTTAAATAATAACGGCATTAGAAACAAAATTTAACGTTTATGGGTAATAATAATAGGGATGTTTGAAGGGGTGTAATTGAGGGAAAATTGTACCAAGTTTTTGTTGTTGTTGGATGCAGAGGAAGCGGTAAGAAGCGCTGCCTTCGATGTTTCGTACAAAAATTCAAAGATACGATAAAACAATGGTGACTTGTTGTTATTTGGTCGTAATTATTGATAGATTGTTCAAACACAGCGTTTAATGTATGCAGAAGACATTGGTTATGACTTCACAACGCTGTATAGTTCAATGTCGATATCCGGTAATCTTATCCCGTTGGAAATACTTAGACACAAGAAATGTAGGCTACAGGCCAAAAACCCGGAGGGGCAATTCCCATATTTTTAGGAACAGTCAACTTTTAATCTCAATCTGTCAAAAATACGTCTGATTTAACTACATTTTTGCCAAGTTTGTGACATTAATTGTCGATGAGATTATTATTTTTTGGTTCTTCTGCTACATGGCAATCTATTCCAGGAACAATAAGCCACTTTTCTGGCTGAGAAAGATCTGTTAGAATCTTATCGCTGAGAGCCATAAAGTTTTGAAAATTTCCTTTCCTATTTTCTTTCATACTCTCTCTGTGTCTCACTGTGTGAATCTTTCCGTGAGATTAGGGATGTCATGTCTCTTTAGTCGGGTATATTAGAATCCTCCTGTTCCGCTCAGTATCTGGGCAAGTTTATTAACGTGGGTCGTTAGCTTCTCCTGGTGTTTCAGGATGCATTTGGCTATTTTTTACCGGACAGTTTTATGCCGAGGTCCAGCGGAAACTCGATTAACCGGACTAATTGGGTAGTTGCATGATATTGAATACTATATATTCTAGTAGATAATATATCCATACATGTAATACAATAATAGAATTCGAAATCAAATTTGAAATCGGTCGAAAAATAAAAAACTTATAACTTATAGAAACTTTTTGTCTATCTCTTTCTGGCAAAACGAAGTTTTGCATGTAATTTATATGGCGATACTGAACTATGACGTCACAATTCAGTATTTCCCTCTCTGTCTAATTGAGAGTTTTGAACGCTTATATCTTTTCAATTTTTAAAAATATTAAAAAACTGTTTATACCAAGCTATTAGTGAGGTAAAAAAGCTTCAATTTAAATAATAAAAAAAAATTAGTCAACTCGCGGATTGTTGTCGTTAGGGATTCGGATTATAGAAAATCCGGATAATTGATTGATGGCTAGAAATGGATTCAAAAGGTGGTATCATCATTCTCCTGTCCTTAACAAAATTTATTTGAGGTCAGCGCATCATGTCTATTGCTTCCACACTCGTCCAACTATTTCAGCCGTATCATTCTTCACACAGTCCATCCATCGTTTCTCTGGTCTTACCTACTCTTATAGTCATCCCATAACTGAAATACCGAGAAGGGAAAAGATCCTGTAGTCCAAAACTATGGTCAAGCCAAGCCAGGTGTTAGATAAATTGGATCTATCAATTGGAAGTGGCCAAGTTTTTAAGCCAACAAAATCAAAAATATAATCTAAGTAAGATCTATCAATGAACGTACGTGGCTTTCTATCAAGTCACCGAACAATGTTGCAAATGAAAATTCATTGTAGGGAATGTCAAAGAGGCACGTCACGACACTTTACATTGAGGGAACAATTTAGAAAGCTGAGGAGGAAAATAACGTTGATCTGGCAATTGTCTTAAGGCATAAAATGGATTCAGCCTGTTGTGGAAACGCGCCGCCGGGACAAAAATATTGCGTACTTCACTCGGCTTATCGCTTCGTAGTCAAATTATTGGCTCCCGTCCTGATTTTCACGTTGTGATCTGTCTTTTAGTATTGACAGTTGCTCGTTAAGTAGCTAAAAAAACCTTTTATTTAGCACAGTTTCACAGTAGGTATATATATCTGCGCGGCTCCAAATGGAGCATTATAAACAATACATAAAACGTGTACCTAACGTTAAATGCGCAAAACCTGAAAATAGTTTGATCAGAATAACGAGCAGAATTAACTGAACCACTTTTTAATATAGGTCATATTTTTCAAAAAATCTTCATTAAAAACGTTGCCGTGTCTATTTATTAATAAGTCAAGCAAGCTAATGTCAGCGCGGCGCAGCGGCCCCGTGACGACTCCTCCCTCGATAAAGCGTCGTGGCAGACGCAAGAAACGATCAGATTGGCCAGTAAAACTAAAACAGCACATAATACCTGTACAATTTTTTTAATGACTTATTTTCTCTCTGAAATAGGTCAATTGAATTAAAAATCAGGTGGGGTGTCTGAGGTTTTGCGCATTTAACGTTACACGTTGTACAAGTACACATAACACCGCATTCTCAAAATGCAGTAGGTACATTTTATCCTTTCATTCTGTTAAAACACTTTTGCTGCAATTATGTGTATGATTTCACGATACCATGTGATTCTGATTGTTCTGACAATCATCATCATCATCATCAACATTCACAGCCCGATTTCACCCACTCCTGGGCATAGGACGCTCTTTTCTTGTGCTAATCCCCACGCTTCCGTAACAGCCTCATCCAGCTTCTACCCACGATCTTAACAACGTCGTTCGCCCATCATTGGAATTGAATTATAGCTTTAAAATAATGAAAGTAAAGTTCATGTTAGCACAGTACCTACATAGGTAATGAAATTAACTTAGTCTACTCAGATAAAATTATAATGTATACAACAGTGTAACTACAAACTGTGGACTCCGAAACTGTCAGACAAAATCCACTACCGATGTTTGCATGAGTGAATAATAGAACCTCGTTACGAGCGCGAGATATTCGGCTTCTGTGCTAAACTTTCATAGTCGTTTTATTTCCTAGAACTAGGAGCTTTGTGGCACCAGATATGAATCTAGCATGGTTCAACAATCCGTTGGTGTTATGAAATAGCCGAAAAATGTAGAACAATGGACTAATATGAGGGGGAAATTTCGGGAAATAGAACTGAGTTTACCAAATGCGCTATAATTTTGTACTTAAGCATAAGTGGTGAAATGTGGGTGGTCACCTCTGCCCAAACCATTGGGGAATTCAGGCGTGATGTTATCCGTTGTGTGTCTGTTTTTTTACATTAAGATTTTGTAAGGATAAGGATTTCGGGGAACGGTCCAACCTCTATCCTGGCATAGCCCATAAACGATATCATACGTTGTAGACGGAAATGAATGTCTAATACTTGATGAAAATTCTAGAAAATTCCTCCTTTCAAATACAGCAAAGAATAAAATATAATGTTTCTTTTCGTGTGTATAAAACATTGGTAGTAATAGAACAAGCACGATGTTTGTATTAACATGACTTCCAAATATTTAGGAACTACTATTTGTGTAGTGTACTGAAACATAAATATTTATCAGAACAGAGCGGTTGAGTTTTGTTTTATTTATTTTCGCGAATTACGTTTTACATTCTTACGAGTATTTTGCTATTCATTTGTTTGTTGTAGACAAATTAAAATCGACCCTGGGAAGGACCTAGGAAGGCTTACAACAAGTGACAATCACTTTCAAAACGTTTCGTATTTCTACAACGACTTTTAATAGGTCTGTAATTTATATGGTGTACATAATAAAGAGTATTCTATTCTATTCGACATAAGTTTAATACTCAATACTCAATTCTTCTCATTTAAATATTCGTTGACACTATAATAAGATTTGGGTGGAGTTTGATGTTTTTTTTTTTCTTGTTTTATATATTCGGTTAAAATATTGTAAATTTTGATTGACATAACTTGGCTAGACTTGTTGAGTCTATTTTTAAGCGGGATGTTGGTATGTTGAGTCGTGTTTTGTGTTGGAGTGTGTATCTTGTTTGTATGTCTTCTCGTTTAGTGTAAAAGTCTTTGTGTTTATGAGTGAACTTGCGTATATCAAGTATATATAAACAAGGCAGAGTTACAATATTCAAGTTTTTCGGTTGTTAGTCCCATACATTTTTGATTTTTCGATCATCGTTATCGCTGTTGTTCTTCGTGTCGCTGGTACGAATGTATTTCAGATCTTGTTGGTGGTACTTCGCCACTTCTACGGTGTCGTAGGTGGCAGTGCAAAGCTATAGAAAAAAAAACCGGCCAAGCGCGAGTCGGATTCGCGCACGAAGGGTTCCGTACCATTATCTATAAAAGCGGCAAAAAAATCATGTCTGTTGTATGGGAGCCCCTTAAATATTTATTTTATTCTGTGTTTTAGTATCTGCTATTATAGCGGCAACAGGAATACATCATCTGTGAAAATTTCAAGTGTCTAACTATTACTGTTCATGAGATACAGCCTGCTGAGACGGACGGACGGACAGCGGAGTCTTAGTAATAGTTTTAACCTTTGGGTACTAGTGCAAAAGTCACTTTGACTGCATGTTTTGGGACATAGAGGGCAGAAAAGGAGCTGCAGCATAGTTTCCAACATAGTTCCACCTCTACGTCCTATTGCCGATTCGTCAAGCTAGTCCCACTTTACCAAGCACTTTGTCCTCTCAGGCCCTCAGATGATTTTATAGAAATAGTGAAGAAGTTCCCTCTGTGTTGCTAGTGATGTCGTCACGATACTTTGTCGCAATGTGTGTCATGTCTATCAAATTGAAATGGAGCTATCAAAGTTATGCATTAAACACATCCCTGACAGTTTTCTTTGGCGTTGTCAGGTTCCAGTTGGAATAGCAGGAAACAAACCAAACCAAACCGATAGCGCACATAATCTTCTCAAAGAGATTGAGCGTTATTCTCATTTGTAATAAATTAATTGCTTGATGAATGCATGTTGAAATAAATAGTTTGATTTTTTTTTTAATTTTTCTTTTGTTTTTTTTTTTATTAACGTTTTACGAGATTTTCATATTGGTCTAGTGGTCACACACGCTACCGCTGAGTCTATGGTTTCGGTTCCCAGATCGAGCTAAGTATTATACAGGTTGAAATTGAAAACATGCGACAAATCGAAATGAGAGATTGTACTCATCATTGTGAACAACTTTTACTATGAGATAAAACCTGAAATCGCGAAAAAAAAATCAGCTGTTCCCTACATTTATGTTCGCATAACTCGTCAAAATGTAGGGAATAGCTGATTTTTTTTTTTCGCCATTTCAGGTTTGGTCCAATGATAAAAGTTGTTCATAATGATGAGTACAATCTCCCATTTCGATTTGTCGCATGTTTTCAATTTCACCCTGTAGAATAGAATAGAATAGAATACTCTTTATTATGTAAATCATATAAATTACAGATATAAATATAGAAATTTTACAAAGGGTGACACAATGGGCGGTCTTATCGCTAAGAGCGATCTTTTAAAGACAAGCTATTACAACAACATATTATTGGGTTTTTCTATGTAGAATTTCTCAGTAACAGCCCGGAGTCTGGATTTGTGCCCAGTTGATGTCAATAGGCTCACCACTTATTACTTGGAACTTAAAAATAACTCGCCAAATGTGGGTGTACTATAGGTACAGACGCCAGCACATCAACCTACTCGAAACTGTCAAAATTTCCCAATCAATTTGAGCCTTATGCTATAGCGATAAAGTTGAAAATATATTGTATGGTGTTGTGTGAAAGTTGTGGAATATTATTATTATTTCCTTTATTTAATTAAATACATATAAATTATATTTTTAAATATTAGAATATAATAAATATAAAAACATTTAAAAATAGTAGCCCACCGGTAACGGGAACAGGGTCCAAGCTACCGGCAGTCAGGGCTCCACAGAGAGGAACCTTCTGACAATGCTAGTCGTGTTTATTATTATTATTATTATTAAAATAAATTTGACAGATTGTAGTAGCTTGATGTGCTGGCGTCTGTACATCTCTGCCCAAAACTTCGGGGAAACAATACGTGATGTTTTATGTTTTCTCATTGTTTTTGTCATGTCCCACTGAGGAAAGCTCTAAACGACAGTCATCTAACGATAAACAGTGATCAGTGAGAACGGTGCCTTACCAAGTCAGTAGGTACAAATGGGTAGCTGTAATGGTACCCACTTCAGTAAGACATTGACAAAGGTTGGGTTGTACCTTAACCGTGGCAAGGGTAGACCTCAAATCAGGGTCGGCCTTAGGGGGCGTCCATTAATTACGTGAAGGGTTTTTAGAAATTTTCTGACCCCCCCTTGGTGAGATGTGGTGAGATTTGGCTCAATCCCCTAACCCATCCCCCAATCTCACGTGAGATTTTTCAAAATGCCTGTTTATAGTGTGTGTGTTAAATATTATTGTGAACGATTAGGCCATATTTTAGTGAAGAAACATGTTTTACTTGATACTATTTTTTCGCAGTTTTGCTTTGTTTCTTACGGAAAAAAATTACCTGATATTTGCCGAGACTCCCCGTCCCCCCAAAGTAAGATTAGATGAGATTCGGCTTGACCCCCTCCCCCCTTGAACGTCTCACGTAATTAATGGACGCCCCCTTAGCCGTATAGGCACCCCGGGCGGGTCATGCCTTTGGCGCCCTTTTAGGTATACTTACTTATTTCATTACAATTAAATAAAACTTATTTTGAATTTGTTTGTACCATATCTTTTATTGAATTAATAGAAACCTACAAACATCACATGTATTTTTTATTATTATATTTTATATACAACGTGTAACGTTAAATGCGCAAAACCTGAAAATAGTTTGATCAGAATAACGAGCAGAATTAATTGAACCACTTTTTAATATAGGTGACATTTTTCAAAAAATCTTCATTAAACACCTTGCCGTGTCTATTTATTAATAAGTCAAGCAAGCCAATGTCAGCGCGGCGCAGCGGCCCGATGACGACTCCTCCCTCGATAAATCGTCGTCGCAGATGCAAGAAACGATCAGAATGGCCAGTAAAACTAAAACAGCACATACAATCTTTACAATTTTTTTAATTACTTATTTTCTCTCTGAAATAGGTCAATTGAATTAAAAATCAGTTGAGGTGTCTGAGGTTTTGCGCATTTAACGTTACACGTCGTATATTTTAACCATTCATTCTCTAAACAATGCACCTTACCTATCTGTATTGTCTGTCAGTCACGTTACGATCACGAACCATTAAAAAAAAAATCTTATTTTTCCAGCTTTTTTGTCATCAAATTCTCTGATAAGTTTGCCAAAATCCACGGACTGAAGATTTTTCACATGGTCCAAAAATAGCTAGCAAATTCATCTTCGTAATTCTTTTCCGTACGCCTTTATTTTTCCTCTTCATGTTTGTGCTATTATCATAACCCTGTCCTCTGCAGTTATTAATGTTAAGGCCGTCATCACTCAATGTTTTTAAAATGTTTCCTGTGAGACCTGAAGCCGTTGTATCATCTATTTACAAAAAATGAAATAAAATGTTCTTTTATGTTTACAGCATCCTCTGTTAAGTCAGCGCATCTTAACGTGATTGAAATTTTATGACTTATATCAGGAGTAAAATCAGCTATCGCTCATCCAATGGAACAACGATGTAATTACGAAAATGTTTTTTAACAGTTCTTGAGTTTTCCCATGCAATTATTACGAATTATTATTGATAGTAAAGTAACATACATAAAAATATTAAACATTAAAGCATAATCATTGGATTAAAAGTTTGAAATTGAAAATATGATATATCATATTTTCAATTTCAAACTTTTAAAACGTTCTCCTGAAAAATAGCTAAAACGTAATTACGTCGTTGTTCCATTGGATGAGCGCTATGATTGCCTGAATCTTTTATGCAGGATTCTATTGAAGATGTAATTCGTGATGCCATAAGTTCTATTAATTCGTTTTGTTTATTTTTGCCACAATAACGGTCAGCTATGTCACCGTTTGCTGCCAATCTAACATGCCCTTCCATGTCGGGGTCAAACTTTGCCAATAATTGTACAAGGCCTAAGAATTTTCCGTTATTCGGAGTAAATAATTTAAAAGATGACCCTCTAAATGCCATGTTGTTTTCAGCCAAATGCAAGTTTATGTGCATCAGTCTTTGAAGTACAGACGCCAGCACATCAAGCTACCCGAAACTGTAAAATTTTCCCAATTAACTTTGAACCTTATACTTTAGCGATAAAGTTGAAAATCTAATAAAAAAAATCTACAGATTGTAGTCGCTTGATGTGCTGGCGTCTGTACATTTTAATATTTTATAATCCTGTGAAGATCAGAACATAGTTGGTAAATTAAATTTATAACACATTTGCTCGTAAAAGGTCTCTTACTGCACCAATTTCAATATCGTAATGTATCTCATTACGTACTTGTGTGTAATTGTAATGTAAAGCGCACGGTTTATCAAGATGCTCCGTCTAAAACGAACGGTACTTTTTAAAATCTTAGCAAAGAGTTTTTATGTCAGAAAAGTGGTCAACATTTTATGAATAAAATTAACTTTGGGAGATAAAATATAATAAATAAACATTTAATTCTTTAATTTAATTAATTTTGACAATTAATTACAACCATTTATCTGTAACAAAAACACAAAAGTATTAATTTACTTTATTAGTAATACTGGCTGTTTTTTGTGCCTTTGCCATAAACAAAAGACGCTGATGCGCGCGCATCGCTAATTTGTGAAAAAGTAAAAATTATTATTATTAAAAATTATTATTTTATTTATTTCCTCACAAATGTGTTATAAAACGTCGTATGACATACGTGCGGTTTGATAATTACAGCCTCTGCTTTCTTATAGCCCTCACCTACGGCTCGGGCTAGCAATATCGCCTCAGCTGTAATTTTCAACTTACCGCACTTATATCATAATGTACTATAATCGCAAACGAAAACAGGCTGATGCATCGACAATACACATCTGCTTGGGGCTCGATTTGAGTCTCGCTTCAGCTGAGTATAAATTGATTACCGTTCTGAAAAAAGAACGATGCTCAAGTACTGATTCTATACTTCAAAAATCGACTGATTGACGATCAAACTGGACTTGAGGAATGTTCTGCAATACGGACCTTAATGGCCGTACTAATAGTTATCTTGATTTAGCTACCACGAAAATAATAAATAAATGATTCTTATGTACATAAGTTATTGATAACGTACAGGTTTTCTAAAAAGGTTTTTGATTTGCTTGTGAAATGTGAACTTACGAGTATGTAAAAAGCAAAGAAAGAAAAGTATGTCAAAAATCAAAATCAAAATCAAAAGTCATTTATTCAAACTAGGCTGAGAATCAGCACTTTTCGAACGTCAAAATTACAAAAGACAGTCCCCCAAAACGCCCGCCCTTCACCACTTCCTAGTGCTTTCGCTGGGAAGAAGAAGTGGCGCAACAAACTCCCCAGGAGTACAATGCAGGGGGCCTAATACGAGTTGCAATTTCTCGCCTGTTGCCTCTATTTCGTTCTACATTATTTCGTGAGAGATACGACAAGCGACAAAATGATAGGTCGTGTTTGTTAGACATAGAATACTCATACTCACTCCTACGAGATAAGTTTATAAAAGTTAATAAGCTGAGTCTAGTTTTCCTATAAGGCGCGTTTCCACTGTGCAAGTGATTGCACGCAAGTATGACGTCACATTTGCGTACAAGTTACTTGAATTGGAAACTAAAATTTATGGAACTTGAACCTCGCAGGCAAGGTTTTATTGGCATGCAAGTGTGCCGGTGTTCATCATGGGCGTGAGACGTGCTGTGGTCACTGCTGCTTGCCGAGTTGTTTCTAAAGTGATAATCCTCAATAAAGATTTTTAATTTATTTTTTATCGTTCCCCCATTTAGCAGTCATTATAATTTTCAATTTTTAAAAACTAACTAGTAAAACTATTAACTCGATACAATAATGCGCCTTCGTCACTCGTTCACAATTTGCGACTGGCACTTGAGCGCGCAACTTGCATAACACTTGCACACACAAGCGTCAGTTGCGCATTTCATTTACAAGTTCAGAACTACCCGCATGCAACTTGCAGGTTGCATGCATGTTTACGTTTCCTTTACTCAAGCTGCATGCAACTTGCACCTTGCATACAGGCTACTTGCATAATGGAAACACGGCTAGATTAAGTGGAGTTGTGCAAGCGCGCGCGGCGCCCTGTGCGTCCCGAGCCGCCGCTCCGGTTGCCCCCACCACCCTAAAGCCGGCACTGGACCTCATAATGACGGTTATAATATCATGTGTCTCGAGAATTTCGAGAGAGCCGGTAAAAATGTGGGAGAGGAAGGTTAACCCTACAGTGCATGATTTTTCTTATCGGCTTAAAAAAAAATATATAGCCTGCAAATATGATGCCATTTGCCGATGCCTGCAAATATGATGCCATTCTGAGGGGCCCGTGGCTAAATAATAACAGCCGCACCGATCGATCGATCAGGTTAAGCTACGCTTGCCGCGGTTGGTCTTTGGATGGGTGACCTTACATACCGAGACCCCTCCGTGCCTCGGAAAGCACGTTAAGCCGTTGGTCCCGGCTGTCATTCGTAGATCTTTGACAGTCGTTACGGGTAGTCAGAAGCATGAAAGTCTGACAACCAGTCTTACCTAGGGGTATCGTATTACCCAGTAACTGGGTTGTGGAGGTCAGATAGGCAGTCGCTCCATGTAAAATACTGGTATTCAGCTGCATCCGGTTAGACTGGAAGCCGACCCCAACATAGTTGGGAAAAGGCTAGGCAGATGAGATGATGAAATATGATGCCATTTCTCGAGATTATATTTAGAAAAATCATAACTCAATAGAAACGTACCTATGTTTTTGTGCATGGCACATCATGCATTATAATGTTAATATGTGTTACGTAGTATCAATGAAATTACAAGATTACACGTAAAATGACAAATATGAACATGAACTTACCTATGCTAATTATTTCGACCCTGAAAATTCTATCATTTTAATTTTATCATTTTTTTGCGATTATTATACGCCGCTCGTTCAAAGTACCGACCGATTTGAAGAAAACATAAATAAATGTTTATCTACAGATCTATCCAAAATATATGGTACTAAATTCGAAACACAAATACATAACAGTTAATCTTGTCAACACTAAATCACGCTACTTGAATCGATTTTTAAAATATAAGACATTTTTCGGTATGTGCCATATGTGGGACACTATGCGCTGTAGGGTTAAATATTTGAACCTTGTTTATTATTGTTCGAAATCTTTTGTTTCTGACGTAATCCTGATCGATTGGGTTCGATAGGAATCTCTCAGAAGAAGTCCGTATTTGGGCCCAGTTAGTGCGGGACACTTAACGCCCCTCGACGTAATAACAATAAAACTTCTATTGTGTCTCGTTCAGTGTCCGTCAATGTGTTAAACATAACGTGCTGGTCGGGTCGGTTTCGTTGTTATACAAATACTGTCTAATCGAATATATCGACCCGAACAAGTGTGTAGCATGCCTTAACACATTGAACGCCATGGTGGTCACCGGTGAGCGACAGCAATTATTTTAGTTAATTCTTTGAATAGTAATAAGAAATAATTATTTAGAGTGGGGTTTTTGACTACTTTGAACCGTATGAGCCAATAAAATATAACGTGTAAAATTTGCCGAAATCGCGAATCAGCGTCAGCCCATATGAAAAGTTCAGTGGTGGTCAGTGATAATATTACCGTGGTGGTGGCCACCGGTGACCACCACGGCGTTCAATGTGTTAAGGGCTATAAATGTACGTATGCCTTTATTATGAGTTTGTATGTAGGGTGTAATTTTCGGAACAACTGATCCGATTCCGAAAATGTATTGTCTTCATATTCATTTATTGTTATTGCATTCCATATTGTAAAAAAATATGTTATACAAGGCTTAAAGCTAGGTACTCGTACAAAAACATGGAGCCAGCAGCAAAAGGATTAAATTAAAAATACAAAAAACTATGTTAAAACTACTAAGTAGGTACTATTAAAACAATAAAAGATTTCAATTAATATATGAACAAAAGAAGGACATAAAGATTAGATCATCATCAGCCTAGCCTTTTCGCAACTATATTGGGGTCGGCTTCCAGTCTAACCGGATGCAGCTGAATACCAGTATTTTACATGGGACGACTGCCTATCTGACCTTCACAACCCAGTTACTGGGTAATACGATACCCCTAGGTAAGACTGGTTGTCAGACTTTCGGTCTTCTGACTACCCGTAACGACTGTCAAAGATCTACGAATGACAGCCGGGACCAACGGCTTAACGTGCTTTCCGAGGCACGGAGGGGTCTCGGTATGTAAAGATGGTCACCCATCCACAGACAAACCGCGACAAGCGTAGCTTAACCTGATCGATCGACCTGTGTGGCTGTTATTATTTAGCCACGGGCCCCTCACATAAAGATTAGATGATTACAAAATTATTAGAGCATTTATTAATTATTACTGAGATCAGTGAATAGATTGTAGTAGCTTGATGTGCTGGTGTCTGTACTACCCGACTATGTTAATAAAAAATACTCTTAACCCTTTACCGCATAGGAAACCATATTATATGGTTTGACATGTTTACAGTTTATTTACTCTAAAAAAATAAAAAAACTAGCGTATAAATCCTAATGGGGTTTGTTTTTCATATCATTAGCAATAATAAAACACAACTATTTTGTCTATCATCACATACCACTTGGACATAAAAAAAAAAATTAAAAAAATAATAAATAAAACTATAATTAATTCTGAAGCTTTAATAAAGACATTAACTTTAAAAAAAAAAAATTCTTGTCACTTATTTAATATATCATGCAGTAAAGGGTTAATCTCACACGTCTGGGTGTGGAATTACTAAAATCTGTTTTTTCTGTGAATTCTAAATTGTAATAAAGAAGAAAAACACGTCGCGCACGTCTGCGCACTAATTGCGTAAGACACTATCAATCCCAATTTGAATAATTTTGAAGGATATTGCTAATCCATTGCTTCATATGTTCGAAAAATGTCTGCTCAACAACGTAAATAACGCAATGAATGTTGTTGAACTGTCAAAATGAAAGCCATTGCTACTGATAGTGTGTTACGTAATCATCAAGCGAATAAATCGCCTATTTCACGTTTATCGGGTAGGATTCTTCCATCAAATAGATAGTGATATAACAAAAGCAGTTTTCAATGGGGATAAATATAATGACCACCATAAAATGCTTTGATACCCTTAGTTTTGTAACCAAAAATATCTACTTAACACCAGAAAAATAAAGTCTAAAAATACAATAGTACCAGCTATTTTAGTCACGACTCCACTTTAAATTGTATTCGACCACCAAATTTAGTAAATGATCACCAAATATTAAAATGTTGGTTTAATTTTGGTGATCATTTACTATTTTTGGGTTACTCATGATTTACTTGGAGTCATTTTACTTGTGTTTACAAAGTGTTAAAACTTTGGTTATAATTTTACATTAAAATGCGAGTTTCATTTTGGTGATCATTTACTACTTTTGTCTGCTATTTGTTACTATATCTGGTGGTAAGTTAAACATAAGCCGTTTTCAATGGATTAATTAAAATCAAAGGATGAAAGAGACTCATAACGAAAGTTAGGAAATTTAGTGCGCATATAAAGGCAGCAGCGGAGAGCGGACTAAGGTTATCGCTCTATTATGTCTGGTAGCTCTAAAACCGCCATAAACATACGTCGTGTGCTAACCTATAAAAGTATTTTATGAGATTTAAAAAGTATTACAAAATCTAATTGAATGTTAAAAGTAAATAATAGACATCTAGATAAATCATGTTATACTCGTAACTGAATAAACGTAACATCGTTTTTCATCATTTAGATGTTGAATAATTTCGAAACATTTTTTTAAGAGTAATTGCGTCACACTAACAGTGGCAACGGCTTTTATTTTGACAGTTCAACCACATTCATTGCGTTATTTACGTCGCTGAGCAGACAATTTTTTCGAACATATGAAGCAATACAGTGTGAGTCTTTATAAAGTGCACATATTAAAAAGGGTGAAAATATAAACAATTTTATCGACGGAAAAAATGACATTTTTTTTTTTTTTTTAATGGTAAAAAATGGTAAAAATGGTAAATTTTCTTTAAAAATCATGAATAATTAATTTATGAGGTTTCTTTTTCAAAAAATTATGGCTTTATTAGCTTGGCCTATTATTAGAGATCATTATTAATTTTGTTTTGTTTTAATATGACATTTAGTTTAAAAGTAGTAACAGTTTGTTTGCATGGGGTACCCAGACGAGAGTAAAAAAAAATTAAAAATTTAAATTTTTTTTTGATTTTTTTTGACATTTTTTCCGTCGATAAAACTGTTTATATTTTCACCCTTTTTAATATGTGCACTTTATAAAGACACACTGTATAACACACACTTTTGACGGCACGGTTGGCGCAGTAGTTAAGCTATTGACTGCTGCGCTGCATGTCGCGGGTTCGATTCCCGCACGGAACAAATTTTTTGATAACCTACAAGTAATTGTTCCGGGTCTGGCTGTTTGTGTATGTGAGTTTAAATGTTTGTAAACGCACCCACAATACAGTAGAAATTCCTAGTATGGGGCAAAATTAAAAAAAAAAAAGAAAAAGCTGGTTTTCCGATGTTGACTGTTGAAAACTCTTTTCTCAGAGCCCGATCCTGTTTCTACATTTTTCAGCAATTTCGGATATACATATTTAAGAGAGTATTTTTATGAGAGACATTTTAAATTCTTTATAATGTAGTTAACTTTAACTTATGTGTAATCATTATTTCAAGGGCAAGGTTTTTCATCTTGATGGCAAGTTAAAACTAACTTATTAAGAATATATTATCATAATCCCTTAGACACATCTTCATTATCGTCATCACAGAAGTCAAATCGGGATTATAATCAAATGATTTAAATTGACATAAAGGGTCCCAAGATCCTAATTGATATCGTTTGTTACATTAATGAGGGCATCAATATTTGTACTAACATTTCCCTAAAGGGAAATAACAACATACAACATAGACAAACAAGATACTCAAACACAACATAAGTAAATATTATGTTGAGTATGAATCTGGAGAATAGATTTTGGGCAAAATTAAGATGGAATGAGTGAACAATGGACTGGCTTGAGCAGTGGTGCCCAGTGGTAACGGACCTGACTTACGATTTGTACACGGAGAGAAAATTCTTAAAAAAATTATCGTGCTCGTCACTATAAAGTGATTGCAAGTGACATCTATACAAAATTTTCTAAGGGAGACTGGGAAAAAATCACTATTAGTCCAATAAATTTTATTGTGCAGCATAGACATTTCTACCGTGCTAGCATGGTAATTTTTCCATTACCACTGAAATACACTCAGATTATGAGACAGCACAGTAATTTTTCTAAGATTTTTCTCTCCGTGCAGGTCGTGGTGGGTTAGAACCCAGGCAGGCACTTTACTTTGTTTACATAATTTCATCACCACTGCTCTGAAACGGTGAAGTAAAACATCGTGAGGAAACCAGCATGTCCTAGAAACAAAAATTCGATGAAGGGTGACATCTACCATCCCGCACTGGGCTCGCGTGGTAGATTACAGCCCACTCCCTCTCGATGAGAGGAGGCCTGTGTCCCAGCAGTGGGAAAATTATAGGCTGATTGTGATGGAATGGTTAGCAGAGATATATAGAAAAGAAGACATAGAGTAGACAAATATATTGGGACTGGCGTGGCAGGATGATGATGAATTTTCCTGCAGTGCTATTCTGTAAAAATCTCACCGTGAGAACTTAGGTGAAGTGAGCGGGAAGTGAGCTGTCATTCCCTAGGGATTAACACTATTAACCCTTAAATTGATTTTGTCCGTTTTAAAGGACGCAGTATTTCCACGCACACAGACGCTGTTTTAACACTCCTAAGCACTGTACCACCACTTCCCATATAATATGCCATGTCCGTTTTATGTGACGTAGTTTCATGTACCACAACTGCTCATATAATGGACAATGTCCGTTTTATGTGACATTGTAAAAACAATAAAAAAAATACAAAAAAATATTTTTTTTTTCTTTATCCTCTTTTCTATCCTAATTTCAACCCATATACGCAATTTCAACATTATACACACAAGAAATCTAAGGGTGACAATTTAAGGGTTCACGACAGAAGCTTTATTAAAGTAGTAGGTTTTGGTTGAAACTTCGCCTTGTATTGAATTAGGAGCCTTCATTATATTTCATGTTTATTCATTAATGTTGTTATGTGTTATGCTTAAGCAATAGAGTAGATTTCATTCTACAAATACAGGGTGTTTGGCAGAACGTTGAAGATACGAAAATGGTGGATAGGTGGGGTCATCTGCTACTTACTCAGCCCTAATTTATTTGGCCCTGGCCCGTTGATATTTAATTATTATTATTATTATTATTATTTATTTTATTTCAGGCATAAGTACCCATAATTATACTACATTGAATTATTACAATAAATGATTAAAACTAAAATAGAATAAAAATTACATTACAATACATTACATTACATTATTACAATTAAAATTAAAATACATTATTACATAAGTTACAATTACATTATTAAAATTAAAATTAAAATTAAAATTAAAATTACATAATCAGTATTGTAGCTGGAATATTAATTGCCATATACGAAGAAGTAATTTACCTCGTATATGGCCTTCAATATTCCATTGTCAGACTCATGTATTCGGCTCATAAAGGAGGCCCGTGCCTTTCTCATGACTGCGTAAAAGTCATCTACCCTGTTCTCGGCAAACATGCCGGACGCACTACACCTCCAAGGCAGCCTCAGTATGCATCTGAATGCGTTGTTATATTGAACTCGCAGCGTGTTGTAAGCACGCTGCGTGTACTTGTACCATAAGGCACAGGTGTATAGGTTCCGGCAGTATGCGTTAAACAGGGTTATTTTCACTTGGTCAGAGCATTTCGCAAATCGTCTTGACAGCATATTACTCTTAGCAGCGAGGGAACGTCTTTGTCTTTCTATGTCCTCATCATCTTTAAGTTTCTCGGTCAATAGGTGGCCCAAGTAAGTGAAATGTTTAACTGATTCGAGTTTAGCGTTACATAGAAATATGTCAGGTACACGCAGTGCACTGCTCACTCAGCCCTAATTTATTTGTCCCTGGCCCGTGAATATTAAAATATTTTTTTTTGCTTTCTTCTAGTTTCACCACTTTCTTAACTTTAAAGTGAAGATGTACCTATAGATTAAAAAAAAAAATTGCCTGTTTTACACATTTTTAATAAAAATTACACTTTAAAGTTAAGAAAGTGGTGAAACTAGAAGAAAGCAAAAAAAAAATATTTTAATATTCACGGGCCAGGGACAAATAAATTAGGGCTGAGTAAGTAGCAGATGACCCCATCTATCCACCATTTTCGTATGTTCAACGTTCTGCCAAACACCCTGTATATGTTGGTTGAGGCTTAAGTTTTTATAACTTAAATAAGTACTTAATGACAAATAAGAATCGAGTGCGATTAAGACGTAACATTGAACGAAAGTAACGTATGATTTGTTACGTCATCCCCTTAAACAGCAAGGCTACGGTTTCCTAAAGAAAGCGGTGACCGCCACATGCGTCCGTAATATCCAGAACATTTTTTGACACCTTAATGTCAAATTCTGGTGAAAATGACAGATTTTCATGACGTCCGTTATAAATATGACAGAAACGCTATTCTAGGAAACCGTAGCTGAAGTTGTTAGCATGCTGTTACTCGAAGCTTATTCTTCGCTTGTGAGATTGACGGAAGATACTCGTTACTTTTACTAGCTAACTATTGATTGGGAAGTAACTAATCAACGCTTTCGTATCTCTCAATTCGATGGAACTGAGGTTTTTGAAACAGCAGGCTAATTGCGTAATAGACTATCAGTAGCAATGGGTTTCATTTTGAAAGTTCATCAACATTCATTGCGTTATTTACGTTGTTGAGCACACACATTTTTCGAACATATGGAGCAATGGATTAGCAATATGCTTCAAACTGATTCAAATTGAGAGTAACTTAGAGTGTGTTACGCAATTAGGGTGCTGGGTGTTTCAAACTGGATTTTTAGCGCGATTATTATTTGACTCCCTTGGGAACTCTTGAAGTCAAATCTTAGGGTCTCGCAGACCAAATTATAAATGAGTAGCTGCACCTCCCGGTTTCACCCGCATTTTTTTGTTCTATCGTCAATAGTTTCCGCAGCGCATGCGATGAAAGACATTTTATTGCTATTTTTTTTTACACCTTGGGTTACGTTATTGAAGTTTTAGTAGGGACCCCTAATTTTTCTAGTAATAAATATAGCCTATGCTACTCAAGGATAGTGTAGCATTCTAATGGTGAAAACATTTTTGAAATCGGTGCAGTCGTTTTCGAGTTTATTCGTTACAAACATACATACATACAAATCTTTCCCCTTTATAATATTAGTGTAGACAGTGTAGATATAAATGATTGATTCTGTAAGTAGGTACCTTGTTTGTACAAACACTTTTACACGTCAACAATAAATTATGGTTAAAAACTAGACGAGTTCGGTATTTCGGATGTTTCACAACTCTAAGGAAGACCAAAATACACTCAGAGATATATTTTAGAGTCCAGTATACATAAGCATTTCCAGCGGATGAATTGGTCTGGATAACTTTTCAGTTGAGAAATATTCCACAATAGAACGTTTACTGAAACAAGGTCGTAAAAAAAACGCCTTGAAGCTACAGGATAACAAGAAATAAGGGACAAATCCGCAATCTCGTAATGTAATCAGCAAAGTGCGGAGGAAACAAATGTCAGTGTGGAGATGAAGTACTTCCGTTCAAACCTACGTACAGATGCCAGCTCATCAAGCTACTACAATCTGTCCTTCTTTAACAGATTTTCAACTTTATTGCTAGTACATTAGGTTCAAAGCTGATTGCGAAAATTTTACAGTTTTGGGTTTTTAGCTCGATGTGTTGGCGTCTGTACATTTACCACTAGATTTCATAGTAAATTCTAGCAGATAGGGCTGCCAAATCTAGTCATTCCAATTTTTTTTTATGAATATGTATTGATTTTTGGTTTTTGGCCAACTTTTTTGGCTCGTGGCTAAATAATAACAGCTGCACAGGTCGATCGGTTAGTGGATGAGTGGCCATCCATATCATATCGAGACCCCCTCGTGCCTCGGAAAAAAACGTTATGCCATTGGTCCCGGCTGTCATTTGTAGATCTTTAACACTCGTTACGGGTAGTCAGAAGCCAAAAAGTCTGACAACCAGTCTTACCAAGGGATATTGTGTTACCCAGTAAGTGGGTTGTGGGGGTCAGATAGGCAGACCCTCGATGTAAAACACTGGTTGGCTATTCAGCTGCATCCAGTTGGACTGGAAGCCGACCCCAACGTAGCTGGAAAAATGCAGATTGAAACATTCCACAAGAGTGCAATTGATATGCGGATAACGTTGTGAGTAGTGTATTTGTTACTTCTATTACTAAGTTCTAAACTACGTTTACTTATTATTACACGGCTGTTTGTTGTCCCTAAATAAATAAATAAATTAATGAAACAAGGGCTTGAGAAAAAGACCTGAAGCTAAAGGATAAAAAGTAATAAGGGACAAATCCGCAATCTCGTAATGTAATCAGCAAAGTGCGGAGGAAACAAATGTCAGTGTGGAGATGAAGTACTTCCGTGCAAACCTTCGTAAGTACATTTACTACTCATCTTTTGTCTAGCTTTTTTCCCCAACTATGTTGGGGTCGGCATCCAGTCTAACCGGATGCAGCTGAGTACCAGTATTTTACATGGAGCGACTGCCTATCTCACCTCCCCAACCCAGTTACTGGATAATACGAAACCCCTGGGTAAGACTGATTGTCAAGATCCACGAATGACAGCCTGGACCAGCGGATTAACGTGCTTTCCGAGACACGGAGGAGTCTTGGTATATAAAGATGGTCACCCATCCACGGAACAACCACGGTAAGGTAGCTTAACCTGATCGATCGACCCGTGCGGCTTTTATTACTTAGCCACAAACTCCTCGTAAGCACAGCTCCATTAAGTGGTTACCCCCCAAAAAGACGTGTGCGTTGAAATCCGTGATAGGCCCAAGGTGGTTTTTGTATTTTGCAAAAATCTTTATTAATTAATGTATTGTTTTTGTGATTATATAAGTATAAGTTAGTATTTATATTTTAATTTTTTTTCCCTGTCTCTGTTTATACATGCTACGAGATTCGCAAAGCCTTTATGAATTAGTTATTTTTCAAGAAGATTTCTCTGCGTAGAAAAAATAAATGAGAATGAATTATTGTTCCAACGTTTTGCAGAGAGTGAAAAGTGTTATTATAATTATTATTATTTTGCAAAGTGTTTGCAAAAGTTGTGTCGAGTCTTAAGTGATCAAGAAAAAAAAGTGGGGCAACTAGTTGGAAACCTAATGCAAATACCAATGAACGGTAACAATAGAGAAAGAGGTGCCTATGCATATACTTGTGCTATCTATAGTACAGGAATTCCAATGCAGGTTATAAAAGAGAGTGAAATGGTGTATAGAGAGTAGGTAGCACTTTCACTTACAACTCTTTTGTAAAATCAACGGACAATGCATATACTGTATCTTTGTATTCCTCAACTCAGCCTATTGCAGTCCACTGCTGGACATAGGCCTCTCCCAGACTGCGCCACAACACCCTGTCCTCCGCCTTCCGCATCCAGTCCACCCCAGCCACCTTCTTTAGGTCGTCCGTTCATCTAGCTGGGCGGCGTCCCACACTATGCTAACTTTGTATTATGCATGATTAAAAAAATGAGTTAGATAGATGGAACCATTTCATGAACATAAAATAACGACTATTTTCACAGAAGGAATAAGTAAAGATGCAAGTATACATTTCCAAAAGAAACTGCTTTATTTTATGTGTATTTTATACCCTAACTGATCCGGTCAGACTGAACGCTGACCCTAACAAGGTCATCCTAACTACGACTACCACATATAGTTTTAGATTTATAATATGGGAAAACAAGGATTGGGCGAGCCTACACTCTATTCCAAACCTCGATGCTACTAAGAAATATCTAATAGAAAAACCTATTCAAACTTCAAGCATATCAAAGGCAAGAACTAATAAAAGCCTGGCAGAAAAACGAGTAAAAAAAGGAAGGACGTTTTATTTACCGATACAAGTGTCCTAGATTGATATTTGCAGTGTCCCAGTGCTGGATATAGGTCATTATGTCACGAATATTGATCACTGTACCCTTACCTACGCCAACTTCATATTGATACAGGTAGTTAACATGAGGTCACATTACATCACGCTTGTATTTCTCACTAGCTTCTACCCGCGATTTTGCGTGAAAAGTTTCGGGTAGGTTGATGTGCTGGCGTCTGTACATTAACCTGAACGTGATCACAAACAGGCGCTAATTTTCGGTAATAGTCACATAAGAAAAATTATATTGGTAGACAAGTTAAGACAGGTAGAGGCATTTAAGGTATGTATATATTTATATAGTTTATATATTTTTTTTTTCTAAAAATATAAGGAAGACAGTAAACCTAGCCAGAGACAAGAGGTATTCGAGTCTCTCGCTACCCTTGTCTCTTTTAACTTAAATTTGAACTTATCACAATAATGTTATAAAGGTGAAAGTTTGTGAGTGTTTGTATATTTGTTACTTCTTCGCGCTCAAACGGCTGAACGGATTTGGATGAAATTTGGTACACAGATAGTTTATAACCGGGATACTTTTTAACCCGATCCCACGGGATCGACACTTATACGGGTGAAACCGCGGGGCGCAGCTGGTTATAAATAGTTTTATAATAAATAATCAGTGAAACCTTCATATTCGCCGTAGAAAAACAGAAATAAAGAAAGAAAGCAAGAAATGTTTATTCTGCACAAACAAAACGCACGTTCCAAAAAAAAAAAGACATAAAATCACTCAAGCATATAAAATGTCGACAATTTTGTCCATTGCTTGATGTCAGGGCCGGGGACCAAAGACAATACACAAAATGAATACCTACCATTCATTAATACACATTTTTGTTAATTAGTTGTTGAAATAATAGTATACACCAACCTTGCTCGAGCAGCCTGGATATCGATTTGACCCACAACATCTATTTTACTGGCTTTGCGCTTTCACAATGATTTTCCGTTTCAATGATTTGCTCTTTACTTAGATTTTCAGTTGGCTGGACATGTTCAGAGGTTTTAGTAGCTAGTATTTTTTTCAGTGTCTGTCTATTGTAATCGTAACGATAGCGTCGTTGTCATAACCATTCTCTATAAGTTAATGGTTCGGTGATTGATATGTATTGCCGAACTGTCTTTAATATGAATACTCTATCCCATTTATTACAAAATAAAGTTTTTCTTTAAATCGTGTTTTAACCACTGAGTCAGTTATTGAATTAAGAATCTATCTGTTATAGAAATGCAGTTTATTATACAAAAATGACAACTTAGTTCGGTGCTAAGTTAAGAACTTTGTCTAAGGGCTGTTTTTTCAATCGACAGATAAATTTTATTTGTGGAATAAAATTGACGTCTATTTGTATGCAAGAACTGTCAAAAATTCAAAATTAATCCTCGTATAAAATTATCTGGCGTTAGAAAAATTAGCTCTAAAGTTCGAAATACAAATACTGGGCCAAAGGTTTCGACTAGAACTAAAGATAGATTTCGTTTTGGAATACGACGGTGTACGTTTACCACGATATACATACTATATGTACAGACGCTAGCACATAAAGCTACTACAATCTATCAAATTTCTTTAATAGATATTCAACTTTATCGCTAAAGCATAAGGTTCAAAGTTGATTGGGAAAATTTGACAGTTTCGGGTAGCTTGATGAGCTGGCGTCTGTACTTTAATAGAGAGTTACAGCACTTAGCAAAAAGATTTTGCTGCTGTTGTCTTGTCAAATGAAAGATAATTTACAGATTACCATTGCTCCTTTAAAATTGACCTTCCTGTAGGGTTTCTATAGGGTCATATTAAATTAGAAAACGAAACTCCACAGACGTGATGGGTATCGATCGATGTCTCAACACGTCTAAATAAAATAAAAAAAGATTTTATTATTTTTTTGGGGTCAAGGCCCTCTGGTACTTTTGTTACTTGAAGTGTGAGTTGATAAAATCTGTTTTATTGTATTGAGATATCGATACTAAAAAAAAAACACATTTTTGAACTGATATTTTAACCTACCCAGATGTTTCATATCAATAAATTTTATTTATAACATTGCTCGTAAAAGGTCTCTTACTGCACCAATTTCAATATCGTAATGTATCTCATTACGTACTTGTGCGTAATTGTAATGTAAAGCGCACGGTTTATCAAGATGCTCCGTCTAAAACAAACGGTACTTTTTTAAATCTTAGCAATGAGTTTTTATGTCAGAAAAGTGGTCAACATTTTATGAATAAAATTAACTTTGGGAGATAAAATATAATAAATAAACATTTAATTCTTTAATTTAATTAATTTTGACAGTTAATTACAACCATTTATCTGTAACAAAAACACAAAAGTATTAATTTACTTTATTAGTAATACTGGCTGTTTTTTGTGCCTTTGCCATAAACAAAAGACGCTGATGCGCGCGCATCGCGAATTTTAATAACTGTTTTAACAAGTAATTAAAGATTTATTCGTTTGAGAAAGTCCGAGTTTTATTTATTTCCTCACAAATTTGTTATAAAACGTCGTATGACATACGTGCGGTTTGATAATTACAGCCTCTGCTTTCTTATAGCCCTCACCTACGGCTCGGGCTAGCAATATCGCCTCAGCTGTAATTTTCAACTTACCGCACTTATATCATAATGTACTATTACATTTTACATTTGTGTCTTTATACTTTTGTCTTTATACCAACACTGATAGTTTGAAATCAAAACTATCCAATCTAGATTATATGTAGTCTTCACTATGAAGTTATTTTCACCTATCCTGAATAGAGTTCACCTTAGTATATATTCTGAAGATCATTCGTGTGACTTTTTATTGAATTTTTTATTTCTATTTCATTTCTCCAAAAATAAGCTTTAGTGGATTCTTAATTAGTAGGCTTTCTTATCCATAAATGATTGGGATCACCTTTTGTAAGTAGAAAGTAGTTTAGTTCAAAGGTAGAAGTTCCAGACATAATATTTTATTCAAATGATATATCAGACGCTTTCATTTTTGTTAATTACTTTGCATACCTTGTATTGCATTCACTCAAGTATTTTCTAACTGAACAGACAGCTGTGCTGCTGGGGAGTTTGTTGCGCCGCTTCTTCTCCCCAGAGAAAGCACTAGGAAGTGGTGAAGGGCGGGCGTTTTGGGGGGACTGTCTTTTGTAATTTTGACGTTCAAAAAGTGCTGATTGCTGCCTAGTTTGAACAAATGACTTTTGATCTTGATTTTTGACACTCGAAGTAAAATGTCTTAATAGAAAATGAAACAAAAGTGAAAAATTAATTCATTTGTGAAGCGATCAAACAATGTTAGATTTCGACATTCGGCCTCTTCTGTCTTCTTCTGATGTCTGCATATTTCTGCTGAAAGATATTTCATTCGCGCTCGGAATGATAGAAACATGAGATGAACAAATGAACGTTCATTTCTGTGTAATTTTGAGAACGAGGAATGACACAAAAATCAACCTTCACAGAAGCGAAGCGTCTGATCAGCTTCAAATAGGTGACAAGAAACAAGGCCGGTAGATGGATATTATCTGAAAGAAAAGACCATATTGCTATAGAATTCCAACTCGTATTTTCCACTACAGAGATTTTCACACTTCATTTCACAAATCCTGTCGGATTCGAACAAATGTCGTCCTTACTTCGACTTACAAGAACTCCCATCCTTCCTTCAGAAATCCTCGTATCATCATTCGACCCATTACTCCTATTGTTAATCCAGGCTATTCATTCCCTGGTTGCTTCCCAAGTTTATTATGTTAATAATGATAGATACCACAAAAGAGGTTTTGCTTCAATGATAAATGCTAACGGTTGGTTAAGATGTCGACCAGCCAAGAAGGAAAGATCAGATAATATGTCATAGGTACTACTGAGTTGGAGACACCTTTTTTATAACTCAATTTAGCAAAATATTATTTGAGGTGCATGATAATATACAGGGTAATTTGTAAAACACCAAAAACCTCTTAAGAGGTCATTGTACTCATCATTATGAACAACTTTTACTATGGGACCAAACCTGAAATCGCGAAAAAAAAATCAGCTGTTCCCTACATTTTGACGACTCGTACGAACGTAAATGTAGGGAACAGCTGATTTTTTTTTCGCGATTTCAGGTTTGGTCCCATAGTAAAAGTTGTTCATAATGATGAGTACAATGACCTCTTAAGAGGTTTTTGGTGTTTTACAAATAACCCTGTATATGAAAAAGTGCTCTAAATTTTAGGGTTTTTTAGGTACGTCTTTGTTGTTTGTTTGATTTTTCCTTAAACTACTTATGATTTACGTACTTTTTCTGAAGACTCTTTTTTCTATTCAGTTAACATAATGCCCACATGTTCCATTTGATTTTGAGTAGGATTCTAATTTTTATTCCATGAATAATATTTGGTTTTGCCAAAGTCAACATCGATACTTTCCAAGTACAGTGACCTCCAAAAGTTATTTGACATTTTTTCCAGTTCAGCCGTGATGCCACATTATGATTTAAAATTAAAAAAAAAATAATCAGGTACTCCTAAGGCATTGCTTTATTTTTTATTTTATTTATTTATTTTATTTTTTATGATAAGTCAAAGGTAGTTGAATTAGTCAATAACAACATTATAGCAGCTCCCTAATTGCGTAACACACTATTACTCTCAATTTGAATCATTTTTAAGCATATTGCTAATCCATTGCTCCATATGTTCGAAAAATGTGTCTTCTTAACCCTTTACTGCATGATATATTAAATAAGCGATATTTTTTTTTTTATGTTAATGTCTTTATTATAGCTTCAGAATTAATTTTAGTGTATTTTTTATTTTTTTATTTATTATTTTTTTTATTTTTTATTTCCAAGTGGTATGTGATGATAGACAAAATAGTTGTGTTTTATTATTGCTAATGATATGAAAAACAAACCCAATTAGGATTTATACGCTAGTTTTTTATTTTTTTAGAGTAAAATAAACTGTAAACATGTCAAACCATGTATGGTTTCCTATGCGGTAAAGGGTTAACAACGTAAATAACGCAATGAATGTTGTTGAATTGCCAAAATGAAACCCATTGCAACTGGTAGTGTATTACGCAATTGCCCTGCTGTTCAAACTTTTGGATCACTAGAATTTTAAATCGTAGCGTGGTGTGTCACAGCTAAAGTGGAAAAATGACAACTAACTTTTGGAGGACTCTGCATATTTTTTGGTTTGTCTTTTGTTTTAAACGAAACTATTAGTAAGGATGTTACAAGCAAGCATTATTATTAAAAAATATATATATACAACGTGTAACGTTAAATGCGCAAAACCTCAGACACCCCAACTGATTTTTAATTCAATTGAACTATTTCAGAGAGAAAATAAGTCATTAAAAAAATTGTAAAGGTTTTATGTGCTGTTTTAGTTTTACTGGCCATTCTGATCGTTTCTTGCGTCTGCGACGACGCTTTACCGAGGGAGGAGTCGTCACCGGGCCGCTGCGCCGCGCTGACATTGGCTTGCTTGACCTATTAATAGACACGGCAAGGTTTTTAATGAAGATTTTTTGAAAAATGTGACCTATATTAAAAAGTGGTTCAATTAATTCTGCTCGTTATTCTGATCAAACTATTTTCAGGTTTTGCGCATTTAACGTTACACGTTGTATAATAATTTTTCGAGGCATCGAACCTTGTTTGTTGCAAATCCGACATTTCTTTGACAAATTATATTCAAACTTCTTCATTGAATATTCTGAGATTTTTATGTTATGAATTATGTTTTTATTCATTTTATGGAAATTTTAATGAGCCTAAGTCAGGTCTAAGAAACGCTGACCTGAGAATTCGGACTCGTTCCTGCAGTACCGAATACCTAGTGCAGGCAAACGATAAAGATAAAGAGAAGTGGAAAAATATGATAATAATAAAAAAAAAAAAAGTTATTAAAATTGTTTCTCACTATTCTGTTGACTTTAAAAACAATTACTCAAATAACTTAGTCTAGGTATGTTAATATTTGGTTGGTACCTGTGCAAAAACAGACCAAGGCCATATTGTAAGTTTTGACAAGGTTCTAAAGTATTTGTAATAAATCTAAAAGGATCCCTTTATAAATGTTTTAGTGTGATGATTGTGATGAAACACTAAAAAAAAACATAAATTGTTACCAAAATCTGTAACCAGAGAAAGAAAAAAATCGCTTAGTTAGATAGAGATGTTTTTCCAATGAAAATAATGGAGGGAGGCGCGGAGGGGTTCTTGTAAATTAATATAGTACACTATAGAATAGAATAGAATAGAAAGTTTTTATTTCAGACCGGAGTCCATAGGGTTAGTATCAATTTTTCTTAACTTCTAGTGTTAGTAGGTTACAGACACAGATAAAAATAAAAACAGATAAAAATACACAATTAAAAATACACAATTAAAAGCAGTAGCTATAGTAGCTTTAAGTTCATTAGTTTGTAATGTTTTTGCTAGAAATAAAAGCCATTTTTATTTTTAACCGACTTCAAAAAAAGGAGGAGGTTATCAATTCGACTGTATTTTTTTTTTTTATTTTTTTTTTTATGTTTGTTACCTCATAATAACCGACTGGGTGAACCGATTTTCATGATTCTGTTTTTATTTGAAAGCTGGTGCTTCCCGTGTGGTCCCATTGTCACCATTTCAATATCTGATGATGGGATCTTGTAGAAATCGGGGGAACTCTTCAATAAATAACAGCAGATTAACCGCGATTGTTGCTATAGCATATCTAAGCATTGTTTACACCATCACACAACATAATATCACGCCTGTACTCACTACAAAGGTTATAATTTTTTTTTATTATAATAATAATTAATACCAGTAAAACAACCGCGATTGCTGCTATCGCATAATATATGTATGCATTGTTTACGCAATCGCACAACATAACATCACGTCTGTACCCTATAAACGCAGATGCAGCTTCCTGTCACTGATATTTACATAGCAAGTAGTGTTTATATGAATTTGATTGGGGTAGATATAACTAAAAACTGAAAAATAAAAAAATTTATATAAAAAAAAACAACCGACTTCCAAAAAAACACTACAAAGTGAAAAATAATTTTAATTTCGGAAGTCGGTGTCAAAAAACCAAAATGCGGAACCAACGACACCGACTTCCAAAATTAAAATTATTTTTCACTTTGTAGTGTTTTTTTGGAAGTCGGTTGTTTTTTTTTATATAAATTTTTTTATTCATTTTATTTATTTATTAATGTTATCTTTATTTAAGTGTTTTACGTTTATTGTTAACTGCTCATTATTAATATTGTAATTAGATAATATCAAGTAGATAAATAGGAGGCTTGCTAACATACTACATCTTGAGTTTCAGAAGCAATGTACTTAAATAAATAAGTTGATTACAAATACATCAGTAAGATAATTTTGCATAGAAACAAATTGAAAAATGATATTTTGCGAACTAATCTCCTCAAAATTCTTGAATAACAGTCCAATTACAGGCGGACAGACTTGGTTGTGATATTGGTAGGTAAAAACACGAACAGACACGCTAACATAAATCCATTTGTCGAACGTGAAAGCCAAAGGCTTTGCACAAAATCGCACCCCAGAAAATAAAAGAAAATCTGAGGATTTCGTATTTAGATTATTCTCGCGTTCAAATTCGAACATTCCAAAAGTATGATATTTTTCAAGTTTTTTTTTTTTTGACACTGACGTAGTGACGACTGACGGCCAGATATAATTAAAAACATGGAAGTAGTAAGTACAGACGCCAGTACATCAAGCTACTATGTACAATCTGTCAACTTTCTTTAATAGATTTTCAACTTTATCGATAAAGTATGTCTTATACTTTGTTTTATGTATGCCTTATAAGTTGATTAGGAAAATTTTACAGTTTCGGGTAGCTTGATGTGCTGGCGTCTGTACAAACAATTGTTAGGATAATCTTCCATGATTGAATATCATATAACTGACAGATATAAAGTATACCTGTTATGAAGCTACCTAATCGACTAAAACTATAATATTCCAAACACAGACAGTTTAATATTCCATTGTAACAACAAAATTAATGCCTCGTCGCCGACGACAGTTCAAAATAGTTAAAGCAATTAACGTGTACGAGTCATTTTAAAAGATAATTCTACTAAATGTTATCATTAACATAAATTTAATGAGGTGGTTATTTAAATAACGTTGGTATGTTAAAGTTTGTTTTGTTTATGTTGGCATAGACTAATGGGGCCTTGCAGAATATTTTAAATTAACTTACAGGTAGGCAGATCAACGGAGGTTATTTTGAAGTGCTTTTTTAAGAATAGAATAGAATAGAATACTCTTTATTATGTACACCATATAAAATACAGACATAAAATAGAAATTTTACAAAAGGTGACACAATGGGCGGTCTTATCGCGAAGAGCGATCTTTTAAAAACAACCTTTGGATGGATTGAAAAGGGAAGGGGAGACAAATACTGTAGTTGATGATGATGTTTAAGGAGAGAGTAAGTGCTTTTTTTATTATAATTTTAAAAGTGGACAAAGATTGAGCACGCCTTACCGACACAGGCAAGTCATTTCAAGTAATGCCATGCTTGAACAGTAAAATATTTGTCATAGAAACCGGTGGAATGCATCGGCATCACTAGTCTGACTTCAGATATCTATTATGTGTGTCATGAAGGAACTTGAAACGTTCTTTAAGATAAGTGGGGGGGGGGGGGGGGGGGCATAAATGTACGTATTATTTATTGTTATATATTTTTTTTTTAAACTAATAACTACTGATGCTAAAGTTACTTGATAAGCAAACATTAGTGTTCTGTATACTAAAACAATATAACGTTCTGTATATTAACCTACTGGTATAAAACATCGGTCTGCTACTTCATGTTCTTAAATCAGTTTAATAGTTCGTAAACGCCCACTTCCGAAGTCCGAACAGGACTCTCCAATTGAATGCTATAATTAACGGTCAGCCAGTAATTGCCGTAGTTTTGTAAGTAGACGACAGGACTAGGGGAGATCCTTTTGATGTAGTACTGTCTGCTTTTATATAGTATATCCTATCCTACTAACATAATATTATAAACACGAAAGTTTGTGAGGGTGGATGGATGTTTGTTACTCTTTCACGCAAAAACCACTGAACGGATTTTGATAAAATTTGGCACACAAATACATAGTTTATAACCAAGATTAACACGTACTTTTTATCTCGATATTCCCACGGGATCAAAACTTATGCGGATGTAACCGCGGGGCACTGCTAGAAATATTATAAAAAGAAAGCATTTTTTTTTTTAATGTTTGCGAAGGATGTTTGTAAGCTGGAAAATCGAAAAAAAAAATGCCTCAACTGGCAAAAGTTTTTATGTGAATCTCAAAAGTTCAATTAAAAAAAAATCACTGCAAAACCAATATGTATACCTAATGTACAAAATCTTCAACTTATCGAAACTAATATTATAAAGAAAAGAGATTTGAGTTTTTTTGTATGTTTGTTTGTTACGCTTTCACGCTAAAAGGGCTGAACGGAATTATTTGAATGAAATTTGGCACATGGGTAGAACATGACCTGGATTAGGACAAAGAATACTTTTTATTCTGATATCCCTACGAGACCGAGGTTTATGCGGGTGAAACCGCGTGGCGTCGCTATTAAAAAATAAGAAGAAAGTCGTTGCGAAAAAGTATTTTACGTTTTTGGGGCTGCGGCGCTGGTGCAGTGCGTCAAGCATGTTCGCGGACGCGCACGTTGATGGCTTTCACGCCGTGCTTCGCAAGCGATATGCCGCGGCGCTCTGCAGACTGCGCGCCAGCACCAGCAGCATCCTGGGGCCGTATTATGAAGTATTAATGCCATCATGATTCCAGTGCGAAAAGGGGATGGTGCTATCGGTCATGTATAGCTCTGTCTCTCTCTTACACTGGAATCATGATGGCACTAAACGGTCATAATACGGCACCTAGCCGTTATAGCGGATAGATTGGACACGCGGTACGTCCAACACTGGGCCTGACCCAGTACCCATATTATGAAATAATGGTTTGCCTTTTTTTTTTGTATTCTTTAATTTTTAAGTACTAACACTAGTTTAAGTTTTTCTTACTGTACTAACATTCTATGGATCCCGTAAATCTGAAATAAATTATTTTAATTTTATTTATTTATTTATGAATGGTCACTTTGCCAGACTCAGCAGCGTAGTATGATTTGAATCAATGATAATTGTAACATACACAATACCTACCCTAAGTTGAAGTCACTACATAGTATAAAACAAAGTCGCTTCCCTGTCTGTCTGTCCCTATATATGCTTAGATCTTTAAAACTCCGCAACGGATTTTGATGCAATTTTTTTAATAGATAGAGTGATTCAAGAGGAAGGTTTATATGTATAATACATGCATAATATAGTAGAGAAACACTGATAATTTTAGAGGTTTCTAATGTAATGTCGTAAATAAACACATTTTTTTGCGCTTAAATTGTAAACGCTGGCTGAATCCTACGAGATAGATCAAAATAATTGTACTACAGTATTGTACACCTTAAAAAGTTCTACAAAAAAATCCACAATGGTATATGTCTATCTCTTAGGGATAACCCACAATAACGATTTTTTATCCTATACTTTTTACGAGAAATAATGGCTCTAAAATTATCAGTGTTTCTCTACTATATTATGCATGTATTATACATATAAACCTTCCTCTTGAATCACTCTTATCTATAAAAAAAAAACCGCATCAAAATCCGTAGCGTAGTTTTCAAGATCTAAGCATACATAGAGACAGACAGACAGCGGGAAGTGACTTTGTTTTATATGTACTATGTAGTTATCAGCATTGCACCCGTGCGAAGCCGGGGCGGGTCGCTAGTTTAAATATAAATATCATATTCAATATCTACATTTTTAAAATAAAAGCTGCTGTTTTCCATATACTTACGTAAAAAAACAATGATTACATTTTATGCTGCAAACTTGCTGGTTCGTTAAAGAAAATCAAATCCCCCGCATATCATTTTGAAAGATAACACAGCAATCAGTATCTATGGACTTATTATAGTCACCTTCCAAGATAACCGGAGACAAGAGTGGGTAGTAAACTACGTTAGATATGGAACACTGGACTACTTATATTAACATGTCATGTTGTTAATCTGACCTGCTACAATCTTACGTCATGCTGTCCTTAATATCCGTATATACCACACATACCACACATAGTTCCACATAGTTTCTATCTCCATAGATAGGAACTATGTATGCAGAATCACAAAAACTGATTGATACGATGGTCGAAAAGCGAAAAAATAGGAAGGGAAGGTTTGCCCTACTTTCCTATTTTTCGCTTTTCTCGTCGTGATAGAGTCGATATAGCTGTTGCTTCAATTTATTCTCGCTTAGATCCAGTTTATCGGCACTACAAAATCTTATCGATACTGATGGTGTAGGAAGTTTGCTCTAACATATTACTTGAATATTCTTAAGACTTCAGGGAGTTTTAAGCGAAAGAAATTCTTTTAGCATTTCACTCTTTGGCTTCAGATGGTTTTATAGCTAACCAATTGGACCTACTCGCATGGAAATGTTTTATTACCTTCTTCAAGTTACTCAGAAAGTTGAAGCTAGTTGCCCATTCCGAAACGTATAATAGATCTCTATGGAGAAGAACGGGCAAGAACCTCCAAGGACACTCTTTTTTTTTCTCATTCTTTTTTTTTCGATATATTACAAAATGTATGTACTTAATATGTACATTATTCTTGTTGCTTCTATACAATGTGAGAACAATGTAAAAAAAAGGGAAGCATTCAAATAAAAACAGGTTCCTGCCGGTCGATTCTGTAAAAATCTCACCGTAAAATCATAAGTGAAGTGAGCACTTAATAGTGTTAATCCCTAGCGAATGACAGCTCACTCCACGCTCACTTCACCCAAGCTTTCACGGTGAGATGGTTACAGAATCGCACACATTCTATGTGTCAAGTAAACTCAAACGCAAAGCGTTTATTTCAATTAATAACCAATTACAGGCCGTTTTGAATTGTCAAGGGGTCGGTTAGTCTATTTGCCCATTCCAAAACGTAGTCGGTTCCGTGGAGAAGAACGGGCAAGAAACTCCGTGGACTCTCTTTTATTTAATAAGTAAATAAATGCTTTCACAGTTTTACTTCTGGTTTCCCATCACTGTCAACGTCACAGTGATCTTTATTCTCATTTGAATAAGGTTGTCGTTACAATAAGGTTGCTGTTAGGTTGCTGCTGTCCGAGGTAAAATAATTGTGGACGGACTGTATCTGCCTAGTAATTAAATTATGACTGAGTCTATTACAGCCCACCTAGACTTATTATCGTTACAATGACATTCAAAGTTACTGTCTCGGCAGTAATATCAAAGTTTACAGCCGTCAAATGTTCCTCCGAAGTTTAGCAGATTGATGTGACAGGAGTTTGCAACGTTCCCTTAAATAGCTTTTATTATGAATTTTATCAGGAATGCAGGAATCCGCAGGAAAGGAGAAGCACAGAACCGGTCGAAGGGTCGGTGAATGGGTGATGGTTGTCTATGTCTAGCAAAGGACATCTTTCGGCTCAAATGATGGGGATGATGATGGTGAATCGTGTCTTTAGGTATACACACTGGCCTGCAAAACGGTCACACTTTTAAAATTAGAATAACTTTTTAAGTACACAAGATATACTTTCGAATTAAAAAGGACTCGAAAAAAAGTTTCATTTTGTATACAGCGTGTAACGGAAGGGGGGTATCAACCCTGAAGGAGGTGAATGTGCTCATGAAACTCAACAACTTTCCCCAAAGAACATAGGTCGAAATATGAAAAAAAAAATTTGCCCCTCCCATAGTAAATCAATCAGCTGGTAGTCAGTTTTGTAAGGGAGGGCCAAATTTTTTAAAGCCCCGAGGGATGCAGTTCCAACAACATACCGATAGTTAAAGTAAATTACATCTTCTATTTTCCTAGTAACTTCACTCGGTCTAGTAAACTGAAGTATTGTCCTCACTAGAGCTACCGTCAGGAAAAATGGAAGATTTTATCGTCAATAAGTAATAATTTTATACTTCTAACGGAATGGAAAAGTTTCACGATGTTGTTAATACTATACAGGGTACTCATCATTATGAACAACTTTTACAATGGGACCAAACCTGAAATTGCGAAAAAAAAATCAGCTGTTCCCTACATTTTGGCGAGTTATGCGAACATAAATGTAGGGAACAGCTGATTTTTTTTTCGCGATTTCAGGTTTTATCTCATAGTAAAAGTTGTTCACAATGATGAGTACAATCTCTCATTTCGATTTGTCGCATGTTTTCAATTTCAACCTGTATTTAATGTAATGGTAATAAAATATAGATAAAAACTAATAAGCAGTTGAAAAAATATTTGAAATCCATCAATAAATTACTTAGAAATCGATTATTAAGTTTATGTATTTTAGCACGGAACGTCTGTGGTGTCTGATTCGCCTGTGACGTCATCTGACCTACCCGAGTTCGTCGCACTACAAATCGTTTAAGTATGAGATTCATAGTCACGCCTTGGCTCTCGCGCCGTTTCTAGTTATTTACGTACAGTTGCTTGTTTTTTTATTTATGAGTGTGTAGTTTTTATTTCACTATAATGGGAAAAAGAAATGGAAGAAAAAAATTGGGATTTTTAACTGTCATGCTTTGACACACAGGAACATATTTGTAGGCGTATTCATTAATCTCTAGCCATCGTGTGATAAATAAAGTACGACTCGAACGGCGTAAGTGACTACACACCAATGAATTACGTACTCAGCAAATACGAGCCGCGTCGTCCAGGTCAAATGACGTCACACGCTGTAGCGCCGCGTGTAACGAAATGATTCTCGCAAGTGCAACTTCAGAGTCCCATAACATTTTCATTTCTAGAGATATTTTAATGATTCTTCCACAGTTTTGTTTAATTTTAGTTAAATTTTGATAAATAATAAATCCATAAAAAACAATGGAAACATCTTCATTATGAGCTTGGAATGGAACGGTTGTTTCAGTTACAAATTAATGTGAAGTGTGACATCACGCCTAGAGATGGGTCGAGGGCAAAAACAAATATGGGCAGAATGGGCATAAACTTGGCATATTGGGCGTAAACGAGTTTACGCCCAAATAAATGCCCGATCACTGGGCGCAAAAACTAATAACTTTGTTTTGTAAAAAATAAAGCAGGAACTTAACTTAAAATTAAACTTGATGTCAGTATTTTGTATGTAAATTAAAATTTTAATCAAATAATCAGTCTTGTTAAAAAAATCACAGTAGGTAATTACAGAAAATATAATTTTAACTCTCTTTAAATGAAAAATGAAGTGGTCTTGTAATTGGCTTTGATCCTACAATAGTCTTTGTACGTAATATACTACTCTGCCATAAAAATACCGGGAAAAGCGACGTGAGGTCGAGTGTTATCTTGTAGTAAAACTACATTGACTCGTGTTCGTCGGTTTTTCTTGATATCAGCAGATAGTTTGGTGAGCTGGGTTGAATATTTGTCAGCGCTTATAGTTTCATTGTCTAATCAATGTATGTTATAAAAGAAAGTGTGCAATGTGCATGCCGCTAAAACTTAGAAATGAGTCCCGGTACGATCAAGGGAGTTATATGGTGTGGTAAGCCTCTATCTCCTGTCCATGAAGAATGTAAAGAATGTTCCCGTTTTTACCAGAAGGGCATACTTTTGAAGATATAAGGGCTGGAGTTTTTGCGCTCTGGAAATTTCTAGAACAGTCCAGAACAATCGAGAGTATTCGAGAGCATTCCACAACATTCAAGAACATTCTGGAATGTTTGGGAACATTCGAGAGTATTCAGGAACATCCTAGATCATTGAGTAGGAAATTCTAAAAATTTATACATACATACATACATACCCCGGAAAAATGAAAAATGTTGTTTATAAACAAGTATTGTAGTTAGAATGTATTTTCAATAAAAAAAATGTTAAGTTGTAGTTGTGTGTGTTTGTTGTAGTTGTTGTTACCACACAATCTCATATCAACTCCCTGAGCGAAACCGGCTACCCCAGGTAGTAGTTCATAAAACAGCATGCCTTGCGCGTCCCAGAAACAGCAAAGCAGAACTTTTAAGTGGTTCTTTTGACTCAGCTTCGGTTGAGTTGGTGGCGTTTCTTCTCGAGGCAGTCAAAAAGCACGACGTGTATCGTTCTCGTGATGAATCCATGATTCATCTCCAGTAACCAGATCAGACAAAAACTATTTACGTCGGGGTTGCAGCAAAAGTGATTGACAAATAGCGACACGGACTGCACGACTGGCGTCTGTAAGGATGTGCGGTACCCACCGAGCTAAAAACTTTTCGATACCCAAACTCATGCAGATTGTATTCCACGGCGTGGTGACTGCAGTTAAGTGCTTCCGCTAATTCACAACTGGTAGCATCCGGATTCGACTGCAGTTCGCGGCGTAAATCGTCATCATTCACAGCGGTTGGTTGTCCTGAACGTGGCTGACTTTCAAGGCTCCTGTATCCTCATTTAAAACGGTCAAGCCATCGGGACACCGTCGCATGGCTTGTAGAGACGCCAGCACATCAAGCTACTACAATCTGTCAGATTTCTTTAATAGATTTTCAACTTTATCGCTAAAGCATAAGGTTCAAAGTTGATTGGGAAAATCTGACAGTTTCGGGTAGCTTGATGTGCTGGCGTCTGTACTTCCAGCGCCCAATGCAGTATTGATATTGTCAGCCCCAGCCCGCGCACTGTGGCCTGAGGCCCCTATCCCACAGCGACTTTTTCTAGCGAGGCTGTTCCGCGTTTCGTAAACGCGTGACAGCATCGCTACTACCGCACGTTTGTCGCATTTTTAACGCGCTACAGAAGCGATGACAACTCGCTACTCGCTACATCGCGACTGTATCGAAGTAAACGCGCGACCGTGTCGGACGACATCGGGGAGAGAACGGAGGGAGGGTGGCGCGTTAGTGGAGATGTGGAAAACCGAGCATCAGTGCAACAAAGACAGGTCGAGTGCTGTAAAAACAGCACCAAAGACAACGTGACTAATGTTGCCTCAACGGAGTCCATCTTGCAAGTCTGGCATTTTTGTCTCGTTGCTGAAACGCGTTTGCATCGCGACAGAAGCGCGACAGTATCGCGTTTGCATCGCGACTGAGAATCGTGGTGTGAGCGAGTGCAAACAGCTAGCAACCTATGGTTGTAAAAATACCGTATAATACCAAAAGGTATTAAACAGGTATTTTACCATAACTTACGGTATTATTGGTATTTTGTGTATTTTAGATTTTGATTCACTTTTTAAGATCCTGCGTTATTACGAAGAGTTGTAGTTTAATAAATAAAATATATTTGAAGTTTCGATTGTATTCTATATTTTAGAATGACTAATTCTAATCTAATTTAATAATATAATAATCTAATCTAATAGTCGTGTTACACGACTATCAGCGTATTAGGTTTCTGCTTGAAGGCACCCAGAGCAGTACCGACAATCTACGATGTCATCGTCATCGTGATCGTGATCGTCATTGTCATCGTGATTGTCATCGTCATCGTGATCGTGATCGTGATCGTGAGCGTGATCGTCATCGTCATCGTGATTGTCATCGTCATCGTGACCGTCATCGTCATCGTGATCGTGATGGTGAGCGTGATCGTCATCGTGATCGTCATCGTGATCGTGAGCGTGATCTTCATCGTGATCGTGATCGTGATCGTCATCGTGATTGTGATCGTCATCGTGATCGTCATCTTCATCGTGATCGTGATCGTCATCGTCATCGTCATCGTGATCGTCACCGTCATCGTGATCGTGATCGTGATTGTGAGCGTGATCGTCATCGTGATCGTGATCGTCATCGTGATCGTCATCTTCATGTTGATCGTGATCGTCATCGTCATCGTGATCGTGATTGTGAGCGTGAGCGTGATCGTCATCGTCATCGTGATCGCGATCGTCATCGTGATCGTGATCGTCATCGTCATCGTGATCGTCATCGTCATCGTCATCATCGTCATCGTCATCGTCATCTAGTGATGAGCAAAGCAAGACCAAGACCAAGACTGGGACAGTCTTTGTATTGGTCTTCGTGTTGCTTACTCAGTCTTGGTCTTGGTCTTGCTTGTTCGGTCTTGGTGTTGGTCTTGCTAGTGTATAGATAGTCTTGGTCTTGCTCAAATACTTCGAGTCTTGATCATGGTCTTGGTCTTGGATTTTGCTCATCACTACTTCTATATCATTCTCTCGCACGTTAAATCCTATAGATGTGTGTTTATCTCTTTTTACCGTCGCTTTTTCGTTTCATTGATTTTCAAATCACAACGATACTAAAGTTTTCACTTCAAAATACCATTTCATGTTTTATATCTGTGCATTTCCACCGTATTTTCAGTATTTTAATTATTACTCAAATAATTTACTTAAAAAATACAGAAACAATCGATTTATACATAAAATACCGTAGCAAATGGTATAATACCGTATTATACGGTATTTTTCGTTTTATACGTTTCAATACAAACGGTATAATACAGCACTTACATCTCTATAGCAACCGCATCGCGACTGTATCGATGCGAAAGCGCGACAGCATCGCTACAAAAAGTCGCCGCGGGCGAGATGCCTAAAAAGTACTCGTATAAGAACAGTGTTCGAACTTGTCGTTCGTCCATTTTTTCTTCAAACTTACTAAACCGATCGCGAGGGCGCCTTTATATTTCCCCACATCACAAGTACCTAGAACATTCTACCACACTCTAGAATATTATCGAAAACAATTGACCAGATAAAGAAAATGTATAGAGTTTTGTAGTGTCTCATTAACAGGAAAAGGAACATATATGGGGTATTTTCGGATACCCCTAGGTATGAGGAATCGAATTTTTTTGTATTGACGTCGCTATTTGGACCAATTAATCTTTTCTGCACACTCAAATATGAATTTAATCAAATAATTTGAATGAAAAATGTAATAAAAGTTCTGTTAAAGTGTTTGCCCAGGCAAAAGGCATTTATTGGGCGTTTACGGGCATTTATCCGGCGTTTATTCAAAGCGCCCAATTTGCCAGGGCATAAACCCATCTCTAATCACGCCTGTAATTTGACGTTGTAATTAGAATTTGACGTCACGGTTGGCGCAGCAGTTAAGCGATTTACTGCTGCGCTGCGTGTCGCGGGTTCGATTCCCGCACGGAACAAATATTTGTATGACCTACAAGTATTAGGTCATCCCACTTCCAGTGTCATATTTTTTATTTCCAATATTTATGTATTGCGCAATGGTATGCAATAGTTAATACATGTGTTGTCTTGTACAATCATGTTAGTTTAATTTGGTGTGTTGTATTGTCAAGACGTGCATTGATTTAAAATGGAAGATTTAAAAAAATCTATTAATGTAGTGGAGCAACGTATATTTCTAAAGTTTTGTGCTTTACTCAACTACTCTGGAGGAGTTGCGTAAAGTCACGACTTACTGGTAAAGTGTGTTGGTCGTAACGCCTTAAATAAAAGAACCGTACAGCGATGGCTTGAAATGTACAAACAAGGAAGACCCACAGCTGAAGATGAGCCGCGAGCACCTCGATCATTATCATCGACTAGATTAGAAGCAAGGGACAAAATCAAGGAAGCACTTCGTCAGTCACGTAGGGTCAGTGTCAGTGATCTCTCCACTCAACTTAACATTCCTCATTCCACTATACATAGAGTACTCACGGAGGATTTATGTCTGGTCAATAAAAGTGCAGTGTGGGTGCCCCACACTCTGAACACGGATCAGAAGGAGTTTCGTTATGAAACTGCGCGTAGCCATTTATCGTGGAATTTTATACTCCTCGTCAAACACATCAGTCACGAAGTTGGGTGGAACCGGGCACTTCAGCTGAACATTTACCACGTGCAGAGCTACATGAACGAAAAATACTACTAATAGTAGCTATGGATGTCAGAGGCATTGCTTTTTGGAGAACTTATGATGAAAATACAACTATGACTGGAGAGCCATATAAGTCATTTTTAGAAGAAAATATTCCTATTTGGGCAGACGAACATCATATAACGACTCCTATAATTTTACATGATAACGCCAGACCGCACAAATCAAAAATAGTTCAGAATTTAATTGAAGATAAAGGATGGATTGAAATTATTCAGCCGCCATATTCCCCGGATATGAGTCCTTGTGATTTCAATTGTTTTGGCCATGTGAAGAGGAAATTGTCGGGTACTCGATACAATAGCAAAAAGGAGTTAGATATTAAACTAAAGAGCATTATTGATGAATTAAATGAAAGTGGTACTTTAAATGGTGTTCAAGACTTGCCAGCAGTCTGGGAGCGAGTGATTAATAGTGGTGGAGATTATTGATTAGTGTCACAAGGTTATATAGTATAGTAGTCAGTTTTTGTAAAATAATAATAATAAAAAAATATGACACTGGAAGTGGGATGACCTAATAGTTGTTCCGGGTTTGGCTGTTTGTGTATGTGACTTTAAATGTTTCTAAACGCACCCCATAATACAGGAGAAATTCCTAGTGTGTGTGTTTTTTTTTTAAATAAACGTTGCCCGCTTAAAAAAATCCCGAAGGGTTAGGCAAAGGTGTACCTACCTATAGAATGTACACCCACATTTCACCATTTTTGTTTAAGTCCCATGTATGATAATAGGGGGCGAGCTTACTGCCATTAACCGGGCACAAATCCAAACTCTGGGCTGCTACTGAGAAATTCCAGACGGAAAACCCAATGACATGATGTCCGACTTGGGAAACGAAACTAGGACCTCATGCTAAGCAGTAGCGGTTGCGACTACTTATAGACCAACGAGGCAGTCGAGTAGTTGAGATTTCCACTTTCGAGAAAAACTTTTACATTGATTGAAAATGTTGATTCGAGTGTCTGAAATATAAAACAGTGTATTTGCCAATTATAGCTATACCGTATACGATTTTGGGCAATCAGCACGTATACGACTACAACGTGCACAATACAGATCCGCCTACTTTTATAGTGAAATCCCCGATAAATATTTTGCAAACGTAAAGAAAAGAACATGAATCCCCGTTGAATAAATAAGATTGCAATTACTTTAAAATTCCTTTTCATCGAGACTTGAATTTCGAATCAGCGCCTCATTTTTTTTCCCAAGCTTTGCAAGTTTGCTCTTTCTTTCCAGCCAGCGTTATCACATTATTTGCAAATTCAGTGATAACCATCTTTGTTTACGGCTCATAATATAAGACTGGCTGACTTCTGCATAAGTAAGGCGTTAAGAGCTCTCAAGTATGAAGGTTTTATTCAGTTATAAATTAAGTGGAACTTGAGTTTGTCTCGCATTGTTTGCCATCTACAGGGACATAAAATTATTCATGAATAATAGTTAAATAGGTGTCTTTTATTTTACTTATTTTATGATATTCTTGAACTGTATACCTACTGCAGAATATTTTCTTTTACTTTATACTGTAGATTTGCATCTTCAATTGGACATTGTCTCTCTCATTTTGATAATCTGTACGCATCGCTGGCACTTCAGCGATGCGGACGCATTTTTTTATGCCTAATGAGAACCCTTTTTATGCTTGTACATAATAACTACATACATATTATATTTTGATGTCAGCTTATTTATTGTATTTATGATGACCAGCTATTGTTTCAACAACTTATAAATTACAAAAGTCCCTGGTACAGTCTTCAAATCCAAATTTAATTATCTTGGTCTTAATTTGTCTTACGTCATACCTTCTTCAAATATTATTCTACGTTCATGTGGATTTTATTAAATAACTTTCTTCATGTAGGTAAGGGAAAATGACGGCGGATTTATTAATTATTTTTGTCTATGAATTCTATTTTTGTAAGAGGTACCTATCGATCAGCTTGAGTACCAAGGTCCACCGTAACCTACGTTTACCGTAAGTGATGAAAATAGATTTTGTATTTTTTTTTTATACGACTTTAACTTTATGAACGTTACTTAATTTTGATTTGTTGGTATAAACACATTAGAAAAACGAAAGATTTCAAATTATTCATAAAGAATTTTCTGGAAAACTTTATTGCTTCTACTTTTGAAAGAAAGTCACGAACTCCACATTTTTTTCATATGCCTTATTCGAAACAAATAAGTTCTTTAGAAACAAATAAGGTTGCCGAAAGCTCCAAATTATGCATTGAATTTGGGAGACGTGAGACGTTTGGGCCCAAATCGATATTTCGTCATCGTCTCCGACAGTTCGTGACAAAAGAGAGTCTAGGCTGTGATTTGGTTCTACACTTTGTAGTATTCAGAACTGAGGATATTGCAGGCAGACACGCTAGAGTTACCTCGACGACTAGGTGTTATTATGCTTTTATTTTTTGCTTTCTTTACAAAAACGGGGGAAATGTCGCTCGGTAATGCGACTGTGTGTGACTGTCATTTGTTTCTTTTAATCTCCGTTTTTGCACATAATTGTATGTTTTTTAGAATAGAATAGAATACGTTTTTTTTTTTTTTGTATAGGAACACAGCACAGGAATATTTTTTTCCCCCGGAAAACACGCTAGTTAGGTCCGTCATTACTGACAAATACATGCACTGACTGGACAGGTCCACTAAAATCTGTGTGGTTCTTTCTTCAAAAGACAGACACCATTCAGGCACCATTTCAGACACCATTCTACATTATCCACATGATCTGACCAAGATAATGTTAGAACTTTAAAAGAACCTCTGAGTTAGTTTCGTCTTTTCTTCTTAGACTAGTCAGATCGGAAAAGCCGACCTCACCTAGTTTTTAAAATATGTTTGACGTTTAAAAGTGTTTGTACAAACCTACTTACAGAAATAATCATTTATCATTGTGCTTTGACATTTCATCACTTCAGTCCTTTCACAGTAATTTTACCTGTGACAACTGCAACCCAACAGCAAACCTTATTACAACAGTAATAAAGATCACTGTGATTTTGACGTACTTGACAGTTGCAGCAACCAAACAGCAACATTATTACAACAATAATAAAGATCACTATAATTTTGACAGAATTGACAGTTGTAGCAACCTAACAGCCATTTTATTTCAATAATAATAAATATCACTGTGATTTTGACAGACTTGACAGTTGCAGCAACCCAACAGCAATCTTAGTTCAACAATAATAAAGATCACTGTGATTTTGACGTACTTGACAGTTGCAGCAACCAAACAGCAACATTATTACAACAATAATAAAGATCACTATGATTTTGACAGAATTGATAGTTGTAGCAACCTAACAGCCATTTTATTTCAATAATAATAAATATCACTGTGATTTTGACAGACTTGACAGTTGCAGCAACCCAACAGCAATCTTAGTTCAACAATAATAAAGATCACTGTGATTTTGATAGACTTGACAGTTGTAGCAACCCAACAGCAATCTTAGTTCAACAATAATAAAGATCACTGTGATTTTGACAGACTTGACAGTTGCAGCAGCCCAACAGCAACCTTAGTTCAACAGTAATAAAGATCACTGCGATTTTGACAGACTTGACAGTTGTACCAACCCAACAGCAACCTTATTACAACAATAATAAAGATCACTGTGATTTTGACAGACTTGACAGTTGCAGCAACCCAACAGCAACCTTAGCTCAACAGTAATAAAGATCACTGCGATTTTGACAGACTTGACAGTTGTACCAACCCAACAGCAACCTTAGTTCAACAGTAATAAAGATCACTGCGATTTTGACAGACTTGACAGTTGTAGCAACCCAACACCAACCGTATTACAGCAATAATAAATATCACTGTGATTTTGACAGACTTGACAGTTGCAGCAACCCAACAGTAACCTTAGTTCAACAATTATAAAGATCACGGTGTTTATGACAGACTTGACAGTTGCAGCAACCCAACATCAACCTTAGCTCAACAGTAATAAAGATCACTGCGATTTTGACAGACTTGACAGTTGCAGCAACCCAACATCAACCTTATTGTCACGAGATTAAAGATTACTGTAATATTGATGATGCAAATCAGAGCGTCTTATAACCCGAGTTTTCTGTCAATAGGAGACTAGCCGCTTTTTGCTATTGGGAGTTAACTTATCTCTATTGAGACCGCACACCCTTGTAGTTAGGTACTATTGTTTACCTATACAATACGAGTACATGCTATATTTATCTATCCATCTGTATGAAGATTTGATTTGTCAACCAGACGACAGTATCCCTTGAATAATAGAGAAATGTGGTTACCATCCAAGATGGCGGCATAATAACATTGAGACGGAATCGAGTTGAATGTAACTAGATTAATCGTCGGTCTGTCGTTAAATCGCTGTTTGAACTCTTGTACATAATGATCACCCTACATAAACTTGCGAGTAAGTGGCATAAGAGTGGATAACACCACTCCTCTAAAATCTCGGAATGATGGATGATAATGACGTTTTAATCCCGGGATTTAAAAATCACGAATTATTTATTGGACTTTATATACATAAATATCATCAACTCAACCTATTGCAGTCCACTGCTGGACATAGGCGTCTCCCAGATTGCGCCACAACACTGTCCTCCGACTTCCGCATCCAGTCTGTCCCAGCCACCTTCTTTAGAAATAATTCATTTGTTACCACTGATTGATTCGAATAATCATATTATATTTTTTGATTTGCCGGAAACGATTACGATTGAGTATCATTCATTCATGAAGTATGGTTCCAGTTTTTTTTTTTTTAATTATAACAAACCCCTACACATCACATCTTTTTTTAATTTATAACAAACCTTCCGGTTTTTTTTTATTGCTAAATGGTCCGGCTCTTGACCCCGCTCACGCCTGATGGTCTATGGTGGAACGAGCGTATTGTCCGCGATTTTAGAGGAGGTATTATCCAACTCTGTCACTTACTTCCTCGAAGTCTAGGTAAATATATTCTAACTATTCCGATCTCTGATAATGATAACTTAATCACGGATATTCGTGTTGATATAGGTACGACTATGAATGGCAGTTATTGTTCGTAATTTATATATTACAGTATCTCACGTTATGATTAACGTACTTATAAGAGAATGTTACGTATTTACTAACGATACGCTCTGTTTCCTAATTAGCGTGTTAGGGGGAGGTATCGTCTGCGAAGCAGTAATGCTTGCGAAGGAGGAGGCGGAACGCGTGAGGGAGAAGCAATCTCTGCGCCCTCACGCCCCTAATCGCCGCAGGAGACGCCCTGGGCGTCGGGAGTCAAGAGCTGACTCCCGGCCACCGTAGGCGCGGGCTTGCAGACGGCGAGCAATGGGCAGTTCGCCGTCTGGTAAGGACCAGGCTCGGGTCGACGGCGCGTTGTGTTCCACGCGCGCCTCAAAGAGATGTCAGCAGTGACGGGGCCCACTGGGGCCGATGCTTGCCAGGGTCGCGGGTTGTTCGAAAGAGTTACCGTGGCCCTTGGCACAGGCAACTGAAGGAACACGGGTGGGTTTTAGTCAGTAAAAGTCTGACACACCCTCCCGTTCCGCCCAGAACGGGAGAAGTTATTTGATAATTTCCCACCCAAAAAAAAAAAAAAAAGGGGGAGGTATCGTACATACAAACGTAAGTATATAATTTATGTAGCAGGTATTATTAAATCAAGGAAGGGCTCGTGATTAAGGGCCGATCCTCACTATAATGCCGTTCACAGCTCGTTCCCGATCCGATCTCGGTCTGGTAAAGTCGTATCATGTTCACATTATACAATCTGACTCAGTTCTTATAGTGAGGATCGGCCCTGATCGTGATTGGAATGGGATTCGAGCGAAACTTGACTGTTACGTATAGTATGAATGCACACATATCGCTCATCCAATGGAACAACGACGTAATTACGAAAATGTTTTTTTAACAGTTCTTGAGTTTTCTCATGAAATTATTACAAATTATTATTGATAGTAAAGTAACATACACAAAAATATTAAACATTTTAGCATAATGAATTTCAAACTTTTAAAACGTTCTCCTGAAAAATAGCTAAAACGTAATTTCGTCGTTGTTCCATTGGATGAGCGATATATTAATTGAATAATTTTATTTTTGAATAGACTATTATCACCCATAGGAGGAATCCTATTGAAAATTTCTCTTTTATTCAAAGTAGTTTAATTATAATGAATAAAAAACAAATTATGTGTCGTCCACTTTTGAATTTTCCAATTTTTTTTGGGGTCGGCTTCCAGACTAACCGGATGCATCTGAACACCAGTACTTTACATGGAGTGACCGCCTATCTAACCTCTACAACCCAGTCGCTGGGTACTACAATACCCTTTAGTAAGACTGGTTATTAGACCTTCGGGCTTCTGACTACCCGTAACGACTGTCAGATATACAAATGACAGTCAAGTAACTACGAGTAAGTAAAATACGATTTACCATTACATCTATTTCCAATAAAAACACTAACATTACACAATCTATCAGTAACAGACCTGGTGGCGTATTATGAAAACATACATTGAATCATCCTGTTTATATAGCGCGATAGGCAACGTTTACTTTTCTATATCTACTCATCATACTAAACATAAAGTATCATCGTTTACACGATGATAGATTCGACTCGAATAGGCGATTTTCGAAAGTTGACTCGTGTTAACCGTTTGTACGATACTCGAGTTTGGTTCGCCATTTCTTCTCAGGGGTAGTCAGATAGGAAACGTCGACTCGATCGAGTAAAATAGATTTCGATATCCTATTTATAGGTTAAACAATATGATTTACTTAATTTCACTTCTTTCCTTTTAAATTTGACAGCGACGAAAAATGGTTTTTCACGGAAACATAAAATCATGCTTCTTACAAGTTTAGAAATAAAAAAAAACAGATAGAAAAAAATAGAAAAAACGTTTATTCAGTTCCAAAAAATAATCTGGCGAATCTTTTATTACACAATTGTATTCGAGTTTTCGTTTCTCGGATGAGTGTGCGCACTTTTTTTCCGCTAGACTATAATGTCCCACTGTTGAGCAAAGGCCTCCCCCAAATCCTTCGAAGCATTCTTTCCCGGGATCGCCTCGATTTGACTCATAGGGTACACGTCTAGGTCATCTTGCCACGTCTTCCTGGGCCGGCCTCGGTGGCGCCGTCCATCGTCAGGCCCCACCGTGTGGAGATTAATTGTCGCCCAGCAGACACTGTGCATGCGGCTGACGTGACCCGCCTAATCCATCCATTCATTCATTTCAGCTTGGTAGCTTTTTACCTACATCTAAGACGTCCGTTTTGGAGCGCATCTTGGTGTTTCGTATTCTGTCAGTTCGTTAAACGCCTAAAATGCTGCGCTCCATTGCGCTTTGGCAAACCCCAAGGCGGAGCTTTTGTGATAGATCTCTATCTCTCATGTAATCTCTTCACCACCCTTGGTTGACTGGTAGAGAATGCCTAAGGCATTAAGTCCGCCTTTGTACCTTTTGTGAGAAAAGTTTAAATAAATAGATCGTCTGGCGAGTCTCGTAAGAATATTCTCGCCTCTCGACGGTCGAGGAAGTCTCCTCATGTAAAGCTCAACCTTTGAACCAAGAAAACTCAAAGCTTTGAAAGTATCAGAACCACACGACTTTCAATTGTTTTCTTTTTTCTTTGAAAATGTGGTGCGAGCTCTTGAGAAGTAATTCCATGATACTTATATTTGTTTGCGGTTAACTTTGTAGTGTGTTGACTTTGCAATGGAAATCGGCAAAGGAAAGGACGGTGGTGGTATAAAGATATTAGACGTTGGAAAACGTATAAATGAGGAGTTCGTTTATTTTGCGGTCGTATCTTTTTGCGTACGTCAAAGGAAATGGGATAGGAGAATTTAATTAGCGGCCTTGCAAGCGGAACGCAAAAAGAATATCACCATTTGGCAGGCTCCGTTGTTTATTACATTATTCATACAGAAATATGTTACTTACAAAAGAACCAACACGAAAATCATGTCATAACTCAGTTATTTCATAACAAAATACTGAATATGTTGAAAATATTATAGTGATGATAAATATCAATATCAAAATAAAAAAAAATCAAAAATGTTTATTTCAAATATAATAATAAAAATAACCCCACAGCCATATCTCTGCGTTGACGTCATGGTGGGGCTTGCGCGCTCCGAGCTCGAGGCCTATGCTGGAAGAGTTTACTTTGCCAGAACAGGTCTAGGGTGAGGAGTCAGACCAGGAGTGATATCAGTAGCGACACCACGGACCCTATCTCCCGGGAGAAGTCTTGTTCCTCACCTCTGGCTTGGCCGGCTGGAGTGAACAGAGCTCCTACCTCTTTCTTGGGTTTATTGGCCGACTTGAGTGGAGATTCGCAAGGGCAAACGTGTTCGGAGGAAGGAAGTATTTCAGTAAGATGCTGGTAGGGATCTTGACCGTACTTCCTTGATTGTTCTGATAGCCGTGGAATACCTCTTCAGCCCCCATAAGTACCTCAGGACATGTTGCTCCATTGTCGCTACGACACTATGTGCGACCGTTTTCGGAGACCCATTATTGAGTGTACAAGTCACCCCTTGCCATTTTATCCGTGTATATTATACTCGTATATATAACATTGGTCAGGCAGAGTACATGGTTCTTCCAAAGTTCAAGGTAACCAATCCGTTATAACCACCCACACCCATAGCCCAATATGTTTTGTTTCCATGTTCTGCAATAGTACTGCATCAACCGGGGTATGTCTTTGTGTGCACTTGCATAGTGCATGCAGAGATAATCGTCGGCGGTGCCTCCTCATCGCTTTAAATTGTCTAAGGGGCCTCTGCACTATATCTGGGCTATCTGTCACAAATGAACTTCTTGAAATCGACATCATCGTCTTTTCTTCTTCTTATCAAAATACATACAATATTGGCGATCGTAAGTGAAGAGCCCTTACGATCGCCTAAGTTGGAGCCTTGCAGCTATTGTCCTCCACATCTCGAAATTTCATTTGTTATTTTAAAGAAAATAAAAGACATACAATTAACACAATATTGGTGAATATTGTGTTAATTGTATGTCTTTTATTTTCTTTTGTGCGAATTACATTCTCAATCCAATAAAAGTTCGTTCCCAGGAGAAATGGGTCGATAGTAATATATCAATGAAAGTTCTTCCGTTGATTGACGATACCAGAAACGTTATTATTTATATATTTTCTGCCTTTTCTTTGCTCCTTAAGTGCTCATACACACGAGCGATACGCGTCAACGGCAGAGGTAGTTGCAGCCGTCGAGAACATACCGCTTGTGTATTTAAACACCGTGCGGCACGTTTTCGACGATTCATTCCGATCCAGCCCCCTTGCTGCCCTCTCCCAGCGACGCCCTAAACCGAGGTCCGTACCCTTCAGGATCCCCACGGTACCCCCTTAGCATGTTGAATAGAATAAAAATAGAATACTCTTTAATATGTACACCATATAAATTACAGACATACATATAGAAATTTTACAAAGGGTGACACAATGGGCAGTCCTATCGCTAAGAGCGATCTTTAAGGAAAACCTTTGGATGGATTGAAAAGGGAAGGAGAGACGAATAGTGGACTAGACGAATACACAGGAAGTCTGTAGTGTACCATTTACACGATACAATGAATACACACATAAAGTATATTATACTAATCTAAATAAATATATACATATAATATTAGACATGAAACAGGAGTAAAGAAAATATAATGATGCTGTTCAAGGAGAGAGGAAGTTTTTAAGGCCTGGCTTGAAGCCTTAATTTATTGAGGCATCCACAGGCAAGCCCAGTTAAGCAGTCGACAACTTCATAGGTTGAACTGCGAGATGCCATTCATAAAAAAAAAGTTTGCGTCGGCTGCAGTTGCCTCTGATGACGCGTGTCGCTCGTGTGTATGTAAAATAAGGTTGAGCTACACGATGACTTGGCTACGTCTGTTGGGTGGGACAGGTCAACTCAAACCTGCAGTCAGACGTGGCCCTGCGTAGTTAAATCCTATTAATAGAATGTTTGGTCTTTAAGAGACTATGATCTTTCCAGCTAGTTTCGGCATTTCTTTTAAGGAATCAGTCCGCTAGGAAATGGTGGCGCTATCCATTGACCAACAAATTGACGTGTAAAGTCACATAAACACCATTTAATTTAATTTGTCTCATAAATAAAATATGTAAACTGCTCCAAACATTCTGTCTTCTAAGTGTTTAATGGAACCATCACCTGCATGTCTGACCATTTTCTTCGGTAGGTTAATTCTGAACTACGAAAATGCCCGAACCCCATTTAATAATGTGGCACATGGAATCTCAAAATGGATTCACCTAAATTCTACCCTCATAAAGTACCACTATCTCTGCAATATTCACTTAGTTGGTATTTCTTATCACGTCATCCATGGCCGCTTTCAAGGCTTTTATGTCCATAATATCTGCTTTCTTACCAAAACCTTTATTCACTGCTTTGTCGACATTATTGAATTGATCTTCCAATATAGGAATTCCAATAATAGGGACGCAGAAGTGAACAGCTTCGATAAATGATTGAAGGTCTCCCGTCGTAATGAACAAAACACAATTTGGATGTGCTGAAATCCAGATAAATCAATTACGGGTAACTCAATTTTGATATCCGCTCTTCCACGTAATGTGAAAAGGGAGTAAAGGATTTCGTCAAGAAGTAGACAGAACCCTTTTACTACGTTCCAAATAATACTACTACTTGGTACTTCTACTTCTTATTGGTACTTCTTTATTCCCTAAAAAAGAATACATAAAAAGTAAATCTTTATTTACATTTAAATCTAGCCTGTTAGCTAATAAGTAATTTAAATATAATAAAATGCTAACCCCATTACTAATAAACGTTGAATAGCTTCTGTATTTGTTTTTGTATTAGTTATGTATTGTAGTTACACAACGCTTTATCTTCTTCTTTCGAAACCTAAATTACTGACGACTGAAAGATAGAAATCGGTGTGTCATCTGATATAATACGTTTATTAGTAAGGGGATAAGTAACTATAAAAATAAGAAATCGTCCAATAACGTCTTTCTTATTCAAGTAGATACTGACGGTGATTCTGGTTACCAATATATTTGTAGTATTTGCCAAAACTACAAACTCCAGAAGGATTTCTGATATTATTTAAAATCCCTGATGACCTCTGAAGAGAATTTAATTTTAAAAAAGTTTTTAGTTTATACTTGTTAGGATCAAAATATTTATGAGGTTTCAGAAGAGAGCGAATTAATAAATATGTTGTACTCTTAATACGGTTTAGCTGAAAGAACGTTGGTCTTAAGAAAATAATGAATATATCAACCAACCCAAAATACTCTGTTGCGTCACCCAATTAAAGACATGAACATTCTTCTAAGCCTTTAGTATTCCCTCATATTCCCATATTCCAGTCATATTAACTGCCTTGAAAACATCCAAAACATCTTCAATAATATTTTCTCGGAGGGTACTTCGACAGTGGACTGCGATAGGCTGACTTGATTGAGGGACGAACATGGTAGACAAACTCAAACTTTTTTTTTTAAAATAAACCAATTACAGGCAGAAAATACGGAGGCTTATGAATATTATTAAGTTAACAAGCGTAAACATGTTTCATTTTGCCCGTTTTATCTTGTCGTTTTCCTCGCAACAAGCCATTATTTATGCAGTATGTTTCCTTTGAGAACGTCTTCTTACAGTTAGTACTATAATGTGGAATGGTTATATCCTATTTGTTTAGCAAAGTATTTATCTTCTTAAAAGAGATTTTTTTTGTATAAACGCCGTTATGTTGTTAAAACGCCGTGCATAATTCATAATCATTCGACCAATTAGGCATTACATAGCTGGGTATGAGAAGTGGTGTCCAAGTGGTAACTTACGAGCTGTAGGTATTAGCTCCGAACCCGGTCAGGCGCCTTATCATCATCTGCCTAGCCTTTTCCCAACTATGTTGGGGTCGGCTTCCAGTCTAACCGGATGCAGCTGAATACCAGTATTTTACATGGAGCGACTGCCTATCTGACCTCCACAACCCAGTTACTGGGCAATACGATACCCCTTGGTAAGACTGGTTGTCAGACTTTCGGGCTTCTGACTCTACCCGTAACGACTGTCAAAGATCTACGAATGACAGCCGGGACGAACGGCTTAACGTGCTTTCCGAGGCACGGAGGGGTCTCGGTATGTAAAGCTGGTCACCCATCCACAGGCCAACCGCGGCAAGCGTGGCTTAACCTGGTCGATCGACCTGTGCGGCTGTTATTATTTAGCCACGGGCCCCTCAGGCGCCTTACTTTGTCTAAATTATTTCATAGCCACTGCTCTTAAAACGGTGAAGGAAAACATCGTGAGGGCACCGGCATGTCCTAGAACCAAACTTTTCGAAGACATGTGACATCTACTGACCCACACTGGGCCCGTCTGGTGGATTACGGCCTACTTCCTCACTCCCAGAGAGAAGGCCTATGTCCCAGCAGTGGGAATCTTATCGGCTGATTATGGATATTTGGGCATTTTTTTTATCATTCATTCTTATTGTTACAATTTATATAACTCCAAATCGATAAAATATTCATATTTCCTAACTTTTGTCGGAGATTTTTTTTCCTCTATCTCCTCAATATGATAGCCAGATATCTGTAAATAATTCAGTGGCAAACGGAAAGTCTGTCCAGTGGAAAAATGCGATTTTCCCAACAAAAGAGATCCATTGTGCTTTACTACTTCAAAGGGAGGTAAAATGCCACCTCTTTTAGCCATCAGTCGGCTAAAAGCTCCATTGAATTCAGAACCCACTTTCTCGCTGAGTAACCTGTAAATGGTAGAAATTTTTTTAACAGAAATAGATATAGAAAAAGTACATACAGAAAAGAGTATAGCCGAACAACCTATTGTTAAAATATCCTACTGCAATACTATCAAAATTTTCTTTGTACCTACCAAGACTGCTTAGTAATTTGTATCGGAAAATTTAATTAATTGATTGATTGTTAGAAATATTCTTAGAAAGAAAGAAAAAAATAGAAAGAAAATACATTTATTTAGCACAGACTGTAAGACACACAGTACACCTGAGACATACATCAGATAAAAACAAATAAAAATCAAATAACAAAGTGTAAACTCCGATGTAAGAAATTCTTCATAGTTATTTTTATCCATTATCAAAGAGTAAGGTTGGAAACATCTGTAACTAACGTAAATAATAAATCCCGGATCGAAGAAGGAGAATATGTATTATGGGCTTTGTTATGTAAATCTACACATTCATATAAGTAGGCGATTTTGAAAATGGGTTTTAAGTTTAAGTGGACTGTAATTAGAGGATGGCGGTGGTCGCCTAGAAAGAGCTGAATGATGAACGGGTGATCAATTGTTAGGAATAACAAGGAAGGAAGGAAAGCACGTCTTACCTTACTATATCTTCCCTCGCGACCCGTGTTCAGGACGATAAGCACTTGATCCCAGGAGTCTCTCGTGTATCACTTCACTGAATCACACCCGCGGGCGGTTTATATTGTTCATCACAGTTCTTAGCGAAAGCGGTTGGAGCGGATTAAGCGAATTGGAGCGGCCTGCGCGCAGCAGTCAGCACTGCCATACGGCGCAACAGTCTTCAGCGGACTCATCCACGCCTAGCTTATCCAAAAGCTTCTAGACGTGCATTTGTAGGAGGAGGAAAGGAATATATCGCCTGTTCTGACAATGACGTCAAAAAGAACTGTCCATTGGTGTTATTAATTAATTATTTAAAACCTCAAGAGATGGCGTTACCAGGCTTTGTAAATAAGAAGCGACAATCGATGTAACATCAATCAGCCCAGCCTTTCATACATAAATACAGAAACTTATAAATATTTCACTAGATTAGTCTAGTAAGACAGTTATTAACCGCTTTTATTTAACTATATTGCAGTATATAAATTATAAAACAAAAAAAAAAAAAAAACAACAACATTATGCTTGTCAGCTAGCCTACAGTAATGCTAGTAGTTCTCCTAGAATCGTTTTTTGCAGCGTGACTGAAGATAGAGACAGTCGCGACGCGACGGTACGACGTGTCAGAATGAACAATTTGCAAGAAGTTTTCATAGAAATTGTCCTACTAGAGTCGCGTAGCGCCTGTCTGCGTGAGCCTTAACTGCTGAACCAATGGCAAAGTAGATTTACGGCCTGATATGTCCACTACAATGCGTGCGAGCGCAACAACCATACTGATTTACAGATTTAGTAGATTTACCAAACAATGAGTCATCCATATCCGTGATGGCATAAAGCGACAGATTTAAAACACCGATTTATGGGCCATCAATTACTTCGGAAGTAGAAAGAAATACTGTTCTACCTAATGGCGAATTTGGGATAATTCGGTTCGGTTTTTCGTGAATTCAATAAAGAGAAACATGTACGTTCGTTACTTTTCCTCATCTTCTTTCATCACTTTTAAATGTTACATATTTTGTCCTAAGCATTAGTTTTACTGTTTTTCTTGTTGTATATTATTACTCAATTCTTTATTGCATTCCATGTGTAAGTATTACAAAGATGGTATTTCTATAAAGTAAAAGATCAATATGGAGGGTCCATATCGGGTCCATATCGGGTCGGGCACAGCAAAATTTGGAGAGAGGAAGAGGGCTTAACTTTTGCCCGCAGCTTTACACGCGTGGAAATCGGAAATTATCCCAAGAAACGTACTACAGCCCTGCGATTCTGTAACCATCTCACCGTGAAAGCTTGGGTGAAGTGAGCGTGGAGTGAGCTGTTATTTGCCAGGGATTAACACTATTAAGTGCTCACTTCACTTATGATTTCACGGTGAGATTTTTACAGAATCGACTGGCATAAATAGTAGATTGTTATACAAGGGTCGAAAGGAATTGATGACTTTCAACCGTGTTAAACACTCTACTTTTCATTTTGAATATAAGGAACGTAAGTCGTTTTCATAGTTTGTTTCAAACAACAAGCCAGACGGTAACATTGATCCAGGTTTTAAAAGTTTTCCGTATTATTAAAAGTTTAGGCGTAGCGAAGTTTTGTTTCAAAAGAATAGAATTAAGGCAGTATCAGATTAATAAAGAAGCCGTGGAATGTACGCTTTATTTTCTTTTACGAGCTTATAAAAAGTTTAAACGGTCGGAATTATAAGGCGAGCGAGCACCTTCTGTTGTTTAATAAAAACTTCTCTCATACCTAAATAATATTAAATGGCACATAATTTTGCCCCATTATTAGAAAATATAGGTAGGTATTTCATTTTCCTTTGTTGCCTTCAAGAAATAATCGGGAAAGATTGCCACTATTTGAATAGGACTATTTTTCACATAAAGTTGCCTTGGCTATTTTGTAGCGAGACGCTACCAATTTAGTTATGTAATTTTAATAGCTATATGCATTTGTCTCTAAAAAAAAAGTTGACGGGAAAAAAATCTTTTATCATTAAAGAAAGAAAGAAAAAGTATTTATTACGACTCGCACTGTAAGATCCTTAACACAATCATAGAAACATACAAAATGAAAAGAAAAAAAGGAAAAGTAAAATGAAAATAAAAACAGAAAGTCCTGTTCGAAGCCAAAAGGCTCCTATCTCAGTATGATGCTGAGACATTTAAAAATAAGTGTCGCAGCGCTGGTATTCATTAAGCCCGCCTGTGTACATCAGTGTGCTTGAAGTGTTAAATAAATATCATTGAATCATATTATGATATCAACTCAGCCTATCGCAGTCCACTGCTGGACATAGGCCACAACACCCTGTCCGCCGCCTTCCGCATCCAGTCTACCCCAGCCACCTTCTTTAGGTCGTCCGTCCATCTAGCTGGGGGGCGTCCCACACTACGCTTGCCGATACGCGGTCTCCACTCCAGGACTCGTCTGCTCCACCGGCCATCGGCCCTTCGACAGACATGGCCAGCGCACTGCCACATATTATGATATAGACATATGATGTCTTACACATCTTCAGTAGTCTGCAGTCTGAAAATCATAAAGGTCATCTCCCATTTTGAAAATGTGCGTAGGATCTTTTTCCACTATTTGCATTGTGATAGAATGATATGCAGATTTATAACACGAAACATCATCTGCCTAGCCTTTTCCCAACTATGTTGGGGTCGGCTTCCAGTCTAACCGGATGCGACTGACTAATATTTTACATGAAGTGACTGCCTATCTGACCTCCACTCCACAACTCAGTTAGTACCGATACCGATGGAAGACTGGTTGTCAGACTTGTGGTCTTCTGACTACCCGTAGTGACTGTCACAGATCTACGAATGCGAGCTAGAACCAACGGCTTAGCGTGCTTTCCGAGGCACGGAAGAGTCTCGGTATGTAATGGCTGGTCACCCATCCATGGACTGATCTCGGCAAGCGTAGCTTAACCTTCAATCGATCTATGCGGCCGTTATTCCTTAGCCAAGGCCCCCTTTTAATAAGAAAGCGATTTTGAAATCAAAACATACGTACCCATTATGAAACGGCTTAAAAATGTAAAATCATTGTGCGCATTTAATTTACATTCCACAAATGTAAAGAAAAAGAACCGTTATAGTTACCTACGTGTGAATAATTAATAGACATGCCATACAAGTCACGTCATTTGATCGTTCATTAGTCGGACTATTTACGTCTTTTTATACAGGGTGGTCAAAAAGTCGTGGATCAAACGAAATAAAGAGTAAAAGGAGGTCATTTCCAACAAAGAAATCTTTCTACAGCATTGCCATAATTCAATTGCCCTAAAAGTTATGAATATTTTGGTCTTCTTTAGTTTTGTTCGCAACAGAACTTTTTTATTATCTAGTGATAAAATAACACCGTTTGTTTTATTGTTTTATATCATGTTTTTTTAATTAGTCTAATTGTAAAAGAACTCCGTATTTTATTTAAAGAAAACAAAAATATTTATAACATTTAGGGCAATTGAAATATGGCCATTCTATAGAAAGATTTTTTTTGGAAATATGTGACCAAATGAAATAGAGAGACAAAAGAGGTCCTTTATCTCCCTGTTTCGTTTGGTTACTAAGATCGAAATTACCACTTCTAAAACATTTGTACCAATAATTACATGTTTCATAAGATACAACGTCATCGCCAAGAACACTACAAATTGATTCCCGTGTTTGAGGAGCATTTATTCCTTGTTGAAATTCATATAAAATGCAGCGCCGAATGTGCTGTTCATCAGTTTCCATCGTAAATTTTACTATTCTGAGAGGTTATGTAACATGCATAGACTTGTCGTTTGGTGTTCTGAAATCTTGGGTTCGATTCATACAAAATCACAAAAGACCGCTGAAATATTTCTGTTTTAAATATAGTTTTAAGCTCTGAGAAAAAATCTGTAAAAAAATTAAGTCATACACCTAATAAATTTAATATTATTAATAGAAAAAAATCATCATTCATTTATCAAATTAAATTCAATCGAAAACATCCATCGGTTTCTTATTAAACTTCAACTATATCCGACGATCCAGCCGAACGATTCTGTAACCATCTCACCGTGAAAGCTTGAGTGAAGTGAGCGTGGAGTGAGCTGTCATTCGCTAGGGATTAACACTATCAAGTGCTCACTTCACTTATGATTTCACGGTGAGATTTTTACAGAATCGACCGGCTGGTTACTTATCTCTTTTGGTGACTGTACACGCCAATATTAGATACTGAGTAGATTAGATACTTAGATAGCCTGGCTATTTGTAGAATGTCGGTATTAGGTAGTAATTGGGTTGAAAAGGTCAGATGACAGTCGCTCCATGTAAAATATGTCGGACAGCCGTATCTGACTAGATTGAAGATCGCTCTTGGAATTGAGTGGTCGGTAGTCGGATGGGATTACGAGTACTTGCCGGTCGATTCTGTAAAAATCTCACCGTGAAATCATAAATGCACTTAATAGTTTTAATCCCTAGCGAATGACAGCTCACTCCACGCTCACTTCACCCAAGCTTTCACGGTGAGATGGTTACAGAATCGCACGGCTGGACTGGGCTGCAATAATCCACGTAACATATCAATATGTAGCACCTGACTAGATTGAAGACCGATCCTAACATTGTTAAGAACTGACTGGTCTTAAAGAAGCCAAATTACTTTTCTAAATGTTGAACGAACAAATTGATTTTAGCTACAATCATAGTGCTTTCGGGGATATTAAAATACACAAGCTAATTCAGAAATCATGGTTTTGTAAAATTCCTGCGATTTTCTTCTTCTTCTTAGCGTGCGTCTAAATGGACTCAGCCCAGACTTCGGCTACGTGTTTGGTGCCATTATGTCCCATCATTTGTGGAACATTCATATGTCATATCCATCATATGTGGAGGATTCTGTAAAAATCTCACCGTGAAATTATAAGTGAAGTGAGCTTGAAGTGAGCAGTGTCACTGTGTGTGTGAGTGCTCACTTCACCTAAGTTCTCACGATGAGATTTTTACAGAATAGCACTGCTGCACCACATTTACACAATTCCTGCGATGATTGAAAATATGGCAGTCTGATTTGATTGCGCGAAGCCCTTAGCAAGCATATGCGAAAAAGCCAGTACGTTAGAAAGAGAAGATTTCAGTTCACATGTTCGCTTTAAAAAGGAACAAAAAGTGTTCCCGGTCATAAAATAAAGCGAACCGCGTCATAGTTTCCTAAAAACCGGCTGTTTCGAGCGAGATTGTGAGTGGGCTTTCCCGGCATTTAAAACTTTAGCGAGAGCACGATTTTATTTCAGTAAAGTGGAGTATATCATATGGAAATAAAGTTTTCAATAAAGTATTAATAAACCTGAAAAAGCCCGGAATTAAGTCCGCCTTTGTACAGTATGTTTTTACTTGTGCACAATGTTTTAACAAACAAACAAATAAAAGTGAAATTAGATTTAACCTGGTTCGTTTAGCTTCTTTTTTTTAACGTAATTCTAAACCAGACGGTTATCACTGCTGGTTGAGGTTACTTATTGGTGATGTTCTTCAGAAAGGTCAGTTGCGAGCACTCGCAACTTAGATGTATGAACGTAACCGAAGCAAGAGTAGGTATGTCAGAATCATAACCGGTGGCGTTTTGTAGTTTCTGTCTACCCCCGTGGGAAGAAAGCGGTTAAAGTTGAGGTGAAATAAGAAAGATTTCATGTCAAAATAATGACAAGTAACTATGTCAATCCGTAATCAACAGCAGCAAACAGTCGGTCGATTCTGGAAAAATCTCACCGTGATAACTAAGGTGAAGTGAGCTGTGAGTCATGCTGATGCTAGGGATTGACACTATGGACGACTCACTCCACGCTAAGTCAAGCCAAGTTTTCACGGTGAGATGGTTACAGAATCGCACGGCAGTTCTAGCCCAAAGTCCCTTTTAGATGCTAGCCTCTCCCAGGCTGCGCCACAACAACTGTTCCTCCGCCTTCCGCATCCAGTCTGTCCCAGTCACTTTTTGAAGGTCTTTGGAGCAGTAAAAAAGAATAAATTACTATATATATACAACGTGTAACGTTAAATGCGCAAAACCTCAGACACCCCAACTGATTTTTAATTAAATTGACCTATTTCAGAGAGAAAATAAGTCATTAAAAAAATTGTAAAAGATTTATGTGCTGTTTTAGTTTTACTGGCCATTGTGATCGTTTCTTGCGTCTACGACGACGCTTTATCAAGGGAGGAGTCGTCATCGGGCCGCTGCGCCGCGCTGACATTGACTTGCTTGACCTATTAATAAATAGACACGGCAACGTTTTTAATGAAGATTTTTTGAAAAATGTGACCTATATTAAAAAGTGGTTCAATTAATTCTGCTTGTTATTCTGATCAAACTATTTTCAGGTTTTGCGCATTTAACGTTACACGAAAAAAGAAAAAGTAAGGAGAGCAGTGGTGGCCGTAGTAACAGCCGCGACTTAAGATTTGTAGGTCGTAGGTTCGAACCCTGGAAGGCGCTTTAGTTTGTGTAAATTATTTCATCACCACTGGTCTCAAAAGGGTGAAGGCAAACATCGTGAGGAAACCGGCATGTCCTAGAGCTAAAAATTCGATGAAATGTGGCATCTACTAACCCGAATTAGGCTCGCGTGGTGGATTACGGCGCCCTCGCACTGTGGAGGCCTGTGTCCCAGCACTGGGAACATTATAGTCTGATTATGCTATATAAAATTGAAGTGGCAGTGGGCTGGCCATGTCTGTCGAAGGGCCGATGGCCGGTGGAGCAGACGAGTCCTGGAGTGGAGACCGCGTATCGGCAAGCGTAGTGTGGGACGCCCCCCAGCTAGATGGACGGACTACCTAAAAAAGGTAGCTGGGGTGGACTGGATGGGGAAGGCGGAGGACAGAGTGTTGTGGCGCAGTCTGGGAGAGGCCTATGTCCAGCAGTGGACTGCGATAGGCTGAGTTGATTGATTGATTGATATAAAATTGGTATACTTACCCAGAATAAACGTCACTGTACAGACGCCAACACATCAAGCTACCCGAAACTGTCAAATTTTCCCACTCAACTTTGAACCTTATGCTTTAGCGATAAAGTTGAAAATCTATTAAAGGAATCTGACAGATTGTAGTAGCTTGATGTGTTGGCGTCTGTACATCCACTCTACAAGAACGGCATCAAATCCTTCTGCATCATCAGTCAATAGTTTCTGCACATTTGGATTGTTGAGTTGTATTGTTGAATTTAATTTCAATTTAATTCCACAGTTGCATTCACTGTTTTCATCATCACATAGAGAACTGTGCCTGTATCTTCGATGTTTTTTTTTTGTTTAAAATATGTTTATATTTGATGCTTTTTCTGAAAATGTAAGAAAATCATAGTTAAACAGGTGCTTATAATATTTTTTTTTTAAATATTATAAGCACCTGTTTACCTGGTCACCTAACGGTGGGCTTGAAAAAATAGGTCCTAAACATATTCTTGCAGCGCATTTCAGACCTACCTACAAACGTTATAATTCAAGTCTCAACATCATAGCGACAACCAATACCAAAAACTTGTCGAAAATTTAGGTTTTTGACAGCTTAACAACGAGATATGCGAACGTTCTTAATAATACCGGAAAATGCCACTCAAATATTTTTACAAAATCATTATTTTTTTAGTCCTGCCAAAAATACTATCTCTTACTTCCTTTTCTCTTTTCTCGCATATTTCTAACTTCAGACTACTTCAGAATGGGTTAGACTACCCATAATCCCATTGCCGCACCAATGCTGGTTTGCGGGCGCCTCTACGTCGCTTGTGCAAAAACTATAATGATTTTTGTTCAGAAACTACAGAATTAGATTTATGCTCAGTGTCAGCAAATAGATTTCGTTCTGCTTTGTTAAAGAAACTGAAGGATTCCGATGTATAGTTATTTGACCAGTCTTGTAGTCTTACCCGCATAGATTGTTCATTAGTAAAGTTATAATATGAATTGTATATGCTGTGGATAACGGTGTGAGTTTCACATTTATATAATATCTTTGTTTATATTATTTGCGCAGATATAATGTGTTACTGTTTGTTTGTCCCAAATAAATAAATAAATAAATAAAATAATTACAGCATTAAATGATCAAAAACAAGCTTACACTAATTAACAAATACACAAGTTCTCATACATCTAGTTGACAACATTGTGTTGGAAACTCAATTCGTGACTCCAACACTTATAAAGGCTTTCAAACTTCAGGAATAATAAACGGATATGTCGGGAAAGTTCGCCCATTTCACGGCAAAATGTTTGCATAAATGTTAATGAATGAGTAAAAGGTTGTACAGTCGTTGGCACGTAGGCAAGGTTTTGGCGTGGCGGGAGTAAGTTTGCGCATGTTCGCCAAGGGCTGATTTTTAAATATTCACATAACTTGATCTGAAGAATAATTATGACAGTTTCACATATTTTCTACACAAAAACTGTCAAACCGCAATATTTATTACTCAGATAAAAGTTATCTGTCATTCGCGCACGAAAGGTTCCGTACCAAAATCTATAAAAACGGCAAAAAAAGTCTGTTGTATACAACAGACATTTTTTTTTTTGCCGTTTTTATGTCTGTTGTATGGGAGCCCCACTTAAATATTTATTTTATTCTTTTTTTAGTATTTGTTGTTATAGCGGCAACAGAAATACATCATCTGTGAAAATTTCAACTGACTAACTATCATGAGATACAGCCTGGTGACAGACGGACGGACGGACAGCGGAGTCTTAGTAATAGGTTTCCGTTTTACCTTTGGGTACGGAACCCTAAAAATCAGCTCTTAGCGCAACATAAAAATGGTCACTTTTATTGCTTGTCACTATTCTATGGTTACTGGCATAATTTGTTTCTAAACATGTCTGTGTAGAAAAAAAGTAAGTTGCGTGCACGTTTGTGTCCATGTGAAGGGAAAGGCGACGTCTTTTCTCTTGGGTGACTTTACTTGGTTGGTGAAGCTGTAATGTAATGTTGTGAATGTGGACCATATTTTATGCTAAACTAGTTTTGTCCACGCGCGTGTCTTGCGACTTTTTTTTAAGGATCAAGTTTACCCTATGTCGGGCTATTTCACGGTCTGTTTAACTGTAGGTTTCAGAGAATAGAATAGAATACTCCTTATTACTGTGTCCCAGAATTGGGAAAGTTATAAGCTGTTTATGCTTATTTAATAATTTATTTATTTATCCTCACACTGGAACGCCATTCAGCAATTACACCAACGGAGCAAAAAAATACTTCATGTGCTGGTTTCCATCCATCCTGTGCGCGGTGGACATCGAACGGGCGGCGATGGATCACGTACGCTCACGCATGATCGTCAAGACATTTCTCCATAGCCCCATCACTCCTTATACTGTGCTGTGTTTGTGCTGTGTGTACGCTGTTGTATATGTGGCTGTTTTGTTAGTTGAGTGGTAATAGAAAAGGGGGGCATTTGCCCAGCGGCGGGAAAATACAGGATGCTTATAATAATTATTATTATTTTATACTTATGTGACACTATGGGCGATCTTACCACTAAAAGCGATATTATTATTATTGCACGGTTGGCGCAGTGGTTAAGCGATTGGCTGCTGCGCTACGTGTCGCGGGTTCGATTCCCGCACGGGACAAATATTTGTATGACCTACAAGTAGTTGTTCCGGGTCGGGCAGTTTGTGTATTTGACTTTAAATGTTTGTAAACGCACCCACAATACAGGAGAAATACTTAGTGTGGGGCAACGTTTTTTTTAAAGAAGTAGAAAGAATGAAGATTTTAAAGACAACCTTTGGATAGATTTAAAGGGACAAGGAGAGACAATACTGCAGAATGAGAATAAAACCAATATTAACTTACTTGGATAAATCTTAGTTATTAGTAACTTTGATGTGTTGTAACTCTTTTGTAGCGTTTTGTATTGGATAGGGCGTGATGTATGTCACCTAAATTTAGGGGCAAGTTTTAATAATTTGCAAAACCTCACGGATGTTGGTGCCGATTGTCTTGTTCACAAACTAAACTAAGTTTTAGTTCAGTGCATCTTTTTCTTTCTATTTCATTATGAAAAGGACAAAAATTATAATATTACTTTAGTCCTGTCAAATTAAGATACTCCAGAGACTAGTTTAGACGTGATTAAAAAATTGGCTACTAAAAATACGTCAACTTACGTCAGGCGCTGAGTAATTTATTATTATAAAAAAAAATAAAGAATGACTGGTCAAGATTAGCCTATTAAAAACTATTTATCAGTAGGAGTCCGCATAGAGCTGCAGCATAATAATATTATCTGGAAGAATGTATGTTCCAGCATCACGCAAAAACTACCGAATAGATTCTCCGTAAATATTTCTTGTACAGACGCCAGCACATCAAGCTACTACAATCTGTCAAATTCAACTTTATCGCTAAAGCATAAGGCTCAAAGTTTATTGGGAAAATTTTACAGTATCGGGTAGCTTGATGTGCTGGCGTCTGTACGTATGCACACGCTACCTATGCAGGTATCTATATGTCCTGTAGGAGAGTGCCAATGACGGATGTAGGTCAGGTGTAAGTGATGGGTTGAGGGTGAAAATGATCATAATTAATTTATATGAAATTGTGTGGAGGTAAACTGCATGTAGGGGTTTTTTCATGATAAGTTTCTAATTTTCGTACTTAATGGGGAAGCAATACAACAGTAATTAATAGCTATACCTAGTGATAGTTTTTTTTAGAATAGAATACTTACAACTAAAATACTAGTTTTGAAATTATATAAAATTATCAATAGAATTAGCATAAAAAATATGATTAAAATCTCGATTATGATTGTAAATGTTCGCTTAGTCAATCCCTAGTATTAGTGGGATGAGAAGCAAGTTTTCACGTTGAGAATTTTACAGAATCGACATGCAGATTTTATTTTTTTTTTGCAAGGCGTAACTTTAGAAGAGAAAATACTCAACAAAATGAAACCAACAAATAAGTCCCTACCTCTAGAGAAAACAAAAGGCTTCACGCCGCTTAACCTCTCAGCCTTTCTAATCTTAAGTAATGAAAATCTTAATTAACCTGAAATCTTATAATCTCGCACTCACAGTTCGCTTCTTTGAAGTGATTCCCGCTGTGATGACGTCAGACGTCAGTTGACACAGTCGCTCGTCTTATAATCTTTCGCAAACAATGGTTGCTTGATTACCGCCCTGTGTTACCGTCTTAACGTTTGTGTTGTAGAGATTAAAATGTTGGCTTATTAGTAGATTCACACAAATTTACTCGCCCGAATCATGTGAATCGTTACTCTTTTAAATAATATTATTTTTTCTATAGCAGACTCGCACCAACAAAACGGGGTCTCCATTTTGTTACAGCTCCACAAACACGGCTACAAGAAAATGCATTGCAAAAGGTTTTTTAGCCTTTCAATTTACTCACTCACACTAATTAAAATCTTAATGAACAAAATTTTTATAATCTTACCACCACTGAGTTAGCGCTAATGCAATGTTTACCGACTTACAATCTTGTGACGTCATGTGTCAGGGTTTCTATTTCAAAGCGACAAACAAGGCTTGTTTGATTAGCGCTCGGTTGTGCGCTAGAAATCTCATGGGAAAAGAAAGGAATTAAAGAATTCACTACCTACTAGAAAAAAAAAAATCTTTTAGATAGCCCTTTTTTTCCATGGGATGGAGTGTATCCATGAGGGAATTCTTCATAATAAAAAAAATAAAAAAATAAAAATCGTTTATTTGGAACAGAAACAGATACAGTCTTAAACAGTTACAAACGATGGCAGCTGCAAAAGTTAAAAACTGTGGCGCAGTTGCCAACGCCCTTCTCCTAGCAAGAAGATACGTGTTCCAGATTAAGTGAAGGGCATAGATATGGTTAAGTTTTTCTGGCGGCTACTTACAAGTTGTAGGTCGTAGGTTCGAACCCAGGTGCTATACTTTGTGTAAATTATTTCATCACAACTGCTCTCAAAACGGTGAAGGAAAACGTCGTGCGGAAACCGGCATGTCCTAGAACCAAACATTCGAAGACATGTGACATCTATATTTTTAATATTTATATTTTTACTTATTGTTATTCTGTTATGTCTTTTATTGTTCTTCTTCTTATTATTTCTATTGTATTATTATGATGTAATAATTATTAATTCATTTATTGTTCATTTAGTGGCACTCATTACCATTTTTGTTTGTAATATGCGGATAATGTAGTGGGCCACAATATTGTTAACACTCCTCATAATATTCTTATAATTTGTTATATTTTATATTGTAGCTGTTTATTATCCCTCAATAAATAAAATAAAATAAAATAAAATCTAACAACCCGCACTGGGCTTGCGTGGTGGATTTGATCTGAGGAAACTGAGGGATACGCTAAATCTGAGAATCTATAATTTTCAGTTTCCAGTCTACAACCGTATAAAAGAAGAGAGAAGTTTATGTTTGTTTGAAATAAACAACTAGACAAGACATGATAGCTCGATATATCCAAAGAAAACTTCTCTCCCTTTAAGTTTTCACCAAGGCACTCGCAGATAGGCGCGGCGTGACTCTATATTAGAACAATTTAGGGTATTGCGAAGGCGACAGCCACGTCTATTGGCGGTGCCCAGTAGTAGGACCAATCTATTGGGTAAAGCTCCTATGACGCGCACCTTGCGTGTACTTAATGACCTAGCGGACGGGATAGATCTTTTTACTTGTTCTCTGAGTGAGTTCACAAAAACCGCGATGCACATTATATGTTATGGCAAATAAGAAAACTCTAATTGTGGCCACACTATTGAATTAGGAAATCCCTGTAATGATAGTGATGTTGAATAAATAAATAATAAATAAATAATAATTTCCATGAAAATTGTTCTACCAGAAACGCTTCGCATCGTCGTCATCGCGTCGCGCGTGTCAGCGGAAGGCTTAAAAGTGCCAAATAACTAAGTACAGTAGTTTATTCGGTACTTCAATGAAAATTTCAATTTTTGAGTGACAATTCTGTCATTGAAAAGTTTTAGCGCCAGAACCATTGTTTACAGCTCACAAAGTACTTTCTCGCGTGTCAAGCCTTGATGACTTCACGTGTCATGCGCTCGTATTCCAGCCGCCGTATTACTGCAAACAATGCCTGTTTGATAATGGCTTCAGCTCTGGGTATTAATGGAAACGGTTACATATCTGCAGTGTAAATGCTGTAGGTATTGTGTAAACAGGAATTCAGTAAAATAACAAAAGGTAAAACGTGAATTTTGTGCGATTTAGGGGTTTCTGATGTTTAGTACGTATCAATCAATCAACTCAGCCTATCGCAGTCCACTGCTGGACATAGGCCTCTCCCAGACTGCGCCACAACACCAACACAACACAAAAGTTCTACAGCAGTCGTGCCAACAGGAAAAACATCGACAGAATTTAATTTAACACCGGTGTACCACTTGGGAAAAAGATTACCACGCAGATTGCTACAACCTATAATAATATGAGATGTAACAGAGTTTAGCCGGTCGATTCTGTAAAAATCTCACATTGAAATCATAAGTGAAGTGAGTCAATACCTACCATTACGGAATGACAGAGCACATTTCCCGCTCACTTCACCTAAGTTCTCACGGTGAGATTATTACAGAATAGCACTGCAGTACGTAACACACTATCAATCTCAATCTGAATCATTTTGAAGGATATTGCTAATCCATTGCTTCATATTATGTTCGATTTTGTCTGTTCGACAACTTAAATAACGCAATGAATGTTGTTGAACTGTCAAAATGAAAGTCATTGCTACTGGTAGTAGGCATGTTACGCATTACCTCGCTCTTCGTAAATGTGACACATAATATACCTTTTCAAAGAGACTTGTCGCAGAGTTATGAGTGCCAGAGACCAAGCTCTATAAGCCCGTACTTTTTAGGGTTCCGTACCCAAAGGGAAAAAAAGGAAAAAGGAGCCCTATTACTCCCGCTCTGCTGTCCGTCCGTCCGTCCGTCTGTCACCAGGCTGTATCTCATGAACCGTGATAGTTGGACAGTTGAAATTTTCACAAATACTAAAAAACAGAATCAAATAAAGATTTAAGGGGGCTCCCATACAACAGACATGATTTTTTTTGTCGTTTTTATAGATAATGGTACGGAACCATTCGTGCGCGAATCCGACTCGCGCTTGGCCGGTTTTTCTATATTGTGATGCGCCATATTTACGACCGTGTGCTCTGGTTTGACAAAGAGAATGTCACGCAGATTTGTAAAACCCATGACTGGAAGCAATGTACAGACGCCAGCACATCAAGCTACCCGAAACTGTCAGATTTTCCCAATCAACTTTGAACCTTATATTTTAGTGTTAAAGTTGAAAATCTATTAAAGAAATCTGACAGATTGTAGTAGCTTGATGTGCTGGCGTCTGTACATTGGTTTTTGTGTTGACACATCCATTAACATTACCCCTACTATTGTTACAGGTAATCTGAAGAGGCGACTGGGACGGGCGCGAGGCTTCGTTCTCCGAATGTTCGACGCTCTGTGCAACTGCACGCAGACCGCTGCCGCCGCAGCCCGTACCACTGCCCGCAACAACCCGTTTACCAAGCGTTAACCCGATCACATCTCACATGTAACAAGAATTTGAATTCATAGGGTATCAGAATATAGTACAAACCAGAATACAACTACGGTCATAATTTCTTGTCGCGCAATGTTACAACAACAAAACGTTGGTTTTGTTGATTTAAAAGTACTTCAATTTTTTGTTTTTATAATAATCTAACTGTTTATCTTCTAGTGACTTTAAAGGTTTATTTATTAGTGTCAAATGTGAACAGCACTGTGGGCTACATTAGGACGAAAGTTATTCATGTTTTTCTGTTTCTATCATTGCATAACTTTTGTTTGTTTGTCCTATTTATTAAAATATAACAAAAATCGTCCAGTCGGGCGATTTTTGTTTTGTTGTTGGACGTCCTATACGTAAGACGGCTAGATTGGGTAACTTTTTAGAAAATCTGGGGAAAAATGTTTCCTCCCTTTCTGTCTCATGCAGAAATTCATACAAACTAACTAAAATACAAGTGTCGAGCAAATGACAAACTACTATTCAACATATGTAGTTTTGTTGCCTCAATTCTATGCGATTGTGCGCTTTCTGGTTTGTTCTGTATTCTGAGTCCACTTGTAAAAATCTTGAACTCATGGTACGGACCTTCTCTCAAACTTTAGTTATTTGATATAAGGGGGGGGGGGGTTATAAAGGGGTTGGGTATGGATTACAAAGATTAGAGGTTTATTGATTTTTCTTCCCCTTTATACAATTTAATTGGATATCTGGTATTCTTTGATCGTCGAGTTTTCGTGTTTTATTTGCTCGATTTTGACAATTCGTTAAGGGTTTGGGCATGCCTCGAGCAAGGACAATATTTGGCCCCAAAGAAACAATTTAAGTTGTGTACATTTCGTAACAGCATTTTTTAAGAGCGAAAGTCCTTTAATGGAACGAAGGATAAAAGAATTATGATGCTCAAAGTTTTCATTTGAAAATTGAAATGAGTGTTAAGGATTTCTGGCCTTAATTCCTTTTTTAATAGGGTGGACCATAAACGGCAAAATTGATTAAAAACACTCGAACTTTGTAGATTAACATTATATTATATTGTGGTGTCAATGAATAAGTGTTATGAAGCCAATATCATATCAATTGACGTGAATATTCCTTTTATTATTGCAACAAAATAGTTAACATATCTAAAAACTGAGTGAAACCTAGTATCCGTATGTGATTGACTGTGTAGCTGACTGTTTACCAAAGATGTTTAGCCAGTAAATGTGTATAAATGTTTACCAAAAAAGCAAGAAAATGTGTTTCCTAGATTTTGAAGACCAAAGCTCCCTTATTCGCAACTATTTGCTATGTTGAATAAACACTATCTCAAAATCTGTCCTTGTCATTTAATCTCAAATAAAACGAGACGGCAATATCACAGACCAAAAATACAGTTTATGAATAAGGGAGTGAATCTACTACAGCTTCGATAGTCATTTGCATAGAGATTCAATTATAAGTCAATCTCTTGCAAATCAGACATGGCGTATGATAGCAGTTGTTTGTTTTTTTTTTCTTCATCAATGGGCGGAGTCAGGTTTTTAATAAGATTTTTAGAGAGGATTTTCAGATAGATTTTTGACGACAATTTACTGCAAATGTACAACCTTCTACCCTTTCGGTTTGAAGGGTGTTTTGCGACCTCAAAAACCCTGGCTGCGCCCGTGACTCTTTCTAAAAACCTTAGTCTTCCTATTTAGTGTCCCTAAACGGTGTAACATGGTGTTATGTGATCGGTGTGATTACGCTTATAGTTCATAAGGTGTATTTTAATAATAACGTTAAAATATCTGAATACAAGCTGTAAAACTTTTAAATAAGTCTCTTTTGAATCGCGAAGACGCGTCGGCTCTCACATTTCGTGGAACGTTCGAATATCCTGACGAATTTAGAACAGTTAAGTTTTAGTAGTCAGATTATGGAGGCTAGCAGAAACATCAACGCGCAACCTGTAACCATCAATTCAGCACAACATTCTAGATCCCCTAGGATAGAAAATTTTTGTCGGTTATAAAAAAAACACAGCTGTTGAATACAAAACTGCAATACCTACACGGTCAAAGTGTCATAATCATCTGCCTAGCTTTTTCCCAACTATGTTGGGGTTCGGCTTCCAGTCTAACCGGATGCAGCTGAATACCAGTATTTTACATGGAGCGACTGCCTATCTGACCTCCACAACCAAGTTACTGGGTTATACGATACCCCTTGGTAAGATTGGTTGTCATACTTTCGGGCTACTGACGACCCGTAACGACTGTCAAAGATCCACGAATGACATCCGGGACCAACGGGTTAACGTGCTTTCCGAGGCACGGAGGGGTCTTGGTATGTGAGGATGGTCACCCATCCACGGACCAACCACGGCAAGCGTAGCTTAACCTGATCGATCGACCCGTGCGGCTGTTATTATTTAGCGACAAGACACAAGGCACACGGTCAAAATGTATGAAACAGAATTTATATACATATTTAATAACTGACGAAGTTTTTAACACACACGTGTCCAGAAACATGTACTGAATCCATAGATATTTCTATGACTGAATCCATGGTAACCACTCTGTGTTAAATGAACAACAGTTAGGAACAGTTTAACTCCTTAATGTGTAATCAATATATATTATAAAAGAAAGTGTACAATGTGCGTGCCGCTAAAAGTCATAAATGAGTCCCGGTACGATCAAGGGACTTACTTGTATATGGTGTGGCAACCCTGTATCTCCTGTCCATGAGTAAGGTTCCCGTTTTTACTTGAAGGGCATGCTTTTGAAGATATAAGGGCTGGAATTTTCGCCCTCTAGAAATTTCTAGAACAGTCCAGAACATTCGAGAGTATTCGAGAGCATTCCACAACATTCCAAAATGTTCTGGAATGTTCCTGAGCGAAGCCGGGTACCCCAGCTAGTAAAAAATATATTTATAAGAAAGCATTACGCGTCTTCGTGTTATCTAGATATGTATGTTAGATATCTGTACTCACTCTTTCACCTTATATAATTTTTGTGTAGAATATAAACTGTTGTTATTATTTTTTTCAACAAAAAAGGTAGAGGTACCTTCTCTCTATACAAAAAAAAATGTAAAAAATGTATTTTTACCTGCAATACCTATTATAATGTAACTTTTATACTATCTACCTATTGTAATAAATATAAATCATTTATATACTAAAATATTTTATACTTATCTATTACAATGTAATTTTATACACCACTTGGAATTGTTTTTTTTTTGTATATTAAGTCTCGAATTTTCATGCAATGAAATATACTTCGATAGAAGCCAGAATTGATTTTATGATAATGTTTTTTCTTCAGTAATTATAGTTAAGTATTTGATGCACAAAATATGAACGAAATAAGCGCAAATTTAAAATGAGTCTTAATTTTATTAAACTATTTATAAGTTATATTTTTCCTGCAATACATAGTCGTAAGATACTGTGATTATTTTGTATTATAACATTAAAACCATATAAACTTCTAACTTAAGAGAGAAAAAAATAAATAAAAACGTATGTCATGATAAGAACATAAATGGGATACAGTGTGTGAAATATGTCTTTTACAAAAAGATTATAAAAAGTTAATATATATATTTTCAGTGTAAAAGTTTCTGTAGTTAAATGTTCACAAGTAAATTAAGTGTTTAAAAGATAAATGTTCAATGTGATATCCTGCCTGTAATACCTTACTTCCGGTGTGATTCTACAGAAAACTTCTTCTAAAAATAAAGTGATTTTATAAAAGATTTTTATTTAATTTACCCTTATGCCTTATAAAATATACTACATGGATAGATAGACGTGCGGACAGATAAATAACACTTTCCAAAATTATTCAAGGATATCTGCTACGCAGCTACGCGGTCGTAGCAGTGTGAGCTACGTCGTAGCTCGAGCGTAGCAGGACGCGTTCGGGGTCCAAATATTTCCTAGATTTTATGAGCTGTGCATTGTGCACGTATCTAGTGTATATAGTAGGTAGGCACGAATTGATTTTCTTTTTTGTTGTTAAGTCATCATCTGCCTAGCTTTTTGCCAACTATGTTGGGATTGGCTTCCCGTCTAACTGAATGCAGTTGATACCAGTATTTTTCATGGAGCGACTGCCTATCTGACCTCCATAACGTAGCAACTGGGTATTACAATACTCCTTGGTAAGACTGGCTGTCAGACTCGGACTTCTGATGACCTATAGCGACTGTCAAAAATCCATAATTGACCTCCAGGACCAACGGCTTCACGTACTTTCCTTGGCAGGGAGGGGTCTTGGTATGTAAAGATGGTCTGGTATCCACGGACCAACCGCGGAGCTTGAGGTCAGATTGGCAGTCGCTCCAAGTAAAATTCTGGTATTCAGCTGAATCTGGTTAGACTGGAAGCAAACTCCAACATAGTTGCAAAAAGGTTAGGCAGATTGATTGTCATGTATATTTCAAACACAAACATAGTAAAAATGGATACTTACTTACAAATCCTTATAGCCCAGTTATCTTCCTCAGCCATCTTTCTTTATGGCAAACAGTAGCCATTATGCGGATGCTACGTTCCGTGACTGCCGAGTTTACGGCCTAGTTATAAATATCAGTCCATGAACTATGTCGTAGCCACGCACTGTTGTAAATCACAATATGTTAATCACTACGCTAAGCGGGCTGATATTGGTGAATTTGTGATGGAAAAATCATGAATTAAATGAAAGAAAGAAAGAAAAATTGTTTATTCTGCACAAATAAAACGCACGTTACAAAAAGAAAGACATAGAATATCCACATACAACGTAGTCAAAAGCCTCGTACTCAAGCATATAAAATGTTGACAGTTTTGTCCATTGCTTTATGTCAGGGCCAGAGACCAAAGGCAACACATACTTGACATTGACAGTGACAATAAGTGATAACAAGTGATGCGCCCGCGATAAATACTTAGTTTTTTACTAGCGACCTTCCAGATTTATGTGCTGTATTTTAGTTAAATACTAATGTAATATAGGTACACATAAACCTTCCGGAGTAAATACTAATGAGGGTGGACACCGCATCAACATCCAATTGCATACTCTGTATTTCCGAAACATCACAGTACATAGAAATGGTAGAATGTGTAATTACTATTGACTTGCCTTCAAGAATCGATATGTAATAGTACACTCACTTTTCCTTTTACCCACAACACTGTAAAAATTGTGTGTCTACTAACTAACTTATCTACGAGTAGGTACCTTCCTTCTTCAAGTAATTCTTATATTTAGTTTTAAGATTACCTTGTATTTCTCATGTTAAGTGAATTGTATTCTTTTTGAGAAATAAAAATGTCTTAAGCCGTAATTGTAGTATAGCAGATCTAAGCGGTCACACAGAAAGACACATTTCAGGCATTGTGGTTCGGTTTCTGAGTTAGAAACCCAACCACAATTGACTTGAAGTTTATGCTGTGACGCGGCTCCAAATTTTCTACTCTCAAGGTCTTGATTCTGATGAATTCCAGGAGGTCTTCAGTCACCGTGAAGTGATGCAGCATTAAGAAAAGGACAGAAGATAAATATTAATTTCATCCTGTCAAATTAGGATACTCCATAGACAAGTTAAAAAATTGATTAAAAAATTGGCTATTAAAAATACGTCAATTTACGTCAGGCGCTGGCTAATTTGACAGGACTAAACTAATATTTATCTTCTGTCCTTTTCTGAATGAAACAGAAAGAAAAAGATGCAATGAACTTAAATTTAGTTTGTGAACATCTCTTGTTCACAAACTAAAAAGTTCATCGGCACCAATATGTTTCAGTCTAATCTAATTTATGCTAGTTATTCTGGATAGGTGCGGTTCCAGCTTATGAGCTGGCAGAGTTACTATAGCAGCTAACAATACAAAACAGGTATGTCCACCAATTTATATGATTAAAAAACCGGCCAAGTGCGTGTTGGACCACACACAAGGAAGGGTTCACTAGTTGGAATGAATTAATCCCAAGAACAAACTTAACATTGTAGTTGAAAACCATGTTCTCCCATACATTGCAACTGCAAATGTAAGTTGGTCGACTATTACTTGTGAACTTGTAAAGCGTACTTAGCTGTGATAGTTTTCCTTTTAACTTCGTTATATATACTACTACCGTGAATTTTTTACAGATCCAAAAACAACCATTTAGCTGGAAGGTGAGGAGGACACTTGACTAACAAAAATTGGCACTTTAAAGCTTAATATTTCACAAATGGATCCCTGAATCGAAAAATTAATTCGACAAACCCGCAATATTTTTGAACGGCCTATTCAACGATACCCCACGCCATGGGGTACCTAGTCGAGGAAAATTAACACTTTACGTTTACTGGAGGTACCCTAAAATCATTTTTTTCATGATTTTATTTTACCACATTGTCGGCGTGATTAATATGTATATCCATGCCAAATTATAGCTTTCTAGTACTAAGAGTCTCTGAGCTAAGCTACAGACGGACGAACGGACGAACGGGCAGACGGACACGACGAAACTATAAGGGTTCCTTGTTGACTACGGAACCCTAAAAAGCCCCATACCAGTAATATATCAATCAAGCTAATTACAATGACTCATAACTGTGATCATAATGTAATTTTTAATTCCCTTTACAGAAAATTATTATTAAACTTTCCCAAGAGTTGTTGGAAAACGACCAACCGATAGTTAGGTAAGGTAGCTTAGCTTTAGCTTTGTGTTGATGAAAGACGAGAATTTCTTGATACTTTAAAATTTTCAATGATTTATTAACCCTTCGTATGCCGGAACGCAGGTCCGCGCTCCAATTTCTAAAGGCTTCAAACGTAGATCTGCGCGGTTTTAACTTTACTCAAAAAAAAAAACATTTTATTTGTTTTTTCGAAAAAAACAAACAAATTAATGTAAATATGTAGGTGCTTTTTCGAAAAAAGTAATAAAATCGCGCAGATCGTTCCGAATTTGGAGCGCAGACCTGCGTTCCGGCCGGCATACGAAAGGTTAAGTACTAGCTTTTGTCCATGGCGTCACTGGCTTGAGGGTTTAATTTATTTGCACACAAGATAATTCCTAAGCTCCAGTCAAAACCAGTCCAGCCGTTTCGGAGATCAACTGGAAAATCAAACAGACAAACAGAGAGTAAAAAAAAATATATATATATGTTATTAAAGTTCGTTTTGTAATCCCAGAGACTAATATTTTATTTATTTATTTAAACTATTCGTACAAAAGGTACAAAGGCGGACTTAATGCCTTAGGCATTCTCTACCAGTCAACCAAGGGTGGTGAAGAGATTACATGGCAGGTGCTTTGGTTGAGAGGTGCTATTTAGTATAGGTATTCATGTATTTATGTATACTTATTTGTGCTTATATTCATATGTAATTAGTTACATATTATATTTACAGTTTTAAAAGATTATGCGTATATTTATACATATTTAAAATATGTATTCCTCAATTTTCATGATTGCACCTACTACTGTTTGTGTCTGCATCACCCAAAGGTTGACGGGTAGAACATGCCTATGGCATTAAGTCCACCTCTGTATATCTATGTGCTTGAAGTATTAAATAAATAATCTGACAGGTGTAATGTGAAACTTCTTTATTGAAAAAAAACGCAAACACAAAAGACTTGAATGTCATAGGGGATTAATAAACGAACTCTATTTATTTTTGTGTCGATCAGACTTTCTCTCTGGTCTGCAGAAATACTGACCAGTAATAACTGGTCAGTATTTCTCTCACAGCTCAAACTGCTGAACGGATTGCGCTGAAATTTAGCACAGAGATAGTTATTATGACATAGGCATCCATTAAGAATGGATTTTCCAAAATTCACCCCCTAAGGGGGTGAAATGAGGAATAATAGATTAGTAAAGAATATTGTTTATAAAGAAGTTCTGTAGAGTATTACGAATTTAACGCGAGCGAAGCCGCGGGCAAAAACTAGTGTTAAAATAAAACTGTAACATTATGGATTAAATAAATAAAAAATAAAAAAAAAAAACAGTTGGTAAAAGGCCAGGCAGATGACTTAAGTTAGTGAATCGATCATCATCAAAATTATTACTTATATTGTGTGTATTAGAAATTGATCAACATAAACAGGATAATCTAGCTGATCACAGGAGGATATGTACCAACTTACATACTAGGGGTAGGTAGTATCGCGGACACTCCCGCCTGACCACCACTAAGTAAATTTTTGCTTGCACTCAAAAATAGAAGCGCTCTCTAGTAAATGCGCCAAGGTCAAATAGTTCGTCCGTAAAATTCACAAAAGGATTACAGCCGGTCGATTCTGTAAAAATCTCACCGTGAAATCATAAGTGAAGTGAGCACTTACTAGTGTTAATCCCTAGCGAATGACAGCTCACTCCACGCTCACTTCACCCAAGCTTTCACGGTGAGATGGTTACAGAATCGCACGGCAGGTGATGCGTCACTAAGCTGCGCAGTGCAGGTTGCAACTAATTGCGTTTTCGCTATCCTAATTGGCGAAAATTTGAAGGCGGCGTGGCTTGGCGCCGCCGCACGACTTAGGCGAAAAAAATTAAGTAAAAAAGTTAAGTAATCAAGTGGAAAAAGGCCGGGATGGTACCTACTTAGCCACAATCCTTAGGTGCATTTCTGAAAAGAGGAAACGAATAATAATTTATAAGACCACACTATCCATTTTCCTGCAACGTTCCATCGAAATCTAGAGCACGCTAAACCGCCTGGTATTGCAGAAATTCTTGATGGAAGATTGCATTTATAATGTGGAACGGAGGGGATTGTAAAAGGTTGCCCGCTACAAGCCGACGTTTGCAATTTTCTTCTTATTTTATGCATACATATTTTAAAAGAGAAACATCTGTCGAGATGCCAGAGGGGTCATTACGTAACACAAACAGTAGCAACAGCTTTCATTTTGACGGATCAACAACATTAATTGCGTTATTTACGTTGTTGAGTAGACGAAATTTTCGAACATTGTGAAGGAATGGATTAGCCATGTCCTTCAAAATGATAATGATGATTGATTGTGTGGTTCAGGAGGGTTCATTGTTTGGAACTATCATAATGTAATAACCTGTAAACAACATGAAATGCAATAAATAAATGAAATGAAATGTTATGCAATCAAGGTGCAAATGTTTGTGGAGTTTTGTAGCTGTGAGACTCTAATGCTAATACAGTATTTTATGTGAAAAAGCGTCGCGCGCTTTACTTGTGGTAACCAAGTGTACAAACGCGCTGTGAAGGTATGCGTGAAGACGAGTAGTGTCAACGCAAAACACATACGACTTCTGACTTTGCCACTGTCTCGGATGGTACAGACGCCAAGCAGTTCAAGCTATCCGAAGCTGACAAATTTTCCCAATAAATCCTGAAACCAACCACACGATGGAGCTTCGGTGAAACGCAAGCCTTTCTTCTTTGGGTGAGCAACAATAATTTTGGGAAAACGAAATCATTTTATCATCTGCCTAGCCATTTCCCAACTATGTTGGGCATCGGCTTCCAGTCTGAACGGACACAGCTGAATTTCAGTGTTTTACATGGATCGACTGCCTATCTGACCTCCACAACCCAGTTACTGGGTAATACGATATCCCTTGGTAAGACTGGTTGTCGGAATTTCCGGCTTCTGACGACCCGTAACGACTGTCAAAGATCCACGAATGACAGCCGGGAGCAACAGATTTACGTGCTTTCCGAACCTCGGAGGGTCTCGGTATATAAAGATGTTAATCCATCCACGGACAAACCGCGGCAAGCGACCCGTGCGACTGTTATTACTTAGCCAGGAGCCCCGTTAGTAAAATTATCTACACTAATATTATAAAGAGGAAAGATTTGGTTGTTTGTTTGTATTGAATAGGCTCCGAAACTACTGGACCGATTTGAAAAATTGTTTTACCATTAGAAGCCGACATTATCCCTGATGAACATAGGCTACTTTTTACCGCGGGAAAATGCTTTATTCCTACGGGGAAACGGGTAATAGGACAATGGGTAGTATGAATTATCCTCCCGTACTTATCTTTTTCACATAACTTCTAAACGGCTGAACCATTAGGTTGAAATTTTTATATGGGTATTTCGATGGTTTCCTGGATTATTTTAAAAATACAATTGGAACCGGTAGGCGGCGCTGCTGTCGGTATGTCAATTGATCGATTGGGTTGAAATTTTGTATGTGTATTTCCATGGTTTCACAGACACGAATGTATTAAGCCTGTATATACCTAATTTATCTTTCTATACATATATAAATAAACAAATTACATTAACCACATTATTTAAGCAACATATTTAGTTTATAACCAGGATTAACACATATTACACATAGGATACTTTTTATCTCGATATTCTCAGGGATCGACACTTATGCGGGTGAAACCGCGGGACGCTGCTAGTTTATAATATTTTATTATAGGTTCACGGATTTAACATGAAATCCGTTTGATTTGGAAATGATTAACGAGTTTTCAATTAATTCCGTCTACATCAACAGGCACCTACCTCCTACGAGGTGATTATAATCATCCACCTTTTATACCCACAGCATATAAAGGGGGACGTTTTCCGAGAAATAATAATTTAGATCGGGTCGGCTCTGAGCTCGAGGGCCATCAATTGGGTCAGGCCAGCCAAGTAAAGGTTTATTTTGCCTCGCCCATGCCTGTATCGACAGACCGTAACCTAATAATGTTCCGTAAAAGCTGATATTTTCGAGCCTGTGTTAAGTAGGTACTAGGATAGACAAAATGTAAGGGGAGAAGGGTGTAGGTGTAATTGGATTGTTTTCATGTAGGACCTAAGTGTACTGCTTAGCACGTGATGATGGAACGCTATTTATGTTAGCTAATTCAGTAGTTAAATCTATATTTCTTCATATTACCTATGAAACCGAAGTTTGTTTGGTTGAACGCGCAAATCTCAGGAACCTCTGCTTCAAATTGAAAAAAATATTTTTGTGTTGGATAGTCCATTTATCGAGGAAGGCATCAATGAAAAATGTTGCTAACACGGGAAAAATTATTCCTTTTGAGAGCTTCCGTTGCGTACGCTTCGTAAACGGTTAAAGTTACGAAAAAATGATGTATGACGAAATAGTTCCCCTTTAAAAGTTCGAAAAAAAGTCCACGACAGCATATTATGTCTGTCTTTTAAGGTTCACTAAGTATAACCTTTTTTATGGTAATCAAATTTGTTCTAAAATAATTCATTATTTGCGAAGGTGTTTTTATAAACATGATATTATTAATCCTTATCCAAATAAATACATTATTTACCACAAGTATTTAATTTTAAACAGAATTTTCCTTGACATCATTTGATTTCAATGAATAGGTATCTTAGGAGATAATTATCATAGTTTTAAAATAACTCCACAAGGCGGCCGGTGATGAGGGGGGAGGGCGCTGGCCATATTTTAGTAGGTTTTTCCTCAAATTAACGCGAGCGAAACCGCGGGGCACAGGTAGTGTTCTTATAAGTAGAAAGCAAGGATAGATATCACAGCACCCTAATTGCGTAACACACTATTACTCTCAATTTGAATCATTATGCATCCATTGCTCCAAATGTTCCTAAAATGTGTCTGCTCAACAACGTAAATAACGCAATGAATGTTGTTGAGCTGTTCAAACTCAAACTCAAACTCAAAGCATTTATTTCAAGTAAACCAATTACAGGCACTTTTGAATTGTCAAGGGGTCGGTCAGTCAGAAAGATGAAGCTAGTTGCCCATTCCAAAGCGTAGGTACCTGTGGAGAAGAACGGGCAAGAAACTCCACGGACACTCTTTTAAATCATAAAAATTGTTACAAAATGAAACCCATTGCTACTGATAGCGTGATACGCAATTACCCTGCCTACATATTGCGTTACTTTTGCATAGGTGGTGAAAGCAGCAGGGTAATTGCGTTTCATTTCAACATTATTCCTTATTTACGTGAATGAACTTTGTGACCTACAAATCAATCACGCACAAGTCTTTTCGTACGCCGATGATACCGCTGTAGTCTTTTCTGGTGATACTTGGCATGACGTCAAACTTCGTGCTGAATCAGGCTTGGCTAAAATTGCCTGGTGGCTGGGAAAAAATCTGCTTACACTGAACATCTCAAAAACTAATTATATATGCTTCAGTGTCTGCAATCGAACACAACCCAGTGACGATTTCAATATCAAGGTTCATGTATGTGACGTCGACAAAAACACAACCTGTAGCTGCTCAACCATAAATAAAGTTCCATATTTAAAATACTTGGGCGTTGTCATTGACCAAAGACTATCTTGGTACCCTCATCTCGATCAGATTGCGAATAGAGTTAGGAAATTTAGCTGGATGTTCAAGACTTTGAGATACGTTGTTCCAAAAAATCTCTTAAATGGAGTATATGTCGCTCTTGTGCAGTCAGTGTTATTATATTGTATACCTATATGGGGTGGTGCCGCGAAAACGAAGTTTTTAGAGCTGGAGCGAGCACAACGCGCTTTGATCAAGTGCATGTACTTAAAAAAAAAGAGATACCCAACCGAAACTTTGTATAAAATTAGCAACTTGTTCTCGGTCCGGAAACTTTATATAATACAAATTGTTTTGAAAAAACATAAGTCCGTTGTTTTTGACGCCAGGTTACAATCAAAAAGAAGGAAAGACATCGTAGTTAAAGTCCCTCAAACAAGGACCTTATCAGCCAGTACACAATTCTGCAAACGTTCTGCACAACTGTATAACATTTTTATTTTTTATTTTATTTATTAGGGAAAACAAACAATTACACACTATAAATGGTTAACAAATAATTGGCACGAGACTGCGTCAGTGTGCAACTAACTTCGTTATCCACATCTTATATAATTAAAATTGGAAGATACATGCACGAGTACAGTAAGCCTTAGCTTTAGTACTAATACTAATACTATATACTAATTATAAGAGAAAAAACAAAAACAACAAATCTACAGTTACAGAAATAAGTAGGTTAATCCTCAAAGTCTGTGATAGCTTTAAGTATATCACTTCGAAATCTATTAGCTGACAAAGAAAATAAATCCAAACCTGAGAATAGGGTGTTATAATTTTTTGCTAACCGACGTAAAGGCGCACGATTCCCCGCATTTGTGCGACACGAGGAGACAGCAAACAGCGGGTGACCGCGCGCCCCGCGTCTTATGATACTCCTAGGTACAACATAACATAATCTGTTTGTTAAATCTGAGCAATCGTATTTGTTATTACACAGGTCATAAAGAAACATGCTTTCCAAAAAGGTGCGTCTAATATTCAGAGTAGTAAGTTTGTAATGTTTCAATAAATTACGGTAAGAGGTAGTTTTACGGAAGCATCGGTAATGAGTGGCTTTAAGGAATTTATATTGTACAGTTTCAAGGTTTTCTTTGTATTTTATATAGAAGGGATTCCAAATCATTGCAGCATACTCCAACTGTGATCTCACCAAAGATTTGTATAAATGAATGTATGTATGAGTACGTTTAAAATCAGTCATGCATCTCATCATAAACCCATACATGCGAAAGGCATTACTAACAATCTTATCTATATGTTGATCAAGATGTAGTCTGTTATCCAGCAACACTCCAAGGTCTCTAACTAAATTAGATTTGTGCAATAAGGGGTTATTTAAGTTATATGTATGAGTTATTACGTTTCTATTCTTGGTAAATGTTATTGATGAACACTTTGCAATACTTAGTTGAATTTTATTTTCGATACAGTAGGTCGAGAATCTATCCAGATCCTCTTGAAATAAGAGACAATCATTTTTGTTTAGAATTTTTCTAAAAATTTTAAGGTCGTCGGCATATAGTAGAAATTTGGAATATCTGAAACACTTATATATATCATTTATGAATAATATAAACAAGAGAGGGCCTAAAATTGAGCCTTGAGGCACACCGGATGTAACATGTATGGATGTAGATTCCAAACCTTTAATGACTACTTTTTGAGTTCTATTTGAGACATACGATGTAAACCAACGAAGTAAATCACCCCGAATACCGTTGAAAGCAATTTTTGTTAATAGCAGTTCATGATCCACCTTGTCAAAAGCTTTTCGAAAGTCCGTGTACACCGCATCAACCTGTACTTTTTGATACATGTTATTAAACAAGAAATCAGTGAAAACCATTAAATTTGTGACTGTTGATCTTTTTTTAACAAATCCATGCTGTTGTTTTATTATAATGTTATGTATTATAGGATAAATCTCATCGTGGACAAGTCTTTCGAAAAGCTTCGACAAGGTGGAGAAAATAGAAATGGGTCGGTAATTTTCAATATCATGCTTGGATCCAGATTTATGTACAGGAGTTATATTAGCTCTTTTCCAAATCTCAGGAAACAAACCTTCTGCAATACATTTGTTGTATAAAATATGTAGGGGTGTGCATATGATTTCTGCTGTTTTTTTAAGATAAAGTGCTGGTACACCATCTGGCCCAGGACCTTTTGTAGTATCCAGTGATTTTAAAGCTTTTAAAATTTTATCATTACTGAAATGGATACTATTAATAAGAACACAATTTTTGTCGTACAGTTGCGGAGGTAACCAAGTACTTTTGTCAAACGTGGAGTGTTCGTAGACAGAATGAAAGAATTCCGAGAACATATTGCAAATTTCAGTAGGATCACTCGAGGTATGGCCTTCATAGGAAACTGTGGAAGGTATGCCGGCATTAGTTTTACGATTTGAAATATAACTCCATAAGTATTTAACGTTTTTATTAATATTTTCTTCAACTGAGTCAATATAGTCATTGTAACGTTTTTTACATTCAGCTTCAAATCTTTTTCTTAAGAAAGAAAATTGTTCGTAGTCTGATATGTTACCGTATAACTTCCATTTAATCCAGGCTCTATTTTTGTTCTTAAAAATACGTATTAATGACTTGGAGAACCAACAAGGGAATTTAGACGAGCGTAAGGAGGCTACAGGCGTATGATCTTTTATTGTTCGGAAAATAATATCATAGAAAGCATTTACAGAATCTTCAGCTGCCAATCCGCTCAAGGCAGTAATCCAATCAACTTTACACAAGTCTTGGTTAATTAGGTCGTAATTGGCTTTATAAAAGTTATATTTAGTTACTTTTACTCGTGAAAACGTTAATTCAGATTTATAAGGAATGGTGGAACAAAACGGGGGATGATAATTGTCTTTAGGTAATAATAGAGAAGATGGTGCGTAAACACGACAGTTGTTATTACTTATAATTAAATCAAGAACACGCTCTTTATGATTTTTTAAGGAATTAAATTGGGAAGCATTAAGTACTGACATAAAATTATCTAAATACTTACAAACAGACGAACTACCATAACAATACAGTGCCCCAGAAAGATCGTTAGAGCAAGCATGCCACTCCACGTCCGGTAAATTATAATCTCCAAATAAATAAACGTTACGCGAATTTAACCTATCCAATGTACTAAGAAGGTTCTCAAAGTGAACATGATAGATCTCTTCAGAAGTTTTAGGTGGAATGTATGTTGCACCAATGTGATATTTGTCCCGATCGCAACCAGGAAGCTCGATAAGTACGTGTTCTATATGGGGATTTATAGCAAATTCAATAGGTACGCATACGGCATTAAGCTTTTTAACGACAGCCACGAGTACTCCGCCCCCTTCTTTTTTATTCATATACATAGTCAATAAATACGTATATATTTATTAAAAAAACCATTATGACTCAAAAAAACCATAAGTGAATGGCAAAAACACTTACCTATAATGAAACCGAGGCACTACTTCAACACGTACATTGACACACACACACACACACACACACACACACACACACACACACACACACAAACATACACACACAACTCCTCTCCACGCATAAACGCAACTTGCAACCGAAATATTGTAAATATTTAACTACTTAGCACCTAGATACTTGTTTTTCTTAACAATTTGAGTATTATTTTGTATACTTATAATAGATAACGTCATATTTGCATTATTACTATGTACGATTTGTTGTAAAAGAGCGAAGTCTCCTAACACAGGCACATCTTGCTTAAAAGGGGGCTTCAATCACAATATTGTAAATACCAAGACCTGTTTTGCAAATAAACGATTTATTTTTTAATATATTATTTATTTTATTTAATTGACCTATTTCAGAGAGAAATTAAGTCAAAAAATTGTAAAGGTTTTATGTGCTGTTTTAGTTTTACTGGCCATTCTGATCGTTTCTTGCGTATGCGACGACGCTTTACCGAGGGAGGAGTCGTCACCGGGCCGCTGCGCCGCGCTGACATTGGCTTGCTTGACCTATTAATAAATAGACACGGCAACGTTTTTAATGATTTGTTGAAAATAGTGGCCTATATTAAAAAGTGATTCAATTAATTCTGCTCGTTATTCTAATCAAACTATTTTCAGGTTTTGCGCATTTAACGTTACACGTTGTATAATATTACAACGCCATGTGTTGTAGATACTTACTCAAATAGAGGAGAAAAAAAAAATAATAATAATAATAAATTTTATTTCATAAAAAGGAGATTGTAGTATATGAGGCATACACAGAGTTACACATATAGGTTTGTACAATGTCAATCACAATCTGGTGGGTGAAGTTCTGTTTTCCTAGCTAGGTTACAGAATAACCCGTATTAAGGATTAACAGTCCCTGTCCCTTACAAAAGTTACAAAAAAACTAGTACAATATTTTTTCTTTTATACTACAATATTTTTTTAATAATTGAATACGTGCTGGTGTGTGTGTGTGTGTGTGATTGTCTGTGTGTGTGTGTAAGTGGTATGTGCGTGTGTGTGAGTGTGTATGTAATGTAGTGAAATAGAGAGTGTGTGTGCGTTTTGATTGAAGTTGAGTGAGGTAATATTTGATCTGTCACTGACACCTAGTGAGATAATTTTCTGTTTCGTCATAGCTTTTATTTTGAAGAAAAGAACGTAGGATTTTTTTACATTTAAAGTAAGATAGTCCGTAGATTAAGCAGAATTTGTTAAATTTATTGTACAGAGTTGGACCTAAGCAGTTGCAAAATCTACGTGCAAAAAAGCTGAAGAAATAATTGAGTTATAAGCAAAAGAGCCTTGATAAGAGGTACTTGCTTGCCTACCTACCTTTTGCCCAGGTCGGGTTAATCAAGTTATCTTCGCGACAATATCCTGCCCAGAATGAGAAATTCTTTGAAAAGGATATCGAATTTAAACCGCAGTAGGTACTAGGTAAAATGTATATAGGTACCCACATATGGCATATATGGCTGATCAAGATTTAGAGAAACAAACAATTTCCCGCAGAAGTCGCAGACAGAATCTAGTTAAGTATAAAGAGGTAAAAGAAGGTGTTCAAAGATCCATTGACCATCTCTGTTGGTTGTGAAAAGCTGAAATTTTGTGTGCTAAGACCTTAAAAAAATGTAAAAGTGTTTGTACAACACTACTTAAGAAAATAAATCATTTATCACTTATGTTCTAGTATGTATATATGCCGAATTTTATCCAGCAGCTATTTCGGCTTCATATAGAATTTCAAACTCTTCAAAATTGGATTTTCGTTTTAAGGGTATCGCAAACGTTGAGTATAATTTTAAAGCATCATTTTTATATATGTTGTAATTATAATCAAGGGCTATCTGTTCCTATCTTTAACATTACGCTAGGACTCTTCGGAGCCGACCAAAAAGAAAAAAAAAAAAATAACCGGTCAAGTGGGAGTCAGCCTAGTGCACCGAGGGTTCCGTACAAATTTGTACGTTTCATGATTCTAGGTCAACGGGAAGTACCTTATAGGTTTGATTCCCTTGCGAGTGTCAAAATATTATGCGGCATAAACGGAACATAAACGCCCGTATATTTTGATTGCGTTGACTTAGAAGTTTGATTTTTTCACTGCTTCAAGGGATTAGGTAAGGGATTGGGGCCCTGAGTATTTAATTTTAATTTCAACTTGATAGTTCCACGCGTTACTGAGAAAAGGGGTCTTGACAGACGGACAACGAAGTGATCTTATAAGGGTTCCGTTTTGCCTTTTGAGGTACGGAACCCTAAAAAATGATATATTTTATGTCAAAACAAGAAATTTCACGCAGGACAAGTCGCAGGCAGAAGCTAGTGTGTGACATTAACCTACGCCTGGTAGATACTTACTTTTTATTATTTAGAGTGCTTTTAGGTTGGTAAATACCTACCCTTAGCCGCAAAATTGATATTTTGCCAGCGTTTTGAATAATTTATGTTTCTATCAACCTCGGCGTTTGATATATTGGTATATGATGAACATAACATGGACGTAATTTATTTATCCATGTTCTTAGATGTAGGTATATTTTCATGGTTTTTCTGTTGTGTAGTTTATACTTTGGTAAGTACTATAAAGCAAATACGTACGTCATACTACTAATGTTATAAACGCGATAGTTTGTATGATGGATGTTTGTTACTCTTTCACGCAAAAATTACTGAACGGATTTGGTTGAAGTTTGGCACACAGATAGCATATAACCAGGATTAACACATAGGATGCGTTTTATCCCGTTATTCCCACGGGATCGAGACGTATGTGGGTGAAACCGCTGGGAAAAAAGAAAGAAGAAATAAAGAAAGAAAAATTGTTTAATTCTGCACAAACAAAAGCATATTACAAATAAAATAAGACATAAAATATACACATACAACGTAGTAAAAACCGCTCCGATGTCGCGAAATCTAAGGATCGGTAACAAAGAAAAAGTAATTTATTTATTATTTATTTTATTAAAAACTTTATGCACAAGTAAAAAAGTATACTGTACAAAGGCGGACTGAATTGTGTCTCATACCCAACATCCTTGTATTACAAAGTTGACAAAAGGGCGCTGCTAGTAGTATTACAACGTGTAACGTTAAATGCGCAAAACCTGAAAATAGTTTGATCAGAATAACGAGCAGAATTAATTGAACCACTTTTTAATATAGGTCACATTTTTCAAAAAATCTTCATTAAAAACCTTGCCGTGTCTATTTATTAATAGGTCAAGCAAGCCAATGTCAGCGCGGCGCAGCAGCGCGGTGGCGACTCCTCCCTCGATAAAGCGTCGTCGCAGACGCAAGAAACGATCAGAATGGCCAGTAAAACTAAAACAGCACATAAAACCTTTACCATTTTTTTAATGACTTATTTTTTCTCTGAAATAGGTCAATTGAATTAAAAATCAGTTGGGGTGTCTGAGGTTTTGCGCATTTAACGTTACACGTTGTATAGTTAGCTAAAGAAATCCAAGAAATCGATGGCCGCAGATAATAAAAGTACCAAGTTATATCTACCAAACTAGTATTTGGTAAGAGGGATTCATTTAATTTAGGAAGTTTGACAAAAAACCGGTAGATAGGTAGCCTACCTACTTACTGTGACCTTTGAGACCCAAAGTTTTTAAAAATCAACTAGATAATTATGTTCAATACCTACGAAAAGTGTTGGGGGCCCGTGGCTAAATATTAACAGCTGCACAGGTCGATCGATCAGGTTAAGCTACGCTTGCCGCGGTTGGTCTGTGGATGGGTGACCATCTTTACATACCGAGACCCGGCTGTCATTCGTGGATCTTTGACAGTCGTTACGGGTAGTCAGAAGGCCGAAAGTCTGACAACCAGTCTTACCTAGGGGTATCGTATTAGGTACCCAGTAACTGGGTTGTGGAGGTCAGATAGGCAGTCGCTCCATGTAAAATACTGGTATTCAGCTGCATCCGGTTAGACTGGAAGCCGACCCCAACATAGTTGGGAAAAGGCTAGGCAGATGATGATGATGATGCTGTTACTTATGTATAGGTATGCCGTATGCACCCTATCTAGCATGCGAGTACCAGTATACGAGTAGATAGAAATAATTATGATGGGGTCGGCTTCCAGTCTAACCGGACACAACCCAGTTACTGGATAATACGATACCCCTTGTTAAGACTGGCTGTCAGACTTTCCGGTTTTCGACTACCCGTAACGAATGTCAAAAATCCACGAATGACAGCCGGGACCAACGACTTAACGTGATTTCCGAGGCACGGAGGGGTCTCGGTATGTAAAGATGATCACCCATCCACAGACCAACCGCGGTAAGCGTAGCTTAACCTGATCGACCGACCCGTGCGGCTGTTATTATTTAGCTACGGGCCCCTCTGTAGATAGATGTAGATCCCTTAGTAGATAGCAACTACTACGATGCATAAAATATATTTGTCGACACAGGCATTTACAAAAAGCTCGTTAATAGAGCTGTCACTTGCAGCGATGTAAAACGCAACGAGTTTATAAATTGCTCATTTTAATTTATTTAACCACTGAATATGGATGGCTTTATTAATAAGGACACCTACCAAACATGTTAGATAGGTACTTACTGCGGGGTAATAATTGCGTAACACAATATCAGTAGCAATAAGCAATTGCTTTCATTTTGACAGTTCAACAACATTCTTTGCGTTGTTGAACAGACAAATCTTTCGAGCATACGAATCAATGGATTAGCAATAACCTTCATAGTGATTCAGATTGTTATTGAGTGTTTTACGCAATTAGGGTGCAGATGCAGCTGAATTTATGTACTTTACACCGCCTTATCGATAACATGCTAGCCCATAATTATGTTCCTAATGGAGTTCCTAGTTAATATGAAGAGTGTGTATCGCGCAAGTCCTCATGTTACACATTTAGACCCTTTGTACACGGCACGGTTTCTTACGTTATGGCGTAAAAAAACCGCGCCGTAGATAAAAACGTGTCTGACAACAAGCTTCCATAGTGATCCATGCAAGAAAAACGTGTGTACAATGGGCCCTACCCATCTTAGGTTTTTTGGTGCGACACCTTTCGGTGCCAGCAAAGGGTGGCCTTTTTATCTTGACGTTACTAAAAACAGCAGCTCTTGGTTAGCCGTGATTTGTGGGCAGCCCTACAAGAAAACCAATTTCAACGCCACCTATATTGAATTTTGGTAACTATTATAACAGCGCCACCTAGTGGCAGAAACTCTTTTGGCTGAAGGTTCATTGTCAAGATTTCATTTAGTCAAGACACAATCTACTCATGGGTGTTAAAAAAATTTTGCTCAATGGGTCATTTATCCGCTATACATTGCGATTACCAATTCGTTTGCTGACATTGGAGATTAGGCATTGACGGCCGAACCCAATAACCTATTTTTAATTAAAGACATATCGCTACTGATGGTAGCCAGTATAATATAACCATACAGATCGCTACTGGTATACAAGTTGTAACTTATAACGCACAACCTCTTAAGGGGTCATCTTACTCATCATTATAAGCAACTTTTACTATAGGACCAAAACAGAAATTGCGAAAAAAAAATCAGCTGTTCCCTTCATTTTGACGAGTTATGCGAACATAAATGTAGGGAACAGCTTATATTTTCGCGATTTTTAGGTTTGGTCCCATAGTAAAAGTTGTTGATAATGGTGAGTGAAATGACCGCTTAAGAGGTTGTGATTAATTGTGGGACATGTTGTAGATTATTGGGACATTAAAACCAGAGATTTATATAGGTTTTTCTACCTCCAGTATGCCAAAACTGGTGATAGATAGGTAATTGGGTTCGTCCGTTAAACGATCATGGTGGGTTATACAGCGTGTAACGGAAGGGGGGTATCAACCCTGAAGGAGGTGAATGTGCTCATGAAACTCAACAACTTTCCCCAAAGAACATAGGTCGAAATATGAAAAAAAAATTGGCCCTCCCATAGTAAATCAATCAGCTGGTAGTCAGTTTTGTAAGGGAGGGCCAAATTTTTTTTTCATATTTCGACCTATGTTCTTTGGGAAAAGTTGTTGAGTTTCATGAGCACATTCACCTCCTTCAGGGTTGATACCCCCCTTCCGTTACACGCTGTATATTAAACTGCGAGGCAAAGAAAAACACACACCCACTAAAACTTATAAGTTTACTTCCTATGCTTTTTATAATTCGGTGACCGATCTCTGTCTCTCTTCTTCTTCTTCCCTTTGCGTTTCTTATCAATATCTCTTTTCACTTCTGAACTCCTTTTGCGCGAATCCTCGGAACTGCTTCGATGTCTCCTGCTCTTAGACTTGTGTTTTCTTCTTCTCTTATCGTCATCACAAGAGCTCAAAGAGTCATTACTGCTATATCTTTTCTTCTCTTTTTTCTCTCTGCGTCTCGCCCTATCTTCGCTGCTAGACGAATCTCTTCTTTCCTTTGTCCTGTCCCTACTTCTGCCATTTGATGATTTTTCTCCTCTATCTTCTCTATGGCGACTATAATCGTCATTACTTCTGTCTCTGTCAGTTTTCACATTAAGTTCATTACTTCTTTGACTGGTCGAACTTCTTTCTTCCTGTTTGGACGGTTTTTGTGTTACTTTTTCTGTCTTTTTGTACTCTTCGAATGAACCCGCGTCTAAAATTGTAGTGAATACATTTATGATTAGTGTAATGAATAAAACTTATGGGTTGTCTAAGTTTTATATCTTGCAGTCCCATTCAAAAAGCAGGGTTTGTGTGTAAATAGCATCTGAAGTTGTTAGTGACATCTTCAATTGCATCTGTAAAGAAATTAACTGACTAAAGTTTCTACAGTATACGGTCGTTAATATGGCACATCGAGTAAAGTATTTTTGTCTCACGAAGCGAAGAACGCTTTACTTGTGGTTAAAAAGTGTACAAACACGCTGTGAATGTGTGTAAGCAGAGCTCTCGGTACCGTCCGAGACAATGGCAAAGTCAGAAGTGTGTGTGTGTCGTGTGCTGACGCTACTCATCTTCACGCACAAATTAACAGCGTGTTTGTACACTTGGTTACCACAAGTACAGCGCAAGTCGCTTCGTAAGATAAAAATTTGTAGAGCGTCGTATCACTCATACCAGTGTCTTTCTAAGTCCCGTACCACAGAACCCCACTCAAGAATCAAGCATTACTTAAAACTAGTTTCAAGCAATCAAATGTCTCTAATCTAATTTTAAGTAATGCTTCAGTCATGAGTGAGGTTCTGTAATACTGACCTAAGTCTTGATTTGCCTGATGAACGCCCAGTTAAATTACTTGCAAGTTGGAATACTTGGACAGTGTGCATGTTTCTTATAATTTACTGATATTGTATTTCAGTAACACTTACTTATAACTTTGGATTCCTTATCATATTCTGATTTAGTGACTGCATGCATCATGAATTCACTGAGGCTAACTGTTTCTTTCTTAACTGCAATGTCTACCACTACGCGACCATTATCTTCATCTAAGCTCACAACCTGAAATTATAAGAATTCATCAGAAATATTGAGAAGAAATTCGTAAACAATTCGTGATATTTATTAACTTCATAGTGATATTTATTTTAGAAGTATGTATGTATGTTAGTATGTATGTGTGTATGTTTGTATGTATGTATGTATGCTTATTTGTATGTATGTATGTAAGTATATTCTCATTGTATTTGTTTAGTTTTTTAAGTAAATAATTGATTACGATTTTATGTATTCTTTTCGTCACTCTTTCACACGCTGTCTACATCTCTCTATCTAATGTCCTGTCTCAGGTATGCTGGAAGAGATTTCTTAAGAAATAAGCATCACCTTTGTACCTATTTTTCTGTTCTGTTTTTTCTTGTCTGTTTATATATGTGTGTACATAAATGGTAAAATAAATAAATAATAAATAAACAATTTCATCAAGAAATTGGACAGTAGTGTCATTGATATAGACTTGAATAGATGAAACTTAAAATTGACAAAATATGCATTATAAATGCTTGAAATATGCAACAAATTTTATTTTTATAACAATCTTAATATGTACATTTTAGTATTTTTCTTCAGAGATATAGGGAAAATTATACAAGGTGAAACTTAAATAACGCACAACCTCTTAAGGGGTCATTGTACTCATCATTGTACTCATCATTCAAGCTAGATTATGAGCAAGTGGAAAGTCTACTCTTAACCAATATTTAAACTGACTGTGTTATCACAAACCTACGCATATATTAAATACACACCAAACACATACATGCATACATACATATATACACATACACAACAACATACATACATACATACATTACAACATCACTAATCCGAACACACATATTAACCATGCCAATACACAAGCACCCTTTCACACCCTCACACACACCTTCATCATTTATCACGTGGAATACCACACTACGTGCGCACTCGGTTAAATTAACCTTAACTTTGTATTGTATAATTTACTGTTATTTAAATTTACCTTTTTGTGTTTAGTTTCAGCTACTTGAGAACGCTGTAAGAATCTAGTAATTATGTAAACTGGAAGGGAACTGTCTCCTGAGATACAGGCTAACAACCTAGTTCACGAGGCAGTGCGCTTATGTAATTGTGTACTTACTTTGTTTTCAATAAAGCATTATTATTATTATTTTTGGTTTTTATTTTATACTAGCTGTTGCCCGCAGCTTCGCCCGCGTGGTCATTGGGAAATGTTAAACGTGTTTTCCCGTGGGTATAAGACGTTTTTACCTAAGACTATCCCCATAAAAAAATCATGTAAATCCATTGCTTCCTTTCAAAGTCAAAATAAACAGAACAGTACCTACATTATCACCAATTATTATGATATATATGATTTTCCCACGGGAACTATTTGAGAAATCGGGATAGAAAGTATCCTATGTCCTTTTCCATGTCATAGGTGACATGCATTCCAAATTTCAAAGTTTTCTCCCCGTGGCTTCGCTGGTAAACAATTTTTAATTTTCCCTCGGGAACTACTTAAGGAATCGGGATAAAAGGTAGCCCATGTTCTTTTCCATGTCACAGGCTACATGCATGCCAAATTTCATCCAAATCCGTTCAGTCGTTTTTGCGTGATTGAGTAACAAACATCCAAACATCCAAACATACAAACTTTCACATTTATAATATTAGTTCGATTCTCGGCTAGCCGGAGAGAGCTGATAACACGGGCCTAAGCCAAGTGATTATCAGTAGGATTAAGTGCGGGCACGTGCAGAAGATTGCACAGAAGATGGTAGCATATTTGTGTTTTGATGTGGGTTTTCTAATTCACATTGCAGAAACTTTCTCACGAGTCTGCATGTGTTTAGTATCGCTGCCTTCTGCAGCAGATGGTAGGTATTTGGTGGTAAGTTAAGGGAATTAAGAGACTGGTGAAGTTGTTTTGGTATTACTCCTGTTGTAGACAATACTATTGGTACTATTATAACTTTTTGCAGATGCCAAAGTCGGGCCACTTCATCTTTTAATTCAATGTATTTGCTCAGTTTTTCTGCTATTGTTGTCTGTAAGTTATGTGTGTTTGGTATAGCTATATCTATTAAATATCCAGTTTTGTTTATCTTGTTTATAAGTGTAATATCTGGTCTATTGAAATGAATTGTTCGATCGGTGAGAATGGCGCGGTCAAAATATAGTTTTATGGAGGGGTTCTCTAATACAGTTTCTGGGTTGTATTTGTAGTATGATAAATGATAAATGATAAATGATTTATTTTCTGTAAGTAGGTTTGTACAAACACTTTTACATGTCAATCATATTTTTTAAACTAGATGAGGTCGGCGTTTCCTATCTGACTACTCTGAGAAGAAAGGCCGAAACAAACTCAGAGGTCACAGTCTCTTTTAAAGTCCAGACATAATCTTGGTCAGATCATGTGAAGACCATGCAGATTGGTGTCTGAAATGGTCTTTTGAGTAAAGAACCACACAGATTGAGCGGACCTGTCCAGTCAGTGCACGCATTTGTCAAAAATTGTGTAGCTCAACTCAGAACTTGAGGAGCCTTACGATTCGACGAACAATACCAATGAAAGGACATTTGGGTAGGCCGCATAAATTACTCAAACTGCCAGACCATGATTAAAACTAACTAAGAAGGAAAAAAGAAAAAAAGAAATGACCCACATAGTCTTCACACTCACAATAATAATAATAAAAATAAGATACTATACAAAGTAAATATCCATGTCATTGTTTATATAAAATTCATCAATGTCAATGTGTATATAAAAATCCGGACATCATCTTTGATCTTTGAGGACCATGTAGATTGGTGTCTGAAGTGGTATTTTGAGGGAAGAACCACACAGATTGAGTGGACCTGTGCAGTCAGTGCACGCATTCGTCAGTAACCGTGCAGCTCAACTCAGAACTTAAGGAGCTCAACGATTCGACGAGCAATACCAAGGACAGAACATTTGTGTAGACCGCATAAACCACTCAAACTGCCAGACCATGATTAAAACGGAAACAATGACCCACATAGTCCTCACATTCACAATAATTAAAATAATATAAGACTTTAAACAGTAAATGTTCATGTCATGTCATAAATAGATATTAAGAAAGAAAAAAAATAACAAAAGTGTAAATCAGCAAAATAAAAAATAAACAACATTCACTGTCTAGACCTATTGGAGCAGCTCAATCCCAAGCGTTTTTGTCCTCAATATAGTCTTTTACAGTATAATAGGCTTTGTGGCATAGTTTTAGCTTTATAAAAGATTTGAATTTATTAATGCTTAGTTCTTGAATGTGGCTAGGAAGTTTATTATAAAAACGTATACATTGGCATCTAAACGAGCCACCTATTTTCTTGAGCCTTGTTGTAGGAACAACAAATTTATGTTTGTTCCTAGTATTTATATTATGGATATCACTGTATTTCTTAAACAGATTAATATTTTTATGTGCATACAAAAGATTATCATAAATGTACTGAGAAGGCACAGTCATTATATTAATCTCTTTAAATTTGTCTCTGAGGGAGTGTCTGGGACTTAATTTATAAATGGAACGAATTGCCCTTTTTTGTAAAATAAAAATTATCTGAATTTCGGCGGCATTTCCCCACAACAGAATACCGTATGACATCACACTATGAAAATAACTAAAGTAAACTAAACGGGCTGTCTCTAAATCAGTTAAGTCACGAATTTTCCTAACGGCGTATGCTGCAGAGCTAAGCTTTTTTGACAATTTATCTATATGGGGGCCCCATTGAAGCTTGGCATCCAAAGTTATGCCTAAGAATACTGTGGTATTTTCGGGTTTTAACTCTTCACCCTTTATGAGAACACTAGTTTCTACTTGTCTAACATTTGGTATCGTAAACTTAATACATTTGGTTTTTTTTTCGTTAAGAAGTAAATTATTAACATTAAACCAGTTAACTACTTTTGCGAGGGCACTATTTATACTGTCAGTAACCAGCTGTTGACGTTTGAGTTTAAATAAAAGTGAAGTGTCATCTGCAAACAAAACTATATCATGTTCATCCTTTATGAGGTAAGGCAAGTCATTGATATAAACAATAAATAAAAATGGTCCAAGTATTGAGCCCTGTGGGACCCCCATTCTTACTACAGATCCGGGTGACCTTTTCCCGTTAACATCAACTCTCTGAATCCTATCACTTAAGTAAGAAGTGAGAAGATCCAGAGAGGCGTTCCGGATTCCGTAGTGGTGAAGTTTCCTGATTAAGGTTTCATGAAGAACACAATCGAATGCCTTGGACAAATCACAAAAGATGCCCAAAGCATCGCATTTGTCCTCCCATGCATTATAAATATGTCCTAAAAGTTCAACTCCGGCATCGGTAGTTGAACGACCCCTTGTAAAACCGAACTGTTTATTATTCAGTAATTTATTGTTATTGAAAAATCTTTGCAATTGATTTAAAATAAGTTTTTCATAAATTTTACTAAAGGTGGGTAGTACGGAAATAGGTCTATAATTAGTAGGGTCTGATGTACTACCTGATTTAAACAACGGTATTATTTTACTGTGTTTCATAAGATCAGGAAACTCACCACATTGAATACAATTATTAAATATAACAGCTAAAGTAGGTGCTACAATGTTTATAATTGTCTTAGCAACATCCACAGAATTACCCCATAGATCTGCAGTCTTTTTTACATTTAACATGTGAAAAGTTTTAATTATATCTGTACAAGTGACAAATTCGAAGTGAAATTCCGAATCACAAACTGGAACGTTTTCCTTAAGTAAAGACTCTGCAGCAGTGGGTGAGGAGCTTAGAGATTTAGTGGTTGACACAGGAATCTCTGCAAAGAAATTTTCAAAGGCCGCGGCAACCTGGGAATCTGATCTAATTACATTGTCATCAATAGCAAGGCTGTAGTCACTACTTCGGTTGCATGACCTTCCTGTTTCGCTATTAATGACATTCCAAGTCATTTTAATAATGTTATTACTATTTTTAATTTTTGAACTCAAATAACGTGACTTGGCCATACTACAGACTGTTTTAAATATTTTAGAATAATTTTTAACATATAAATTAAATTCAGCAGTGTTTATACAAATTCGTTCATCATATAATTCATAAAGTCTTTTTCTACTTTTATGTATACCAATGGTGGCCCAGTCACTGAAGGAAGCGTTACTATTGACTGATAATGTCTTTGGAATGAATGTTTTATCAAATTGTGTGCAATACATATTAAAAAAATCATTATATTGTTTGTTAGGGTCATCATTAGTCAACAGAAGTGGTAATTTACTTAAGAGTTTAGTTTTAAATGTTTCTAAGCGTTTAGTTGTTTTTGGGTTAACAGTGATATCTTTTTTAATAACTTTTTTGTTTTGATTTGTAATAGTGATCAGCTGTCCGCAATGATCTGAGTCTATTAAATTAATCATTTCTTTGTGGTTTGGTATAATATCTGTATAAATGTTATCTAGGCATGTGGCACTATAGTTGTCAAAAAATAAGAGGCCCGTTTTGACATTTGGGAAAGACCCTAGAATGTAACTTGGAATGAAACTGAAAGAAACAATAAAATAATAATTCATTACATAAAGTGTTTTAAAAAAATACATACATTTTTTGGCGCGTTAAATAATACAATGGAATATATTACGAGTATTCTTTTTGCGCTTACTTTATAGTAGCATGCAATTTCTAATTAATACGAAATATCTCAAAAACAGTTACGTTCTCAGTCTTTTTTTTTTAAATACTAGTGTTGTAACCAATTAATTACTGAATTTCACCAGCTTCATTCGATTTTAATAGTAATTAAATGAATTGGCGACACTGGTTTCTATAGAATGGCTTGTCTCTGACCAAGCGGTACGTGACTTAGCGTCCACGCGCGCACTGCGCAGTCTTTCGTTCGCCATCTTGTGAAGTTGACTGCGCGCTTGTTTATGTTTGATATTTTTTTCTCGACTCGGCTTTGCTTTTGGACTATTACTGTTTACTATCAGGTTGAGTTTAATCCAATGCAAAGTGCATTGGATTAAACTTCTGATTAGAAAATACAATACATACCTAATCAAATCGATCAAATACTCATACAAACTTGAATCGATTTATCGTGAGTATCGAGTACCGAGTCGTATGGTTACTTCACTAGTTACGTCGCGATGACAAATGTCAAAACGGGCCTCTTATTTTTTGACAACTATAGTAGGAGTTATTCTAGAGGGCTCCAAAAATAGGTTAACAAGATTGTATGACTGAAACAAACTTATGATTTTAGTACTTAACCCAGAATTTTCTAACAAATTAACATTGAAATCACCGCAAGTGATGATGGACTTGTTTGTATTACAGATTTTGTGCAACACTTCATCCATAACCTTTTCAAAACAATCATACAATCCTGAAGGAGGTCTGTATACACTTAATATAATGAACTGCTCCAATTCTATACAGGCTATTTCAATTGTCCGCTCAACAGAGAGGCTCACAATGTCCTTTCGGTCCTTAAATTTAAGCTGGTTATGTACTAAAATTAATGAGCCACCATGTATAGCATTTACTCTGCTGAATGAACTACCAACCTGGTGATTACTAAAATTGAACATGAACTGGTGGCTTTTAAGCCAATGTTCTGTCATACAAAGAATATCTACATTATAACAATTCAGGAATAATTCTACTTCTAAGTCTTTGTTTAAAAAACCTTGAATGTTCTGATGCACCAGATTGATACTGTTTAATTTTTTTACACTTTCATTTGAGTTATTAATTGCCTTAGTTCCATTTTTGCTAGAGGTTGCCTCTATTGTCCTAATTTCTAATTTAAATGATGATTAATGTCATTAATTTTGAGCAAATTATTGACAGAACAGTTTAAAATATCTTTGCATTGCTCAAAAGGAGCAATTTGTTTAGCCAAAGTTTTGGCTGAAATAGAAAAAAAATATGATAGCGACATAGCTATCTGTCTTTTGAGATAGGTAGAAAGATAGTACATAACATGATTGTATCTATCTTTTGTCAAATATAAATTACTATTAATATAATAGTTTGTGTCAATTAAATGGATTAACTTATCATTGTAAGTTAAATTATGCAATGTCATGTTTATATCATATCTTAACCTATTTTCTTCCTGTGGCAAACTGTTACTATAAGGGAATGTAAATAACACAATTTTTCTTAAACTAAGGTTGCACAATGTTCTATGATATTGGAGCAATTCTCCTTTATTTAAATTTCCCCTATTTCCCATAAAAATTAATAAAGTTGTTTCCTGCTTAAAGTTACATTTAATAATTTCTTTCATAATATCAAATAAAGAACAACCAGGCATACAGTAATTTATTACAGAGTGTCCTGGATATTCATCTGTCAACAAGTGACCTAAGTCCTTTCCAATCTCATCACAAAATATTACAATATCATTGTTTACAATTTGTTTACACGGTATGAAGGAGCTATTAACAGAAGGAATTGAAGGAATTGGCAATGGTGTATGGTGTAACGGAATCTATAAGTTTGTACTGGTGTGCTAATTTTTGGTGTATGATGTTGGCTACTTGATCGTGTCTGTGTTTGTAGTCTGTTTGGGCTAGTGTCTTGCACGCGCCTGTGATATGCTGAATCGTTTCTGGAGAACTATTGCATTTCCTGCATGTGTCATTATTTAAATTCTTTATGATAAACTTTCTATAATTTTTGGTTTCAATTACCTGGTCCTGTATAGCAAGCATAAACCCTTCAGTCTCTGGGAAAAGTTCGCCTCGATTTAGCCACGCGTTCGACGATTCTTTGTCGACATTTATGTGGCATAAGTCTTGGCGATGTCTTCCGTGTAGAGATTTCTGGGTCCATTCTAAAAGCTTAATTTTGTCGTCGATTGGTTTCTCATTTTTTTGTTCAGATGTATCTTTTAAATTTAGAGGTGTTAAGTTTTGGTCGTTGTGTGTTATAATTTTGTGAAGAATAGAAGTTTCGGTTTTTTGAAAAGAAGAATTCTCTAAGTGCTTTTATCTGTCTATTGTGTAGGTTTAGAATGTCAGTTAGTCCTCTACCTCCTTCTTTCCGCGGCAGTGTTAATCTCTGCAGACAGGATCGTGGGTGGTGTTTGCGGAATTTGGTCATTGAGGTATTCATTTTTCGTTGAAGGTTTTTCAGGTCGGTTTTGGTCCAATTGATTATCCCAAAGGAATATGTGAGAACCGGTATAGCAAAGGTGTTAATCGCTTTGATAGTATTTCGAGAATATAGTTGTGTTTTCAGAATTGTGTTTAGTCTGTGTTGAAATTGCAGTGTTAATTTTTGCTTAGTTTCTTTGTAGTGTATCTGTCGTGATTGTGTGTAGCCTAGGTATTTATAGCTATCTTGTTCCTCTAATGGTTCTATCTGTTCTCCTGTTCCTAAAATGTATTGATGTTGGTAATTCTGTCCTGCTATAATTGAGTTTATTTTACATTTATCTATGCCGAATTCCATTTTGATGTCATTTGAGAATTTTTCTGTATTTTGCTAATTCACAAAGTTGAGTCTCACTTTTGGCGTATAATTTAATATCATCCATGTACAACAGATGATTTAACTCTATTTTTTGGACCTCAGTATGTCTTTCGGTATTTGTATTTTTTAATGGGATTCCTAAAGTAGTTGCGTTTAATATGTATTATTATTATCATTATGAACAACTTTTACTATGAGACAAAACCTGAAATCGCAAAAAAAAAAATCAGCTGTTCCCTACATTTTGACGAGTTATGCGAACATAAATGTAGGGAACAGCTGATTTTTTTTTTATTTCAGGTTTGGTACCATCGTAAAAGTTGTTCATAATGATGAGTACAATGACCCCTTAAGAGGTTGTGCGTTATTTAAGTTACACCTTGTAGAAAACATGCAAAAAAAAATAATACAAATATGCACATTCAGTAGATTTTGAGTAAAATGTGCAAATACCTGAAAAGAGAAACAAATGCATTTGTAAGCATTTATTTTAATAATACCGGTCTCTAGTCAGTGGTGATTGGGAGACCCTTGTTTGGTGTTGTTACGTCTAGATGCAGTCTTATATGTCTGCTGTGTTTTAAGCATCTTCTAAAATGCAATTCTTTTATTATACAGAAATCCAGAGTCTGGGCTGCTAATGAGAAATTCCAAGAGGGAAAAAAAACCGGCCAAGTGCGTGTCGGACCACGCACAATAAAGGGTTCCGTATTTGGAATGAATTTATCCCAAGAATAAACTTAACATTGTAGTTGAATATCATGTTTTCCCATACATTGCAACTGCAAATGTCAGTTGGTCGACTATTACTTGTAAACTTGTAAAGCCTACTTAGCTGTGATGGATCTCCTTTTAACTTCGTTCTATATACTACTACCGTGAATTTTTTCACATATCCAAAAACAACCATTTAGCTGGCAGGCGAGGAGGACACTTGACTAACAAAAATTAGCACTTTAAAGCTTAATATTTCACAAACGGATCCCTGAATCGAAAAATTAATTTCACAAACCGGCAATTTTTTTGAAATACCTATACAACGATACCCCACATCATGGGGTAGACGAAAAAAAAAACATCCCCACTTTAGGTGCACAGGAGGTACCCTGATAGATAATTTTTTTCATTATCTTTTTTTACCACTTTGCCGCCGTGATTAATATGTTTATCCATGCCAAATTACAGCTTTCTAGTACTAGGAGTCTCTGATATAAGCTGCGGACGGACGGACGGGCAGATGGACATAGCGAAACTATCCTTGTTGACTACAGAACCCTAAAAACCCAATAATACTTTGCCCAACCTGGGAATCAAATCCAGGACCTCATGCTCAGCAGAAGTGCTTGTAACCGCTAGATCAAAAACAATTAATGCAAAAAACTGTTATTAAAATTTTAAAAATGTTACCTTGCCATAATAACCACTATATTTCCCAGTAGTGATTTTTACGAAAGAGTTCTTCACAATAACTAACTCTTCTTGCTTCTTGTCTTTTGACTGTTTCTTCTGATTCTCTTTGATTACTTTATCAGCTCCTAAACCTAAGCCTTTTGGACGGAGTTCAGGTTGCTTGTATTTAGACCTGAAAATAATAAAAGAAAGCAAAATAAATTTCTTATAGATTAACCAGCTTCCGCCCGCGGCTTCGCTCGCGTGGTATGTCGATACAAAGTAATCTATGTGCCAAAAGCCCCCAGGTTCAAAGTATCCTTATACCAAATTTCATCAAAATCGGTCCAGTGGTTTCAGACAAGAAAAATTAAAAATGTTTTTTGTTATTTCGATACCTCCTAAGTATACTGAGTCAACTAACAAATTTAGGTATTTTTATATAAACGTACATGATAAATCGTGATCTTAACGTTTGTGTTAAAAAAAAATAAAAAAGAACAATAATTACCGAGATAATTTCACGTATACAAAATCAATTTCAACATCAGTAAAAATCGTACATTGTAAACTGATCTAAATAACATCGTACCAGTGTACGCGGGGCGTGAGGGGGGACGCATTGATACAAGTTTATTGCGCGGCTCAGTATACGATGAATGGCGGCGAGTGCGCACGCAATTTTAGGTAATAATTCTGTTTCGTAAAGTTACTATTATTCGTATATAATATATCGTGGATGTATCATCACTACATAGTATAAAACAAAGTCGCTTCCCGCTGTCTGTCCCTATGTATGCTTAGATCTTTAAAAGTACGCAACGGATTTTGATGCGGTTTTTTTTAATAGATAGAGTAATTCAAGAGGAAGGTTTATATGTATAATACATGCATAATATAGTAGAGAAACACTGTACATTTTAGAGGTTTCTAATGTGATGTCGTAAAGAAACACATTTTTTTGCGCTTACATTGCAAACGCTGGCTTAACCCTACGCGATAGATCAAAATAATGTACTACAGTATTGTACACCATAAAAAGGTCTATAAAAAAGTCCACGATGGCATATGTCTATCTCTTAGGGATAACCCACAATAACCATTTTTATCCTATACTTTTTAAGAGAAATAATGGCTCTAAAATTATCAGTGTTTCTCTACTATATTATGCATGTATTATATGCATATAAACCTTCCTCTTGAATCACTCTATCTATTAAAAAAAAACAGCATCAAAATCCGTTGCTTATTTTTAAAGTTCTAAGCATACATAAAGACAGACAGACAGCGGGAAGCGACTTTGTTTTATACTATGTAGTGATAGTGATCAGCATTGCACCCGTGCGAAGCCGGGGCGGGTCGCTAGTGTGTCTGATAATATAGTTGTACATGTTAAATTAATACTTATTAGTAACAGAATGCAGTCAAACAGGGCGCGAAAAATTTTAAATTTACTTGATTTATATGTTAGCTAGTTCGCAGTTTGTTATAGATATTAGTCATCGCTTTCTAGTAGTGGGTCACACTCAAAATGAAGGCGACAGTATGCACGCTTTAATTGAAAGACAGACGAAAGATAAGATGCTTTATACGCCTGATCAATGGTATACAGCTTTTAGATTTGCCAAATCCGATGAAAAGCCATACAAAGTTACTGAAGTGTCTCAGGAATTCAGGATAAATTAATTAAAGACTTTAAATCAAAGCTAAAACTTATAAACAACTGGACAACTACCAACGATGGATAAAAAAAAAATGCCTTGGAATAAAGTAACGGAAGTACCAGTTAAAGCGGAATATCCATTTAGGCTGTTTTATAAAACGAGTTACCAAGATGATGCTTACAAGTGGATAGATTGTGTAAAGAAACCTAAAGCTACACGAAATCGAAGAGAGTTAAATATTGATATAGATATTGTAATATTTCTTTAGCTTATCAGTCACCCATTCCTATTGACCAAAATAAGCACAAAGACTTGATGGATCTTTGTAAGACACTGGTAATTCCTAAGGAGTATCCACGGACTAGATTTTTTCTAGTCCGTGGGAGTATCATTTATTTTTTAATAATTTTATTTCAACGAACTCTAATGCAGCTAACAACAGCGATTCTGACTGATCTCTAATTTGTTAAACCTTATATCTTTTGAGCAATAGAAATGCCTAGACTGTTGTGTTATTAATTTCTATTATTTTTATTAATATTGTTTAACGTAAGTTACCATTTTTAGTTCTTATTACTTTTATTGACGTACTGGAGAAGTACCTGTTTTAGTTTTTAATAGTGATTTGTTTACGTTGTAGCTTTTAGTAAAGCTATTATGTTAAAAAGAAATTCCTACTTAATTATGGCGAAAAATACATTGTGATTCTTCAAAATGAGTTGTTTTTGGTTTATGATTCTTGTTCTTCTTCCTAGCTTTTATTAATCCCACATATCGTAAGGTATTACAAAAAAAAAATACTAATAAAAAACCTCGGTAAATTACATTGGTCCAGTATACGTTGAGGTTTCAAATGTTAACATTGCTAAGTACTTTCCTAGTATAATGAGTCAAGTGATATAATTTCAACATTTTATTATTAAGTGAGACAGAAAACCCCGAAAACAAACAAAAGTAAAATTATATTAATAAAATGACAATCATATTTCATGTGATTTTGATGTAAACGATGGATTTTGATGGACAACGTACATGAATATAACTGGTAGTTAAACCATTTCACTATTGAGTCCCGCCGGCGTATACCCAGTCATGTACATAAAATGTCATTTAAAAACAAAAATCAGCAAAATCATTTTATACCAAAGGAAGAGCTTACAATTTTTATTAAAAAAACATTTACTTTATTTCGAATTAATTTGATTTCATTAAAATATAAACGATTTGCCTTCAAATCGCTCTCCTATAAAATAACTATAATGTCAGTTGACTCATTATACTTAGGAGGCATCGATTTATAAGTAGTACAAATATACCTACTATCACATGCATTTAGTAAAAAGCTGTTATTTTGATATATACAAGCAGACTTCAATTTTATTTATATGTGTAAACATACAATGCAGTTCAACAACATCGGGGGATGTTATCAAACTTCACCCTAATTTTCGTAACCAGATCAGACACAATCTGTATAATTTTTAAGGATATTGCTAATCCAAATTTGTCTGCTCAACAATGTAAATAGTGCAATGAATGTTCTTGAACTGTAAAATGAAACCCATTGCTATTGTTAGTGTGTTAAGCAATTACCATAGTGTTTTGTCAAATTAATTTCTTTGGCCAAATAACAGTTTAACCGATTCAGTGCGAATGGCGCCGCATGCGCAGTGCGCATGACGCCTCTGCGCCGCCATCCGCACTGAATGGGTTAACAGTTTCACATGACAAAACTTTTAAATATAAAATGGTAATTTGGTAAAAGGTAATGGTAAAAGGTAATTTGGATATATTTTCTGTAACTAAATTTCCCAGACATTAATTTTAAATCTTACTGTTAGTTGGTCGATAATATTAGCGAAAATAACAATAAAACATGATATAAAATAGAAGCAATAGGAGTAGGTAAGGGTCGTAAGAGGTGGTAGTTTCTGTATACCCCCACGGGAAGATGACGTGAGTTATTTTATGTAAGTATGTATGAATATAAAAGAAAAAAAAAAAGTTTTTACATACCCATCTTTGCTGGGTGTCCACCCCATGCCTCGAAGCATTGCCATTCCAAACTGTTGAATAGGCACTGACTCATAGTCATCTAAGGAAGACTGTAATGAAGATATGAATTATTTTATTTTCATAAATGTTTATTTCATTAAATTACGGTAGAATAACTCAGAAAGACATGTTTATTATTTAATACACCTGCCATGCGATTCTGTAACCATCTCACCATGAAAGCTTGGGTCAACTGAGCGTGGAGTGAGCTGTCATTCACTAGGGATTAACACTATTAAGTGCTCACTTCACTTATGATTTCACGGTGAGATTTTTACAGAATCGACCGGCTGGTAGATACAACTTGTCTATTGATTTAGGTGTATTTATATACAAGCATATTCAGACATAATAGCAACACCATTATTGTAATAGAAACAATATTGCATTGGTGAAAAAAAAAGCCATGCAATTATTTGCCTGTTATTTGATTGTTCATTGTTTTTTTTTTATCACTGTTCGGCTCAACCAAAGCACCTGCCATCTAATCTCTTCACCACCCTTGGTTGACTGGTAGAGAATGCCTAAGGCATTAAGTCTGCCTTTGTACGTTTTAGTGTGGGAGAAGATTAAATAAATGCATTCCTTGCAAAATTGACCCCACTTACAATTAATTTAACGTAAAAACTATTATTAGCGTGTATTTGACTTCACATCATAATAATGTATGTCAATGTTTCAGAAGGCTAATTACCTATTCTCATATGTAAAAATACATTCAAATTTAATTTGCAATGTCATCGCAGCGATAACTAATGTCAAAAACTTGTCCCAATATGTCGAAAAACTCAACTTCGCGTTAAGAGTTTTTGGACATATTATTATTGAGACAGAGATTAGAATGTCAATGACCTTAAACATACTTTTTCCCTAGAAAATTCAAATTCTTCTTTTAGACGTAGCTAGTTATATCAATATAAATACATTTACCTCTTTCTCTCCAGTCATTACAGGCTTTGCAGGCGTAGGAATAGCTAAATCATCAGGAACTTCTACTTTGACATTCTTTCTAGCTTCTTGCATCAGCTCCCGAACAGCCATCTGGTCCAGGGTCTCATTTTCATCAACCCTTTCTTCTTTAATTACAGGTTCCTCTTTGATTTCCGGTTCCTGAATAGCACTTTCAACTTTCTCAGCAATTTGTTTTAGTTTCTCTGCGGTGATGAGAGTGTTTGGTTTCATAGGAATTACTAGCGGCAAATCCTCTGTTACCGTTTCGCCTCTATAAACAAATTTTTAATAAAATTTTAAATGTGTATTTTAAGAGATTATGTTTAGTGTGTTTGATGATTTTGTTTTCGTAATTTTATTACATAAACAAGTCAAACAAAATTATCGAGCTCCAGCTTACAATAATTATCAAAATGAAACAATAACTGCCAAAATGTATATTTTTAGGTTAGTTTGGATGTAAGGATTTTGTCACTTACCCCACGACTTTAATTGATTTCTCTTCAACACATTCTATATAGTCCCTCTTCTCTTCAGTTATTATTGGTGTAAATGGTTTTTCAACCTTTTTAGTTTTCATAAAACCAAAGGATATTTTTTTGCCCTCCATGTTGCAATTTATACTTCAGTAGAATAATCTTTATTCAACATTGACCACACTCACATCATGTTTTTTTATAAGCAATATACATGATGTAATGATTAAACTGCATTTAATTCAGTAAAAATGTTAAAATAAAAGATCTACTTCCATTCCAGTTCGACATAAACAAAGAGATAGTGACAAGTCACAAAGATCGACGACGCGAACGAAATGAAGGAAAGACCGAATTATGGCATAGACTAAACATTCAATATTCTTATAACTAAACATTTATTAACTTCATTCGAAAGTAAAGGCAACGCAGTTGCTTCTTAAAACTAGAAATCTTGTTATTTTAGTCAGTATTATTAATGATTATATATGCGATTTTATGATTTACTTGCGTTCACTTGCGTAGGCCAAAATTTAAACACACTAAACAGAATAAAAAGGGAGCATTTTTTGTTTTGAATCAATAAATTTTATTTATGAAAACCAATAGGTATCTCATCTCATGATAAGCGATGATGCCGATTGACGATGGCTCACGCTTGTTAAGTGAGTAATCTAATCAATCGAGACTTAAAATATTCCCAGGGTCAGTGGGTCATCTTAGGGTCGAAGGAAAAATGTATGTGTTATCAAAGTACTTTGTGCATATTATGGATAGAATCATGCAGGGTGCATGATTCCATTACGTCATCTACCACCTGACGTCCTCCGCATTCTTCTGGGATTTGGGTCGGTAGGTACCATCCGAATCCTTCAGGCAATTTGATACGATTCGGCGCGGGTTGGTGTGTGAGGTTTCATAAGATTTCTCAAAGGAATTCTAAAACTATACTACTAACTATCTATAGCGAAACGTCGTAAATACTATCTGGTCTTTTGTATCTTCGTCAGTTGTCAAATTCTTACCTTTATCAAGTCAGGGCAAATAGTCTTTTGAAGCTATGGCCCACAAACTACGACTACGGCGAAAACTATGTATTTAATTATTTGATCACAAAAATCAAAATAGCATATGTACACCTTTGAACGATTTCGAGTGGACATCAACATAAAACCTTTTTAATCGTCTGCGCCATTTTAAGAAAAAGAAATATTATAAAATAAAAACATTTTTATTCAGTCTGACATGTTAAAGAAGAGGCTGAATGTCATTCTATTGTGCAATGCGCAGACAAAAATAGCCCTTGGTGACGAACATGTTTTGGATGTCTCTGTACTTTCGGTCGTCAGTCTAATATTGAAATCTGGACACACATGCTCATTATTAGCTATTCACTAGCACGAAAGCATGCCATTATTCCTTCTATTCTACTCATTCCTTCACTCTCACACTACCTACCTCCCCAACCATTTCAAGAAGAAGAAAGTAAGAATATATGAGTAGGTATCATACATTCCTACTTTATCATTCTCTTGGACGCATCCTTCCAAAATTTCAATTACCTCATATTTACGACAGACCCTATATCAAACAATTATTTTTAGGATTATCTTTTATTTTTCAAGTGTATTTTTTTGGTTTAAGTTCATTTTTTTAAAACAATAACAAATTGCTCAACATACATAGAATCGACCCTGATACTTAAATTAGTTAAAAACTCTCAAGGACTCTACGAGACAGGCTCGACTTAGTGTGGAGTCCACAAGATAAAATATTAAAATTATGTTTCCCTTGTAACAATGATTTTAGGTGTAGGTTTAATGAATTGTAAGAAAACTATTTGGTTAATAAACGATTTATTATTATTATTTTTAAAATGTCTTTGACACATCTCGGGTGCCTCGGGGTCCCGGACCTTTGGAAGGTGTACGAGGGGCCAAAGTCAACTCGCAGACCCCACATACAATTTAAAATAATGAGGAGGAACCAACCGACGATTATCTCTGTATGCTCTATGCAAGTGCACCCAAGGACAACACCCGGTTGCGGTTGGCTATTGCAGAACATGGAAACAAAACATTGGGCTATGGGTTTGGGTGGTTATAATGGATTGGATACCTTGAACCGGTCGTTCCCGCTCGTTAACACTAATAACGACTGGGAATCTCATGTTCCACTCGTTAACAATATGAAAGAACGCGACATTTTTTCCCCAAACGTTCACCCCTCGTTCCGAGTCTAGTTCAAGAGTCAGATAGGTTAAAGTTAAAAAGTTAAAAGTACTTTAATTACGACTTTTTAATGTTTTTTTATGTTTTTACATCCTGGTCCTTTGAAAGGCGTACGAGGGGCCAATTCGCAGAGGGCCCTTAGGAAATTTTAATGGAATGTGGCACCAGCCGACGATTATCCCTATACGCACTTTGCAAGTGCACCCAAGTATAACCCCCGGCTGGTGTAGGACTATTGCAGGATATGAAAATATAAAAAGTTGAAGAACTATGACCCCTGCCCGACCAATGTTTTATATATATGTCGCAGGGATATGATAAAAACAGGGATTTGCCCAAATCCCTTAGGGATTTGGGCAAATCCCTGTTTTTATCATATCCCTACGACATATACACGGATAAAATGGCAGGGTGTGACACACTCAAAAATGGGCCCCCCGAAACCGTCGCTAGCACATAGTGACGTAGCGATAATGGGCAACATGTCCTGAGGTGATTTAGGAGTGGAGAGGTATTCCACGGCTTTCAGAACAATTCTAGAGCCCGGAAGTTGGTCAAGATCTCTACGAGCACTTACTGGAATACTTCACTCCCCCGAGCACGCTTGCTCTTGGAAATCTCAACTCAAGCCGGCCAATAAAGGCAAGAATGAGGTGGGAGCTCTGTTCCTCGTCAGTGTTCACTCCTGCCGGTCAAGAAAGACAAGCCAGAGGTGAGGAACAAGACCATGTACTCCCGGGAGATAGGGTGCGTGGGGTCGCTACTGCCCAACAGCTTGCCACATGCTGCCTTGCGGGCTTATTATTATTCTAACAATCACTGTACCAATTACTTAAATAATATAATATGTAGTCACTTTTTTTTTTATTCTACATAATATTTTAGTACGTACTCACTTACTCTTGTACGCCTGACTTCGAGAAAAACCGGTTAAAATATCTAAAATGTGACAACACCAACGTTTCTCAGTGTAGCGAAAACACTTACTCCATGGTTTCAAGTTTAAAAGACGAAAGTGCAGAAGTATTAAACAAGTACTTATCCATAATTCAGTGCCTTGAAAAGTTCACTATACAGATACCAAAATTCTGCAGATAAATTGCCAAAAATAGATACCTAGCAAAACTGTTAAAGAAATTAAAGTTCCACCTGATTTTCAAGATTTTCTTTTATGAACGGCAACACGAGAATTATCGTATTTGTACAAAAAGAGCAAGAGAACTCATGTGCCAGATTAAATATTATCACGCAGACGGCACATTCAAAAGTTGTTCACCCCCATTTGACTAGCTCTATACCTACCATTCATGGAGAAGACGGAAGTATACTAAACTACCCAAATGTAGTGCCATTGATATACGCTCTCATGAGCAATCGAACGACAGAGCCATATAAAATATTGTTCAGTCTAATAAGGTCCCAAATTCCGGATTGGAACCCGATTAAATTCAAAATGGATTTCGAGAAAGCAGCTATGACAGCCGCTAAGGAAGTTATTCCCTCCGTCGTGCTTAAAGGTTTTTATTGTCACACAACAAAGCGGTTTTGAGAAAAGGTCGAGAATTGCGTCTCATAAATTCAAAGGATCCAAAGAAAAGACGTTTGGTGTCACTCAGTGCTGTCCTTCCTTTGTTACCACAGGCTAAAATAATGAACGGTTGGACTTATAGGTATTACATGTGATGATAAAGAAGATTCAGATACCAAAAAGTTCAAAGCTTATATGGAGAAGCAGTGGCTGGAGGACACATTTATTTCAGTATGGTGTGCATTTGGAAAGAAACAGAACCACAAATGCCCTTGGAAGCTGGCATTACAAATTAAAGAGTGCTGTTGGTGAAAAGGGGGCCAACATAATGCATTTACTGTACTCACTAAAAGAGGATGCTTCTTTTTACATGACTTCGAAAAAAACGATATAATGAAAGACCTGAGGCAAAAAGAAATAAAAAATATGTTATTAAAGACGAATTAATTCAAGATGCACAAATTGAATTACACAAGGCGACTTGTCACTTGGACATTTTCTTGAAATTATGCGGAGTTAATTGTGTCATACTGATCGGAAATGCACCCTAATTGCGTAACACACTCCATATTTTCGAAAAGTGTGTCAGCTCGACAACGTAAATAACGCAATGAATGTGGTTGAACTGTCAAAATAAAACCCATTACTACTGATAGTGTGTTACGCAATTACCCTGCAGAATGTGGGAAATGTAGTAATTAAAAAAAAAATAGACAAACTAGATGATTAGGTATCTGTGACATGAATTACTTTGTAGGTAAGTTTTTGAATTATTGTAAAATTGATAGTTATTTCAGACTTTATAATACTTTAATTTATATTTACGCTGTTTTTTAAATTATTGTAAATTAAGATGATCTGTGATATAGATAACCATATAGTGCTATTTTAATTATTGTAAAATTAGATGATTTCTGGTAAAAACTACTTAATAATTATGCTGTTTTTAATTGTTGTAAATTTAATGATTACTTAACTCAATTTATGTAAAACTAAATGGTTAAATAGGTAGGTAATTAATATAAAAGTTCTTAATTTTTACATTTTTAATTATAAAATTTTTTGTGATTATTTTGATTAGTACAATAATTCATAAACATTGAAAGTTTTAGGCATTTCAAGTGTAAACGTTGAACATTAAACGATATCGTAATTAATTTGGTGCCTCAAAAATCAATAACTGTTATATCTTTTGTTTCATTTCACTTTTCTTTACCCTGACTATTAAGACATAGAACAAGGGGTCAATGACTGGGAAAAAATGTTGCGTTCTTCAACACTGTTAACGAGTGGAACAAAACATTCCCAGTCGTTAATAGTGTTAACGACGGGGTATTAACGAGTGGGAACGACCCCCTTGAACTATGGAAGAACTATGTCCTCTGCCTGACCAATGACATAGGTACACATACACATATACATATACATAGGTAGGACATAGGTGTCATATACACGGATAAAATGGCAGGGGGTGACTTGTACACTCAGTAATGGGGCCCCGAAGACGGTCGCGAGCACACAGTGTCGTAGCGACAAGGGGGCAACATGTCCTGAGGTGCTTATGAGGAGTGGAGAGGTATTCCACGGCTATCAGGACACTCCCGGAAGTATGGTCAAGATCCCTACCAGCATCTTACTGAAATTCCATCCTCCGAGCACGTTTGCTCTCGCGAATCTCCACTCAAGCTGGCCAATAAAGACAAGAAAGAGGTGGCAGCTCTGGTCCTCATAATCGTTCACTCCAACCGGCTGATAAAGGCAAACCAGGAGTGAGGAACAAGACTTCTCCCAGGGGATAGGGTCCATGGGGTCGCTACTGCCCAACAGCGCGCCAAGCTGCCCTGCGGGTTTCTGTATCTCTCTTGGTCTGGCTCCTCACCCAAGACCTGTTCCGGCAAGGTAAAGTCTTCCGACATAGGCCTAGAGTTCGGAGCGCGCAAGCCTCACCACGAGGTCAACCGTAGAGATACTGCGGTGGGGTTATTATAATTATTATTTACCTATATTCGAACGGCACGGTTGGCGCAGAGGTTATTATAATTATTATTTACCTATATTCGAACGGCACTGTTGGCGCAGAGGTTATTATAATTATTATTTACCTATATTCGAACGGCACGGTTGACGCAGTGGTTAAGCGATTGACTGCTGCGCTGCGTGTCGCGGGGTCGTTTCCCGCACGGAACAAATATTTGTATGACCTACAAGTAGTTGTTCCGGGTCTGGCTGTTTGTGTATGTGAGTTTAAATGTTTGTAAACGCACCCACAATACAGGAGAATTTCCTAGTGTGGGACAACGTTTAAAAAAAATATATTATTACTGAGCAATTGCTACTTAGCAACATTTGTGCCGTGCTAGTAATAAGTAATAAGTATGCTTATTTGGAGCATGCTCAAAAATCAAGTATCAGTAGTCAAGTATCATGGTCAAGTAAATATTATAGTCAAGTATCAATCAGTACATGAGGTGCGGGTGGTAGGGGGAGTGCAGCGAGCGCGTCTGCATACTTTTATTTAAGTAGGATTTGAGCTAGCATGCTTATTTCTAGCAGGGCGTGCTAATTTGAAGCATACGTGTCAGTCAGTACCTTTAGTCGAAATGTGTGCTATTCCAACATGTAAGTAGGTACCGATAAAAACCTTGCAAATGTGCAACTCTGCGACTCGACGCAAGGGGGCATAATTTATAAAGGATGATTGAAAGTTAAGTGACGTTTAAACGTCAAAAATGTATTGTTAAACGTCAAAAATGTATTGTTAAACGTCAAAAATGTATGGGTAAATTAAACAGTCGCTAATCCCGACTTAACTTTAAGCAAAGTTTATGAATAAAGGAGTAGCTAGCTAACTCTAAGTGGTTATGTGCACACGCCAGCACATCAAACTACTAGTCTGTCAAATTTCTTTAATAGATTTTCAACTTTATCGCTAAAGCATAAGGTTAAAAGTTGATTAGGAAAATTTGACAGTTTCGGGTAGCTTGATGTGCTGGCGTCTGTACCTACCCTCTCTTTGTGTATTACGACGAGTCTTGTAGGTAAAAGGAATTCTAAACGTAGAATTTCTTGAATTCATTTAAGTCCGCCCCCTTGGTCCGCCTAGCTTCAAGCCCGCGGGCCGCGAAGCGACGTGCGCTGAACAAACTAAATGAAATATTTTCGCGACAAATATCGACATAAATTGGACTGGGCGAATGCTTTGTGCCAGTTGCGATTTATTTGCTACAGAAATAGGACGATAAATTTTTATGCCCATACTTACCCATCTTGAATTTCATTGGACTTTTTTTGTAGTGTCTAACCGTTTTGTTATGGATAGGTCTAGGTGAGTAGGTACCTATAATAGCTAGTTTTTTTGTGGTCAGTTTTTTTTTTTTTTTTTACTTAAGGTGCTTTTTCTTTGAGGAACTTGTGGCTAAGTAATAACAGCCGCGCGGGTCAATCGTTTAGGTTAAGCTACGCATGCTGCGGTTGCTCTGTGGATGGGTGACCATTTACATATAAGACTCCTCCGTTCCTCGGAAAGCACGTTAAGCCGTTGGTCCCGGCGGTCAATCGTGGATCTTTGGCAGTCGTTACGGGTCGTCAGAAGCCCGAAAGTCTGACTACCAGTCTTACCAAGGGGTATCGTATTACCCAGTAACTGGGTTGTGAAGGTCAGATAGGCAGTCGCTTCATGTAAAATACTGGTATTCAGCTACGTCCGGTTAGACTGGAAGCCGAACCTGACATAGTTGGGAAAAGGCTAGGCAGATGATGATGATGATGGTGCTTTTTTCCTACCCAGGGTACTTTGTTAGGGCTTGAGAAATCCACAACGCTGAATTGACACCAAGAAAGTTTTATAAGGTAATTAGGTAGGTACTTACAATAATCAATCAATCAATCTGCCTAGCCTTTTAGCGGTATCTACAAACGCCACATGCGAACTATGCATCATACTGACGTCACGCAAAATCCTGCATCTCGCAAGCAGAGTTTTCCGCGCAACTAGCATACATATGTAGTCGCCAGCACATCAAGCTACTACAATCTGTCAAATTTCTTTAATAGATTTTCTCCTTTATCACTAAAGTATAAGGTTCAAAGTTAATTCGGAAAATTTGACAGTTTCGGGTAGCTTGATGTGCTGGCGTCTGTACAACAGCCTGACATGTGTCATCGGACAGTTGCCCGCCAGACACAATGCCCGTCTGGTCGGAGGATTCTCCCTTTTCTGTGGAATATGAGTGAACTTTACACCCTGCTCCTAATACCTCTATAGCCTTATCTCAGCTATGTACGGGTGCCGACCCGTACATAGTTGAGATAAGGCCGCCGCGCGGTCGCCGGTGAAGAAGCCGTTCTTTACTAAGCGGACTCAGCTGAATACCAGTATTTTATATACAACGTGTAACGTTAAATGCGCAAAACCTGAAAATAGTTTGATCAGAATAACGAGCAGAAGTAATTGAACCACTTTTTAATATAGGTCACATTTTTCAAAAAATCTTCATTAAAAACGTTGTCGTGTCTATTTATTAATAGGTCAAGCAAGCCAATGTTAGCGCGGCGCAGCGGCCCGGTGACGACTCCTCCCTCCGTAAAGCGTCGTCGCAGACGCAAGAAACGATAAGAATGGCCAGTAAAACTAAAACAGTACATAAAACCTTTACAATTTTTTTAATGACTTATTTTCTCTCTGAAATAGGTCAACTGAATTAAAAATCAGTTGGGGTGTCTGAGGTTTCGCGCATTTAACGTTACACTTTGTAGAGCGAATGCCTAACTGACCTCCGCACCCTAGTTATAATAATACTACCCGTCAATTATCGTCCTAGTGCAGGGCAAAGGCTTCTTCTCATACAGAGAAGGCGAACACAAATATAGCAAAACAAATGATCAACAACGATTTTAATAAAAAAATGTAAATAGCAAAACATATGTACATCGCGCGTCGTTACTACACGTATACCGTAACTCTGCAGTTTAATTCACAAAAATAGCATACATTTTAGTAGGTTTCCTCAAGTATAACCTTGGTTTAAGTTTTTTACACTCTCGTCGTAAAATTTACAAAGAAAACGTACTTATACGGAGGTAGAATAGTTTGTTAGATACGCCTCGGGGACATTTAGAGTTTCTTAAGAATACTTTCTTGTCATGGAGGAAAAGTTTTGGTGCGTAACGCTGTCTGTTACGAAGTTGAGGTTGGGCATGTCTTTCGTTAGAGCAGTGGTGGCCAGTAGTACTTACGAGTTGCAGGTCGTGAGTTCGAACCCAGGCAGGCACTTAACTTTGTGTATTGAATTTAGTTACTACTGTTCTCAAAACGGTAAAGGACAACGTGGCGAGGAAGCTGGCATGTCCTAGAATCAGAAAATTCAAAGACATGTGGCATCCACCAACCCGCACTGGGTCCGCGTGGTTGATTGCGGCCTATATCCCAGTTGTGGGAACATTATTTATGCTGATAATGAGTCTTTTGTAGATTTTTATGAGGCAGTGATGAGTTTTGGAAATCTTAACCTTAGCGTCATTGAGGTTGAGTCAAAATTACCCGGCTGGTTTAAAATTTCTAATATTTTTGAAAGTACGCGCGCGACGTTGCCGTTCTGAGCAGGCTGGAGCCAATATTGTACGTTTTTTTTTTATTCTAATTTTTGAGTGTTATTTTAAAAGTTGATTAAACTCAATTAAATCTTCTGAATTATTATTTTTCTGATCAAAACCAGAATACCTTTATACTGAAATAATCACACAGTTTACGAATTTACTGAAAAATTATGGAAATACCATGTTTTAAATATATGGGTAATATTGACCCACCTCAACGTCCATGTACCACAATGACGCCGGATTAAGCTTTACACACGTCACTTTCGCCATTTCCCCATGTTCTTCAGTAGCTTAGTGAAACTCTGGACCAGCCACAAGTCAAACAAAACTAAAGTCTAAAATATTTCTCTTAAACCGAAAACCTCTTAGCAAACACCACACATCTTGCTAGCAATCTGAAAAAACAAGAATAAACGAAAATAAAAAGCGTACGCGCAAGAACACGAGGCAATATCTCATGTGCAACGCTATTATTCTTGCCACGTCCGTCTTGCAATTAGCTCGGGCGCTTCGTTTTATGTTGCCACAATAACTGCTGGTTCTCGAAGCTGGCTTAATGTAGGAGGCGTGTCTAATTCTACATCAAGTGTTGCTTTACGGCGAGTGCTATGAGATCGGCCCCGAAATTCGTGATATAGTAATCAGTGTACTTCTAATAATACTCAGCTAACCAGTAAATATAATTATTATCATTATCATCGCGAATCACATTTCTATCAACATAAGACCTGTGATGCAGAGTTGTATATAGGCAGCGCTATAGGGGGATAAGCATGGATAGGATGCCCCCAAACGGATTGCGATGATTTTTTTTCTGTAAGTTCCTAACAATGTGAGATTAAGATTCTCCAAATATCAACCCTTCAAAATGCACCGTTTCGGAGTAAGAATTAATATTCGAAAAATCGAAAAAATCGATATTTTCCGAATGGCTTGACCGATTTAGCTAAAATGTTGATATGTTTTAGAAACAACTACAATGTATTTAAAAAAAAATTGGCGACTTGTAAAATAATGTATAACCTCAAAAAAAAAAACATTTTTTAAAATAAAAAAAAAGGAAACTTCACTTTCTTTTTATTTTTTTGTTTAGTTTTTTTTTTTTCAATTTCTTGCACGTTTACACGAGGACAGTTTCTCGACCATCGAGAATGGCCACGGTAGACTTGTAGGCAAGAAACGTCAGTCGATTTGCCGCTCTCATGTGTTTAAGCATCGTTTAAACGTCGAGTTCAATGTAAACAAGCTAGTGCGATAAATCCTCGTGTAAACGCACCTTAATGCAGGAGGTGTGTCTAAATCTACATCAAGCGTTGCTTTAAGAGCGTTAACGCCAAATCCGCGGCACCAAGTTTAGGTAATTGCAGTGCTCTTTGCACTCACACAGATGCGCGCGTGTCTGTGTGCGTAGAGTTGGTGTGCTCTCTGTCATTATAGTCAAACTAACCCATGTTGATCCGTTGAGTTATGTATAATGATACTTATTTAACCGTTAGTTGATTTTTATTTACTGTTCTTATTTTTATTACAACCTTGTGAAATAAATAGGCAGTTTTGGATACTTTATCACTACATAGTATAAAACAAAGTCGCTTCCCTGTCTGTCTGTCACTATATATGCTTAGATCTATAAAACTACGTAACGGATTTTGATGCGGTTCTTTTTAAATGGATAGAGTGATTCAAGAGGAAGGTTTGTATCTATAATACATGCATAATATAGTAGAGAAACACTGATAATTTTAGAGGTTTCTAATGTGATGTCGTAATTAAACACATTTTTTTGCGCTTACATTGTAAACGCTGGCTGAACCCGTCGAGATAGATCAAAATAATGTACTACAGTATTGTACACCTTAAAAAGGTCTACAAAAAAGTCCGCGATTGTATATGTCTATCTCTTAGGGATAACCCACAATAACCATTTTTTATCCTATACTTTTTACGAGGAATAGTGGCTCTAAAATTATCAGTTTCTCCATTGCACCCGTGCGAAGCCGGGGCGGGTCGCTAGTAAAGTATATACAACGTGTCCCAGAAATCAACGTCAAGCCGAAAACGGGCAATAGGCCAAGTCGTGACAGCTATTAGAAAAATATAAAAAAAAATCTTGGTCATGTACGTTTCGAATTATAAGCATTCAAAAATAAATCTCAAAAAGTAACACCCTGTGATGATTTTTCAAGTCCTGTGACTACATTATTAACATTTCGGTAGTTTTTTTCTCTGTGATCTAACCATGAATAACCCTTCTGTAAATTACAGTTAAAAGTTAAAACGTAACTGCCTCAGTTTTAAATTAAATGTTAGATTTTTGCCCAATATTGAATTCAAAATAATGACATCACCCAACTTTAACCGACTGTACTGAAAAAAAAATCTACTACACTATTTTGGCAAGTAACTTTAAAAGATGGCGCGTTTAGTCAGGATTCCAAAATGGTATAACACATACTAATTGCTACTTCTTAATTGAGAAAAAACATTTTTTTTTTATGAAGCCGTATTTCATAAAAGTTCGATTGAGACGAAGAGTGACGTTATTTTGACTAGTGTGAGCGAGAAAGATTCATTTTAGCTAATGTGAGGTGACGCTACTTTGACAAGTGGGAGCGAGATAGATAGTGACGCTACTTTTATCTAACTAAGAGGGAGACGGATTGACACATCATTTCATATGTGTGAGTGAAACAGATAGAGACGCTACTCTGGCTAAACAGGGATGCGTCGGCAAATTGTGCAATACTGCAGTACGTTACGCTCTTTCGTTGACTGCGCATCTTTTTGTATTCGTATTGACTTCGTACTTACAACTGTGGCTTTGTTTATTGGACTTGATTTGCATTGTAATTTGGATTTATCTGCACCGTTTCTGACAACCCCGGACTTGTTTTAATCGCAACCCCGTGTTTGTGTAGTGTTTTATCATGCCATCTCGATACACCGCACAGGAATACGCCAACATGCATCTCATTTATGGAGAATGCTTATGCAACGCCAATGCCGCAGCAAGAGTGTATCGTGAGAGATACCCGAATGCTGAGCGTCATCCCGATCATCGAGTATTTATTAATGTGCATCGGTCATTATCAGAGGGTCGATTTCCTAGCCAAATGGTTAGCGAGGGACCCGTTATGCCCTACGAAGCCGAAGTCTTGCAAGCAGTTGAAGAAGACAGAAGTATCTCAGTACGTGGAATTGAACAGAGCATAGGAGTCCCCAAAAGTACTGCACATCGTATTTTAAAAAAGAACGAGTTTCACCCATACCATGTACGACGAGTACAAAGTCTGCTACCCCGAGACTACCCAGAGAGAGTACGATTTTGTCGAACGATGTTGCAGAGGCACCGAGAGGACCCGCGATTCTTTGAAAAAATTCTATGGTCCGATGAATCAACATTTAAAAAGGACGGTTACATGAACCTCCACAATTTGCACGAATGGCACGTGGAAAATCCAAATTTGATGCGGGAAGATAGATCTCAGTACCAGTTTAAAGTAAATATGTGGACGGGAATTTTGAATGGTAAAGTTATTGGTCCAATCGAGCTGCCGGAGAATTTAAATGCCCAGGGTTATTTGAACTTCTTACAGAACCAATTACCAGAATTATTGGAAGAAGTGCCACTGAACATTTACGGCAGCATGTGGTATCAACAAGATGGCTGCCCAGCGCATTATGCTCTCACTGTACGAGAGTTTCTCAATCGAGAATACCCCGATAGGTGGATTGGGCGGGGTGGTACAATTTCGTGGCCTGCCCGTTCACCCGATTTAAACCCCATAGATTTTTTTTACTGGGGTACGATAAAGGATAAAGTGTACTCTAAACCAATTCAAGATTTAGACGAGCTGCGCCAAAGAATTGCAGAAGCCGCTGAATACATCAACTCAAGAAGATACGCCCGTCTTATTACGCGATCATTTTTAAAGAGATGTAGAACTTGCATTGCAGCTGAAGGAAAACAGTTTGAACATTTGTTATAAAACTTCGTAAATCTGATTTAATAAAAATTATAATAAAAGAAATCCAACGACTGAATTTTATTTCAAATGCACCTAAAACCAACAATGTACTTTTTTTCCTCAATTAAGAAGTAGCAATTAGTATGTGTTATACCATTTTGGAATCCTGACTAAACGCGCCATCTTTTAAAGTTACTTGCCAAAATAGTGTAGTAGATTTTTTTTTCAGTACAGTCGGTTAAAGTTGGGTGATGTCATTATTTTGAATTCAATATTGGGCAAAAATCTAACATTTAATTTAAAACTGAGGCAGTTACGTTTTAACTTTTAACTGTAATTTACAGAAGGGTTATTCATGGTTAGATCACAGAGAAAAAAACTACCGAAATGTTAATAATGTAGTCACAGGACTTGAAAAATCATCACAGGGTGTCACTTTTTGAGATTTATTTTTGAATGCTTATAATTCGAAAAGTACATGACCAAGATTTTTTTTTATATTTTTCTAATAGCTGTCACAACTTGGCCTATTGCCCGTTTTCGGCTTGACGTTGATTTCTGGGACACGTTGTATATACTAATCAGGGGTGAAAAGTTAGAAATGTAGTACAAATGTAAAGTCCTACAACGATTAATATTATATTAGGTCATCCCACTTCCGGTGTCATATTTTTTTATTATTATTATTTTACAAAAACTGACTACTATATTATATAACCTTGTGACACTAATCAATAATCTCCACCACTATTAATCACTCGCTCCCAGACTGCTGGCAAATCTTGAACACCATTTAAAGTACCACTTTCATTTAATTCATCAATAATGCTCTTTAGTTTAATATCTAACTCCTTTTTGCTATTGTATCGAGTACCCGACAATTTCCTCTTCACATGGCCAAAACAATTGAAATCACAAGGATTCATATCCGGGGAATATGGCGGCTGAATAATTTCAATCCATCCTTTCCTTCAATTAAATTCTGAACTATTTTTGATTTGTGCGGTCTGGCGTTATCATGTAAAATTATAGGACTCGTTATATGATGTTCGTCTGCCCAAATAGGAATATTTTCTTCTAAAAATGACTTATATCGCTCTCCAGTCATAGTTGTATTTTCATCATAAGTTCTCCAAAAAGCAATGCCTCTGACATCCATAGGTACTATTAGTAGTATTTTTCGTTCATGTAGCTCTGCACGTGGTAAATGTTCAGCTGAAGTGCCCGGTTCCACCCAACATCGTGACTGATGTCTTTGACGAGGAGTATAAAATTCGACCCAAGTTTCATCAAGGCGTATGAATCTATTAAGTATATTTTTCTTACGGCGATACCACGATAAATGGCTACGCGCAGTTTCATAACGAAACTCCTTCTGATCCGTGTTCAGAGTGTGAGGCACCCACACTGCACTTTTATTGACCAGACATAAATCCTCCGTGAGTACTCTATGTATAGTGGAATGAAGCCGTTTCTAATGCTTTCGAGTTTTCCTGAATTTTCAGTGTTATTTCACTGAGTTTTTCTTTTTGTTGAGTCTGAAAATAACAGGTAGGTATAACATAGTGACACCGGCGGTCGATTGTCGGCTTGAGACACAACAATGTTTTATTTGTGCTAAAATATGTATATAACGACCAAGTAATTCTTACAAGATTCCCTGCGTCAGGATCTTGAGATGAAGCCGTTTCTAATGCTTGCGAGTTTTCCTGAATTTTCAGTGTTATTTCACTGAGTTTTTCTTTTTGTTGAGTCTGAAAATAACATGTTGGTCGGTTTGTGTCGGTTAGTGACACAAACCGTAAGCATCGTGTCCGGCGGCCGATTGTCGGCTTGAGACACAACAATGTTTTATTTGTGCTAAAATATGTTTACAAATGTCCAAGTCATTCTTACAAGATTTCCTGCGTCAGGATCTTGAGTTGGAACCGTTTCTAACGCCTGCAAGTTTTCCTGAATTTCCAGTGTTTTTTCAGTGACTTTTTCTCTTTGTTGAGTCTGAAAATAATATGCAGAGTATAATATGAAGTGACACAAACCATAAGAAGCACCACGACAGGCGATCGATTGTCGGCTTGAGATAAATAAATAACGAAGAAATGTCTTATTTAGTTTAGGTTTAATAGGTGCTAATTCAAAATAAAGGAAACACGTGTCTGTTTAGATATAAAATCTCAAAAATTGCCATAACATATAAAGAAGTAAAAAAAAATAAAACTTACAACAGCATTTTGAAATATTTTTGAACTTCTCTTTTCTGCCTATAACAACGAATCGGATATTAATTTTATCTTATTACTACTGTGTTTCATAAAAATACCCAGACAAAAAGTAATTTGAAAAAATTATATTGACTTCAGAAAGTAGTAAGTATAATATTGTTTCTTATGGTTTACTAATTACACCTAATATAGATATTTTTTTTATAAGTAGAGAACCCACCTCGTTTCAGTGGTATATTCTCAACTATCCAAAACTGACAACCCCAGAATGGTCAATTCAGTTTATGAGATTATAAGACAGAATAAACGCAAATTATTACGAATTCTATCCCCGTGTAAGAAAAATATGAATTGGCTATAACCTGTTACATAGTTAAAAAGTGGCTCCTCGGTAACTTACCTTTTAGCTTCATTAGCCTTGGCTAAATTTTCATATTTTTTTCGTTTTATTCCCGTATAGCGCCTTTTGTTAGCCATATCTAAAAAAAAGTAAAATCGAAACATACATAAAGAAGTCTAATTTAATCTTCTTAAGTTAATTGAATACCATTACATTAAAATATGTACTCACCAAAGTTCTGTAATATAATAAAAATATATTATAATAAAAAGTATCAATATGTCCCAGTCGCGCTAAAAACTCGCGAAAGTACGATAATATTTTACGCGACACGCAGCGATGGGAGCGACACACGTCCTGCCTCTGAAAGGCCTCAGCCGGCAATGAGCGGTGGCGTGAATCCGCGCCGATTATATAGCAATACTAAATAATTCATAGTAAAATAAACATATAAGTTATTAAAAAAATATTTGAACCATGTTTTAGAACATAAATGTCTTAATTTAATAGGTCTAAAAGAAAATATAAATATTTCAGATTTCATCCTAAACTAACACGTTTAATATCTCGAAAAGTGGCTACAATTGACACTTTTGAATATACTTTTCTTGAATGAAAACTTACAGTAATCGTGTTTTTTTTTCAGCCATGCACTAAAAAATGTTCTTATTTTTTATAAAGTAATGTTGTAATAAGTTTGTCATATATGGTTTTACTAATATCTAGCATCTGCTTAGACCGTCGATCGCTAGTTTTAAAAAAGGCTTGCATAAAAACGGTTCTGATGAGAAAACTAAACAAAAAATTGAAAATGTTTTTCAGCCATGCACTAGATTATAAAATTCCCAATAATATGACGTCAATATCTCATCTATAAATTAAACATATTATGGTTTTATTGTCCGTCGGAAATCATCAATTTTGACTCCAGCATGGCTCTAACGCATAAACCCTCTTAAGCTGAGGCCAAGAGTACTGTGGTTAGCGGTTAGCTGCTTAGGAAAATGATATGCTAATGTGTTACACAGTCTTCCTATTGTTTGAGAAATAGTTTATTATTCAGAGAAATAGTGGCCAGTGTTTAAATGGCCTAAAGTGTTTGATTTATGATCATAGAGAGTTGTTTCTTACCTTCTGCAAACTGTTTTTGCAATGTTGCAGAGATCTGAGAAGGTTTTACTTGGAAATGGAAGATCAGAGAACTTTTTAGTTGTTCTCGTAAAGTCAGGAAGAATGGCGGGACGGTGCCGTCCTGCCATTCGTATTTGAGTTAGATTATCTTATTTAGCTTAGAGCTTATGTAAGTTTATCTTTCCTTTCTCTGTGTACAAATAAATAAATTATTATTATTATAAAAAAAAAATTCTTCCTGACCCTTGACGTAACTTCGCTTCTACATGTACGTGCGCTTTGTGAGTGTGTGAGTCACAAACATAAACACACACACATAGTGTGTGTGTTTATGTTTGTGACTTCTTCAGGCTCAAACGGCTGGACCAATTTTGATGAAAAGACAATGCCCATCTGTGCCCCAGAAATGCCCAGATAAAGTATATTACAAAATTGCTCTAGTAAATAAAACTAGAATTATGTTGTTAATTTTAAATCATATGAAGCAATGGATACAAAAAAAAAATAAGACTTTCATTGAAGCTTTGTATGTAACCAAATTGTTTTCACATACATATTGACACTATACAATGGAGACAGACTAGATAATTCCAAATAACTGACATATTTATCTGATAACATACAGATAAGTATATAAAAGAAGACTAATCTGCTTAGCTTATGTGATGATCATGAAGTTCCTAGTGAAAAACTAATAGCAATGCTGTCTGTAAACGATAAAATGTATAAAAAACCAGTAGGAAGTTATCATGTTTAATGTCCAATATCTTTTGAACCGGTGCTTTATATGACATTAAATCTAGATATCATATAATACTGTTAAAAAGTTATCATATGACATAGAGCTGCAATTTGGGCATTGCATGGTATTGCTGACTTTCAGCTCCATACTAATATGGGCATGGTTCTTTGTCACACAGTTTATAACCAGGATTAACACATAGACTAATTTTTATCCCGATATTCCTACGGGATCGAGACTTATGCGGGTGAAACCGCGGGGCGCAGGTAGTTTATAATATTCCTTTGCAAACAGAGCAAACTGGGGTGGCTATAAATAAATGAATTTCATCTTGGCAAAACTCTTCAGTTACGAAATGACGTATTTTTGTCTTTCCGTCCGTCTCCCCGCGATTAGGTTTCGCTAGAAAAACGTTTTGGTGCATTAATGTATGTTTAATTATGATTTGAGTTCCATCACTGTATTGAAATAAGACTTGAAAATATCGTTTTTTTCTGGTCAAAATTATTTACGGTTTAAGAGATATACTGCTTTAAAAACCAACTTTTTGAGTGTTTTCAAGAAATCTCCGCCGTAAAGAGTAAGGCGTAAGACCAAGAAGTATATACTCTAAACAGTACGACATTAAAAGATGGCGGAAATGAATAGTTTCAATAATTACTACTAAAGGGAAATACATAAAACAACTTGTTAGTTTAAAAGTCAAGAAACATGATGTGGTTATGTTCTTTCCATAAAACACACTATGCGTCCTACTCAGTCCCCGGCCCCGTTTTCGGCCTAGTAGAATAGAATAGAATAGAATAGAATACTCTTTATTAGCGGCAATTTATACAAGACGGTCTCAGAAACGTGGAGGAGCATGTATTCTAGTCAAGAACTACCTTGAATACAAAGCGCTTCCAGACATATCTCGGCATTCTATAGCCAACGTCGTCGAATGTTGTGGCATAGAATTGACGAAACAAAATTTAATTATTATGTGTATTTATAGGCCCCCAAAGATAAATAATTTAAGTCTGTTTTATGAGAAATTAGAGACTATTGTAAAATCAGTATGTACGAAACCCGAAAAGAAAATAGTAATATGTGGGGACTTCAATATAGACACTTTAAAAAGAAATAGCATAACCCTGGACTTTGAAACCTTTCTTTTGGGCTATAATCTAAAATTAGAGTTACGCCAACCTACCAGGCTATGTAGCAATTCTTGTATAGACAATTTTGCCCGCAGTTCTAAATTAAACTGTAAATCAGAAGTTTTAGACTTAGCATTGTCTGACCACACAGCACAGTTTTTGCAAGTTAAAGTGCTGAAATCGTGTATAATAAATTATTGGCGGATCAAAAGGCGTGATCTTTCTAGTGAAAATGTAATTAAATTCAAAAATTACCTACAATGTTTTTCATTTTCTGATATATACAAAACCGAAAATGCTAATGAAGCATTTGATTATTTCTTAGAGCACTTTCGTCTATTGTATGATCTTTGTTTCCCTTACAAATTGATAACCGTTAACTCAAACAAAAATATTAAATGGGTTTCTCAGGGCATTCGAATATGCAGTAGAAAACAAAGGCATTTACTGTGGAAACATAGGCGACAGCCTTCAAGCCTTAATAAGAGTAACTTTAAGAACTACTCGCAAAGGCTTCGGAAAATCATTAAATTAACGCAAAAAGCGCAAAATAACTATTTTATCAGCACATCAAACAATAAATCAAAAGCATCTTGGCAAGTCATAAACAAAAATAAACCATTAACTGAACCTATTACCCAAATAAAAATTCATGATACCACAATCACTAATCCAACAGAGATCGCAAACGCTTTTAATAATTATTTTATTGACCAGACAAAAAATATAATGACCTCAAAACCTGACACAAATAATTTGGAAAGTAACCCTCACTCGATGTTTATGCATCCAGTACTACCTGAAGATGTTATGAGAGCGATACATTCTCTAAAAAATAAACTTAGTACTGGCTACGATGGCATTTCAACTAAGGTCGTAAAATTTGTATCGAGTGACATTGCTTTGCATATTAGTCACATACTAAATTTGTGTATCAGTTCCGGGGTATTTCCAAACAAGTTAAAAACAGTTATTGTTAAGCCACTTTATAAAAAAAACTCTAAAGAAGATTTGGCAAATTATAGACCAATCGCTTTGATCACAATTTTTTCAAAAGTTATGGAAAAAATAATTTATGACGCGATAAATAAATTCTTATCTAAATATAATATTTTGAGTATAGAACAAAAGGGATTTATAAAAAATCAAGGTATCAATACGGCCGTTTACGATTTAATGAATATGATTTTAAGAAACGTCGATGGAAAAGTACCAGTTTGCGCAATTTTAACTGATATGACGAGGGCCTTCGACTGTGTTGACCATGAAACTCTCTTATACAAGCTAAACATGATAGGTATCAGAGGAAATATGCATAATCTCATAAGATCATATCTCAGCAACCGAAAACAGCAGACAGAAATTTCCAAAATATGTCTAAAGACTAAGCGTGAGAAAAAATACTTATCGGAACACAGAATCATTAAGTACGGCGTACCTCAGGGCACTGTGGTGGGGCCTTTATTATTTTTAATTTATATTAACGACTTGCCACGACGCATAAAACATCCTATGGTCTTATTTGCTGACGATAGTACCGCCTTGATTAAATGTACAGACATAAAAACTTATGAACATGACATAAATAATACTTTATCGGACATTATACACTGGCTTGATCGAAATAATTTAATGATTAATATACCTAAGACTAATGTTATGCATTTTTACCAACGTATACCACCAAAAACTTTAAACTTAAATTACAAGGGACAAAAAATAGACCAAGTGCAAGTTGCAAAATTTTTAGGTTTAATGATAGATAGCCAACTAACCTGGAAGCCACATGCAGAAGAAGTATGCAAAAGACTAAGTACAGCAGCGTATGTACTTTTTAACCTATCCAGGAAAGTGAATATGTCCACCAGATTAGTTGCTTACCATGGTTTAGTGGCGTCAATTCTGAGATTTGGGATAATATTTTGGGGAAATTGTAGTCTGAGAGAACAGGTATTCAAAGCTCAAAAACGATGCATAAGAGCAATGTGTAACATGAAAGTAACAGATAGTTGCGTACCTATATTCAAGTCCCTAAATTTGCTGACATTCCCATCTCTTTACATTTTCGAAATAGCTGTTTTTGTGAAATCAAATATGCATCTTTTTAATAAATCGTCTGACAATAGAACACGACCAATTAGAAGGCAGTATTCAAACATGCTATGTGTTAGTAGTCATAACACTGCATTATTAAGGAAGAGTGTTATATGTATGTGCCCGATTATCTTTAACAAAATACCCGATGGAATAAAAAACGAGTCCATTCCCATGTTTAAAAAGAAATTGTCAGCCTTATTAATTGATAAAAGTTATTACTCCATTTGTGAATTTCTTAATGATAAAACTTTACAGCTACATAATTAATCCTGACATTTTTAATTCTTTATTTAATTTTATTGACCATATTATAAAAAAAATCATATTGACAGTATTTTAGATTATTAAGCACTTGTGCTAAATGTTTGCATGCCTAATTTAAGGTAAAATGTATAAGGATCTCTAAGTATAAAAACATCTGTATTTTTTTTGTACCTACTTACTATGCAAATAAATAATTATTCTATTCTATTCTATTCTATGTACACCATATACCATACTTTTGGGAACAGGCTGTATCAGTGCAAAAACTCTCCACCACTTATGTTTTAAGGATGGGCGGCCGGATTGGTCACTGATGTGCGCTCGTTAGTATTATTATAGATAATATTTCGCGTATACCCGTTGTCATCTTATTTTTTTTTTTTGTTGTTCTTACTTTTTACCGAACTACCTACTTAAGTTGTTATAACTCTAAACTCTAAATGTATGTAATGTATAACTCTAAATATGTAGTCGATGATTTTGGTGCACGGTAAAACTCTAATGAGTTTATGTTGGCACCAACTTAAGCGTTTAAAATGTATGTGTACTACTGAATAAATAAATAAATAAAAATAAATATAAATTACAGACATAAATATACAGTGTGTCCGGACATGGACTAGCGATATTCTAAATACTTAAATATAAGCTATTTTAAAGTACAATTACACTATAGGCTTAGGTCCAATATACTTCCCCGCTATGTGGCAGCCATTTTGTTTTTTTTGTTGAAGTATGCTCTATGCGAGTACAAAAAAAATCATATATCTCAAAGTTTTAGTCATACTGAGATAAAAATAGGCTTATTCGAAAGGCAATAATATTGTCTACCGTCTGCACTACAAAGCAATATGTTCACAATTCCATAACTTTTGAAAAAAAATGTGAAAGTCGAAAAAAAAAACAAAAAATTATGCAATTCAACCAATAATTGTTAATTACTACAAAAACAACCCCGAGAGCTTTTTTATTTTTTATACTAGATCGACAGTTTTTGAGCTAAGCTACAATACAACATAAAATTCACAACTGTATGTCTAATACTTTAAGAGTTATTGTTGTATGAACATAGCGTATGCGCAAGCACAAAAGGCCTTTGTCGGAACCCTAAACAGGAAATCATTAAAAAAACATAACATTCATATTGAATTTTATTTAATGTTTTTTCCAATATTAAATGAAGATTAAAATATCTAAAGCAGTTGCTCAAAGTGGCCACCTCCAGCTTGTAGACACACTACGGCTCTCTGTGCCACCTGGGTTGATGAGCGCCTAATTAAATCCAAATCGGATCTAATTTCTTCGGCGGCTGCCATAATTTTTGCGACGAGTTCTTCCCTGGTATTTGGAACTGTAGCGTATACTTTTTGTTTCATATGACCCCACAAAAAATAATCCAAGGGTGTCAAATCGGGTGAGCGAGGCGGCCACGCTACTACACCACCACGACCGATCCACGGCTGTAGATTATTATTTAAATATTCTCTCACTGCTCGAGAAAAATGCGCGGGTGCACCATCGAGCTGGAACCACATACGCCGACGGTATGATAGAGGTAGGTCCATGAGGCTGTCCGCAAACTGTGTCTGTAAGAATTCTAAAAATCTAGCGCCGTTTAATGTAGGTGGCAATTCCAATGGCCCTATCAGCCTATCGTTGATTATGCCCACACATTTACTGAGAATTCATGTTGAAATGAGCTTGGGCGCACCGCCCTTGGATTTGCGGAGCACCAGAGATGGTCGTTTCTGTGGTTTGTAATCCCAGCTCTTGTAAATTTGGCTTCATCAGTCCACAGTATTCTTTGTAAAAAATTACGGTTCTGTCTCAAATTTCTATTTATCCACGAACAAAACACAGATCTCGCAGCAAAATCTGGTTCGATCACGTCTTGAACCCGTCGAAAATGATAAGGGTGTAACCCTTCTCTTTTCAAAATTCTCCATACATGCCACTTAGACATTCGAAGTTGCACTGAAATCCGTCTAACGCTTAGTCTAGGATCATTGGTTATTAGTCTAAGCACTTCTTCTTCATCTTCGGGCGATACCAAGCGATTGCGTTCATTAACAGCTCTTTGAATACCTCTTTCCGCTAATCTTGAATGCACGTCGATAAAAGTTTGGCGACTCGGTGTAGGCCTGTTAGGGTACCTTCGTCGATATTCTTGTACAGCCAAATTTGCACTTCCATTGCAAAAGCCATACACAAAGTGTATGTCAGCAATATGTTGCGATGAATATTGACGCTGTGCCATACTTTATCACACTTTTAAATACAAAACACTAACGCAGCACGTAAACAGCACGGACGGTAAGTGAAAGTAGCGATAGCGATCACAACGCAGGGCGAGGGACAACTAAACTAACCCAACTAATAATTTGTCCTTAAAACTGATTTTGTTTCAGGTAGTGGACTAATACGTTCTATCTCGCTTACTCACGGTAGTAACGAACAGTATTTCTCGCCTGCTCTCAGATGGAATACAGTGAATGCCATAAATGACACTCTGGCGGTTAACAAAGACGTTTTGTGCTTGCGCATACGCTATGTTCAAACAACAATAACTCTTAAAGTATTAAACATACAGTTGTGAATTTTATGTTGCATTGTAGCGTAGCTCAAAAACTGTCGATCTAGTATAAAAAATAAAAAAGTTCTCGGGGTTGTTTTTGTAGTAATTAACCATTATTGGTTGAATTGCATAATTTTTTGATTTGTTTTTCGACTTTCACATTTTTTTTCAAAAGTTATGGAATTGTGAACACATTGCTTTGTAATGCAGACGGTAGACAATATTATTGCCTTCCGAATAAGCCTATTTTTATCTCAGTATGACTAAAACTTTGAGATATATGATTTTTTTTGTACTCGCATAGAGCATATTTCAACAAAAAAAACAAAATGGCTGCCACATAGCGGGGAAGTGTATTGGACCCAAGCCTATAGTGTAATAGTACTTTAAAATAGCTTATATTTAAGTATTTAGAATATCGCTAGTCCATGTCCGGACACACTGTAGAGATCAAAACTAACAACAAAACAACTCGCTTCCTGTGAGACCTTACATTGATAGGTACTAATACTTAACAAAACCTTAGAAAACCTGTCAGTGTAGCGAAGCCTCGGCCTAAAAGCCTCACTGGCCGAAGAGGCGAGGACTAAGGAGAATTGAATAAATGGTCCTTAGAGATCGCCCGTTGCGATTCCCGCCTTTGTGCCGGCCTCGAGAGGGCTCAACACTGACTCCTACCGATTGAAAAGCATTTCTTCATTCACCCTACTTATTTAATCTCCAGTGAACGTATAAACAAAGTTGACGGACCAAGTTTACGTGACAACGTCGGGTAGTTAGTGCTTGTGATCTTAGAGTTTCTCTGGTTCGCTTAGTACGTTATCGTATGGGGTGAACCTCACTGTCGATAGAAGTTATGATCCATTCATATACTTATTTTACGAGTATAAACGAACGGCGTAAGACTTAGATATCTATGTAGTTACGTAAACAGCGCCAACTCTCTCGGATTGAGGAGGCTGTCTGATTACATATCTTGCCGCTATTGGTGGTGCACTATTTTGCCTCGTGGCTAAATAAGAACAGCCGCACGGGTCAATTGAAGATCTGCCCAAACGGAACAAAGATCTTCGTAGCGTTTTCCCAACTATGTTGGGGTCAGCTTTCAGTCTAACCGGATTCAGCTGAATACCAGTATTTTACATGGAGCTACTGTCTCCATAACTCAGTTCCTGGGTAACGCGACACCCCTTGGTAAGACTAGTCGTCAGCCTTTTAGGCTTCTGACTACCTCTAACGACTGCCAAAGATCCAAAATTGACAGCCGGGACTAACGGCTTAACGTGCTTTCCGAAGCTCGGAATGATCTCGATATGTAATGGATGGTCACCCATCCATGAACCGACTGCCACAAGCGTAGTTTTACCTTTGATTGATCCGTATGGTTGTTATCATTTAAGCACAAGCTCCTCTATTTACCGTAATTCATGAACACCTTATTAGCTACTCAGTATCCTTATGGGATTGCCCACCATTTCCTATACCGGGTTGCTCTCTGAGTAGTCCCAGAAGGTTTAGATGAAGATACAACTAATTTATGTAACGTTAATTTACTCTTCTATTAGAAATTGGGATCAGGATTTCAAAAATAACTTTGTTGTTTTGTTTTTGGGATCTTTTTCTAAGTTTACAATAAAGTAATAGATCAGATATCCTTATCTAACTTGTGTTACTCAGATTGCAAATATAAATCTAATTTTAACTAATAGTCCTCCAGACCGGATATCGGCTATATCGACTAACCACAGCGGAGACCAGCAGGGTAATTGCGTAACACACTATCAGTAGCAATGGGTTTCATTTTGACAGTTCAACAAAATTCATTGCGTTATTTACGTTGTTGAGCAGACAAATTTTTCAAACATATGGAGCAGTGGATTAGCAATATGCTTCAAAATGATTCAAATTGAGGGTAATAATGTGTTACGCAATTAGAGTGAAGCTTTCAGAGCGTGAGATATTATAGTGCACAAGTGTCATCTGTGCGGCGCAGACACAGATGCATTCTCTATTCCCTGACTCTCATAGTCCGATGGGACGGCACGCAATCCGACACTCGCGGAGAGAGATCAGGCGCAGGACCAACGGCTTAACGTGCTTTCCGAGGCACGGGGGTATCACACCGCCAACTTCCAAACTCGTGGCTGCTACTGAGAAATTCTTTGCCCGAATCGAGAATCAAACCCAGGAACTCACGCTCAGCAGTCGCGCTTGCGACCACCAGACCAACGGGGCAGTCAAAAATGATATTCTATACCTACGGTAGGTATCTGACTACTATAGGCAAGGTCGTGGGTTCGATTCCCACCCAGGACAAATGTTTGTGTGATGAGCTTTGTCTGGGTGTAATTTATCTATAATACGTATGTATGTAGATATATATATATGCATGTTTATCAGTTGTCTAGTACTCATAGCACAAGCTCTGCTTAGTTTGGGACTAGATGGCGTTGTGTGAAAGTTGTGGAATATTATTATTATTATATTATTATCTCACATATATAAGAAAGAAGTCGGCTAAGAAATATCATACCATATTTGTTTTTGCTTCATATTATTTGTAATTAAGTATTGTTTCATTCTGTAGGGTCCGTAGCTCATATTAAATACTACATTTTTATTAGTCTATATATACTTTTTTTTTTCACTTCAAAAAGCACATATTGCTTACTATATTGAACATTTAGCAGACGTACGAGTATTAGTTTACTACCTATCTAATTACGGTGTTTAATTATGAATAATAATAATAATAATATATAATAATAATATCGTTAGGCGGTTGGATCAAGTGCCTGATCCAGAAGGCGGTACTCCTCGATACGGCTCGCATTGTGAGGAGGTTTCTGTCTCTGAGCCCTAACCACCGGTAGCTTGGAACCTGCTCCCGTCACCGGCGGATCACTATTTTTTTATATATTTTTTGTTTCTGTTTATATTGTAAGAAATGTTTAAAAATATAGTAAAATACGATAAAGAAATGAATAAACGACATAATAATAATAAAATCTTTTATTTATAAAAAGGAATTAATTACATTTACAATTAATACCTTAACAATTATAATGAATGTTAACGACACGAAACTGACTTTTATTTAGATTTCTGTGGTTCAGACACAAATTTCGACGTCCAATGCAGATAAGAATTAATTTAAACTAGCTTGATATGAATAAAATTAGCTCTAATTTAACTTTTACTTCCACCAGAGTCATGCGGTTCGTATTAGTATAATTAATTATAGTTCATTTAACTCTCGGGAATGGCACGTTGGTGAATATTATAATGTCTCATTTACTTAATTAAAGTTTCGACATTATTCGAAATGTGTACGTTCATATGTTGTATGTTTTAGTCGAAGTCTCATATGACAAACGAATGTTAAAAATGTAGGAAAATCAGTGGTATTTTTGAGAGACTGAGACTGAGATCAGTCTGCGAACGTTCTTAAAATTACAAGAAATGCCCGTCAGCCGGTTGATTCTGTCAAAATCTCACCGTGAAATATAAGTGAAGTGAGCTTGAAGTGAGCAGTGTCAATAGTGTTAATCTCTAATGACAGCTCACTTTCCGCTCACTTCACCTAAGTTCTCACGGTGAGATTTTTACAGAACAGTACTGCTGGTCTTGAGTGTTTTCATTCGCCTTTATTTAAAAGAAAATCAATATTTAACTCAATATGAATTAAAATAATAACTAATCAAATAACAACTAATACCTAATTAATACTAAAAAACATACATATATTATATACAAGTATATATATAAAAAAAAAAATATATATATAAAGAAAAAGGCAGGAGATCATTGGGCATCAAAAAATTCGTCCACATCAATGGGATAAGTGCCCAAAAGGCTGGCAGCATTACTACGTTGGAATATGAATATGAATTTAATTTCGTCCCCATTGTTTTTTTTAAATTGCATCTTGCAGTATAACCTAGAAGGTTGTCGGCTGCTTAGCCTGGCTTGTGGGTGCCTCAATAAATTAAGGCCCCTAGCGTGGGCTTAAAAAACTTAAAAATTAAGTGACTACACGCTAACGGCACCCCCTGTGGGGTACGGACCGCGGCTTAGGGTGCTGGGGGAGGGCAGCAAGGGACAGGCTGAATCGGATTATAGACCTCCCCCATTGCTCGGTGTGTCGTCTTACAAAGGCCGGTCCCTTCCACAAATCGCCTGATTAAGTCACTAAACGTTGCGTTCCGTTTTACTTTATATACAACGTGTAACGTTAAATGCGCAAAACCTGAAAATAGTTTGATCAGAATAACGAGCAGAATTAATTGAACCACTTTTTAATATAGGTCAAATTTTTCAAAAAATATTCATTAAAAACCTATTTATTAATAGGTCAAGCAAGCCAATGTCAGCGCGGCGCAGCGGCCCGGTGACGACTCCTCCCTCGGTAAAGCGTCGTCGCAGACGCAAGAAACGGTCAGAATGGCCAGTAAAATTAAAACAGCACAAATTAAAACATTTACAATTTTTTGAATGACTTATTTTCTCTCTGAAATAGGTCAATTGAATTAAAAATCAGTTGTGGTGTCTGAGGCTTTGCGCATTTAACGTTACACGTTGTATATATTTTTTTATAAGTAGCTCACGATGACATAAAGCAGTAGCAGTAGAAAATGTCCCAGGAAAAGCCATTTTAGTTGGGAAATTATAGTACCTCTTTATCTATTTCTGTCGCCAAAAGGCACTTCAGTTTGAAGCTGGTGGAATTATTATCACATGGGAGATTTTGAACTTTTACCTCTGAGATTTAACTCCTTGATGTTGTCCAGGTAACTCAATTAATCAATCAACTCAGCCTATCGCAGTCCACTGCTGGACATAGGCCTCTCCCAGACTGCCCCACAACACCCCGTCCTCCGCCTTCCGCATCTAGTCTACCCCAGCCACCTTCTTTAGGTCGTCCGTCCATCTAGCTGGGGGGCGTCCCACACTACGCTTGCCGATACGCGGTCTCCACTCCAGGACTCGTCTGCTCCACCGGCCATCGGCCCTTCGACAGACATGGCCAGCCCACTGCCACTTCAGTTTGCTTACTCTGCAAGCTATGTCGGTTACTCCGGTTCTTTTCCGGATAATTTAATTCCTGATTTTATCCTTCAAAGAAACTCCGACCATAGCTCGCTCCATAGTGCGCTGAGCGACCTTGAATTTGTGGACCAGCCCGACCGTCAGTGTCTACGTTTCAGCACCGTATGTCATGACGGGCAGGACGCACACGTTGAAGACCTTAGTCTTCAAACACTGAGGGATAGGCGACGAGAAGACTTGACGAAGCTTTCCAAATGCTGCCCAACCCAACTGGATCCTTCTGTCGGCCTCTTTCTCAAAGTCGTGTCTACCGAGCTGGATGACTTGCCCTAGGTACACATAATCCTTCACAACTTCGAGAAGCGACCCTTCGATGTGGATTGGACTCGGCAAGACGTCTGAATTGTACATGACTTTTGTCTTGTCCAAATTCATGACGAGGCCAACCCGCCGGGAGGCTCCATTTAACCAGTCCAGGTAACTGATTTCCACCATTTGTTTTCTGTCTGCTAGTTTGTTTTGTAAAACAAAGCCTATCTCACTTCACTAGGAAGTGAAAATGTATAAACACACAAAAACAGCAACACTTACGAACACTTCACCATTTGTTTCAGTGCGGTTAGTTGAAGTGCCCAGGTGCGGTTCGGGAAAGTGCGGTTGAAATCAGTGCTCTGAGTGGAATACCTCATTTTCACGGAGGGTGTTTTGTTACAGAATGACTGTGCGATTTTATAATTTATAACACATCAACACACATCTATAAAACATAATGGAAATGCGTGCACGTTATAATGTTATCGTGGACGGAAATTTAAAACAAAACACACAACATTTTAAAGAATAAAGAAAAAAAAGAAAAATGCGTTTCAATAAACGCATTTTTCTTTCTTTCTTTTTTTTAATGCCAATGCATTACATCAAAATAAATACACATTAAAACTATAAAAAACAGAAAACAAAGACTATAATGCCAAAAGGGCCTCAGCTCAGCATAATGTCAGATGACAACACACTTCCCTGTGTTATCCTGATGCCTTGATGTGGACGAGGACGTCCACAATAACATCGTCACGTTACATGTTATAAAAGCACCCATTGGAATAGCACTGCTGTTTGCTCATTTACATGAAAATCTAAAATCCTTTAGTTTTTAACTACAGGTTCAAATCAAAATACGTAGCGAAACTCCGCAGACGTGATGGCTATCGATATCTAAACATGATAAAATAAAAAAAAATACATGTGACGATATTTTTTTGGGGTCAACGACCTTTGGTAGTGTAGGGGGGGGAGGAGAGGCTCGTGGATAAGTAATAACAGCCGTACGGGTCGATCGATCAGGATAAGCTACGCTTGCTGCGGTTGTTCCGTGGATGGGTGACCATCTTCACATACCAAGACCCCTCCGTGCCTCGGAAAGCACGTTAAGCTGTTGGTCCCGCCTGTCATTCGTGGATCTTTGATAGTCGTTACGGGTAGTCAGTAGCCCGAAAGTCTGACATCCCGTCTTACCAAGGGGTATCGTATTTCCCAGTAACTGGGTTGTGGAGTTCAGATAGGCAGTCGCTCCATGTAAAATACTGGTATTCAGCTGCATCCGGTTAGACTGGAAGCCGAACCCAACATAGTTGGGAAAAGGCTAGGCAGGCTGTATAATTCACACATGACTAACCCACGTCAAGCATTTTTGCTAAACCATCCACAAAATTAGTCAAGGGTGCCCTACATTTCTGAATGATCACATAAAAATAAGATAAAGTAAAACAGAGGCAAATATATCAAAGAATTTTTTTCCCCAGGATTTTATATTCCCTGTTTACGCATAGATGTTAAACATGCCACTGAGGTTAAAGGCAGGATTGATTTGACAAAGAAATGTATTTGTTGGCTCCCGAAATCAGGAAAAACCAGTCTCGGATTTACATCAATATTTCTTTTGCGTATAGACAGCGTTTTCTTACAAGCGCTCTACGAGTAGCTGAATGCGTATAAAGCTATTTGTTAGATTTTTTTTTATACAAGGTTGAATTATGTGTTGTCATACAATCACAGTTTGCTAAAGACTACCGCACATTCAATTGCAAAATGTCAGTCTAATCCTAATTAGAGTAATGAATTTTCGTAACATAAATCTTTTTAACCAATATGCTTTTCCTTGAACCAAGACCAGCGCCCTAATTGTGTAACAGACTATCAATCGGAATCTGAATAATTTTGAAACATATTGCTAATCCATTGCTTTATAAGTTCCAAAAGTACGTCTGCACAACACGTAAATAACGCAATGAATGTTGTTAAACTGTCAAAATGAAACGGATTCCGGTTGATAATGTGTTACGCAATTGCTCCACTGGTCCCGTTCTGCAGGGGACTATGCTAAAATTGGTATCAGAAGTTGGCATTTGCACCTTCATTAAAATCTAATAAAGATGGAGAACTAGATGATTTATTTCTTATTATTTCTACTATAGCACACGCAGGACTTTAACGCCATTATACTACGAATACAAGATCTCCTTCGAGTAGTTACAATCACAATGGAATAGAAGTGCCCATTGTCTCCAGGACCGAGTGGGCGAAGTGAGTGATTAAGTTGTTGTGTTGTTGTTGTATATATAACAAGCGTTTACTCGCGACTTCATCTTAGTTATTTCTCACGCCTATACGGAGTTATTGAACCAAGACGGCTTATAGTTTACTAATTATAACCCGTCTTGCTTGGCTCAAAAGCAAATATACCAGACTATCAATCGCCAATAATAAACCGTTCTAAGTTTATCTTATACCTATTATAGGTATAGAGAACCATACCACTGATCTTTTCAGATTTATCCATGCTCGGGAAACAAACGTCTTCTCATTATGCTAGGAGCCCTTCAATGTAATGAGACCGAAGCGCAGAAAACTTTCCAATTTAAATTGTCCATAAAGTTTAATATCAGTTCTAATTATAGCGAACAAAGTTTCAAGTTTAATTATCTTTTATGTACTTAATTCACAAACACGCAACATCAATGAATATTAGAAAAGTTTGCTATGTTCCATGTTGGTAGCGATAAATCAAATCTGTCGTAAGGAGGTAACACCTCGATTCGTTCCGTAACCTGTTTTATGACTAATTGGAGTTAAAGTTGTTCAAAGTTCGCTACAAACCGCACGGGCGGCCGCATTACGAGCTGAATGAACCACAGTGAACTGCAAATTTATTCACAGCGTGCTTCTGTCTTGACGAATGAAAGAGAATAGCTCTTTTTGTTCACGACGCCGGGAACACTGCCATTTGGTAAAGTTTGGCGCATTAATTTTATAGTTTGAACAAAAACAAGCTTCTCGCTCGTGATTCTAGTAATTGTGAGAAGTGTAAAACTAGACAGACTGTAATGTATGACTGACGGAAATTTTGTGTTATCGCCACAGTTAGTCTGGTCTCGTCGGTTTTTATTATGTAAGTGTTCATTTGGCAGTATACGTTTGTTGAACGAATAGTTGGAGTCGCCAAGAGAAACTTGTCGCGATCAAATAGAACGTTGTACTCATTTAGAGTGGTGCTCTCAGAAGTTTGAGTGAAGAATCAATTACTTGGGAGAATTCTTGAAGTGGCAAATGGGGAAGTGGAAGTGCACGCGATTGTTGGTTCGTTGTGTGTTCAAAGAAAAGGAACATTATTCGTTGAGGTCTCGCGGAATTTTTTCTTTGTTTAAGTTTGAGATACGGACAGGAAACTGTGGTGACCAGTTGCGTTACATTTATTGGGCTGCTGTTTTATATCAACCTGTATTTTGCACTGACTAAACCAGACTGAACTAACAAGATGAGGATGTTACTAACTTAGTCGCTTCCTAGTATATTTGCGGTTGTTTCCTCGAGTCTTAGGGGCGTGAATGTTAGTAATAATTAGAACAGCTACCGGGTAGGTACATTCTGCATTTCTTCCACGAATCACCTTCAACGGGGCACAAACTGCCGTAACAACTGATCACGCGTTAACAACACTTAAAAAAAAAGAAACTGGAACTATTAGAACATTCTTTATCCCTCGCGTTTCACGGCACATACCTTGCATTGACTTCCAAACTTTTCCTGGCGTTACTCCCTCTGAGTGTGGGTATTTATCATGAAAATTACGCCACTTCGCACCGCGGAACTACATTTTCGCGGGAAGGGTTCTGATATAAAGGTGGAGTCGTTATGCAAATTTTTTTTAGATCTTTGAGCTACCAACATGAATATGGAATATACGAATTGGGTTTTCCGGTGGTGTGTTGGATAAATCTAGGCATTTTTGTGATTGGTAGGCGAAAATGTTACGTCTCGCTGCAGAATTTAAGTGGTTTGTTGCAATAAAGTGCAGACGATCACCGACAAAGGAAATTGAAAATGTTTACTTTGATGAAGTTGAGAGAATAAAGAAAACTGGCTACAAAATAACTTTAACTATTTTATTGAACTCAATAAAACGTATAAATGAGGGTCTCCGTCGAATAGGTCACAAAATCTATAAAAATGTTAATTTACGTTCGCTTCCTGGAGGTGTCGTAAATTCGATGGGATTCCATCAGGTGGTTGGGTAGCATCATCCATTGCATACTGATAAGTGATAATATTTGATTACAAGCGAAAATTTGGCGGCTATGGCCCAAAGGATGGAATGGCGAGCAAAAGTCGTAAATTCGAGCTCTCTGTATTAGTGACGTGAATCGATTGCGCGCCTATTACTTATTTATTTATTTCGGGAAAACAAATAATTACACAAACATCATAATAAACAAGTAGTGAGAAAAAAAAAAGACATTACATATGTGTAGCTCACGACGTTGTCACATTGAGCGCCAAGCCCAACTGTGTTTTTCATTTTCTGGAAGTTGCATTTTTTCTGCCTAATTCATATTCTCATGCTATTTTAATAACAAAGGTATGAAATAAATGCGTGATTTTCCGAAATTTTCCAGAAACAACCGTGAAGGCCAGAGGTATTAGAATTCGTAGTAAAATGTAATACAATGTGTTTCCTGACGGGCACACTGGCCTCCGAATGAAGCACTGACTGTGCTTCTCGAAGGAAACACGCGGCCTCTGAAAGTGATACTTAGTGTTTCCGGAAGGATACACATGGCGCTCAACGTGTTAAAAAGAGAGATAAAAAAACTCTTAAAACCTTTACACCGATTGCGGAAGTTGTTCCACTATTAATTGCTATAATTACGAGTAGTTACTGCAAAGCTCATTATGATCTGAGATTTTCTTTGAAAGAGGATATAAAATAAAAGATTTTATAATAATATTTTTCTTACCTCACTATAAAATAAATTATCTACGGTACTACCGTGAAACAATCATCTCGTTCCTTTGCAGTACTGAAGCTATAAACCAGCGTTTCTTTAATTTATATTTTATTCTCTTTTGTTAAATATAAATTGTGAAATGACTCCCACTGCATTTTTTTTTCTGCAGTTCGAACAAAGAACTATGGACAATAGGACGGATATTTAAGTATTGGTGGTTATTATAATGCTGGCAACCTGTAGGTTGAAAACAACACACATGTGTAATAAAGTAATTATTTTCGAGAAGCATAAAACAAACAATCGCATAAATGGTATGAATGAATCTTGACGTTTTTTTTTTTCCTTATAACACTTGCCATAAATTTCCCAGAATGGCTTTAAAGTTCCATTTAAAAAGTCTAGGCCAATTTAAAAAATCATTCTGCCAGACTGGCACTTGGCAGTTTGCCCCGAAGGCTGGTAGCCTTGCTGTCATTGCTAATCCTTCGTTCGAGGTGTAAGCCAAAATTCTAGACACGCTTTTCGTCGACGAAGCATAGTACACAAATCACCGGTGCCTAAGTAATATTGAGAGTTTCTTTTTCCACAGCGTTTAGAACTCTTAAACTATTTTTGTTTTTTATGTGTTTCATAATAAACGATTTTATTTCTTTAAGTAGCTTTTTACAAACTATTTTAATCAACAGTCATATTTTAAAAATAGTTGAGGTCGGTGTTTCCTATCTGACTACGGGTAGACCGCAAAAATCACTCAAACTGCTAAGACCATGATACCATGGTCTGGCAATTTATGTTTTTTCTCAGTTAGTTTTAATAAACTAGTCCTACATAGTCCTCACTTTCAAGTCACACATGAATAATCGCCATGAAAACTGTGTCCTTGACTAAGAATTCACTAAGGTACCTTGTCTTTTTTCATTAGTGTCGATATCACCAGGTATGACTGGGTGCACACCATAGAAATCCATGTGCACACCATGCCTCTATTTGTTCTCAGTCCATGGCGGTTCGCTGGTGATGGGATACCTTTTTAATTTTTGAATCCATCCAACCTCCATTGTGTCTATTATGAAATCGGCGAAAATATCGATTCTGCAGTTAGTCCACTTATCTGCAGTTGCAATTTAATTTACTATCTATTCGGGAGCCAACGTTGCTGAAATATTCATTTTTATAGCATAACAAGGCTCCGAAACTAACCAATATTCACCGAATCTAACTGAGTTTATTCCGCGGTACAAATCCTAAAAATCAAGTGTCAGAATATGAAGTTGCTATAGAAAAATATAACCAGCGACAGTTGGATGTGTAAATCAAGTCACGTGTTCGCTGAAATAAAATATCAATCGAACTCTCTTCACTTCCAATTATGTGAGTTTGAACCATGTTCAAACTGCTCTATCATATACACCCCCCACCCACCTGGGTGGGTACTGTAAAATTCTATTAGTATAAAAGTATATGATATTTCTGATATTGGAAAAATTGATTTCACGGATTATAATAAACAGAATCTGCAAATTAGAGCTCTCAAATCAGATCTCCATGAGTTTTTGTCGAAGCATGCACCAGGAGAATGATTATTTATTTATTTATTTATTTATTCCTTTATTTCAGGAAACTGGGGCACATAGAAAAAACAACAATACATGCTACTACAAATATTGCTATATACGAGTATATATAGATAAACAATAAAAAAAAACCGCTATATTATTATTGTAGAAGAGAAAGCGAACTATACTAATTCATTGTTATTTATACCAACCAACGAATAGTATTCAATTTCAACGAGGAAATCATGCATCTACGCGCATTTTTGTAATAGGTATTCCTCTTAATTCTTAGTTTAAAGGGAAAAAGGTTGTGGCAAAGGGTGAAGGGATTCAGTGCTTAGGGCAGCTCACTAATTTTGATCACATTTCAACGCTTTCATATCTACCTGGACGTGTTTAGTCAATTTTCCATTTGAACTAGTTTTTAACGGACTTCATAGATGATAAGGTTCTCAATTCGACTGTTTTTTTTTATGTACCTATGCAATCCGATATCTCCAGCAATTGGGAATCGACTTCGAAAATTCTTTTTTTAAATAAATAGGGTGATAAATTGTATCGAATTTGCTTTGGTAGTTTTTGAGCTAGCTTCAATAATACGTATTTTCCACTGATTTTTAGTTTATATTGATGATGTTATAATAACTTCCTGTCACTGATATTTACATAGTCGGAAGTTGGTCACAAAAAACGAAAATGCGGAGCCAACGACACCGACTTCCAGTTATTATTCGCTTTTTGGAAGTCGGTTGTTTTTTTTTTTTTTTTTTGTAAACGGTTTTTATAGTTTTAATTATTATTTATACGAACTAGTTTTAACATGCATTCTCTCAAAATGGTGAAGGAAAACATCGTCAAGAAACCGACAATGTTCTAGAACCAAAAATTCGAAGACACAATATTATGTAACATCTACCAACCCGCACTGGGCCCGCGTGGTGGATTATGGCCCGCTCATTCTCACAGAGAGGCTTGTATCCCGGCAGTAAAAACTTTATAGTCTGATAAATGTTATTATGCTATTGTATTGCAATGCGGAAGTGTGTATGTTCCTTATTTAAGACTTGATATGAATCTGAGGGGCGATTCTCCTAATTTTAAAAACGTTCACAGTCTGACCTCAGTCTCAATCTTTCAAAAATACCTCTAATTTCCCTATACTTTTGACAAGTTTTTGACATTGATTGTCGCTGAGATGAGATTGCGGTTAGATTTTGAACGTTTTTAATTACGAGAATTGGCCATCAGCCGGTCGATTCTGTAAAAATCTCACCGTGAAATGATAAGTGAAGTGAGCTTGAAGTGAGCAGTGTCAATTGTGTTAATCCCTAATGACAGCTCACTTCCCGCTCACTTCACCTAAGTTCTCACGGTGAGATTTTTACAGAATGGCACTGAAGGTCTTAAATAAGGAATAACCGTAATGAAATGTCACTGTCAGATCCAATTGATTTTCCTAAAATGGTATCTAAATTTTAATGAGCATAGACTAATCACCCTCTTTTTGAGGGGCCCGTGGCTAAATAATAACAGCCGCACAGGTCGATCAATCAGGTTAAGCTACGCTTGCCGCGTTTGGCCTGTGAATGGGTGACCATCTTCACATACCGAGACCCCTCCGTGCCTTGGAAAGCACGTTAAGCCGTTGGTCCCGGCTGTCATTCGTGGATCTTTGACAGTCGTTACGGGTCGTCAGTAGCCCGAAAGTCTGACAACCCGTCTTACCAAGGGGTTTCATATTACCCAGTAGCTGGGTTGCGGAGGTCAGATAGGCAGTCGCTCCATGTAAAATACTGGTACTCAGTTGCATGCAGTTAGATTGGAAGCCGACCCCAACATAGTTGGGAAAAGGCTAGGCAGATGATGATAGTCTGATCACCCTTTGTCTTTAGTGAATAATTGAACAGATAACACTCAAGTGGCTCAGGGTATAATTGAATATCTAACCATTTAAATTGAGTTCAATTTGTTATCCTGTGGAATAAGATGTCTGATTGTTTCACGGGAATTCAAGACAATTTACCTACAATGCATAAAATACCATGCAATAATACTTAGTATAAATGTTAAGCTAAGGTTTCTTTGTTCGTTTTGAGTTCCTTCTTTTACGTTTTATAAAGATGCTCCTGAACGCGACTTCATGCTCGTTAAATTTCTTGCTCCGCCGACTCACCCTGTCACATCGCATCGCCTGCCCGAGCTAATACTTCGTTTTAAATCAAAACATTTTTTTTTTCTTTCAAACAAATATTTTCTTTAACTCCACCATCAAAATGTTTTTCCCAGATACCTCCACCTTCAGAAACTGTCTTCAATTAGACGTCGCAGAAACTTAGCGGACGCGTCAGCAATTTCTTCAAATTGGTCGCTGGCAGGAGTCCAGACGATTAACAACTTAGTGCAAGCTGTTTAATTTCATGCCTGGATGCCCTCGTTTTATGTCGTAACTACCTTCGGCTCCTCTCCCCCACTCCGCTGGTATCGCTTGACAATGAACATGAAACAAGCTAGGGGATCGATTCAACGAAGTTCGTATCATATATGGAACAGTTACATCTGCACCAGTTAGTGTGAATGTCTATTGTCAATAGTTTGGCTGAAGTTGTGTGAATATTTTAAGTGTTTGATTTGGATCACGACAGAGTAGGTATGCACTAGTATTTACAGTTGTTTTGAATAACTTACGGTGAAAATCTGATAGTGATGTTTGATTATATCAATTATGTTTTTTTACAGTCTGCAAAAAATGGTTTTCCAATATATTATAGAATATGGCCTTCAGATATAAACAAATAAGAATCCAAATACTTCAAATTTCCCTACATTTTTAACAAGTCTTCGACAATGATTGACGCTGAAATGAGATTGCAACTAGTTTTCGAATGTTTTTAATTACTGCCGTGCGATTCTGTAACCATCTCACCTTGAAAACTTGGGTGAAGTGAGCGTGGAGTGAGTCGTCAATAGTGTAAATCCCTAGCATCAGCATGACTCACAGCTAACTCTAAGCTCACTTCACCTTAGTTATCACGGTGAGATTTCCCAGAATCGACCGGTTGGAATGGCCTTCAGATATAAACAAATAAGAATCCAAATACTTCAAATTTCCCTACATTTTTAACAAGTCTTACATAATGATTAACGCTAAATTAGATTGCAACTAGATTTTGAATGTTTTTAATTACTGACGTGCGATTCTGTAACCATCTCACCGTGAAAACTTGGGTGAAGTGAGCGTGGAGTGAGTCGTCAATAGTGTCAATCCCTAGCATCAGCATGACTCACAGCTAACTCTAAGCTCACTTCACCTTAGTTATCACGGTGAGATTTTTCCCGAATCGACCGGTTGGAATGGCCTTCACATATAAACAAATAAGAATCCAATAGAGTGAGAAGTCCAATGTAAAAAATTAGCAGGAAATTGTGTTCACGGCTGCGCCAAAAAGACCCAGTTATTGTACTTCTATCTCGTGTTTAGTTGACGATTCAATATCAGCCGTGCGATTTTGTAACCATCTTACCGTGAAAGCTTGGGTGAAGTGAGCGTGGAGTGAGCTGTCATTTGCTAGGGATTAACACTATTAAGTGCTCACTTCACTTATGATTTCACGGTGGGATTTTTACAGAATCGACCGGCTGTATAGTAAAATATATATTTACGCTTATACAGGGCGTTGCAATAAACGTTAAAGAATGGAACACGATCAAATCCCTCTATTGTCGCGCGAATCCAATCGCTTTGTGTCGCTAATTAAAACCTATTGCTCTTACACAGCGCTCGATTGAGCCGTAAAACAGTACCCTGCAACGGTCAGCTGGTTTTCTGGTGAGTCCACGCGATACAGACTTTCATACAGACTTCTATAGAATTTTGTCTGTGCGACTTTTTATCACACCGACATTTGTCTGTACTGCTTAGTTGCACAGACAAAATTCTATAGAAGTCTGTATGAAAGTCTGTAGTCTGTATGAAAGTCTGTAGTCTGTATAAAAGTCTGTATCGTGTGGACCCACCATTAGGCATGTTCTAGTAGAATTAACATCACCAATATTCGTACCTATTCGGTTCGTCAGTCACATTTCTTAAAAAAAATATTTGGAGTAAAGTCGAAAATGTTACTTCATTTTCTTCTTCGGAAAGCCTTATCAAGTATTTGACGGGTAAAACAGCTGGTAAATTGTTATGATATGTAATGATTGGTGAACAAAAGTTAAAAATATTGAACAGGTTCACATTTTTCGTGTGCCACGTTTCAATGAATATTGAAACGTGGCACACGTGAAAAAATTCATATTTTATTGTAAAATATAGATTGTGGTTTCATGAATGTTTCCTTTAAAACATCCAATAAACTGAATTTAACATTAAAAATAAAGCTCATTCAAGTAATACGAAGGCGTTGAGGCGTCGCTTTCGTACAAAAGCTGTGCTACGCCGTAGCAAGACATGTAACGTAGCAAAATTTGCTACGCGCGGCGCTACGCAAATTTCCAGCTTTTGTTAAACGAATGTGCTCACAATCAAGCACTGAAGTTTTATATTGCTTCCATTTAAATAACATAACATTACACCTATTTGCCATGAAGGGTTAGGCAGAAGTATACCTACATAGTAATCTCACATTTCGCCAGTCATGTCCCATGTAGTAGGGGGCGGGCCTAGTACCATCAGCTGCGTAGGCTGTTATTGAGAAAATGTAGTATTTAAAAACTGTTTCCTCTTCTATTTTAACTGAGTTATTAATTTTATAGTATAGTGCTTGTAGTACATTTATTACGTTTATGAGGCATGCAGTGCTAATCTATAAGAAATTGTTACTCTAACCAACATTTTAGTGTAACATTAAGTTATAATTTTAACAGTGTAAACAATTGTTGCAGTGGAGAAGTGGTAGCTCAGTGGTAACGGACGCAACTTACGAGTTGTAGGTCGTAGGTTCGAAGCTCAGTCCAGACGTTTTACTTTGTGTAAATTATTTCATCACCTCTGCTCTCAAAGCGGTGAAGGAAAACATCGTGGAAACCAGTATGTCCTAGAACCCAAAAATCGAAGACATGTGACATCTACCCATTCGCACTGGGCCCGCGTGGTAGATTACGGCCCGCTCATAAAAGAAAAATAAATAAATAAATAGTTAACCGTTACAAATACGTGAGAACAAGTAAACGCCGGGTAGTGTCAATATGTATATCGAGGTGCGAATATTGAATAATATTTTCCGTAAATAAACATAGATATCTACGTTTCTCGCTCCCACAAACAAACGAATAAACACGTTATATTTTCCAGCAATATAATTTTTTATTTGAACGCATATTGGATTACCGAGATCCCGTTAAAACCCATATTAATATACCCGGTATGCATTGCAGATTTTTATATCGACCGAGAGTATAGCTTTGCCGTATCGCTGTCCATTTTAATCCAGGGTTGGGTTTTCGGTTTATAAACAATGTGTAACTGAATTAATGCACATTGTGAACGGTTGTCATGGTACCTATGTCATACGGAGAAATGAGGAAAATGTACTGAGGAATGTTTGAATGTCGATGGCAAGAGTAGAAACTGAAGACCAAAGAAACGATGGATGGACTGTGTGAATGATAACACGAGTATGGTTGCGATACTACCGAGTGACGACTCATAGAGAAGCTTGGAAGAAAAAAAAATTGGTTGTCTGTAAAGTCGGTTTACGGACGATAATTTTACGTGATAACGATGGAGTGGATGAGAAATAGATACGTCTCAAGCCGAACGCTTAGCCCGATCATGCCTTTCTATCGCTTGTACCGCGCTCTCGCTTGCACGCTCGGCTCAGGCGGAACGTAGCAATGAGTCATGCTTTTTCGTGCGTGCAGCCGGCGTTCATCGATTTATAAGACGTTATCACGTCAATAAATGTTGCGATGACCCCAAATAAATTGGAATAAGGGTAGGAGTATGATGATGATAGTTATATGAAAGTAGTTTGTTCAAAATCGTTTACTGAATCGATTTTTGTCATTATTGATATAGGTAATTTTTATCCCAAAAATAATTAAAACTAAAAAGAAAGAAAACACGTTTATTTGCGGTACATATGATGCAGAAAAAGAACACAGTTGGGGGAAAACATGGACAACATGTGCAACTAAGTAAATTACAGTCCTACTTCCTTGGTACAGTCAAAACCAACCAAAATGGACGAAGTACCTACTACGCTAGACTTTTATACGTGTGCGACTGTGTGCATGTGTAGAACTGACCACAATTTTCTTCCAAAATCAGTATATTTGATACAGCTCGTTTAGTCTATTTTAGTAATTTTTACAGCGTTATGTCCTACGGTACTCTGCTGTGGGGAAAAGCCGCTGATATACAAAATATATCTATCTTTAAAAAACGATCTGTTCGAGCAATTTACCAGTTAGGCGCCAGAGTTTCTCTAAGGGATTTTTAAAGATATTGGTATTCTTACGGTTGCGTTACAATTTATCTTTTCCAACATCATATACAACGTGTAACGTTAAATGCGCAAAACCTCAGACACCCCAACTGATTTTTAATTCAATTGACCTATTTCAGAGAGAATATAAGTCATTAAAAAAATTGTAAAGATTTTATGTGCTGTTTTAGTTTTACTGGTAATTCTGATCGTTTCTTGGGTCTGCGACGACGCTTTATCGAGGGAGGAGTCGTCACCGGGCCGCTGCGCCGTGCTGACATTGGGTTTCTTGACCTATTAATAAATAGACACGGCAACGTTTTTAATGAAGATTTTTTGAAAAATGTGACCTATATTAAAGAGTGGTTCAATTAATTCTGCTCATTATTCTGATCAAACTATTGTCAGGTTTTGAGCATTTAACGTTACACGTTGTATATATTAGGCAAAATATACACTTGTAAACTAAAAACAGTGATTCAAAATGTTAACACAAGAAATAAGGACAAACTACGTGCTCCCTTTCACCGGTTTCATAAGGTTTATAACACATTTGTTAGACTTGGTATAAGCCTTTTATAACAAGCTACCCTCTTCTTTGCTAGTTTTGCCTTTTAATGCGTTTAAAGCTCAAGTAAAATCCAACCTTTGTTCAAAGGCATACTCTTCCATCCACGACTACTTAAACGATAAGAATAGTTATTTGCCCTGATTAACTAGAGACAATGTTTATGTTCTTTCTCCAGAATTAGCTTACTGTCAGGTTATATGAGTTCATGTAATTGTTTTTTTTTTAATTTTATTTGACTGTATAAGTTAGTTCAGTTTAATTTTGTTTTAATTTATTATTGACATAATCTACTCATTTCAATGTTTTCTAATGAGTTGATTGCAATATATGGTTAGCTAGTGATATCGACGATTGATCATAATATTATTCTTGCCTGAGCAAGTTCGTCATGCTCCCTTAGATGTCACTGCTTGCGGTAGCGTCAGGGGTCGGGTTGCCTTCTTCTCTTAAATGGAAAGGGGGGTAATGGTTGATCTTTGAGTTATGATCGTGAACTGTGCTGGTGTGCCGGTGCTGCTTGTAGTGACTGGTCGTGTTGCTGATGTCATGATTTTATTGTTGTTAATAGTAATAATTTGTTTATTTATATTATTTCGATGGTCCTAGTTTATCATTTGTGACTTCAAGTGACATCTGTGTGAGTAGAACCCAGCATTGCATAAATATGTAAGCTCTCGCGCCCTTTCTACCTGAATGCTTTTATTTAGGTAGTAAGTTTTTCTTTACATTTTTAATTTTGATGTATAATTTTTGCTTTATTTATTTATTTAATACTTCAAGCACATAAATGTACAGAGGCGGATTTAATAGTGCTACTATTTTTGGTTTAAATAAAATAGCAAAGCAGAAACTTAGTCAGAATATCAATTTCCTTTTATTCCTAGATTAAAACTCCACAAAATAGTCATGTTTTGACAACTAAAATACTACCTTTGAAATTATTTAAAATGCTCAATTGAATTACCATAAAAAAAATGGTTATGGCGTGGCTAGATAATAACAGCCGCACAAGTCAATCGATCAGGTTAAGCTACGCTTGCCGCGGTTGGTCTGTGGATGGGTGACCATCTTTACATACCGAGACCCCTCCGTGCCTCGGAAAGCACGTTAAGCCGTTGGTCCCGGCTATCATTCGTACATCTTTGACAGTCGTTACGGGTAGTCAGTAGCCCGAAAGTCTGACAACCAGTGTTACCTAGGGGTATCGTATTACCCAGAAACTGGGTTGTGGAGGTCAGATAGGCACTCGCTCCATGTAAAATACTGGTATTCAGCTGCATCCGGTTAGACTGGCAGCCGACCCCAACTTAGTTGTGAAAAGGCTAGACAGATGATGATGTATCTCTGACTATGCCTTAATTATTGTAATTGGTTTTTAACTGTTTTAATTAAAGTTAATATATAGTCCAATTCGCAAATTAACAGAACTCCCAAATCTTTCAAAATATATAATTAAAAGAAAATTTTACCGTTGCTTCGCGTTAGACGAGACAGGTAACTTTTAGTAGTTAACTCGGTATGCTAATCGGAGGTACTCGTAACAAACAAAACTAAAGTTAAAGTAATAAACCCTTTTTGAAATTAATTAAAATGACGGTCCTGTTACACATTTCCAAAGTAAACTTTGTCAAAGCGCCGCCGCCGGTTAGTTCAACAAAGTTCAACAGAATTCGTTTATTTCTATTACTTCTTTAACCTATTCGTGTAGGTTTGTCAGCTTTTCGGAAGCATTTTTTTATACGTGTCAAAATGTGTTTTTCTTCTAGGTTTTTTTTTGTAAACAGCTGGTGAATAATAACGATACCTACACTAGCCCAAAAGTGACAGTGAACTAATGCAAATGTAAATCCGAGGGAATCGCATTACGGCCTCTACGCGTAACGTCCGTTTATTTACGTTTAACGTCTTTTTGTATTCATGAAGGTGATTTTTTCTTGGATCAGTCGCGTTACAGCCGTTCTACATAAAATAGACTCCAAAAAGAAATTAACTCAAAATTATGAAATAACTTTAACTTCGGAAGTCGGTGAAAAAAAAAACCGAAATACAGATCCCAAGACACAATAGTTTTGTTCATAATCCGATTAATACTTTTGGAGAAATGCACTTATAAAGATGTGCGTGTTTTCGGGCGACAAAAAATATCTCCTGATAAGTCTGCACGCCTAGTACCATGCTTCACAAAATGTTCATTTGATGTGTGTGATTTTTTTTTTAATCACAAGCACTTCTGGTGTTGAGTGTACTTTTAGGTAGAAAGGCTGTAACGCGATTGATCCGAGAAAAAAAATCACCTTCAAGAATGCTACAGGGTCATCATCGGACGTTACGCGTGGCGGACGTAACGCGACTCCGTCACTTTTTCTGGTTACCCACAGTATTAGGGAAAAAAAACTTTGTACAGACGCCAGCACATCAAGCTACTACAATCTGTCAAATTTCTTTAATCGATTTTCAACTTTATCGCTAAAGCATTAGGTTCAAAGTTGATTGGAAAAATTTGACAGTTTTGGCTAGCTAGATGTGCTGGCGTCTGTACATCTACTTATTAGTTTATTTACGAATACCTACCGCTCTTCCTAAGTTCAAGATTACTTGTATTTGTCATGACAAGTGAATTGTATTCTTTTTGAGAAATAAATGTCTTAAATCATATGAAATCATGTTGCTAGAATTACACAAACTCTCTTATTTACAATCCCATGAATTGAACTAAAACTGAGATAAAGTCAGTTTGCATTATTAAACCAAAAGGCCACCAAACGGGAAACGAGAGAAAAGAATTGTTCAATTAACAACTTGTGACTCAATCACGGTTGCGAGGTGGGTAAGTTAATATTGCTGACCAACACGGAACTTTTGCTCTGGTATACAAGGTATACGCTTAAAGCGACCACAATAAATGTATGTTTAATTGTATGTATGTATGTAAGTATATTCTCATAGTATTTGTTTAGTTTTTTAAGTAAATAATTGATTACGATTTTATGTATTTTTTTTGTCTCCTTTACTCTTTCACACGCTGTCTACATCTCTCTATCTAATGTCCTATCGCAGGTATGCTGGAAGAGATTTCTTAAGAAATAAGCATTACCTTTGTACCTATTTTTCTGTTCTGTTTTTTTTCTTGTATGTTTATATATGTGTGTACATAAATGGTAAAATAAATAAATAAATACTAAGCCAACGTTGTAGAAATAGCCAGTGGGGCTCGTGGCTATTCTAGATAATAACAGCCACACGGGTTGTTCGAAGGTAATGCTAAGCCAGCTGCGGTCGGTTCGTGTCTCGGAATGCCGTTAAGCCGTTAATCCCGGCTGTCATTCGTTGATCTTTGACAGTCGTTACGGGTAGTCAGAAGCCCGAAAGTCTGACAACCATTCTTACCAAGGCGCATCGTGTTACCCAGTATATTTACTACTTACGATGGAGCCTCGCGTGACTCGCATGTAGCATTCGCTCCATGGAAAACACTGGTATTCATCTGCATCCAGTTAGACTGGAAGCCAACCCGAACCTAGTTGGGTTAGTTACGCTGATTTATTTTTTGTAGAGATAGCCAGCGTGTATCGTTGTCCTGCATACCAGACCCGTCCCTAAATACCAGTCCATCAGGGTTGGCCGCTACCAGCGGATTCCCGCGACCTTCAACAGACTGGGGCTGGTGGGCCTGCACCTTGTGGATTGCTTATGTAAGCTACTCCACCCGGTACAAGGTAACCACTCGCTCCTATCGACAATCCTTATCAGAATTAAATGCAATGTGCACTTATAACACATACATATAATCCCCGATGGGCAAGGCAGAAGTGTACCAAGAGTACGTCCACATTTCGCCAGATTCAAGTCTCATGTAATAGGAGGCCAGCCCATTGCCATCAACCGAGCGCCAATCCAGACTCCGGGATGCTACTAAAAAAAATCCTCATCGAAAAACCTGTGCCCTACCTGGGAATGCATAGGTAATCATCCTATAACTTTCCCACTGCTAGGATACGGGGGTACTCTCTGGTTGAGGGAGTGGGCATAATCTACCACGCGAGCCCAGTGCGGGTTGGTGGATGTCACATGTCCAAAAATGTTTGGTTGTAGGACATGCCCGTTTCCTCACGATGTTTTCCTTCACCGCTTTGCGAGCAGTGATGATGAAATTAAATACAAAAAGTAATGTGCCTGCCTGTGTTTGAAGTTCAAACTCAAGACCTACATACAACTCGTAAGTTGGCGCCGATAATACTAGGCCACCAATGTTCTACTGGGCCATCACTGCACTCGGGAATCGACGCTCAAACCAGGAGCTCGTATTCAGCAGTAGCGGGTTGGATTTTACTACATTCATGTGCAATCACGACTCAACCAATCAATCAACTCAGCTTATCACAGTCCACTGCTGGATATATGCCTATCCAATACTGAAACACAACACCATGTCCTCCGCCTTTTGCACCCAGTCTGTTCCAGCCACCTTTTTGAGATCGTCGCTCCATCTAGCTAGTTTCGTCTCATTGGGGCCACACTATGCTTGCCACGATACGCGGTCTTCGATCCAGGATTCGTCTGCTCCACCGGCCATCGGTCCTTCGACAAACATGGCCGGCCCACTGCCACTTTAGCATACTTGCTCTGCAATCATGAATAGTATAATCCAATCCGCTCGCAGCTTGTCCCTTACACTTCTTTCCAAATTAAACAGTGTATCGCCTTCAGGCGTACGGTGTAGCAATACGTGACCGGTCTAGCTTCCCGCGACACCGGACGCGTGTTCCGTTGCTCAGTAGTTTTTCCATGCATGTATGTTGGCACCGGTCCGGTAGGTATTCTGTTTTTTTATGGAGGTGTGTTACGGACTGTGACAGTGAAAAATGAGTTAACATTTTTCTGTTTGGTTGTGTTTAAGGTACGGTTTTATGATTTGGGTTAGCAGGATTTTTGAAGTAAAAACGATGTTGAGTTATTTTTGGTAGGGGAAAACCTTATGGGTTCGCGTCACGGACATGTTTATGTTAACAGTATGTCGGTAGTTATGAGTATGACGTGTTGCTATTGGCCAGCAGTGAATGAATGTTTTGGTTGAAAGTTTTCACATATTTTTTTATTTGAGATCTATAGTACCTAAGATTATAGATTGTGCGATGTTTTTGTTGTAAATTATGAGTTCTCTTTTGTTTTCCTGGAACAAGCTACGTATTTCTAATTTGCATATTGACGTTAACATGTTTGCACACATTTTTAAGGTTTCGTACCTCAAAAGGAAAAATGGAACCCTCATAAGATCACTTCTTTGTCCGGTTGTCGTTCCGGCAGTCAAGACCCTTTTTCACAGGAGCGCGTGGAGTTACAAAATTGAAATTAATATCAAATACTCAAGCCTAAAGTTCCTTGAAGCAGTGAAAAAACTAAACTTCTAAATCAACGCAATCAAAAGATTTGTTATGTTAGGTTATGTTCCGAAATCAAAACCTAGAGGGTTTTTCCCGTTGACCTAGAATCAAGAAATTTGGCAAGAAGCAATGCCAAGTAGCACATGCGGAGGAAAAAATCGGAAAACCATAAATTTCTAATAACATTAAAAACAAAATTGAAACCATACATACAACATACAAATACCTACAAATTTGTACGGAGCCCTCGGTGTCCGAGTCTGACTCGCACTTGACCGGTTTTTTTTTTTATAGAAGCTCCACCAGTAACATCCTAACTAATATTATAAATGCGAAAGTAAATATGTTTGTTACTTAATCACGATAAAACCAGCTAAACGGATTTGGATGAAATTTCGCACTCGGATAGACCATGATCTGGGTTAGAACTTGAGCTATTTATCATCCTGAATCGCAGACAAAGTTACGGGCAACACCTAGTAAATAATATTACTATTCCTTATTATCTAGAACTTACCACATAACTACTCTAACAATACACATCTGTCTATCTCTTCGAGGAATACAGGTGTCACGTTATGTTATGTTCCACCAAAAGTAACTACTCACTCACTAGCTTTGCCCCGCGGTTTCACCCGCATACGTCTCAATCCCGTACGAATATCGGGATAAAAATTATTTTAAGTGTTAATCCTGGTTATAAACTATCTGTGTGCCAAATTTCATCAGACTTGGTCCAGCCGTTTCAGCTTGAAGAAGTAACAAACATACAAACACACACTCACATACTTTCGCCTTTATAATATTAGTGTGATACTCACAAGCTCTTAAGCCAAAGCTTTCTATCAAGCACATTGATGGAAAAGGAATGAGAGGTGGACCAATAGAACGTTGGTATGACGAGATAGTAGAATTGATTGGCCAATCATGGCTTCTTAAAGCAAAAAACAGACAAAACTGGACATTACTGAAAGCGGCAAATACCCCTCGCCCCTCGACGACGGGTATTTGCCTCCTTCTGTAATGTCCACTTTTGTCTGGTTTTCCGTAAATAAGTAAATAAGCAATCAAATAATGAATATTAATTATTTTACTAATTACTTTTTTTTTGCAATTAAGGAATAATAAAGGTTTCTTATTTCTATGAATATTTATTGCCAATTAGATTAATCAGTTTGAGTATTGTTACTGTTTTCTAGTAATTGTGTCTTAATTGCCCCATTTTGACATTGACTTCAAGCAAAAATTTAAAAATGAAATGCTGAAGAGAAGAAACTGATATAGATATTAAAAAATAAAATAAAACATTAATAATTTTATTTTTTAATATTGATATCAATTTCTTCTCTTCAGCATTTCATTTTTAAATTTTTTCTCGGAAGTCAGTACCAAAATGGGGCACAACACAATCACTAGAAAACAGTAACAATAATCAAACTGATTAATTTCAGTTAATTATATTTTAAATTGAACTGATTAAGCGCATACAATTAATGATTATGTAATTTTCAGAGAAATTAAGTAACTATAGATAACTATTATCATGTTAATTAATTAAATTGACTGTTGATTCACATAGAGTTAAATAACCAATTAATTAATTATGATCAGTCAAATGGAAATTATACCTATTGAAGCAATTTAAGTCGCGATTGTCAGTTTACAAGATAAAAGATCGAATGAAAAATTCTCAATCGACGATTTGAAAACTAGTGTTACGTAACAGCAGGGATTTTACGAATGGCGTAAAATACTTTTTTTGGCAAGAGACAGCAGTAGTTTACGAAATCGACATTCAATTATCGACAGTGGCCCAGTCACAGAGTGGTCAGACAATCCAACGACAAAAACCAGACTTAAAATCGATAGCGGTCCGAATTTGATTGAATCCGCACCAACATAAAATGAGATAAGTTAGACTCAGAAGTTTGCAATACGGATTCAGATCCACGCTCGCATAAACAAAGATCAAAGTGAAATACTCAGACAAATAGATTTTATCTATGACATGAATCAGCCGGATAATGTTCTGCTTTTGTTTGTTACACGTAAAAATATGTGGTGAAAGGTTTTATGCGCTCGCTTTTCCGTTGAGTCGCTTGTATTTATTCGTTCCAATTTTTATCCCAAACGCGTGGGCTATTAGTCATTATGTACCAATACTCTTTGTTTTGTTCGATGATTGGAAACGCAAAAATACGATTGGACAAGTACAAATATATTGTGTGCGAGTTTGGACAATTTTATGCACGATCTGCGCTGCGATTGGGTAATGAAAGGATATGGGACAGTATTTGGTGATCGTTTTCCGGTCAACTTATGTGCATTAAGGGAACTGGGCTAGTCCCATTTGTAACAGGATTTGTATCTATTTTGTATAGTGGCATTTTTTACCTCACTATTATTTGCTGGCTTTCGAACCTAATATATAAGGGTTGATCAGGTGGTTTTGAAACCCGAAAACCCGTCGTCCCATTCAATCTAAGAGGATTTCTAAATGAACGGATTGCGGACTTTAGATGGCGGTTGCTCCGGTTAAATCACAAACTCAGTCGCATCTGTTTGGACGAGAAGACTACAAGGCTATGGAAAGAGGTGAGAGAGAAAATTACATTAAAGTGGAGTAATATATGCAGCGCTATCACTCCTTAACTAATTGAACCAACAGCTTCACAGCCTGGAAATCACATTATCAATCTTTTTAGACTCCGCCCAACATCAGCATGCAACATTAACTCCGGCCGGGCAGTATTAACTTAGCATCCACGCCGCGAAACATTTGTACATAATCCTGAGCTCACAAAACTGTATTTAACGTGCACTTGACAGGCAAAAAAAATAAAACCATTTCATAACCTTTTAGATCTAAATCCGAAACATTTTAGAGTAAAAACCGTGTTGTAAAGTGGAAAGAGAATTTAATATAGCGCGAGCGGGAGCCAAACACGTCAATACAACAGCTAGAACTAGCACAAGACTGGCCTCAAATGCAAACGTCGCTCCGGAATTAAATTTAATGATTTACAGCCGTTGGGAGTGTGCCCCGCTCGAAACTCGATTACAGGGGTTGTCAAAGCAAACAGAGACGGGTGACCTTCTAAATTAATTGCGTGATTCGATGGATGTGACGCGGGTAAAACTTGCGCTGATTGAGTGGTCACTGGCGCGTTTGCGTGGCGCTACTGTGTGGACTTTGAATTGCGCTTTTGGTAAGCTCGGAATGCTTGATTGCTAAATAATTGTTTGGATAGACCCGATTACCTATTTGATAGGGATGAACGTAATGCTTTAGATAAACGCGTGTACCCTTGTGATTTTGGTGGGCATGTCATTGGTTTTGGCGCATCTTTGACTTTGCCCTTAAAATATTCTGGTTAAAGACATTTATTACAAATAAAGAAATTTACATTTCACTTACATGAGTACAAATTTAAACATAAAGTATAAACACTAACACACACTTGCAGGCCCTTTGGTTTAGTAGTCAGTGGCCCTGACTACTACACGCAAGGTCGTGGGTTCGATTCCCACCCAGTACAAATGTTTGTGTGATGAGCACGATCATTTGTTCTTTTTCTGGGTGTAATTTACCTATAATATGTATGTATTTAGAAATATATGTATGTTTATCAGTTGTCTAGTACTCATAGCACAAGCTCTGCTTAGTTTGGGACTAGATGGCGTTGTGTGAAAGTTGTGGGATATTATTATTATTAATACTAATCATTATCCTTCGTTCCTTATATTGAATACTTTACCAACACGCCATGCAAGAGAAACGTCAGAAAGTGTGCGCACTTAACTTGTTCACAACATATGAACCTAAGGAATGTTTTTGTGAGACAAATGTTAAGTTCAATGACGCATTCACGCTGGAGTACGGGTAAAAGTTAGCGTACCATTAAAATTCGTCTACCTCAGCTGCAAACTCGGGGTCTATACGCAAAGGCTTAAAAAAGTACTCGTACAAGTATAAAAGTTATAATTAGCCCGTAATAAAGGACTGTTTTAACGAAGCAAGCCATCCAAGGCTCTCGGTAAATCGGTCCATTCGAAGCACTTCATTATAAATTTATTTGAACGGATCTGCCGGGACAGGCCGCGGACTAACAATCAAGAATAAAATTGTAATTAATATGATAAAACTTTGTTTCTAACTCCATTTTTGTCGCTACTTATTTACCGTGTGGTTTTTGTTTTTTATTTTTTATTAAAGACAGACTTTTGTATCAAAATATCCGAGGAATAATGAATTGACAAGGGCACTGCATCGAAGCTTTTATTCTACACATATATATTTATCAATCAATCTGCCTAGCTTTTTCCCAACTATGTCGGGGTTGGCTTTCAGTCTAACCAGATGCAGCTGAATACCGGTATTTTACATAGAGCGACTGCCTATCTGATCTCCACAACCTAGATACTGAGTAACACGATACCCCTTGGTAAGACTGTTTGTCAGACTTTCGGGCTTCTGACGACCCGTAACGACTGTCAAAGATCCACGAATGACAGCTGGGATCAACGGCTTAACGTGCTTTCTTTCACGTAGGGGTCTCGGTTTGTAAAGATGGTCACCTATCCCACCTATCTCACCCATCATTACGGAACGACCGCGGCAAGCATAGCTGCATATAACCTGATCGATCGACCCGTGCTGCTGTTATTACTTAGCCACGACATTACAACCTCAATTTCACATATTTGTATCATACAAATATGTGAAATTGAGTTCTGTTTGTCTTGTTTTTCAAGGCACGCGCTAAAACAGGGCTTCCTCTTTCCTACCCTTCTGCTGTGCCCTACAGGGTCCATAATGATAACGAAAACGACCGACGAATACGTGGGTGGATCAAATATAAAACGGACTTAAGTAAAAAAAAATACGCACTTTTTATTATACTCGTAAAAAAAAGGAATATATTTTATTTTTCTACATAATCTCCTCTTCTATTAACACATTTTTCCCAGCGCAGGGGATGTTTCTTGATGCAATGTAATGTGCCTTTAGCCAATTGCACACAAATGATTCCACTATCTGGTCAGTGTGAAAACGGCGTCCTCCACTTGAATTTTTTTTGTGCCATTCCTACACTTGAGTTCTTGAAAGTATATGTTTATCGAACTGTAGAGTCAATGGATGCCAAATTTCGGAAGGTTTTATGCCCTACCGTGTTAAAAAAATTATGATAAGTCGTTGCTCAACAGACTTATATACCTCCTACTCATACATGATGCTACTGGCGCGCCATAAGCTAAAGTGAGCCGGAGCAGTATACCCCCCTCCCCTAGATGATCCCCCCTAACACATACAACAGCACCAAGCGCGTCACTTCACTCAGCGACCAGTAATAAAAAAAGTCCTATTTATATTTGATTCACCTAATATATAGTTACCACCTAAGCAAACATTATGGTAAAGCAATAAAGATATTGAGTATTGAGTGTTGAAAAGATATAGAGTACATATAAAGGAACATTAATGTAATCGAACCTCAAAATAATAATGCCTATTTTGATATATAAAAGCTCATTTTTTTTAAAAGCGATAATTAGAATCCCAAACCGTTTTTAAAGACACATTTAGTAATAAAAAGCATACATAATTATAAGGACATTGAGTTTTTAGAGATAAGTTTTAAGAAATATTTACCTTGCTCCAATGCGTTATGCTCGTGAACGGGTGCTGCTTGTGGTGACTGGTCGTCTTGCTGACCATGGTTTTATCATTGTTATCATTATTAATAACTTGTTTATTTAGTTTCCTTATGGTCCTAGTTTATCATTTGTGACTTCAAGCGACAGCTATGTAAACTGAACCCAGCATTGCATAAATATGTTAGCGGGCACGCCCTTTATACCTGGAGGCTTTTATTTAATTTCCATTTATTAATTTTTGCTTGAGTACGTATAGTTTTTTATTATATTTCTTGGTATATTGGCGTTGCCAGCTGACATATGGCAAATCATTTAATTTAGCGTTCTGTGTCTTGTAATGTTAATTACTTTGCATACCTTGTATTGTATTCGGTCAAGTATTTTCTAACTGAACAGACAGCTGTGCTGCTGGGGAGTTTGTTGCGCCACTTCTTCTTCCCAGCGAAAGCACTAGGAAGTGGTGAAGGGCGGGCGTTTTGGGGGACTGTCTTTTGTAATTTTGACGTTCGAAAAGTGCTGATTCTCAGCCTAGTTTGAATAAATGACTTTTGATTTTTTATTTTGATTTTAATGCAAGGGACGCAACTGAAGCTGTGCAAAAATCCTATAGCTTTTTTCTTCTCCAATCCTTTTCACCTCAGTCTTTATCAATAAACAGTTCATTGGTCTTACACATACTTACATATTAATTTTATTCAACATCAAAGCTTCTGTGGTTGGTCGTTGTTGCATTCCATTTCTAATTCATAAAGTAAGACCCAGTAAAAGAAACAACCTTTCATTGGATCGTCTTTAGAAGTTTCTTAGCGTCTGTTTCAGTATTTTCTCTAAGTTCGTTCACCCTGAGATAGAACGATATATTAAATATGTAAATCATTCATGTTTTTGTCATGAGTACAATGATGTATTATGATTCATTACAATATTTTTTTTTGTTTTTTTTTTTGTTTGTGATTATATTATTTTAGCTATGTTTTCATTTTTGACAATCATCATCTGCCTAGTCTTTTTCCAACTACGTTGGGGTCTGCTTCCAGCTTACCTTACATGGAGCAACTGCTTATGTGACTTCCACGGGTAATACGATACCCTTGGTAAGACTGGTTGTCAGACTTTCGGGCTTCGTACCACCCGTAACGACTGTCAAAGATCCACAAATGACAGCCGTGACCAACGACTTAACATGCTTTCCGAGGCACCGAGGTATGTAAAGACCAGAACACCCATCCATGGATCAACCCCGGAAAGCGTAGCTTAACCTGATCGATCCAACCGTGCGGCTGTTATTATTCAGCCATAAGCCCCTCTTTAATTTTCAACAGTATCTGCGATTTGATACATATAATAGATTCATTAAGTAATCTTGATGTTCTAGAACATTGACACGCAATAGGTACTTCTTCCCCCTCTCCATTGCCCTTTGGGTGGAGAGGGCTATGCTTGGACTTTCCCTACGTGAACAAATCAGGAATGAAGAGATCCGTAGAAGCAGAAGGTAACCAACATAGCTCGAATAATTGCCAAACTTAACTGGCAGTGGGTAGGGCACATTTCTCGCAGAACAGTATGCATATGGAGCCGAAAGGTTCTGGAGCGTCGACCGCGTACCGGAAGGCGTAGCGTTGGAAGGGCTCCCACAAGGTGGACCGACGACCTTGTGAAGGCCGCAGGAACCCGTTGGATGCGAGAAGCACAGAACCGGTCGAGGTGGAGGTGCTTGGGGGAGGCCTATATCCAGTAGTGGACGTCTTTCGGCTGAAGTGATGATAAGGATCAGGAAGTACTTTTATATCCCGGTTATAAACAAACCTGTAATAATCGAATTATCTAGGATAACTATACAACGTGTAACGTTAAATGCGCAGAACCTGAAAATAGTTTGATCAGAATAACGAGCAGAATTAATTGAACCACTTTTTAATATAGGTCATATTTTTCAAAAAATCTTCATTAAAAACATTGCCGTGTCTATTTATTAATAGGTCAAGCAACCCAATGTCAGCGCGGCGCAACGGCCCGGTGACGAGTCCTCCCTCGATAAAGCGTCGTCGCAGACGCAAGAAACGATCAGAATGGCCAGTAAAACTAAAACAGCACATAAAACCATTATTTTCTCTCTGAAATAGGTAAATTGAATTAAAAATCAGTTGGGGTGTCTGAGGTTTTGCGCATTTAACGTTACACGTTGTATAGTGGATGATTTTATTTTCAGGTTCCAATTTTTTACAGGGTGTTCATGAATATGAACAACTTTCATTAAAACAAAATCAGCAAGCGAAATCACGACAGCAAAATCAGCTATTTAATACAAAAGTTATTATTATTATTATTACCTACTTGACCAAAATGTATGAAACGGCTGATTTTTTTTCGTGATCTCAGTGTTGGTTCCACAGTGAAAATTATTCATATTCATGGGTGGAACAGCCTGTAAAAAATTGGAGCCGGTAAAAAAAAAGCATGCTGTATAGCTTAGCTGTGTAAGTAATGTAATTCACCAATGACCAATAAAAGTCTTATGGTTTCCGAGTTTTTTGATGTTTAATGAAATTTTGGAAAATCTCTACTTTGATCAGTTTTGGTCAATTTTTCTTATTGGTAGATCCCAATGTGGTCCATCAGCAGGTAAAAAAAGGTAATCCATGACTTTTCGGACACCCAGTTTGTACAGACGCCAGCACATCAAGCCACTACAATCTGTCAAGTTTCTTTAATAGATTTTTCAAGTTTATTGCTAAAGCATAAGGTTCAAAGTTGATTGGGAAAGACAGTTTCGGTTAGCTTGACGTGCTGGCGTCTGTACCTTCAGACGACGCCTAAGTCAACGATAAAAGCCTCGTCAGAAAATCTACATACCTACTAATAATAAAGCTGAAGAGTTTCTTTGTTTGTTTGAACGCGCTAGTCTTTTGGAACTACCGGTTGGTTTTTAGAAAAATATTTTTGCATTTGATTGTCCAGTTCTCGAGGAAGGTTATAAGTTTCTTAACGTATGGTAGGATTATTATTATATTATTTATTATTATTAAACCTACATGTATAAATATTCATGATTACCTCGGTGTGTTAATTGGAGTCAAAGTGATGATTTAATCTTTTCTGTTTATATGTGACAGTGTTGTGATGATTAAATATTTTATAACAAATTCTTTTTTTTATTATTTCCCACTAACATTATTTTTAACACTAATCTAACTTTTACTACTGATTTTACCTTTTCTCATTTTGATAGTAACGTGGGACGAGTTGCAGAATGTAAATATTATTTATTTTGATTTCCTGCAAGTCATCCTAAATGGGCCGTAGGCCTGTAGGACGAGTTGATGAGTTACTCACCTTTAGCAGCCGACAAAAAATAAATAAATAAGAAAGTACACTGAGCGAAAACAAAATAACGCCAGCAGGTGATGCGATGCGAAGGGGTGGATCGGGGGACCAAGAAAGTTCACGCGTACGTAGTCGCGGACAGTAACTAGTCGTAACTTAATAATCACATTAATATTATAAAGGCGAAAGTTTGTGTGTGTGTGTGTGTGTTTGTATGTTTGTTACCTCTTCGCGCTCAAACGGCTGGACCAATTTTGATGAAATTTGGCACACAGGTAGTTTATAGCCAGGGTTAACACATATAATACTTTTTATCCCGATATTCCTACGGGATCGAGACTTATCCGGGAGCAACCGTGGGGCGCAGCTAGTAATATTATAAACGCGAAAGTAAGTTTGTTTGTTACCTTTTCACGCCTAAACTACTGAACCGATCATCCTAAAATTTTGGATATACGTTGTCAGGTGTACAGAAACAGACATAGGATAACTTTCATCCAGTGAAAAAAAGTGCTGTTCCCGAGGAAAACAACAATAACTTTATTTATGATAATAGATGGCGCCACCTGTCTTTCGAATCATGATTGAATTATATTAGAAACAGAGCTTAGAGTTTTTTTTTATTTTATTTAGGCCTATAACACTTTGTAAGTCTAGAGTGTCGATAGACCGGTTTTTCTTGTCTAATATTTAGCTCCTAACTATAATATTAGACAAGGGCAAACATTGCAGGTAGCAGCCAGCAGGGGTGCATTTGGAAAAGCCATGTTTTTCCCATGGCCAGCTATGTAGCATACTGTTCGCGTGTGTCCAATGCCCAGAATTTGTACGTATTAGCGCCAAATAGAAGGATATACAACATTGTGTACAGGAGCGTCCTAGAATTATGTTCCGATCTGAGCCCATGAGTGCAACGGCCAAACAACAAGCAGAGTACAACCCGAATTGATTGTCAAATTCTAAATTAACGCGAGTGAAGCTGCGGACAAAAACTAGTATATAAGACAGCTGATTCTATTCATTGCTTTCAGCAGCGTTCATCCATTTTAATGTCGAGTTTGTCCTAAATCGATAATAACCTTTTCATAATCTTCCGTATTACGAATTCAAGTCTAGTTCGCGAAACTTTTCGGGAACCTTTTTGTTCAGCAGCACGTCTTCAGCCTAACGGATTGGTAGATCTTCGCACTTATTTTGGACTTATAGAGTAGTTATGATTTGATTTGGTTTTAGTTTACGAGATTTACTACGTTCTACACCTTTTTGAGCGGTGGTGCATGGCTGAGTGGTTGTTGGCAACACAAACAAAGATTATTTTTTTTTATATACTCGCAACATTGTTTTCCCAGTTGTCAAGCAAGATTTGTGAAAGTAACGCCCGCAAGTTGTTTGTCCTACCATACAATTATATTATTTTTGAGAAGTAAGTAAAGAGTTTGCATTACAGTCACCCCACACACACCACCGATGCCAACAAAACCCAAAAAAATATACAGTCCACTCAATAAGATCCCAACAATGGTATCGGCCCCGACTTACGAGTTGTGTGTTGTTGTAGTCATGATTTCGAACCAGGCAGGCACTATACGTCGTGTATTTGATTTCATCACCACTGTTCTCAAAAACGGTGAAGGAAAGCATCGTAAAGAAACAAACATGCTCTAGAACCAAAAAAATCAAAAACATTATGTGACATCCACCAATCTGCACTGAGCCCGCGTGGTGGATTATGGCCCACTCCCTCTCACAAAGGCATGGTCTAGGTTGGGGCTGGCACTAGCCTGGTTATAGGCTCTCACTTTTTGGGAGAATCTTTTTGTTGGAGTTCGAAACTGATCATATTGTAGGACAGCTGAGCCTGTATGTTACTTTTATACCAGTTGGCTTGACGATCCTTGCCTTTTGGGTTAAGAGTGCATGACAGCACGTCTTCTCCGACTGCCTGAAAACGTGATGATGACTGGAACGGGCCAGAATGCCAAAAAATAGCCTATGATAATACAAGTGCTGGAACTCAGGCCTGTTTGAAGAGAGATAGGGCCGTAAACCATCAGGTGAGTCCAGCGCAGATTGTATCTTAAACTACTAATAATAACGCTGAAGAGTTTCTTTGTTTGAACGCGCTAATCTCTGGAATACCAGTCGGATAAAAAAAAAAAAACTTGTTTCCAAAAAATATGGTGAGGCGTGTAAATAGCTTGTACCTTTAGGAAGGTTGTGAGAAAAAAGTGTAATGGCGGACCTCAAAATAAAACCAATTTCCCTATTGATGAATCCTCGAGAAACCAATACCAAAAAATTACTAGCAGCAAAACATGCCCACGTACCTTGGCAATCCAGAGATCCCACTCAGACCCAGGGAGATGGGAAGATTGTAGGTATAGGCTGCCGGCCGGCGAGCAAAATATTCTTGAATCCACCGGTGAAATGGTTATAACTCCAAAAATCAACACTGCACTATAAGTTCTCAATGAAGCACAGAATGCAGGTCCATTTATTTTACGAGTATCATCAAGGTTTCACCAGAAAAATAATTTTTAGAAGGCGGAGTGCATCAGCACCCGCCATAAGCCACAAGGCTGGAAGCACACTGTCGCTAATGCCATCTATCGGCCATAGCGAGAAAACTCAAGAAAGTTTCGATACATGGGCGCTGCGGCAACAAATATTGGTGCGAGGATTCATCGATTGAGAAGTTAAAATATTTAATTTGAAATACTAACATATAGACGCTATTTCCACGACCAACTCAATAACCGCAGTTCTTCCGATGTATGGAAATTCCTCAAATCTGTAGGCATAGGCAAGTCACCTGCCAACCAGTGTAAGGATGTGAACCTCAATGATCTCAATAAGCATTTCTCTTTCCTTCCCTTTTCTCTTGATCCATCTGTCAAGGCTGCGACACTACAGAGTCTTGCTAGTTTGCCGTTACCAAAATATTCTCAATTTAAGCTTAACGATGTTACTGAGGATGACGTTAAGAAGTCTATACTTGCGATTACTTCTTCAGCAGTCGGTAGTGATAAGTTGTGTTCAAGAATGATATCTCTTATTCTCTCCTCATTACTTCCTGTTCTCACACATATCTTCAATCACTCATTTTCCTCTTGCTCCTTTCCGTCAGTTTGGAAACAGGCTCACATAATACCGTTACCTAAAACTAACAATCCTACTTTATTAACCCACTTTAGACCTATTTCTATTCTCCCATTTCTCTCTAAAGTTTTTGAGCACATAGTTCATAGACAATTATCATTTTTCTTGGCGTCAAACTCGATAATATCCCCTTTTCAATCCGGTTTTCGCTCGGGTCACAGTACTGTGACCGCGCTTTTGAAGGTGACTGACGACATTCGCTGGGCAATGGAGAATAAGTCCCTGACTGTTCTTGTATTGCTTGACTTTAGTAGCGCCTTTAACTCAGTAGATTTCGACATTTTACTAGGTGTCCTCAAATCTATCAATTTCTCTTCTTCCACTTTAGCCTGGTTCAGTTCTTATCTTCGGGGACGCTCTCAGCGTGTTCGCCTGGAGGAGTCCTTCTCCGATTGGTGTAGTCTCACTGAGGGTGTTCCTCAGGGTAGCGTTCTCTCGCCTCTTCTTTTTTCAATTTTCATAAACTTTGTTACCAAAGTAATCTCCTCTAGTTTTCATCTCTACGCAGATGACTTGCAGCTTTATCGACATTTTACTGTAGCCAGCGCGGGTTCTGCTATTGCTGCAATGAATCATGACCTGACTTGCATCAGCGCTTGGGCTAAGTCATTTGGTTTGCAAATTAACCCAACTAAATCCCAGGCCATGATCATAGGCAGCAGATTCATTCGCAATGCGGTTGATGTTGCAACTCTGATGCCTTTATATCTCGATGGTGTTCGCATTGACTATACAGAAACCGCTAAAGATCTGGGTGTAGTTATTGACTCCAATCTTTCGTGGCGTGCTCAGGTCAATGAGGTCAGCCGAAAGGTACATTTCTCCTTTCATTCGCTGAAATGCCTTCAAAGTCTTCTGCCCTTGAAGACTAAAATTTCTTTGGCACAAACACTTATTCAGCCGATTATAGATTATGCCGACGCCTGCTACCTGGATGCTACAGAGGAGCTATTAAACAAACTTGAGCGCTTGCAAAACCTGTGCATTCGCTTTGTTTTCGGTCTTCGAAAGTATGACCATGTCTCTCACCTTCGCAAGGAACTCAAGTGGCTCCCAATCCGCCTTCGCAGGAATACTCGGATTCTATGTCTCCTCTTCAATATCCTACACAACCCGTCTTATCCTTCCTACCTGCGTGAGCGTTTTTCTTACGCTCGCTCTAGTTCCACACCGTGTAGATCACATCGAAGATCCCTCCTCAAATCCCACCCTCATAAAACAAGCTACTATTCTTATTCCTTCTCTGTCCATGCTGTAAGATTGTGGAACTCACTTCCGCCTAGCATTCGTGATTTAAAAACTATTTCTGTATTTAAATGTCGATTAAAAGAGCATTATCTTTCCTCTGTATTGTGAGTATTTCTATATATATATAATATGTATGTATATATGTAAAATTTCTATATTTATGTCTGTAATCTATATGGTGTACATAATAAAGAGTATTCTATTCTATTCTATATAAGTATATGTGTATGTATATTTTAGCATTATGTATTTATTTAAGTATACTTATGTTAATTTTCGCATTATATGTGTAGGTATATTTAATATGTTACTTTTAGACTTCACACATTCTTATTTTTCTCTTCATGTTCTCGCACACTATTGTCTACATTTCTTTTTTACTTCTCCTTTCGCAGGTCTGCTGGAAGAAATTTCTTAAGAAATAAGCAGTACCTTTGTACTCAAATTTTTAAAATGTCATATCCATATGTTTTTTACTGTGTGTACATAAATAATAAAATAAAATAAATATATTATAGGAAAAAATCCTAAAATGTGATTATTTAATTTTTTACATTGAAAAGTTTGCGTTTGATAGCCGAATTCTTGAGAAAGGTTATATGCTATTTATCACCACGCTACTACCCTTAGGAGGAGAGCAAAAAGAAAAAAGTTAGAAAACGAAGTAATAGCGGTCGGGCGGGCGATAGGATTTGACGCGGTGGGTTGGTGGCCGAAAATTGACGCCGATGAAATCTCGGGCAGAAGTTAGTGTGTAATAAACAAGAAAAGTCCACACGCCCCTCATGTTTCGTCAATGCCACTTATTTGAGAAGATGTGAGATGCCCATACGTGTTGTCTTGGCTAGTAACTCACGCCAACATCCCTACATAGTTAATAACATAACGAAGTACCCACATTATAGCTATCGATCTAAATTATATGGTATTTGTCGTGTTCAGAACCATTTCGATCTGATGAATTATTGAGTTGCGTTGACATGAATCGACACCGTGTAATCCGCATTGCGGGTACCTACATCTAAAGGATTGTGGTTCCGCGAATATGTGATATTAGCGACAAAATTACAGTTATTCCAGCTTCTAAACCGACCAAAATTGTGATTATGACATTTTAGACCGGGATAGCACTTAGTTTGTGGCTAAGTAATAACAGCCGCACGGGTCGATCGATCAGGTTAAGCTACGCTTGCCGCGGTTGGTCCGTGCATGGGTGACCATCTTCACATACCAAGACCCCTCCGTGCCTCGGAAAGCACGTTAAGCCGTTGGTCCCGGCTGTCATTCGTGCATCTTTGACAATCGTTACGGGTCGTCAGTAGCCCGAAAGTCTGACAACCAGTCTTACCTAGGAGTATCATATTACGCAGTAACTGAGTTGTGGAGGTTAGATAGGCAGTCGCTCCATATAAAATACTGGTATTCAGCTGCATACGGTTAGTCTGGTAGCCGATCCTAATATAGTTGGGAAAAGGCTAAGCAGATGAGATAGAACAAAAATATTGTTTTCGTTTTGCATATAATTATCTGGAAAATGACACCAGAGTCATTTTGTATGGTGTACTGCAACAACAACACGTCCCTGTTTTGTAATTGACACGTGATTAAACAGATTTACCAAACGTTGTGTATTTCGAGCGTGCGGTTCCGCGGTTTCCGGAAAAGCCCGACTAATGACGTTGATGACGAAATATGAACACAACAACGTATTACAATGTAAAACTAAGTCACAAAAGGTTTGTATTTGTGTCCGCCAAATATTATTAAAGCAGCGTTATTTTATATCTCTTACTAAAATATGAAATATTTCGTGAAAGCTGCTTCATAGAAGACGCAGTAATTGGATGTAAAAAGACAGAGAGAATTAATTCAACACCAAGAGTAATTGTGTATCCCGACGACTAAGAACGAAATAAAGTTACAGTGATAAATATGTATATAAAACAGAAGCAAAGCTGGATAATCCACAGGATGAATATAAATCGTGTCATCGTTAATTGAAGTCAAGACATTCTGCTCGGAGGGCCGTCGTGAATAAGAATGTTTTTGTTGCTGATGCTTCATTGCAAATGCGTTTTGAATACGACGTTTTTAGTACCCTTTGCGTGCGAGGCTTTGCTTTCTAGAAAGAACGGAAGACAAATAGATTTAAGTCTCTCCCTCAGCGGCGTGGTATTATCGGTCGATAATATCGGATGAGTTTTTGATTGCAATAATGCGTCCAGACTTTTACAGTTAATATCTTAGAGGTCTCAATACAGACCCTTCTCATTGATTAGCTTAGAAATCGACAGCAGGATTATTTACCACCAATTCTGTACCTAAATAATGTACTTCCATCCCGTTTCACTTTGTTAAACATGTGTACTCCTTTGTACCCTTTCCGTAAGAGCTGTCATGTCCATGTTCCAAACATAGTGAGTTCCAGGAATCGGGCTCATTTGTTTTGCCTCACTCCGTTGGTCTAGCGACAAATATATTCGGTCTTGATGGAAGGCCGAACCTACTACGAACTTCGGTGGTGACATTTCGGAAGTAAAGAGTGAACTAGTAATTACATACACCAGCCTGCAGGCTAATTGCGTAACACACTATCAATAGCAATGGGTTTCATTTTGACAGTTCAACAACATTCATTGCGTTATTTACGTTGTTGAGCAGAGACATTTTTCGAACATATGGAGCAATGGATTAGCAATATGCTTCAAAATGATTCAAATTTAGAGTAATAATGTGTTACGAAATTAGGGTGCTGTTCTGTATTTAACCGTTAATACTTAGGGGAAGAGAGCTTTAATTTGATTTGTCGTTCCAGCTGATGCTAGGGATTGACACTATTGACAGCTCACTTCAAACTCACTTCACCAATATTTTCACGATGACATTTTTACACACTATAGCTTCTATTGTTCCACTGTTGAGTTAACTAGTAGATGGGAATCGCTTCTTTGATTTCTTCACGATGCATTTTATAATCGCCGTTTACATATTAATGTCCAAGATTAACTTAGAAATTTCAAGTTATAATCAAAGCGTTTTCGTAAAAAATTTATAGACGCCAGCACATCAAGCTACCCGAATCTGTAAAATTTTCCCAATCAACTTTGAACCTCATGCTTTAGCGATAAAGTTGAAAATCTATTAAAGAAATTTGACAGATTGTAGTAAGCTTGATGTGCTGGCGTCTGTACCTACCTTTTTATTATCTAAACGCGATGATTAAATTGAAGCTTTATCGATCCGACACAAAAGCGAACACAATAGTCCACCCAATACTAATACTATTAAAACATAAACCAGTCTCCTAAAAAAAAAAAAAACCATTTTAATAACCTTTCACTTGGGCACCTAGTATTTTTATCCGATCAGTTGCTCCGAGTATAATCGCAAAATAATATGACACATATTCTATTATAGAATAGGAAAAATAATACAGACAAACATCTGCGAAGCATTCTCATAAATAAATCAGGCTGTTTGGCGCAGAACTTTTTACTTAAGGAAACGGAAAAATCGTTATCGAAGAACCTGGCGAGTATGATATAAGTGATTTGTATTGATTTGGGTGAATAAGATGAAATAAGAGGAAGTCTGAAAGTGACTATGAAAAGTTGTGAGGAAATCGTTTGTCATGGTATGGACATGTGATGCCGAGAGAGAGAATAATGTAGTGAGGAAAGTTTTTGAGCATGCATGTGGATGGATCTAAGAGTAGGAGACCAAACAAAGGATGGATGGACTGTGTGAAAGATGATATAGCTAAAAAGGGGGTGACTGCTGAGAAGACGAATTACAGAGAAGTATGGAAGAAGACGACGTGCTGCATTGACTGAAAATAAATTGATATAATGGCAAGAGAATAATGATGATGATTTGGTGAAAAATTGCGTGATAAAATTTCATGATGCACATTTTTTTTGACAACCCACTTTCAAAATCAAAAGTCATTTATTCAAACTAGGCTGAGAATCAGCACTTTTTGAACGTCAAAATTACATAACACAATCCTCCAAAACATTCGCCCTTCACTACTTCCTAGTGCTAGCTAGGAATAAAATGTGGCGCAACAAACTCCCCATATTAAACCTTTGAGTGAGCGTGGTGATGCTCTATCCTGCTCTGTTTAAGAAGAGGCTACCCAAAAATGGCATTATTTACAAGCTGATGTTATTAACTTTCTTGTTTATTATTCGCGAGGGAAACATCGTGTGTATTATTGCTTACGGATTCACTCATGTGTTTGTAATAAGTTTGACACGCGCCGTGATGTCGTCGTTCGAGTAGATAATTAGAGAGATTCACAAATATGAACTAAGTGAACACCTTATTAGATTACATTGGAATTTATTATTTTGGTAATATCGTCAAGATCTTTGTTCCAAATTTAACTATGCACTTTGATTTTCGGTAGTCACTGATAAAAAAAATTATTGCGATACAAGCCGTGTACCCGATGGCATGTCCCATTGGCAAAAACTTAAGCTATATAAACTTTCGACACCTTTTTAACTCCTTCAGGAGATGAATTTTCAAACATCCTTTACCCTAAGCATGAAATTTTGCACAAAAGTTCCCAGCGGTTTCAGCTGCGCCTTGTTTGTCAGAAAATTTAAGTTAACTTTTTTCGTCATATCAACTTCTCTTTGACCATTCTAGGGGTTAATTTTGAAAAATTCGCTCTTACCAGATTATATTTCGTATACTAAATATTAACTTCAAAATCGCAGGATTTTGAAGTTAATATTTGTTATACGAAATTACGCTTCACAGCTCTACAGATTTCGTTTAATTTACAAAAGTGATGCTATTGAATTTTCCGATTCTTTTCCAACGACACAGTAAATGTTTTCAGCCTCCCTATAATTCTGCCAATGCCTATTTCAAAGCCAGTGTTTGCCGCACACAAACGGAACGGAGCAAACAATCGTAGCTCACTCGGCATATCGCTTGCCCCCCCAGCTGATGCCCCGACATCATAAAAATGAATTGTACCCGCCAACGTGACCAGAATCTGTGAAACTTCATGACTAAATTTCCTACGTATAATAGCTTCTTTTAAATTGCGTACGTAACTTTTTGTGGGTGTAACATTTGCTTTTCTAGTTTGTTCCGGAGACGTGCTTGTGAAAATCGTGATTTGGTGTATCTTTTAGATATTATTTCAAGAATATGAAATTAAAAAAATAAATAACACATAGGTTGGAGGGCTTGTGGCTAAGTAATAACAGTCGCACGGGTCGATCGATCAGGTCAAGCTACGCTTGCCGCGGTTGGTCCGTGGATGGGTGACCATCTTCACATACCAAGACCCCTCCGTGCCTCGGAAAGCACGTTAAGCCGTTGGTCCCGGCTGTCACTCGTGGATCTTTGACAGTCGTTACGGGTTGTCAGTAGCCCGAAAGTCTGACAACCAGTCTTACCACGGGGTATCGTATTACCCAGTAACTGGGTTGTGGAGGTCAGATTTGCAGTCGCTCCATGTAAAATACTGGTATTCAGTTGTATCCGGTTAGACTAGAAACCGACCCCAACATAGTTGGGAAAAGGCTAGGCAGATGGTGATTGGTTTTACCTAAAAACAAGACAAAAGAGTAGACAGATATTATCTTGTTTTTACTATTTGGGTAGGTACTGGTGATTGGCATAATATGGCGGGTTATTGGTATACATATAAAAATAAATTAGTTGTTTCATAGAAAAACGCAATACCTACGCGGTTAAAATGTATGGCGCGGCAATTTTTTTTTATAACCGTCGAAAAATTTCAACGCAGTGGTATTCAGAATTATGTACTGAATCCTTGGTAACAGATTGCGCGTCGATGCCACCCTGTATATAGCCATAATCGAAACACTTAACACATGCTTGATTTGTGCTGTCAGTATATTAAAAAATATACACTCCCGTACTCTTAAATCGAGCTTTATATAAAAGTCTATGACTTTTTAAATGGTCGTGAATTCAAATTCGGAGCAATTGGTAACACCAAAATAATGGCATATATGTCAGCTTTAAAAGTACGTCAAAACTCTATTTTGTTTCATCATTGTTCTCATATTCTAGGTAAGGCCTAGAACATGGAAATGCACGGTCGCTTAGGAGTCCGAGAAAGTATTAATAAAAGACAGGACTCATCTGCTTGACATAATTTGCACAATGGCACAATGTAATTCCAACATTGTGAGTGTTTCCTTAAAGAAATACACATGACAAAACCCTTTGTCCGATCAAGATATTGAGTCCTACCTCACGCTTTGGTACATTGACCAATACTTAAGGAGCTCCCACATATAGGGCGCAGTGCGGTGTGGCGAGGGCAGTGTACTTTGTAAAGGTCATACGGAGAGATAAGACTGAATGGACGAACTTGATACGATCGGTGTAACTGTAGGTTGGTTGCATAACACGCTAACAGTAGTAACGGCTTTCATTTTGACAGTTCAACAACATTCATTGCGTTATTTACGATGTTGAGCAGACAAATTTTTCGAACATACGAAGCAAAGGATTAGCAATAACTATCCTTCCAAATGATTCAGATTGTTTAACTTGAAAAAACACCAATTTGATACAAATTTGAATAGACTATATTCTTATAGGGTGACTGGTAATTAGTGACCGACACTTAAACACATGATTCTACTCATCATTACAAACAACTTTTACTATCGGACCAAATCCGAAATCGCGAAAAAAAAAAACAGCTGTTCCCTACATTTATGTTCGTACGAGTCGTCAAAATGTAGGGAACAGCTAATTTTTTTTTTCGTCATTTCACTTTTTGTCCCATTATAAAACTTGTTTGTTGTCATGAGTAGAATCATGTGTTTAAGTGTCGGTCACTAATTACCAGTCACCCTATAAGAATATAGTCTATTCAAATTTATATATAATAGGTAATATGAATGTCGCTAACACTGAATACACACAGAATACATAACTAAGTCTATTAATTATATAAGTACACCTAATTAACGTATGTAACTGTGATCATACAGCTTTCAGTTATTCATATGTAGGTCGTAAATATATGTTTCAGCTTTCTATCTTGTTTCTGATGAAAGTACCGTCTAATGGATAAATCTACTTACACCAAACTGTTTAGTCTAATTTATTACTTTTAGCAAAGACGGTAGGAATAATATATTTCCATTTCTGTTAAGAATATTGTGTTTTCTTTTAAAGTACATACATTTACTCCACGATGACCTACCTCGACGTAATCTAGTTTTTACGGGTTAAGAGGGTTCATCCGTTAGAGCCATGTTGGAGATTCAAAATTGATGATTTCCGACGGACAATAAAACCATAATGTGTTTAATTTATAGATGAGATATTGACGTCATATTATTGGGAATTTTATAATCTAGTGCATGGCTGAAAAACATTTTCAATTTTTCGTATAGTTTTCTCATCAGAACCGTTTTTATGCAAGCCGTTTTTCAAACTAGCGATCGACGGTCTAAGCAGATGCGAGATATTAGTAAAACCATATACGACAAACTTATAACAACATTATTTTATAAAAAATAATAACATTTATTAGTGCATGGCTGAAAAAAAAAAACACGATTACTGTGAGTTTTCATTCAAGAAAAGTATATTCAAAAGTGTCAATTGTAGCCACTTTTCGAGATATTAAACGTGTTAGTTTAGGATGAAATCTGAAATATTTATATTTTCTTTTAGACCTAGTAAATTAAGACATTTATGTTCTAAAACATGGTTGAAATATTTTTTTAATAACTTATATGTTTATTTTACTATGAATTATTTAGTATTGCTAGAGCGGCGTGCTGAGCGGTGGCGTGAATCCGCGCCGATTATACAGGGTTACTGGTAACTCGACGTATTCCTTGCAGGACATCATAGTAGGGTTAAAATGCAACAAATTAAGCCACCAAATGTTCTACCGAAGTTCAGTAGTTTTTGAGTTAGTAAGGGTTTTAGATTTTTTGTGAAAAATCCCAGATTAAATTATTTGAAGCCAATTTGAAAATTATTCACGGGGCGGCTGTACTGAAATTGGAGTTATTATCATAGTTGACGCCGTAGCGGATCGTTTTTAATAATTAAAAGTTCAAAATGACTAAAACTTTGGTGAAGATCACTAATCAAACATTTTTTTTTTTGTAATTTTTGCTATTACTTCATACAAAATGTTGTCTTAGCACAAAAAAAATACTACACCAGGTGTACAAATTATTAGTAAAATATCCTTGTCTTATCAGCTATCCAAAAAGGTATGATTGTCAATACTTTTGCGTGTGTGACAGGGAAAGATAGAAGTTTTATGGGGAGCAGGTAAAATTGTATTATTCGTAGTTTTTACCTGCGTTTGAATTCCAAACACTAGGTCAAGGGGTCAAGCTTTATGATTGGTCACTATTGTTCCCTCGGTACGAGACAGGGTGCGACTTCACAAAATCTGGTCGTCAGCGTTAGTTAGTTACAACTCTACGTTGCGCAAGTTCGTGTTTTGTTATCTGGCTATATCCCTGACTGTTGCCCCATATCTTGCTCTTGTGTTGTGCTGTGCGTTCATAAGTGCTGACTATGGCTGCATATTCTAATCAAGAATACGCTGACATATTGTACTGTTACGGACTTTGTGACGGTAACGCTGCTGAGGCGCGAAGATCATATCAACTGCGCTTTCCAAACCGCCGACTCCCCCACGTTAGTGTCTTCGGATCGACTTATCGGCGATTATCTGAAACTGGCAGTGTTCAAAGAAGCAGGCAAATTGACACTGGTCGTTCTCGGAGATACACGGCTGAGGACGAGGAGCTGATTCTTCAACGTTTTATTGACTCACGGATGTACCCGAAGAAAGAAGGGCAAACATGATATACCAACATGACGGATGTCCAGCCCACTTCCGCATCACAATTCGACAATTGCTGGATGAAAACTATCCAGACCGATGGATTGGGCGCGGTGGGCCGATTCCGTGGCCCGCACGAAGCCCTGATCTGACGCCGCTAGACTTTTACGTCTGGGGTCATATGAAAGACCTAGTTTATGTGACCCCCGTAAATTCAATTGAAGAACTAAGGGAGAGAATAACAGATGCGGTGGACCAGATGAGGACCACAATCACATCAAGAATCACAAAAACCGAAGTGAGGAAGCGAATAAGAGCATGTATTCGAAACCGAGGGCAGCACTTCGAACAAGACGTGTGAAATACATGTTATTAAAGACCACAAATTGATATTGATTAAAAATAATAATAATTTTCACGAAATTGTTTAATTTGATTTTCCGAATAAACACCTTCTTGTACTAAATCAAAAACGATTTTCATAATGCAGTCCAAGACTTTGTATTAACTTTCATACCTTTTTGGATAGCTGATAAGACAAGGATATTTTACTAATAATTTGTACACCTGGTGTAGTATTTTTTTTTGTGCTAAGACAACATTTTGTATGAAGTAATAGCAAAAATTACAAAAAAAAAATGTTTGATTAGTGATCTTCACCAAAGTTTTAGTCATTTTGAACTTTTAATTATTAAAAACGATCCGCTACGGCGTCAACTATGATAATAACTCCAATTTCAGTACAGCCGCCCCGTGAATAATTTTCAAATTGGGTTCAAATAATTTAATCTGGGATTTTTCACAAAAAATCTAAAACCCTTACTAACTCAAAAACTACTGAACTTCGGTAGAACATTTGGTGGCTTAATTTGTTGCATTTTAACCCTACTATGATGTCCTGCAAGGAATACGTCGAGTTACCAGTAACCCTGTATAGCAATACTAAATAATTCATCTCGAAAAGTGGCTACAATTGACACTTTTGAATATACTTTTCTTGAATGAAAACTTACAGTAATCGTGTTTTTTTTTCAGCCATGCACTAATAAATGTTATTATTTTTTATAAAGTAATGTTGTTATAAGTTTGTCGTAAATGGTTTTACTAATATCTCGCATCTGCTTAGACCGTCGATCGCTAGTTTGAAAAACGGCTTGCATAAAAACGGTTCTGATGAGAAAACTATACGAAAAATTGAAAATGTTTTTCAGCCATGCACTAGATTATAAAATTCCCAATAATATGACGTCAATATCTCATCTATAAATTAAACACATTATGGTTTTATTGTCCGTCGGAAATCATCAATTTTGAATCTCCAACATGGCTCTAACGGATAAACCCTCTTAAGAGATCCATTTTCACTTCATGGACAGTCGGCTAATCGGCTTGACCTTTACTTAAAGTCGTTACTACTCTCTTGATCACTGCTCATACGAATGCCGCGAACTCTTTATCAGCTAAAATACCCATGGACAACCGATTCCTTTTATCTTTAAAGGTGTAAGGCACGGCCTCGAGCGTTGCTAATCCGCGAGTTGACTATTTTTTTTTTATTATTTAAATTGAAGCTTTTTTACCTCACTAATAGCTTGGTATAAACAGTTTTTTTAATATTTTTAAAAATTGAAAAGATATGAGCGTTCAAAACTCTCAATTAGACAGAGAGGGAAATACTGAATTGTGACGTCATAGTTCAGTATCGCCATATAAATTACATGCAAAACTTCGTTTTGCGAGAAAGAGATAGACAAAAAGTTTCTATAAGTTATAAGTTTTTTATTTTTCGACCGATTTCAAATTTGATTTCGAATTCTATTATTGTATTACATGTGTGGATATATTATCTACTAGAATATATAGTATTCAATATCATGCAACTACCCAATTGCGACGCGACTTGCGTCAAGAGACACACGCGTGCGTTACACTCACATGTCGTGTCGCGTCGTGGTGATTCGTGGTATACCCTAAACAACTTCTTTCATTTGTTTTCTCCGCAGTAAGTGTACTCAGTGGTCGCTATCGCAACATGCATGTCGTTTGAACGTATAGCTGTGCCCACGGAGTTAAAAGTGCGTGAGGAACATCAGCATTAACGTGATTTCTGTTTTTAGAGACCTAAGTTAGGACACATAATATTGTTTAAAGTGGAATACTTTAAACAATATTATGTGTCCCTTAGAAACACGTGACTAATTCCACTTACATGTGCCGAATTATCCGAACAGGAGTGAAGCCCACACTCCCGGCTATATCTTCTCTACAATGGGAATATTTCCCATTGAGCTGAACCAATGAAGTGTAAACGGGATAACACGAATGCCTTTACGACTAACAAAGGATTCCTTGTTACCTTAAGCTGGGTGCACAAGGATTGCAGTCTTATCTCCTTATTGAATACCGTTTATGGTTACTTTTATGTGCTGGTGCTGCTGTCTGGTGGTTAATACGAGAATGAAAAGGCTGAATGAAAAGGGTGTTGACCTTAAATATACTGATAACCAAAATGTGTTGCCTGAATGGTCGATAAAGCTGCAGCTATTGAGTGTGACAGCGTCTAGGATGAATGGAATCAATAACTATCATTTTCCAGCCATGACAGTTAAGCATTTTCGGAACGAAATTTTTGAAAGAAGTGTTTGCGTGATCGGATTCCTAAATTAAACGAAAAGAAAATACTAACTATAATTAGTGAAATAAAAATAAATCATTATCTTAATAAAGATTACAGGTGCGAACTTTCAAAGTGAAATATATTGAAGATTCTGCGAAACTTCTGGCAACATCAAGCTGTTAATAAAGAAATACTCGCTTCGATCAAGGAGGTCGAACTGAAAGTATTCTTCCTGTTTTCAATAAACTTTTAATGGCAAATATGATTGAAACCAAAGTTTCGGAGACCGGCGACCGTTACTTCCAGTCATTTAATGACTTATGTATTTTGCTACAAAATTGTTATCGGCTTTTTAATTTATCAAAAAGTTTGGTTAGATTATTTACTTTGACTTTTAAATGGAGGATTTTTTTTGAGGATCGTTCTTATTCAGACTATGTTTCAAACATGATGAACGTACCCTTTTATTTATAGATTTCTTTGGAACGATGTTTATTTTATTATTTTAGATTTAAAAATGACACATTTTTATATGATGACCATAAAATAGAAAGAGAATATAGAGTTAGACACTCTGATGTTTGAGAATAGATACGAGCCTTACACTCATCCGAAATGTAAATAGAACACATCAATACGTTCAAATTACCGTAACTCAGTTCCGTAATTGTGACATTTCCACCTCATTGCCTAACAACTGTCGCACATACACCGTTGTGCACTTACCCTATAACTAAATGACTCTCCGCCTCTGACGGAGTAACAACATCGGAGACAACACCGTTAACAGCCAATTCCATTTTATTTATATGCATGTATATTGCATTTTGGTACCGTGGCCGTATGCTGCCTTTAGCACCGATGGTGTATTGAAAATCTTGCGATAGTGCCTTATGTGAATACATCGGTGCTTCTTGATGTCATATTTTTCGGTAAGATATCAGCTTCCAAACATTTTTCAAGACAGTTTCTGCGAGCATAATGTTTGTGTACTAAGGACCAAAAACCATTTGGTGGTACCCATATCGTTCCGCAGCGAAGGACCAATTAAATTATAATATGAACATGGAAGTCGTTACAATGACAAGTGCCACCTGTCGTACTTAAATATGGGTTATAATTATTAGAACCAGTTTTAATTAATAAGAATCTAATTAATAGCGAAAGCGCCTAATTAAGGGTTCTCTGCCCTTTTGCCGAAAATTGTTTGCCAGATTTTCACTTGCCAACTAACGTTTCGCAGAATTTTATTTCACCGAATAATCATTTGCCATCTTATAATATAATTTTGTTTTATTTCCCAACCTCACAGTTACCAACTGTACGTGTGGTCTGCTTTTCATAATGACACTTTTTAAAATGCCAACTTTCAAGTAGCACAATGTTTTAGTTTGCGTAATATTCATTTAGTTGTTTATTTTATCTTTAATGTGACCTAACCTTTTTTTTTTTGTTCTCGTGTTGGAAAATCCTCATGGATGTCCACCGCCCTGGGACGGGCGGCGGGGTCTGTCAGACTCTTACTGTCTAAAAACCACCCCGGTGTTGCCTCTCTCACCTACGCCGGGGGTCACGGGAACGAACGATACTTCCGCAACCCCCAGCTGGTGCTGGCCCGCGCCTGCGGGCCTCCTCGGGTTAGGGGGGGGAGTAAGGTGTTAAACTTCCCCCGCGACGTCTAAGAGGGACGCGTGTGGAACACTACGCGCCGCCGCCTCGGACCATGATGTGTGGGGGGCGACGGACGTCCCCAAGTCCTTCACCCCTGGACCCAAATGTGATCTTTTTTTTTTGTTTCGTTGTGGAAAATCCTCATGGATGTCCACCACCCTGGGGCGGGCGGCGGGGTCTGTCAGACTCTTACTGACTAAAAACCACGCCGGTGTTCCTTCTCTCACCTACGCCAGGGGTCACGGGGACGAACGATACTTCCGCAACCCCCGGCTGACCCAAATGTGACCTTTTTTTTTTTGTTTCGGGGTGGAAAATCCTCATGGATGTCCGCCGCCCTGGGGCGGGCGGCGGGGTCTGTCAGACTCTTACTGACTAAAAACCACCCCGGTGTTCCCTCTCTCACCTACGCCTGGGGTCGCGGGAACGAACGATACTTCCGCAACTCCAGCTGGTGCTGGCCCGCTCCTGCGGGCCTCCTCGTGTCAGGGGGGGGAGTGAGGTGTTTAACTCCCCCCGCGACGTCTAAGAGGGGCGCGCGTGGGACACTACGCGCCGCCCGCCGCCTCGGGTCCTGATGTGTGGGCGGCGACGGACGTCCCCAAGTCCGTCGCCCCTGGACCCATTTAGGGGGGCTGGAAGAGGGCGTTGTCCGCCCTCCGCCGACGCCCGGTGCGCCTGCTGCGGGCGGGGTGAGGGGACGAGATCTCCCTCTCCCTTTCCGCAGCCTCCTTCTGCGAGACGACTGTTTCACAGAAGGAAACCACCGCGTCCCAGGACTCTTCGCTGCCGACCATAGACTCGACCACGGCCGGCAGCGATAGGTCACCGCCTACTCCTGAGATGAGGGCACGGCGCGGCTCCTCCCAAGCGGCACACTTTGCCAGCGTGTGCCACGCCGTGTCCTCCCGGCAGTCGACGCAGTGGTGACACCGGGCGTCCGGCTTCCTGTTTATGCGACACAGGTACTTCCCGAAGCAACCATGCCCCGAGAGCACCTGCGTCGCCCGAAACGACAGGGAGCCGTGCCTCCTCCCGAGCCAGCGCTCGAGCACCGGCCGGACTGCCTCGATGGTGTCGAGGCCGGCGGTAGGGCGTAAAAGCCTGTCCCGCCATTCCGCCACCAGACCCAAATGTGACCTAACCTAACTGTTTCCTTTTACAAAAGCGATTCGCTTCTGGCTTGTCATACAAAAAATTGCTAATCGTTAGTTGTCAAAATGAAACATCGGCGAAAAGTTGGTTGGCAAGTGATAATCTGCCAAATAATTTTCGGCGAAAAGGCAGGATACCATCGACAACACACACCTTCGAAAAACACTACTTCGACAGAACCCTTCTTCGATATGCACTTGTTCGGCGGATCTCTATTTCGACGGAACATTCCTTCGGCATAATACTGCTCTGAAATGTGACAATAATAATTGAATTTTGCTTTATGGTTTTAGGTACAGAATAAACACATAAATAATAATCAATTATGTTTTTAATTACAACCAATAACAAATCTTTGTACAGTTTAATCATTTCTTCAGATAATTTAAATCGTAATATACTCGTAATATTAAGTCTTCTTGATTATTTATTAGACATGTGAGTAACGTATACTACTCGTACTCCGCTTAGGAACGAAACAGTATCCATGTCATTTTTGAGTAACAAATGTTTTTGCCGCATTTTGTTTTGCTGTAATTGTTTTTTTTTTCTTTTTGTTTCTCAATTTGAGCCAACATTCTCTGTATTTCGTTCTGAGTGCTTTTTACTTCCTTTTTCGTAAAAAGGTTATCAAAGAAAACGACTTAGTAGTTTATTTTTCAATCAAAATTTTGCTACTTGTGGTTCGTTTTAAGAAAACTAAACAGATTTTACCGATTTTTAGCTGTTCTTGGAATTACAAATTCCGTAGATTACGAAAATTTTAGGTAATCTTAAATCAAAGCGACGCGCTGAAAACTCATTTTGTTTGAATGTTTAATTAAATCAAGTTATTGCTAGTATTTATTTATTAGTAAGTTACGTACTGGGGTATATTCAATTATATTCAGTGTAAAATCTAATTCTTAATACATTCATAGTACATATTATTTAGAATGAAGGGCGTTATTATGATTAATTTATTAAATACTTGTTACTTATAATTAATTAAAAAATCGCTTACGGACTTTTTTTTGTTGGACTTGGAGCTTTTATATTTTGAGACCACTGGATATTTGAGGTCCCTACAGTATGTTGTTTTAAGCGACGAACTCCAAGTATCTCATTAATTCGTATTTCCTTGATTTCATATCTACTTTTCTGATTTTTTTATTATCAAATTACGAGTATCTTAAATTCCATTTTTTTGTCATGTAAATATTTGATTTTCTTCCTTATGTGAGTGCATTCACTTGACATAGGGCTTAGACATAACTGGTGAAATGTGGGTGTAGGTCAGACGCCAGCACATCAAGCTACTACAATCTGTCAAATTTCTTTAATAGATTTTCAACTTGATCGCTAAAGTATAAGGTTCAAAGTTGATTGGGTAAATTTGACAGCTTCGGGTATCTTGATGTGCTGGCGTCTGTACCTACTCCACCTTTGCCTAACCTTTCAGGGATTACAGGCGTCACGTTATCCCAATAGATAATATTGAATGAAGTATTTTGATAAGAACTATTTTTTTCTTTATTTATCAACATTATGACCTGTCAATTGTTTGTTATATAACTAATCTGTAATAAAAAAACGTGGTGTCTTACTAACCCGATAGGTTAATACAGTTACTGTCATAAACGTATAATTAGCTAAAGTAACCGATAACCGTATATCGGCAAAGATTAACCACCATATAAATATTAATTATGCCGTAAATATTGGCTGCGCGGTTAAAAAGAGCAACGGTGTTTTTTTTGTTAATAAAATCTTTATTGGAACAGATGCTACCGTTGAAAATATTTCACGAAATACAACGTGTAACGTTAAATGCGCAAAACCTGAAAAACAGTTTAATCAGAATAACGAGTAGAATTAATTGAACCACTTTTTAATATTGGTCGTATTTTTCAAAAAATCTTCATTAAAAACGCTGCCGTGTCTATTTATTAATAGGTCAAGCAACCCAATGTCAGCGCGGCGCAGCGGCCCGCTGACGACTCCTCCCTCGATAAAGCGTCGTCGCAGACGCAAGAAACGATCAGAAAGGCCAGAACTAAAACAGGACATAAAACCTTTACAATTTTTTAATGACTTATTTTCTCTCTGAAACAGGTCAATTGAATTAAAAATCAGTTGGGGTGTCTGAGGTTTTGAGCATTTAACGTTATACGTTGTATATCCATGTTTTCCTTCACCGTTGCAAGCGCGGTGGTGATGCAATCGCTTACTCGTACACATAGTAAAGCACCTTTCCAAAACCAACCAGAGAACCAAACTAGTCGAAATACTCGTAGCTCACAGAATAAGCAAGCTAAAGTGGCAATAGGCAGGCTATATTAGCCGTAGAACCGATGACGGTTGGGGTAGACGCCGGATACCTAGTAGACGTGCTCTTGAGTGGAGACTGCGAATCGGCAAATGTAAGGTAGGACGCCCTCAGGCTTGGTGGAGCGACGATCTTCGCAGGATGGCTGGTAGCACTAGCAGCTGGATGAGAGTAGACGAAAATTGAGTTGAATGGCGTGCAATAGTAGAGGCCTACTTCCAGAAGTGGATTGCTGAGCGCCTGTCAGAGACGCATCGTGAGAAAACGTTAAAAAACCAACATTCTAAGACATGTTACATCTGCCAACACACACTTGGCCCCCGTGGTGGATTACGGCCCACTCCCTCTTACAGCGAGGAGGCCTGTGTCCCACTAGTGGGAACATTATAAGCTGATTATGACGTAAAACTATTTTTCTGTTTTCGTCGTGGCATCAATTCAGCTAAACGTGTTGGAAGAGTCCTATTTACTATTTTGAAATAAATCATTGAACAAAAGAACAACAAAATAACTTTGCTGTGCCCGACAGGTTCCATAATTGATTCGATGTTTAACATTTCGACCATTATGCACACATTATGGAATGCAATAAAGTATTGAGTATTGAAAAAAGACCTACCAAGTTATTACTACATAATATTAGATACCCCAATAACAAAACATTAGCCCACTGATTAACCCTTTATAAATAAATAAATAAAAATAAAATATTCATTGTTTCGGATATTTACAATCCATATGTGAAATATCGAAAACTCACAATGTAGGGCAGAAGATCCTGGCTTGTATGTTAAAAATAAAAGACTGGGATATTAAAACTAATATTTACTGTAATTTTTATGGTAATTTGCATTTGACACACTATTTTGCTCTTTTTTCCAAGAGCTTTACTGCTGTTTTTGTCTAAAGATTAGTTTAGCCGTGAAGATTGAAAATGTGTGATTTCCAATATATGGACAGGGCCCCATAAATCAATAATTATCTCAAAAGAATAGAAGACAATCTAAATAACAAACGGAAAGTTTCCGGAGCAGCGCACAGGTTTGCAGCCCAAACATAACATACATATGTAGATACGTATGTATGTGTATATACATAAGGGGCATAAGGGACGATAACTAACTAAGTCCACTACTTAAGGACATAGCTCTGTAAATAAGACAAACTATGCGAGCACACAAGTGAAGGTGATTTGAATAATGTGTCTAAATTATATTATGTGTGGTAAATTAGTTCCGAACTTGCGCATGTTCTACCGACTGGTAGGGAATGTTAACTTAATTTTAGTGAAAATTCAGATTAAGTTTTTTTTTTTTTGTTTGGTAATTCATCAAATAACTTCGTGTGAGGGCGTGTCAGACTTTTAGTGACTAAAATCCACCCGTGTTCCTTCAGTGGCTCGTGCCAAGAGCCACGGTAACTGTTTCGAACAACCCACGACCCTGGCAAGCATCGGCCCCAGCGGACCCCGTCAGTTACTGCTGGACTGTCGACCCGGGCCTTACCGGACGGCGAACTGCCCATTGCTCGCCATCCCACGTCTACGGTGGCCGGCAGGGTAATTGCGCAACACATTATCAGTAGTAATTGGTTTCATTTTGACAGTTCAACACGATTCATTGCGTTATTTACGTTGTTGAGCAGAAACTTTTGTCGAACATTATGAAGCAATGGATTAGTAATATGCTTCAAAATGAGTCAAATTGAGAGTAATAGGTAGTGTATTACGCAATTAGGGCGCTCTTGAGTTCCGACGCCCAGGGCAGTTATTTTTACCCTGAGAGGGTAAAATAAAAAAAATACTTACCTATAATGAAACAACATACATACAACAAATATTTTTTGCCAATGACCTAAAAATGATGAACGGGGTGGCAGACCTTATACAGAGAATATCTAAATGTTCCCATAGATAACAAACTTGGTATCATTATTATGGCGTACTACGTCTAACATAGTAAAATCCTGTATGTAGGTAAAGTGAAAACCCTGAAAAAATTTACTTATTTCTTTTTTTTATTTGTTGTGTAGAAAATTACGAAATGCATATTTAGAACAAACGTGCACACACACAGCTCTAAGATGCTTCCAATGTATTCTAACGAACGTAAACAATGCAAAAACGGTGAGCCCGTCCTTTAAGAATATCATAAATACTCCTAAGCACCTCTGATTAACGTTTGCAGACGTTCCTATATCTCATCATATGCGTAGCCTTTTGCCAACTATGTTGAGGTAGGCTTCCAGTCCAAACGGATGCAGCTGAGTACCACTATTTTACATGGAGCGACTGCCTATCTGACCTCAACAAACCAGTTACCGGGTAATACGAAACCCCTTGGTAAGACTGGTTGTCACACTTTCGGGCTTCTGACAACCCGTAACGACTGTCAAAGATCCACGAATAACAGCCGGGACAAACGGCTTAACGTGCTTTCCGAGGCACGGATGTGAAGATGGTCACCCATCCACGGACCAACCGCGGCAAGTTGCTCAACCTGATCGATCGACCTGCGTGGCTGTTATTACTTAGCCACAAGCCCCTATATCTATTAGCTATAACTCTCCTTACCTACCTTCCTTCATGAAACTAAGACATAGCGGAGCACAACTTGTCTGAACAAGTTATGTCTAGCCTTTCTTAATTTAAACTAAGTAGCTTTTCTCTCAGACTTTACAGGTTAGACGATTATTCAAGCGTAACAGTTATTAATGCCATCTTTTTAAATGAGTAAGATTGTTTCTTTACCTAATCTGTTTAAGTAATTGTACGCAGTAATTAGTCTTTTTGTGATCTTCCTCTTAAAATAAATATTTGTGGAGGATATTAGAGGATATCGATATCGATATAGCTAAAACCAAAATACAGGGTGCAGGGACATCGTTGTGCAACCTGCTGCCATGGATTCAGTACATGATTGTGATGCCCCTGCGTTGAAATTTTTACCTGACCATTATTTATTCATTAGAACCATTATTTCCGTATTAATAGTAAAGAATACTAAACTAATCCCCCCTACCGTCAACAGCTCGTAGCTCCTACGATGCGTAACTGTTATGATGTTTTCTTTCCTTTGCCAGATGTTTCGAAACTGAAACCCGATACTTGCCCTTGGCATTAAAAAGGCATTAAGAATGTGACGTTGAGGACTTGAGTCCTCTTTGGTTGAGTATGGGAATTATATGGAAGAAAAATTCCTTGCTTTTCATGATGACGTTTTACTTCACTATTATTTAGTCGGGTGGTCAAACCACATTGGGTAAAATATTAATGGTTAATAATTAAAGGTTTTTCTTTAAAAAAGAAAAACCAAGGAATATCTGACATTTGTATATACTCTCTGCCAGCGTCTGTGTTCCCTTCCACATTTAACCCGTCTGGCTTCAAAGCAAGAGTGAACAGGCATCTTCTGGGTATCCTCGTTCCATTATCTCTCGTTATTACCTCTTCCATCGCTTTCCATCAGGCGTGATCGAGGTGAAGAGCGGGCCGATTCAGCATAAAAAAAAAATCCTTACAATGAATTATTCTAGATTAAAAATATGTGTGATTTAACTTAATAATTATGGACATAGTAATAATAATAATAATAATAAATATAATAATAAATAAATATATGTTAATTAATTATACCACACAACTTGCATAGGCACAACCTTGTAGCCAGGATTATCCACCAGCAACTTGCTCTGAAGTACAATCTTGTGGAATCGGAAGTTCCGTACTATAGGTATGTGCCCGACCCAGTTCTCGAAAATGGCAATATCACGTTGTACTGGGATCGATCTATCATCACTGACAGGACTATTGTGGTCAATAAGCCCGACATAGTGGTGATAGATCGATTAGAGCGTCGCGCAGTGATTGTTGATATAGCGGTCCCACATGACGAGAACCTCGTGAAAGCTGAAAAAGATAAACAGAATAAATATCTTGAGCTGGCTCGCGAGGTTGTCGACATGTGGGAAGTGGATACAGCAATCATTGTGCCGATAGTCGTGACGGCCAATGGCATAATAGCCAAGAGCCTCGATCAACACCTGAAGAGGCTCTCGTTAGGCGGCTGGATCAAGGGCTTGATCCAGAAAGCGGTACTTTTGGACACGGCGCGTATCGTTAGGAGGTTCCTCTCTCAGCAGCCCTGACCGCCGGTAGCTTGGACCCTGCTCCCGATACCGGTGGGCTACTATTTTTTATATTTTTAAATGTTTTTTTTATTTTATGTTTATAAAAAAATATTTAAAAATATAGATAATAAGTATATAAAAATGAAATAAAGGAGATAATAATAATATTCCACAACTTTCACACAACGCCATCTAGTCCCAAACTAAGCAGAGCTTGTGCTATGAGTACTAGACAACTGATAAACATACATATATATTTCTAAATACATACATATTATAGATAAATTACACCCAGACAAAGAACAAATGATCGTGCTCATCACACAAACATTTGTCCTGGGTGGGAACCGAACCCACGACCTTGGGCATAGCAGTCAGGGCCACTGACCACTAGACCATCAGGCCTGTCCGATTTAGTTAAATTGTTGATAATTTGATTTAGTTATTTGATGTTTATTAGGATAATTCAGTTAGGTAATGCTAACGACTTTGGCTGGCTAACCAGTAGGTAACCACCACATCAAACATTATAAATGTGAAAATATTTAGAATATTATCGTGAGCTATCATCACCAAATCGACGGCACGGTTGGCACAATGGTTAAGCGATTGACTGCAGCGCTGCGTGTCGCGGGTTCGATTCCCGCACGGAACAAATATTTGTATGACCTACAAGTAGTTGTTCCGGGTCTGGCTGGTTGTTATGTGACTTTAAATGTTTGTAAACGCACCCACAATACAGGAAAAAAATCCTAGTTTCTTTTATTAAAACGATGCCCGTATTAAACAAAAAAAAAAATGTTATATCAAAATAAACCCGCTAGATATTTCCGGGATTTCAAATGTAAGATGTTTGGTTATACTGGTTCCATGGGTTATTTGTTGCTTGTTAAATCAATGTGAACTGGTTTTTACAAACATAAAAGTAAGCGTTTCTATTTTATTCGAGTATTTTTCGGTCGTTGCCAGCCTAAGGGTTAAATCTCACTCAATTTGTTAGGATCAATGCCAAAAATTCTATCCACCTGAATATATTTGAGACTTTGAAAATTATAGAGGTGCTTGCGAACATTTTATAAAACAATTTAATGTTCGAGTCTCTTTCGACTCGAGCCTTTTACGTCTTTAACGGTTGACAGAAAATTATAATTACCGATAGAGACAAGGCAACCTTAAATTACTCTTTACAAAGACGTTCAAATGCTATCAAGTAGTGTTCTAAACAGCGTTTAATTATTTCTAACGGCTATTACACTATATCAAAGTAAAATACGCCGAGCTGTTCGGAAAACTCGCAACAATGGAATTTCGGCAATTTTCCATTTAATAGAATTCATGTTGGCAGCAATCGTGTTGGAATTTGCCGAAGGCACAAATTCTACTGTTGTCTTCTTGCTCTAGTTTCTGGATTTTTAATGTTAGAACTGTTTTTCAGATCATTGTCTTCATAGATTTAATGGGAGATTAATAAAGTATGCTTTGTTTTAGCTGAAAACTGCGGTAGTTGGTTTTGCGAATTCTTTAATAAAATAATGGCTTGACGTAGGTGTACTATAGATGCACATCTGTCTAAAAAAGAAAAAAAGAAAGAAAGAAAAAATGTTTATTCTGCATAAACAAAACGCACGTTACATATAAAAATAAAACACATGAAATATACACATATCACGTAATCAAAAGCCTCGTACTCAAGCATTTATAATGTTGAGTATTTTGTCCATTGCTTGATGTCAGGGTCAGGGACCAAAGACAACACACATATTGACATTGACAATACATTAAAACAAATTAATCCGTGATGCGCCCGCGACACTGGCAGATGACAACAACACAACAACACGATGCCTCGCACGTAAGTTGTTGTAATCCATAAATTGCTATTTTACAGGAGAGCTTTTCAAAGACACCATTGACAAAAAAAAACTGCACTTTTCAATTATTTTTTATAAAATTCAATATAGTTAGAACGTAACGTTAGTAACGTTTTATAACTAACTATATTCACATAGGTACTGAATTTTGTGGCTTACAACAACTTATGTGGGAGACATCGAAAAATCAAAACAGAGTGGAAAAATAACTACTTTTGTAACAAACAAAAGAACAATAATAAGAACAATTAAGCCGTGCGTCCTCCCCTAGAGTAAATATGTTTCTTGCGTGCGTCGCATCTGTGCAAGAACAGGTCGTTGCCTCCTAACCTTTAACCTTTTGGGGATTACAGGCGTGACGGTTTGTTATGTATGTATTCATTTGCAGCGCACAATACCTACACCAGTGATAGATGACGCTTTTGTTTTTTGACAGATACGACAAAACGCAACGTGCTTTTCATAAAAGGAAGAAGCAATTTTTGAACTTCCTTACCAAATTGACAGATCCTTATTTGGTCAACCACTACGACATTCCCAGTCTACATAAAAGTAACGATTATTTATTTATTTTTTTATTTTTTATTATTTATGATTATCCTTTTACAATCCAGTTAGGTAGGTCCAACTACGAGAAAGAGGTCACGCAATGACAACTTTTCAAGATGTTACGCAATATCTTCTCGTCCCACATACCGCAGTGTCTCAAGACGAAAGTCTTTGACCAGTGCGTGTTGCCAGTGCTGACCTATGGCACTGAAACGTGTCCGCTCACAATGGGCCTTATTAGAAGGGTAAAAGTCACCCAAAGGGCAATGGAGAGAGCTATGATTGGAGTTTCCTTGCGTGATCGAATCAGAAATTAAGAGTTCCGCAGGAGAACCAGGGTACCTGACATAGCCTGAAGAATTACCAAATTAAAGTGCCAGTGGGCAGGGCACATTGTTCGCAGAATACATGGCCGATGGGGCAGAAAGGTTCTGAGAGTGGCGACCGCCTACCGGAAGACGTATTGTGGGAAGGCCTAACACAAGGAGGACCGATGACCGCGTGAAAGCCGTAGGAATCCGCTGGATGCGGGAAGCACAGAACCGGTCAAAGTGGAGGTGCTTGAAGGAGGCCTATGTCCGGCTGTGACGTCTTTTGGCTGAAATGATGATGATTAATGATGATCCATTTACAGTAATTAAAGAAACAAGACGCACAGACGCCAGCATCTACTGCTGCACATCTAGCTACTGCAAAACTTTATCTCCAAAGCATTAGGTTCAAAGTTGATTGGAAAAATTTGACAGTTTCGGGTAGCTTGATGTGCTGACGTCTGTACATAGCCTTTCCAGTATTTTTTTAAGTACCTACGTCTAACAAGATCGGACTGAGATATTCACTGAGAGTTAAGTTCGCCGCCTCACCACGACAAAGAAGAATGATTGGGGTCTTAATTAGTTCGCGACCTCGATCCGTGAAGAATGTTTTTAATAGGATTTCAAGGAAATCTTTGCGAGACTCTGGTTTGTGTAATTGCTAATTTAACGTAGTATCAGTTCGTGGAAGCTTTTGGCATGAATGGGATGGTAATTTTACGAGCCATCTCTTTTGTTCAGATGGTTTTACCAATTTTCCGCTCTAAGGGCGAGATCTATAAACGTTTCTTTGCTCGTGCTGCGACTTAGATCTCTATCTTGAAATTGTAGTTAGACTGTTGTCCGACGATAAACTGCTGCTCTGCCTCCTGTCACTCAGGGAGCAGTGGTGACACTGAGAGCTCACTCCACGCAAATGTTCACGGTGAGATTTTTTACAGAATCGACATGCTGAATATGCGTCTAAACTCTAAAGTCTGAGAGAAAAGCTAGTTTAAATTAAGAAAGTCTAGACATAACTTGTTGTAAGTTATGCTCCGCCATGCCTTAGTTTCAGGAAGGAAGGTAGGTAAGGAGAGTTATCACTACATAGTATAAAACAAAGTCGCTTCCCTGTCTGTCTGTCCCTATATATGCTTAGATCTTTAAAACTCCGCAATGGATTTTGATGCGGTTTTTTTTTATAGATAGAGTGATTCAAGAGGAAGGTTTATGTGTATAATACATGCATAATATAGTAGAGAAATACTGATAATTTTAGAGGTTTCTAATGTGATGTCGTAAATAAACACATTTTTTGCGCTTACATTGTAAACCCTGGCTGAACCCGTCGAGATTGATCAAAATAATGTACTACAGTATTGTACACCTTAAAAAGGTCTACAAAAAAGTCCTCGATGGTATATGTCTATCTCTTAGGGATAACCCACAATAACCATTTTTTATCCAATACTTTTTACGAGAAATAATGGCTCTAAAATTATCAGTGTTTCTCCATTGCACCCGTGCGAAGCCGGGGCGGGTCGCTAGTAGCTAATAAAGAGCATAAAGAGTATTCTATTCTATTCTATTCTATACATATAGGCCCGTCTGCGGAACGAATTACTAGTTTTAATAAGAGGTGCTTAGGTGGTGGGAGTCTTCACTCACTATTTTTGCATTGTTTACCTTCGTTACGCATTTTTATATTTATATTATAATTATTACTTATTTATATTTATTATATTTATACACGTAATAACAGCCGCACGGGTCGATCAAAGGTATCGATCTACGTATGCTGCGGTCGGTTCGTGGAAAAGTGACCATTCATTGTATGTACGTTTACGTGCTTTCTGTGCATCGGAAAGCACGTAAAGCCATTAGTCCCAGCTGTCATCCAAAGATCTTTGACAGACGTTACGGGTAGTCAGAAGCCCAGAAGTCTGACAACCAGTCTAACCAAGAGGTATCGTGTAACCTAGTAACTAGGTTGTGCAGGTCGGAGAGGTTGTCGGTTCATGTAAAGTGGTATTCATGTAAAGTGGGTTCATGTAAACTGGTATTCAGCTGCATCTGGTTAGACTTGAAGCTGACCCCTATATAGTTGGGAAAAGGCTAGGTAGACGTAGCAGACATAGTACGCCATATTATTGATAGCAAGTTTGCTACCTACCTATGGGATTATTGAAATATTCTCTGTGGTTTGCCACCCTGTTCATAATTTTACAAGTCATTGGCAAAAAAATATTTGCTATCTGTATTTATTTATTAGAAACTATGTCCTATGAAGATACAGAGAAGTTATTAGTTGTGCTAAAGTAAATATTGTTTGAAATATTATATAATTTTATAAACCTTTTACATGTGTACCAATAAGATAAATATGATAACTAGGTGATTATTTAATAAATTATTGTTACCTCCAATCGCCTGCAACACAGGATTACCTAGTTCAGGCACAAATCAAGGGTGAACTTGACATAGATTTAAGAAAAACTGTATTTAGCGTTAGTCCTTATATTATTGAATAAATTCTATTTATTTATTTATTATTTTATATTAGAAGTAGGTCATTACATTTTTTTGTTAATTATTGTTGTATAGTAATTTATCTAAATCTAAGTTCACTCAAATTAAATTAGCAGTCGGTAGTGCATCGCCAAGTTCTCAAATAACTTTCCACACACAATATAATTTTAGACACATTATTCAAATTAAAATGAAACAATCAAATTATTCAAACACCTTCACTTGTGCGCTCGAATAGTTTGTCTTATTTACTGAACCATGTCCTTAAGTTGTGGACTTACGTAGTTATCGTCCGACCCTCATGCCCGTTATGTATATACACACACAAACATATAAGTATCTATGTTATGTTTGGGCTGCAAACCTGTGCGCTGCTCCGGTAACTTCCTGTTAGTTAGTTAGTGTTTTTCGTGCAGGAAACTTATTCTTTTGGGACATTACTTTGTATTTTATGTTTGATTTGGCAGTAGGAGTAATCGTGTTAGTCTCGTATTCAGTAGGTTAATGATTTGTAAATGGAGTAATTTCAAATAACTAGGCAGGTTTTTTGTTAAATGATTTGTTTTAATTTTTATGAATAAATAGGATTCTTCCAACATGTTTAGTTGAATTGATGCTACGATAAAACAGAAAAAACCGGCCAAGTGCGAGTCGGATTCGCACACAAAGGGTTCACTACCATTATCTATAAAAACGGCAAAAAAATCACGTTTGTTGTATGGGAGCCCCTTTAAATATTTATTTTATTCTGTTTTTTAGTACTTATTGTTATAGCGGCAACAGAAATATTCAACTGTGTAACTATCACGGTTCATGAGATACAGCCTGGTGACAGACGGACGGACGGACAGCAGAGTCTTAGTAATAGGGTCCCGTTTTACCCTTTGGGTACGGAACTCTAAAAATGGTTTTACGTCATACTCAGTCTATAAATGTCTGAGCCTATATTGTGTGACTGCTAGGCGGCATCCTCTCTGTGAGAGGGAGTGGGCCATAGTCCACCACACAGGTCGAGTGTAGATTGGCAGACGTCACATATCTTCGAATTTTTGGTTCTAGGACATGTCGCTTTCCTCACGATGTGTCCCTGACAGGTGCTTTACTCTATCTAAATTAGTTAATCACCAACGAGCTCCAAACAGTGAAGGAAAACGTCGTTTTACGTGATTGTGATTAGTGAAATTATTTTAAATTAAAACATGAGTATTTATTTAATACTTCAAGCACATAAATGTACAGAGGCGGACTTAATGCGATAGGTATTTTCTACCAGTCAACCGTTAGGCGATCCAGAGCCAAACAATACGAGGTGCAATCATGAAATTTGAGGAATAAATATTTTAAAAATAAATATAATATATGTATATACCTAAATACATATAAATATAAGCACAAATAAATACACATAAATATAGGAATACACTAGAAAGAAATAAGACTAACTGTGGGAAAATATTAGCGTTGTGATGTTACTGCCAGCTTCTTGCGAATGTGCTCGCGTACCTTAACTTTAAAGGATAATCGGTTGGTTGCCATCCTGATTTGCTGGGGGAGCGTATTCCATAGAGAGATAGACTGAACGAAGAAGGAAGAGTGAATGACGTCTGTGCGGTGAGTGGGACATTGTTTGTGCGTGAGTATCATTCGTGTAATACATTAGCTGTAGCATATCAGCTCTGCCCCAGTAAAGATTTTAATTAAAAAAACACCGTTGCCTGATTTTACCGCGCAGCGAATATTTTTTTACGCCTTAATTAATATTTATACGGTGATTAATCTTTGCCGATATACGGTTAGCGGTTACTTTAGCTAATTATACGTTTATGGCAGTAATTGTATTGACCTATTGGGTTGGTAGAATACCACATTTTTTTTTATTAAATACTGGTGATATGTTCACATTTGGAGTATTCGTTTTATAATAAGGATCATAATGGTGATAAATAGTGTTATGATGGTAGCGGTCCGTGGTTAAATAATAACAGCCGCAGAGGTTGATCAGTCAGGTTAAGCTACGCTTGCCGCGGTTGGTCTGTGGATGGGTGATCATCTTTACATACCCCATTATTATCATACCCCATTTATCTTTACCCTCCGTGCCTTGGAAAGCACGTTGAGTCGTTGGTCTCGGCTGTCATTCGTGGATCTTTGACAGTCGTTACGGCTAGTCAGAAACCCGAAAGTCTGACAGCCAGTCTTACCAAAGAGTTTCGTAATACTCAGTAAGTGTGTTGTGGAGGTCAGATAGGCAGTAGCTCCATGTAAAATACTGGTACTCAGGTGCATATGGTTAGACTGGAAGCCGACCTCAATATAGTTGGGATAAGATTAGGCAGATGATGATGTCGATATTCATTCTAAATAATACCTACTATTTGTGTGTTAAGAATTTGGTTTCACGCTGAATATAATTAAATATCACACACATACACCCGCACCTACATTTCTTTTTTACTTATCGTTTCGCAGGTCTGCTGGAAGAAATTTCTTAAGAAATAAGCAGTACCTTTGTACTCAAATTATTACTATATAATATCCATTATGTTTTTTACTGTGTACAGAAATAATAAAATAAATAAATAAATATCCAACGTAACTTAGATATAAATAATTTATAACAGTTACATGATTTAATTAAATATCCAAACAAAAGAAGTTTTCAGCGCGTCGCTTTGATTGAAGATTACCTAGAATTTTCGTGAGAACGGAATTTGTAATTAATTTTGAACAGCCAAAAATCGGTAAAATCTGTTTAAATTTTCTTGGAACGAGCAGCAAAGTTTTTATTGAAAAATAAACTACAGTCTTTTTCTTTGACACAGTTTATTACCCATCTATAGTTTTGTAAACTTTAGTGTCCTTACCTAAATGTGAAACTTCACATCTCGAGAAATTTTTGTCAATTTATAAATTGACTGTAGAAAAATTTTAGGTAGGGTAAAACGTGTGACGAATTTGAAAATGGGTGCAATAAAATGGTGACAGTTTCGACACCACTCTATGACATAGAACTTAAGATCATAAAAAAACCTACGCATGCATTTTTAAAGCATTGTTACCGATTTAATGAAAAAATCTCGAAAATTGATGAAAGCTGGTGGACAGCTGGTGAACCTAAACACCGGGTTCCACCTAACCCAGGGAAGCTCCTCCTCCTTAGATAACAGGCTAACCAGACGTTTATTACGCCTGGAGAGGAACGCCTTGCGCCTGGTGACAGGGACCATCATGGGACGCTGCTCGCTAAACAAACACTTCCACACAATAGGCCTAACGAAAGTCCTCTATGCAGGGCTTGCATGGAGGCTAAGGAAACCGTTGCGCATGTGCTTTTTGAGTTCACAGGCGTCACCCACACAGACAGAAACCCTCGGGGCACCCAGATCTTACACAGATGTTCTTAACAGAGGGTTATGATCAAATTCTGGGGGAGATAGGCTGGTTGGAATAACTACCGATGGCCGCCATGGCCCACACGCAATCGTCCACCTGAAGGACTAAGTGCGGGAACCAAACTTACAAACCTAAACTTAGAAATTATGTAAAAACGTATCATATAATTTCCTTCCGTTTTTATGGTTTCTTGTGTTCTGTCTGGGGCGTGAATTTGAACTCTTTTTGCAAACTGACGTAGATTCACCGATTATAATCAGCTGAGAACGTAAACCGTTTACCATCCTCCCTGTTTCCCGTAAGAAACCGTACTTCCCTAATTCATATTAATACTTAATCTGTCTCGCAAGCTCGGTAAAATTATTCCAGCCAATTTTCGTCTCCCACTTTCTTATCTTCACAGCCCTACGTCAAATCCCCTTAGACTCGAACGCCCACAATCGAAACTTTTTTAACTTCTTAACCATAAATCATGGTTTTAACTTCAGAGTCATCAAGAGATGACGTCATGACAAATTGTCAAGATACCGCTAGCATTCATTATGGACCGATTGAGCCTATAAAAATGTAGCTATGTCAGCTGTTTAGACATGGCGGTCAGTCGCACGACATGCGACTGCAACAGCTCGGCGACTAGATGCAACGACAGGCTAGGGGAATCGCACACTTTCACTACTTGTCGCAGTGACTAGACGCACTGTGATCACGCACACGGCACACCTAACGACATTCGCCTGCGACAGGTCAGTGTCAGTCTTGTTGTGAGCGCAGAGAAAGGTTTTTGTTGCGTATCTCAACATGGATACGTTCGATGTCGATGTTTTTAAGCCGGAAGTGGAAATGCCTCGAATACTTAAAGAAAATTATCGCTTTCTTCACGTGGTAACGGCTACTCTTAGACAAACGTCAGATTTGCGTCTAGTGGCAGCGGCAAGACGCAAAAGCAAAAGACAACTCCGCGACTTGTTACAGCGACTAATCGCAGCGACAAGACGCATGGTTTACGCTGGTAGTTAGTGTATTGTAAATATTTCATACTAATAAAAATCACACTAATAAATGAATTTGAATTTGAATTTGAATTGATACACTGTTCGGTTTTTGACGGAGCTGAAATATATTATTTAGTTCGTGTCCTCCTACGTGTCGCAATAGAAATTATAGGTTGTTTGGTATTAGAAAAGGCCACGTGATTAATATTTCACGTGCCTATTTCTAGCCAAAATAGTTTGTTATTTTCAGTTTCAGTGTTATTAATAGATAATATACGTGTTTACGCCGTTGTTAGCCAAAATCAAATGGAGCTAGAATTTTACACATTAATTATTACAAAATACACGCAGTTTGGTCGCAATATGTAATGGACGGCACGGTTGGCGCAGTGGTTAAGCGATTGACTGCTGCGCTGCGTGTCGCGGGTTCGATTCCCGCACGGAACAAATATTTGTATGACCTACAAGTAGTTGTTCCGGGTCTGGCTGTTTGTGTGTGTGAGTTTAAATGTTTGTAAACGCACCCACAATACAGGAGAAATTCCTAGTGTGGGGCAACGTTTTAAAAAAAAAGGAAAAAAAAAAATTAAATACCTACTAAATTATTTTTTACAACTCCATGAAAGTAAAGGATGAAGTTCCAAAGCCTATCGTAGTCATAAGCTGGACAAAAGCCTCACAAATTGCAAGCTACTGAGCTCGATTCTCGTCTCATCCATCTTTCTCCAGCTTCTTGACAATTTCCATATTAAATACGAATGAAATATTCCACATGAACGCGAATGAATAGAACAAGAAATTAGTTTACAAGGTTTAACAGAATAAGCACAAGTCCTAAAAGTAGTTTGTTCATACTTAATTGACTATTAAATCGATTTTTGTAACTTTTTTTATATTTTTTTTTATATATAAATATATATTTTGTTATACTTACTGATCGCCGATCGAGCCAAAGAAAATTGAATCTTATTTCAAAGCAATAAGACTCAATTTTAAATACATAAAGCAATTTTAGGGTCAACGCGTTTTTCCTAATAATAATAGTTAGCTTTAAAAAAATAAGTTTTGGTCATTGTATTAAACTTTTAACTCAATACTCTAATTAGGGTGTATTAGATCTTGCGTCAATTATGTTACATATTGTATAAGAGGTAGTCTGAAACTTTTTTATCGGTGACTGCAAAGTTGTGTGGAAATCAGTTCTCGTGGTATGGAAGCGGAGGAATGAGGAAAATGTTTTGAGGAGAATTTTGAGTATGAATGACTATGAGAGAAACAAAGAAATAATGACGAACAAAGAATGAACAAAGAAATAATGGATGGACTGTGAAAGTTGATATGGTAAGAAAGGAGGACTATCGAGATGACGACTAACAGAGAAGTATTGAAGAAATAAAGACATGTTGCGCCCACCCCAAGTAATCGGGATAAGGGAAATAGAATAATTATTAACTATTAATTAGTAAATGTAGATAGGTATAGCGTTCTAGTCCATTTCCGGATTTCCTATTAAATAAAACGAATTTACCAGTATATATTGAACGTTCAGATAAATGGAACGTTCTACACCAAATTTAAATTGGAAACACATGCGTTCAGAGAATCCATTACCGTGCTCAGTACATCGGATGGTGAGATATAAGAATATATTAATTTAGAAGTTATTTATTTTGTGTTACATCTCCGAGGCTTCATTTCCATTGTGTGTTGCATAATTTAGGCATTTCCGTGGAAGAAACGCAATTTTGTTGTATTTTTGTGTATACCAAATTTTTTGTAAATAATTTAGGTTGACTTTGTTCGTCTCTATGTGCTGAAAATATCTAAAGAAATTTATAATGAATATTGAAAATTTGGAATGAATGAATAATATAATAATTTATTATTTATTTATTTATTTTATTTATTTATTTATACATAGGGGAAGGGGGGGCATGGCGGGGTCGCGAGGTAAGACGGGGTACCGCAAACATACAAGAAACTAAACGTTTGTGAATAGAAAGCAATAAGCCAATAGGAAGCCTCATTCGACCAACGGTCAGTGAAAGAGAAACTGTGAGTGGGAGTGCACGCGTCTTTTGTTTACAAACGGAAAACTGTTTTAACGTCTCGTCGATCTAATTTTATGTAAGGTCAAACGTCATTATTTTAAGGTAATTATGATCACCCCATTTATGTAATTTTGATCTTTGTTTACTAGTGTTGTTTATTTCGATATGGTATGTTGTTTGTATGAATCCATTAAACATTTAATTAGTGAAAGTTTATTTTTGTTCAAAGTTACCTTTTGAGGCAAGATGGGGTATTGATAAAAATGAGCTGCAAAATTTGAAAAAAAAAAACGCAAACATCCAACCCTAATGAGAGGGTCATTAGGGTTGGATGTTTGCGTTTTTTTTTTCCTCAAGGAATGCTAAAAACAAACAAAAGACCAAACACTCAGTCAAAACACAAAAGAGCAATGATGAAGATGCCATTTGCTTATATTTTAATGATGTAAACCACAATTTTTTGACATCGTCAGAACCTTGGGTAGGTGGCCAGCTCTGTGGACGTTGGGCTCACAATGCTTGTGCTGGCGTGGACAATGAAGATCTGGAGGAAATGCACATTTGTTTGTTTTGTGAGAATAATTAGCATTCCCCATCATGCCCCATAGTATGGGGCAAGATGGTTTTTCATAGTGTTCCTATTAATAATTAATTATTAAAAAATGTGATAAGCTGATTTTGCAAAGACTGTACAAAATTATAGTTAGATTAATGACATAACGTGCCACAAATTAATAAGAGTAATAAACATAGTGATTATGCTGTATTTTTGTTATTTCCCTTAGCTACCCCATCATGCCCCCCTTCCCCTATATATTTCTAAATACATACATATTATAGATAAATTACACCCAGACAAAGAACAAATGATCGTGCTCATCACACAAACATTTGTCCTAGGTGGGAATTGAACCCACGACCTTGCGCATAGCAGTCAGGGCCACTGACCACTAGACCAACAGGCCTGTCAAATGGATGATACGAGTATACATATTTTATTTGCAAAAATATACGTGGCTAACACAAGTTCTTAAGATCTATGGGTTTCACTATATTTACGGCATTTCAGCCGTTTTAACGGAACCCAGCCTTTTCATGGTCTTCGACATTCGCAGAGAGAACAACTACCAAAATTTTTTTAATGAGAAACAATTTTGGTAGTTGAATATCCAGACCAAGGGGCTCATGACTAAATAATAACAGTCGTACGGGTCGATCTTCAAGAATAGGCTCTCAGTATGCGGGAATTTTATAATACATAAACAGTAAGTTATAATAGTGACGTCATTCGGACTGCAAAAAGGCGGCAAGCTACAAAAATAATAGTGTTACCGGAACGGAATGTCTTGGAATGACATTAACAGCAGTGCTATTCTGTAAAAATCTCACCGAGAGAACTTAGGTGAAGTGAGCGGGAAGTGAGCTGTCATTCGCTAGGGATTAAAACTATTAAGTGCTCACTTCACTTATGATTTCAAGGTGAGATTTTTACAGAATCAACGGGCTGGTCAAATTGAGGATGTCCGTTCCACTCTTAAGTAACTTGCATACGCAAGCTATTTAAGGTAGGATTATGAATACAAATGGAATTAGTATGGGAGTATCATGTTGTGAGGGTGTTTATGGAAGTTTAAAATACAGGCTGTGTAAAAGCATACATTTTTCTTTGGTTTCTACGTATGGCCTAAAGTGTAATTTTCCAGTTATCACGATTTCATAATAGAGTGTGACTTCAAACAGACTTTATCTTAGGTTTGTTAGAAAAAAATATTATGATAACACAGGTGCCCAATTTGAGCTCTTCAATGTTACTTTAAAATATTTATATTTATTTATAACTTTACTGTTTCTACATTAGTTAATGGGGAGTTAGATACTTTACTGTAGGTCGATTCTGTAAAATTATCACCGTGAAATTATAAGTGTAGTGAGCTTGAAGTGTAGTTAATAGTGTTAATCCCTATCATTAGGGAATGACAGCTCACTTCCCGCTCACTTCACCTAAGTTCTCACGGTGAGATTTTTACAGAGTAGCACTGCTGGAATTTAAATTATTAACTAATTGCTTTAGCCAGTGGCTCCGCCAGCATAAATTTAGAAAATTATCTCAAGGGCACGTACTAAGGGGATAAAAAGAGATTTCTGTGCCATGGGCTTCTACTCTATTTAACTTTTATACCCTGTTTCAGACGGCAAGAAAAGTCAGCCTGTAGGACTAGCTGTAACCCGCGGTTTTACGCACATAAGTCTCGATCCCGTGGGAACATCGGTATAAAAAGTATTCTTTCACCTACTCCAAGTCATTATCTATCCATACGCCAAATTTCTTTCAAATCCGTTTAGCGGTTTTAGCGTGAAAGCGTAACAAACAGACATACAAAAAATCAAATCTTTTCTCTTTATATTTAATGTTAGTTTAAATATCAGTTACTTAGTTAAAGTTATTAGGTTCATTTTAGTTTCCGTCATTTGTAGTATTACCTTACATTAATAACATGTATTTGATTGACCCAATGTTGGTAACATTAATTATATTATGTGACAATTTAATTGGACGCTTTCGCTATTAATTAAAACTCATTTTAGTCACTATAACCCATATATAAGTACAACATTTGGCACTTGTCAGTGCAACAATTTCCATGTTCATATTATAATTTAATTGGTCCTTCGCTACGGAACGATATGGGTACCACCAAATGGTTTATGGTCCTTAGTACACAAACACTGTAGTGCAGATAGTATATTGCAAACTGCTTGAAAACTGATATCTTACTGAAAAATATGACATCAAGAAGCACCGATGTATTCACTACGGCGTTATCGCAAGATTTTTAATACACCACCGATGCTAAAGGCAGCATACGGCCACGGTACCTACCAAAATGCAATATACATGCATATAAATAAAATGGAATTGGCTGTTAACGGTGTTGTCTCCGATGTTGTTACTCCGTCAGAGGCGGAGAGTCTTGTCATTTAGTTATAGGGTAAGTGCACAACGTTGTATGTGCGACAGTTGTTAGGCAATGAAGTGGAAATGTCACAATTACGGAGCTGAGGTACGGTAATTTGTGTGTGTGCTATTTACATTTTAGATGAGTGTAAGGCTCGTACCCATTCTCAAACATAAGTTTTCCTATTCTATATCTATAATTCTCTTTCTATACTCTCTCCCAGTCATCCATTAAGAGAATGTATCAGTTTTAAATCTAAATTAATAAAATAAGCGTTGTTCCAAACAAATCTTTAAATAGAAGGCACGTTTATTATGTTTAAGATATAGTCTGAATAAGAGAAATCCCCAGCAAATATTTTCCATAGAAAAGTCTAACCAAACTTTTTTGATAAAGCCGATAGCAATTTTGTAGCAAAATATATGTCATTAAATGATTGTAAGTAACGGTCGCCGATCTCCGAAACTTTCGTTTCAATATATTTGCTATTAAAAGTTTATTGAAAACAGGAAGAATACTTTCTGTTCAACCTCCTTGATCGAAGCGAGTATTTCTTTATTAACAGCTTGGTGTTGCCAGAAGTTTCGCGCAAACTTCAATACGTTTCACTTTGAAAGTTCGCAAGCGGCAACCTGTAATCTTTATTATGATAATGATTTATTTTTATTTCACTAAGTTATTGGGTCTTGTAACAAGTATTTTCTTCTCGTTTAATTTGTGAAGATCACGTAAACTTTCTTTTAAGTTATGTTCAAAAACTCCGTTACAGAATTTTTATGTCACGAAGCGACGCGCTCCGTACTTGTGGGCACCAAGTGTACAAACACGCTGTGGATGTGTCCGTGAAGAAGAGTAGCTTTAGCATAAGTGCTAAAGCTACTCTTCTTCTTCTTCTTGTCGATTGTGTATGTGTTTGTGTGTGTGTTAAGACACACACACAAACACACACACTATCGACTTCGCTGTTGTCTCTGCTGGTACTGAGAGCTCCTGGGCTTACACACATATTCACATCGTTGTAAAATTAGGAACCACGAGTAAAGCGCGCGTCGCTTTGTGAGATAAAAATACTATACGAGAATTACTTATCTGTCATGGCTGCAAAATGATAGGCAATGATTTCATTCAAATTAGATGGTGTCACACCCAACAGCTGCAGCTGTATCGACCATTCTGTCAACACATTTTATCATATACGCATTTGAGGTTAAAACCCAGAATAAAAACATCGTAGGTAATCTTTATGATTTAATACTTCCAGTAAACTCAAACAGACTTTTCGTTCTCATATTCGCTTCCAGAAGGCAGCACCAACACAAAAAATTAACCATGAACGGTATTCACTAAGGAGATAACACTGCAATCCTTGTGCACCCAGCTTAAGGTAACAAGGAATCCTTTATTAGTCGTGAAGACATTCGTGTTATCCCGTTTACACTTCATTGATTCAGCTCAATGGGGGATAGTAGAGAGTATATAGCCGGGAGTGTGGGCTTCACTCCTGTTCGAATAATTCGGCTCAAGTAAGTGGGATAAGTCACGTGTTTAAAGAACGAAGGAATCGGTTGTTCGTGGAATCTCGGCAGAAAAGTACTTCACGGTATTCGTGTGAGCACTGATCAAGAAGCTACCTTCAATGACTTTAAAGGTCAAGCCGGTTAGCCGACTGTCCATGAAGTGAAAATGGATCTCTTAACCCTTAGAAACTAGATTACGTTCAGGTAGATCATCGTGCAGTAAATTATTATAGAACAAACACAATATTCTTAATAGAGATGGAAATACATATAATATTCCTATCGTATTTGCTACAACATACTGGATGACTTTTTTTCAGGCTCTAAATTTTTACAGGCTGTTCTACCCATGAATATGAACAACTTTAACTATGGAACCAACTCTGAAATCATGAAAAAAAATCAGCTGTTTAATATAAAAGTTCAATAACTAAAATGCATGAAACAGTAGATTTTTTTTCGTGATCTCAGAGTTGGTTCTGTGGTGAAAGCTGTTCATATTCATGGGTAGAACACCCTGTAAAAATTTGGAGCAGGTAAAAAAATCATGCTGTATAAAGTAATAAGTTAGGCTAAATTGCTTCATGTAGATTTAGACATTACACGGAGCTTTCAGCAGAAACAAGATAGAGAGCTGAAACATTTATGTTTACGACCTACATTATGATTAATTAAAAGCTGTATGATCTCAGTTAGATACGTGAATTAGGTGTATGTAATTAATAGACTTCATTATGTATTCCATTTAAATGTGGCTCGGTGTTTCGTATGATATATAGGTTATGGGCGCACAAATATAATAAATGGTTGACATGGTTCGATTTTAGCGATATTCATATAGATATGGGCAGTTGTCTGTCATCATCAGAATCAGCCATGTCTTCAATAATGGGTAATGTGCGTAGGAACCAGCAAAGAATCACTCGAGTCACAATCAAAAGTTATTTAATCGCACAAAGCATCTTCCTTACAGAATCTCACTAAAACTTATTCACTAGTAATTAGGAAATTTTTTAGTCAATCGGGTGTAATTATTTTTGAAACAATAAGGGACAAGGATACACGGAACAAAAGCGATTCGTCGGATACGTGGTGCGCTCACCGTTGTCGTTCAAAAAAACCCGTCACTTTCAACATGGCCGCGCTGACCATCGCCTCGACGTTCCGCCAGACTGACAGTTGCCAAATCTCGTTCCGACGTATAGCTCAGCAGATGGCGCTAGTAATGCAACGCCATATATTTATTTGATACGAGTTTTAAGTTGTTTTGAGGTTTACTATTATTATGTATAATAAATATGTATTTGCTCAATTTGGAAAATGGAAACTAGTTCAACCAAAAGAACAACTGTCAACATCGACACTGCTCTTTTGGTTAAACTAGTTAGTTGACTTTGCAGGCTCCCTTTGCATCTGAAGCTGATGCAGCGTAAGCGTCGTTGTGCGTAGGTTTACAATGTAAAAAGGAAGCGTATTTTTGAGACGAAACGTGATTATAACGTATAAACCCTAACCTCAATTCTACTCTCATAGAGGAACGCAGGAGTTCGTAGCACCCACGTGCTTTTACTTACTCCTGTACGTCATCGACGTGGTTGTGAGTAAACGCACTTGTTTTTTTTAAACTCAGTCTTCTTCTTGTCACTGGCACGACTGTATGTCCGATCTTGTTGGCCCAAAAATTCGCCACGGCATCGTCGGTGGCAGCCCAGAGGTTACTTTGGCTGCATGTTTTGGGACACCGAGGGTAGGGGATAAGGAGGTGGAGCATTGTTTGTGACATAGCTCCATATCTACACCCTACTGCCGTTCTATCGCGGTAGCCCTGGTTTAACAGGTTGGAGTTACATCTTTCCACTTGTGTCCGGAGACGGTTCATTGACTTCCAATTGGATCACGAAAGGTTACAACCTGCAGAGAGTTGCTCAATGCGATCTGTCTATGTCTTTCTAGGGCGCCCTCAGCGTTTTCACTGACATCCCCATTATAACTTCCTCGTGTCAATTGCCCTTCATTGAGGGGCCCGTGGCTAAATAATAACAGCCGCACAGGTCGATCAATCAGGTTAAGCTACGCTTGCCGCGGTTGGTCTGTGGATGGGTGACCATCTTTACATACCGAGACCCCTCCGTGCCTCGGAAAGCACGTTAAGCCGTTGGTCCCGGCTGTCATTCGTAGATCTTTGACAGTCGTTACGGGTAGTCAGAAGCCCGAAAATCTGACAACCAGTCCTACCTAGGGGTATCGTATTACCCAGTAACTGGGTTGTGGAGGTCAGATAGGCAGTCGCTCCATGTAAAATACTGGTATTCAGCTGCATCCGGTTAGACTGGAAGCCGACCCCAACATAGTTGGGAAAAGGCTAGGCAGATAATGATGTGTCAATTGCCCTTCATTCCTTCTCTTTACCTTACCGATCTCTATTATATTGTTTTAATAATGAAGATCTTAGCCATACTAAAGACAAAACAGTAATGTCTCACGAGCGTGTAAACTTACGAACAATTATAGTTATATTTGCTTTGGATCAATATCAAATATAATATGTGTTCATGCGTTATTCATTATATTTCAGTTATATTTATAGTTCGGTAAAGTTTTGGGTTCAATATCAGTATTATTGTGGTAACAGTCCAATATGTGAATATTATGACTGTTCAAACTGTTACTCGAATTGATAATTTCTGAAGGGTTCCGTTGAGTGGTCCTTACGGGTGGATTCTTACTTTTATTTGGGGTAAGTTTGCCAAAAAATTAATCTGACTGACACACCTATGCAAGTGCTGCAACCATAAACTGCCCAGATGGACCTATGCCGTCGACACTCGTTGGCGGCAGCAAACCGAAAAAGTCAGAAACAACGCTAAGCAAACACGAGGTATGTATTAACTCGAGCGGACAATGCGATGCAACGCGGTGGGCGGGGTAAAAGCAATTTTAATCGGACGACGTCGCGGGCAGAACATAGTTGTAATATAAAAGTAAACCGACAGGCGGTTTTCTAAAACTCCCCACTACACCGACTATCAAAAACTCTAAAGTCGGTTTGGTTTCCACAATTTCATTGAAAGAAAGTGAACAAAAAAATGTTGAAACAATTCCAAAGTGAAACATTTATTTCTTCTGAATAATTTTCAGGAAGTGACCTACAAAAGGAGTGAGAACGGAATTAAATTGTAATGGCGCTCTCTCGGACCGTCTGAATATTTACATTCAGTGTCCGGCCTTACATTCAAGAATAACATTATTATTTTTATTCGATTTTCATGCTGATTTACGGTTTTATTAGACTGTGTAAAGGAAACTGAAGTTTTATTTTTATGTCAACCGTCTTTAAACGGCTAACTACATACAAATACTACCTATTTTCCATGCCTTTTTGTCTTTCTTTAATCTTTTTTTTTTATATATCATTGCAATATACAACGTGTAACGTTAAATGCGCAAAACCTCATACACCCCAACAGATTTTTAATTATATTGACCTATTTCAGAGAGAAAATAAGATCATTTAAACAATTGTAAAGGTTTTATGTGCTGTTTTAGTTTTACTGGCCATTCTGATCGTTTCTTGCGTCTGCGACGAGGTAGGAGTCGTCACCGGGCTGCTGCGCCGCGCTGAAATTGGCTTGCTTGACGTATGAATAAATAGTCACGGCAACGTTTTTAATAAAGATTTTTTGAAAAATGTGACCTATATTAAAAAGTGGTTCAATTAATTCTGCTCGTTATTCTGATTAAACTATTTTCAGGTTTTGCGCATTTAACGTTACACGTTGTATATGTGGAAGCTTGTAATTAGCAATTGTCATTTGTTTACTATTTCGTTACCATTTACGTGTATTAGTCTGTAAGCTTTCTTAAAATTGTAATAATAAAATAAAAAATATACATAATCTAACGCTTTCTTCCCATGGGGTAGGCAAAAGCTACAGAACGATACCTGCTATGACTCTTACATACATTGCCGTATCACACCATTCCTCAGGCTGGTTGTCTATTTAAAAAAACCGCAAATGCCATTCTTCGGAATGCACGTTAAGCCATGGGTCCTGGCTGTCATTTGTCTATCTTTGACAGTTACGGTTAGAACAATGTTGCCAGTGTACATTTATGTGCTTGAAGTATTAAATAAATATGTAAATTATTAACACGTTATCAAAAAGAGCTTATAACACATTTTATTAACATAAAATCAACTTGGTCATAATTACGTTATTTTCAATATTTTCCAAAAATATCGTGTACCAGCAAGTTATTAAGCTTTGAGTTCGTTTTCAAATTAATTAACAAATCCTTTACTTGAATGTACAGAGAATGATGGCCGGTATTTATAATCAACTAGTGAACCGCCCCTGCTTCACACGGTTTTTACGACATGACAAAACATCGAGATTTCTGTGTTATTCCTACAGGGCATAGTGTCCCACATATGGGACATACCGAAAAGCGTGTTATATTTTAAAATGGATCCAAGTAGCGTGATCTAGTGTTGACGAGATTAACTATTATGTTTTTGAGTTTCGAATTTAGTACCAGATATTTTGGATAGATCTGAATAAACATTTATGTTTATTCATTTATGTTTTCTTCAAATCGGTAGGTACTTTGAATACGATTAACGAGCGACGTATAATAATCGTAAAAAAAATGAAAAAATTGAATATTTCAGTGTCGAAATAATTAGTAGAGGTAAGTTCATGTTCATAATTGTAATTTTACGTGTAATCTTGTAATTTCGTTTATACTACGTAACATAGATTCACATTATAATGCATGATGTGCCATACACAAAAACATACGTTTCTACTGAATTATGATTTTTCTAAATATTTTCTCGAGAAATGTCATCATATTTGCACGCTAATATATTTTTTTAAGCCGATATGAAAAATCATGCTCTGTAAGGTTATACCTGAGTTGAATATTAATGTATTATACATACGAATAAACCTTTCGGAATAAATTCTCTAAATTATGGTGAAAATCACATTAAACTCCGTCGCATGATTTAAAAGAACAACGCGGTCACACGGACAGACACGAAAAGCGACTTTAATTTATAATAAACTACTCAAAACAAAATAGGGCCGACCCTAAGTTAAATTAAAATTTTGTCTAAGAATAAATAATTAGGGAAGCATTTGAAGTACAGCTCTAAACTTTGTTCTTGACATGTTTATGGGCCCGTGTCAATGTTTCAAGCATCGATTTTAGCGTTGAATTCAAGTGGGTAGACAGAAAATGAGAAGTATTTGAAAAAACATTTGTTGTACGAATTATTTCACTTGTGTTCTCAGTCAGATTCAAAGCGTTGACATTACTCGTCACGTTCTGTCACTGCTTTTTTTTTATTTTAGTGTTGATCGTGATTATTCTGCCTAGTTTTCGTCGTCATAATTATGGACATGGAAAGAGCAGCCAGAGCTGTTGCTATGCTTCAAGAGGGAGGCTCTCAGATATCCGTAGCAATGCGTCTTGGTGTGTCGCAACGAGCTATCTGAAACGTGTGGGAACGCTTTTAGTAGACTGAGAGTGTAGTTAGAAGGCCTGGATCAGAAAGAATTAGAGCCACAACTTCTCAGGAAGACTGGACCATCACGGATCAGCCGGGGCCTTACAAATCTGGCTGCGGCAATCTACTGGTACCAGAGTCCGTGAACAAACTATTCATAATCGTTTCTACAAAGATGGTTAGCCTTCCCGAGTGTGTGTTTAGTTCGACTCAAACTGACAAGGGCCCACCGAGCAGCGCGCTTAAGTTACGCTCGCGAGTATTTGAACTGGGCAATGGATAACTGGCGGGTTGTACTCTTTACTGACGATTGTAGGTCAAGTTTTCAGTGATGATAAACAAACCCACGTGTGGAGAAAACATGGTGAACGTTTTACAGAACCAAACAACCATGGGTCAGACCGTTTTGGGGGTCCAAGTGTTATGGTATGGACGGGAACTATATTGGTAGTTAAAATAGAGCTGGTAATACTGAATGACGGTACTGAAACCGCCACCTGTTACGTTGAGCGGGTAATCCAACCTCATATGATCCCATTTTTGTAAAGAGTGGGCGACGGCGTTGTTTTAATGAATGACAATGCTCGCATACATACGGCCCGTTATTTAAGACAGTAACCGTTATTGTAATAGCAGTTATGATAGCGGCTATTACCGTTATAGGATAGCAATTTTAGCGTGTAAGTGATATTTGGGGTTTGGCTCGTTCGTAATCGTTGATATGGAGTAGTTAAGTGGTTGTTATATTTCGTTGGTGGTATAATAGTGTGGGATTTGATGTTGATGGTAGCATTATTATGTTTTACGTTATAATTATTATTATATTGCTAGTACAATGAGCTGGAAACGATTTCAACAAGAACTGCCGTGTGATTCTGTAACCATCTCACCGGGAAAGCTTGGGTGAAGTGAGCGTGGAGTGAGCTGTCATTCGCTAGGGATTAACACTATTACGTGCTCACTTTACTTATGATTTCACGGTGAGATTTTTACAGAATCGACCGGCTGGTCTTCAGCAAGTTTAACCCTTAAATGCATAATGTTGCCATATGGCAACTATGTACGTTATTTAATTTTTGTAAGAATGTGATAGCTGTGAGTGTCTGAACGCACCTCTTTATGTCAAAGGAATATATATACTCTATGAATATTAATATTTATTATATATATTTTTTCTGAGAGGTGGCGCTGCTGTGCCCGTGTTTACTTCGGCTCCGTAGTATTTTTCAAGTTAAAAATATATAAAGTGAATAATTACACAATTTAATTGCTAAACTCAGTGCAACAAACTTAACCAACAGTGAACATTATAAAAAAATCCAAAAGAACAGTGCATTAAATAGACAAAATACTATACAAAACATCAAAACAAGAACTGTATGTACTGTGCTAGTGCAATTAAGTTTAAAGTGGAAATCTAACTGCCAACATCTCAGAAGGCCAACCCGTGTAATATTACTGCAAAGAAAGGAATAAACTAGTAGAAAGTGGACAAAGAAAGTATTAACTATAACCTACGAAAAAAAAAAAAAGTGCAAATCATCACACAAATATTTATTGATGTTCATGCCATCTAGTGACAGCTGACCGAACCAAATACACGTGCAACAAACTGCGTGCGCGCATCAGTTTGACAGCGCCAGGAAACAACTGCACTTGGATTGTAGTACCACTATTCACCACTAGAGGACACCACAAGTATCAAAACATGGAAAATGTTATGAAAATGCTGAAAGAAATTCAAGGCGATCTAAATAATCAAAAATAGGAAATGAAAAACATGCAAGAAAATATTACTAAAGCAATAAACGACAACATCAATAAAAAATTTGCAATCATGGAAAATAGAACGAACAATCTAGAAATAAAAATAAATCAACAGCAAAAAACAATAGATTATTTAGAAAGACAGGCTAGGCAGAAAAATCTAATATTCTATGGAGTTGAGGAGACCGAGCATGGATACGAAGAATTACAAAATATATTATTGCGTTGCATAAAAGACAACATGAAGATTTACATCGAGAAATTTGAAATAGAACTTGTGAGAAGACTTGGCAAAAAAGGGAATAAGGCAAGACCTTTATTAGTAACATTCACAACAATGGGACGGAAAATTGAAATTCTAAAAAATAAAGGAACATTGAAGGGCTCACACATTAACATTAAAGAAGACTTTCCACAAACAGTTATGTTGAAGCGTAAGGAACTACAAAAAGAAGTAGAAAAAGAACGTAAACTCGGAAAAAATGTGGTACTACGCTACGACAAAATAGTAACATTACCAGGTAGCCCCAAAAATGAAAACTACGTAAGAGACACACGGAAACAAAAAAGAAATCTATCAGAATCCCCTGACCACCAATCCACTGTAGTCAGCGAATACGTTGTCAAACAGATACCGAAGAAAAATAAATCAAACAATATTACCTCCTATATGTACAACGCAACACCGAAAAAAGGGTCTGAGCCAAACTCAACTGAGTTACACTCATCACCAAAAAACGAGTAAAGGAAGCCCCTCCACATCTCCCAATACGGCTTGTCACCGCGGGAGATAACGACTACAACCCCCCACCTCCACTACAAAACCTCTACATCTGTACCTACAATGCAAAATCGCTACTATCAGATGAAAGATTACTTGATTTTAAGAGAGCGATTTCAAAAATAAAACACGATATTATTGGCCTTGCGGAAATAAGAAGAACGGGATATAATATTATAGAAGAAAATGAACATATTTTCTGCTATTTCGGAGAAAAGAAAGGTCACTATGGAGTCGGATTCCTTATAAAAAAGGAATATAAGCTAAACATTGAGAGCTTCATTGGAATATCCGAACGTATCTGCATTTTAAATCTCAACTTCGACAACACAAAACTCACCATTGTACAAGTACACGCGCCAACGGTTGATGCAAGCAACCAAGAAATCATTAACTTCTACAACCAACTGCAAGATGCACATTGTCAATATAAAAACCAGAAAATAATATTAGGTGATTTTAATGCCCGTGTTGGACAACGAGTATCAGGCGAAGAAAGAATACTAGGCAAATATTGTTTCGGAAATAGAGACAAAAGAGGTGAAAATTTGCTCCAGTTTTGCTGGGAAAATAAACTATTCGTTACAAATAGTTTATTCAAAAAGAACAATAAAACTATGTGGACATGGCTCTCGCCAAAGAAAAGGAGAAGTCAAATCGATTATATACTAACCAATAGAAAGGAGAACATCTCAAACTTCGAAATCATATCAAAACTAACGTATCCCAGCGACCATCGACTCTTGAGAAGCACACTACAGTTTACGCCGATAAAGAAAAGCAGAGCCAATTTCAAAAATTATAAAACCAAACTCAGTACTTCAGAAGAAAAAGAACAATTCACACAAACGTTAACCACAAATATGAAAGAAATTAAACTAGAAGAAAACGAAAATATAGAGTCCTTATACAACAAAATTAAAAAGCCAATAATCACCAGTTTAAATTCAGTTCGACAGAAACCAACACCAAAACGGGAGACCATCCCTGACCACATAAAATGTCTTATTGCCAGAAGAAGTGAACTGATTCAGAAGAAATACCTAACAAAAGAAGAAAAAGACGAACGCACATACATCTACAAAAACATATACAAACTAATGAAACGTGAACGCACAGAACGCCGAATAAAAGAAATTAAAACACACCTCGAATCAACCGGTAGTTTAAAGAAAGGACTTAAAAATCTAAATACCACTAAACGATGGATTCCCTATAAGGATGATACTAATGACAAGAAAATATTATCAAGATCTGATATAATAGAAAAGGCAACAAAATTTTATAAGAAATTATACTCAGTAAAAGATACTACTACGGAAATAGAAACGACCTACCAGGACCCTACTACTCTAGATAGATTCTCTACTTACGAAGTAATAAAGAAAATCGAATCTCTAAAAACCGGCAAAAGCAACGGACCAGATGGAATCCCAAACGAAGCACTGAAATTGGGGAAAATGATACTAGCACCATACATAACAACTCTATTTAATATGATTCTAAATGACAGAGCTATACCGAAAGAATGGGCGACATCGGACATAATTTTACTTTACAAGAAAGGAGACCCTGCCGATATTGGAAACTATCGACCAATAAGCCTACAACCAAATATATACAAATTATTTGCTTCATGTCTTGACGATCGTTTATTAATGTTTATAGAGAAGTTTCAACCGCCAGAGCAAGCAGGTTTTAGGAAAAACTTCTCAACAACTGATCACATCCACACTTTAAATTTGATTATAGAGAAATATGCAGAGCACAATAAACCACTCTACTTGGCTTTTATCGACTACGCCAAAGCCTTCGACTCTATATCACATAAGAGCATGTGGAAAGCTCTTCATGAGTGCGAAATACCATCGGAGACTATAGATCTTATAAAAGACATCTACTACAAAAGCAAAAGCCGTGTAAAATTAGAGAGACAATGCCCAGAAATAAACATTTGTAGAGGCGTCAGGCAGGGTGACCCCTTGTCACCTAGAATTTTTAAAGCTGTGCTTCAAAGCATAATGAAAACTCTGAACTGGGAAAAGAAAGGAATTCATATCAATGGGAAACGCCTCAACAACCTTCGATTTGCGGATGACATCATACTCTTCTCTGAAACAGCATCTCAATTACAGGTAATGATTAATGAGCTAAATGGTGTAAGCATTAAGATTGGCCTAGAACTAAATACTACCAAGACTAAAGTCATGACGAACCACCATATTATACCAATACGGGTCAATAATAACACATTAGAATACGTTCAAAGCTATGTTTACCTAGGACAACAAATATCCTTCTCTAAGACAAGACATGAAGACGAGGTTAAAAGACGAGTTAACATTACCTGGAATAAATTCTGGAGCAATAAAGAAACCCTAAAATCTAAACTCCCTATAAAACTCAAGAAACAGGTAATGGACTCATGCCTGTTACCCTGTCTTACCTATGGCTGCCAAACATGGATATACAATAATAATACGAAAAACAGAATACAAGTATGCCAGAGAGCGATGGAAAGGAGCATACTAAACATACAAAGAAAACATAGAATAAGAAACACAGAAATAAGAAAAACAACAAGAATAATAGATGCTTTGGAACATTCTCAAAAACAAAAATGGAAATGGGCGGGTCACATTGCACGTATGGACAAGGAAAAATGGACACAGAGAGTAACTATCTGGCAAGGACCAACAAACAAAAGGAAAAGAGGTAGACCGAAAGAAAAATGGGTTGATGAAATAATAAGAAAAGCCGGTGAAAATTGGATCACAAAGGCAAATGACAGGCAAACGTGGAGCAAAATGGGGGAGGCCTCCACCCGTTGAGGGGTCCGTAGTGAATTATGTAACATGTAAATGAAATTGTAAATCATTTAAAAAAAAAAAAATGTTTACTATTTTAGAAATCTATATAAAAAGAAAAATAATGATTTTATTAATTTTATTTAGAAACTATCTGTTATGTGATTGTAACTTTATAATCATGTTATGAATTGTATTAATTTTGTTATTTTATGCATACACATTTATGTAATAGTAATCTTATGATATATTTGTTTTTTTAAGTCATTCATTATGGAAATAAAGAGGCTATAATAATAATAATAATATATTTTTTCTAAATGCTATAGATTTTTTGCAATAAATCATGCATTTAAGGGTTAAACAGGGTGAAGTAGAAATAGAGGAGGGAGGCTTTTGCGCCGCAGTGGGACATAACAGACTTTTAATAATATTACCTTTATTATATGATATCCTTCTTACTAATAAACGTTGTATAGCGTCTGTATAGTTATACAACGCTTTGTCTTCTTCTTTCGAGAGTCAAATTACTGAGGAGTGAAAGAGAGAGATCGGTGTGTGATTCATCTGACATAATACGTTTGTTAGTAAGGAGTATTATTATAGTAATATATATATATTATATATGTATTAGTAATACGAGTATATTGTGATGAAACTGACTGAATAATACTGATTTTTCACTCCATCGCTCTCGCGTCACTTTCCAGCTATCACAAGTATTTTTTTTTAGCTGAGTCTTTTGTGTTAAAGCTACGGTTTCCTGGAACAACGGTTTCAGCCGCAGTCTTGAAAATGATGGCTGCGGTAAAGATTTAAGACGTTAGATAATGGTGTCTAACGTTTTAAATCTGAGGGTGCAGGAGAGCCATCATCAGAACTCATATTGCAGGGCGTGGATATAAGGCGGTGAATAAAACCGAATACCTTCGAGAATCAACTGTTATAATGCCCTTCTTCAATAATTGCAATATAACTAAAATTAACCTTCTAATATTAAAACAATGGTCTCTAGTCTATAATCTTCACAAATCTTGTTAAAATCACTTTAATTGAGGCAATGGAAAGCGATTCGTCGCAGACATAGTGCGCTGGTGCCGTTCCGTCAAACCGTTGGTTTCAAAAGATGGCTGCCCCGCTACCATCGACACGACGCTCCGCTAGAGTGGCTTTGACAGCGAACATAAAGCCACCCTTAACGTCGATATTTTGATTTTGACGTCGATGCGCCGTCAAATCTTTTGACGCGGTAGGGCATGGGCCTTCCGCGTCAAAAGATGGTTGCGTTTCTGTTTCGTTTTGACACCTCTGACACAAAATGACGCAGTGACTAGCTTTTGTAGTCATAGAAACGTGGTTTAATAATGTGTGCGCTCACTCTTGTATTTATGAGGGCAAATCTAGCTATTTAAATCTTTGGTCAGCGGGGTTTTACTTTACGGTGTCAAAAAAAGCTCTTTAGGAAAACACACCAACTTATTTTCATAAATAAGGATAATTTCAGTGACATCATTTGCCGGTAAATTGAAGACGCTATGTGGCGGCCACCACTCTTCTTGGAAACCATAGCTTTAAAAATTTGACATAAGATAAAAAAAGTTATGCCTAAATCAACTGATTATACATACATGTTTAAGATCTGCAGTCGACTCTAAGTGATAAGAACGTAAATGAATACTGAATTAAAAAAAAAAAAAAAAAACACGTTACTCAACATTTGAAACGCTACCAAAGCACAAACAACTCCGTTTACAATTCAAAACAACAAGAGCTCTATAATCACCGACATTTGAGCCCGAAACAATACAGCCTTAATGTGTTGTTAACGCTAGGCATTCAGGCTCCACCAACCACTCTACTAGTGGTCTACCGAGCTCTATGTCCACTTTGTTCCAAACTTTACTGGAATTGAAACCTCCTGAAAGCTCTACAACTTAAGCTTCCGAAACTCTACCGTATTTTCCCACCTTTTTACCGAACGTTACGAAATAGTTTTTCAATCTCACGGTAGAGTCGGAATCTCCAATGTTAGCGGTTTGGAAGATTTATTTTAATAGGTTTCCCGGTACTTTCTGTGGGTTAGAGGTAAATTTGTGGTTGAGTGGTATCGTATGTTAAGCTAATCTGCCTTTGGGATACGTAAATTTATGTGAAAGTCTACTTTTCATTGATTTCAAACGAGAAACTGTTTTATATACAAAAAAGCAGGTGTTTCATGCACTTTCGTATTAAACAGATTTTTTTTTTGCCCGTGGCTAAATAATAACAGCCGCACAGGTCCATCGATCAGGTTAAGCTACGCTTGGCACGGTTGTTCTGTGGATGGGTGATCTTTACCCCTCCGTGCCTCGGAAAGCACGTTAAGCCGTTGGCCCCTGCTGTCATTCGTAGATCTTTGACAATCGTTACGGGTAGTCAGAAGCCCGAAAGTCTGACAACCAGTCTTACCAGGGGGTATCGTATTACCCAGTAACATACTGGTATTCAGCTGCATCCGGTTAGACTGGAAGACGACCCCAGCATAGTTGGAAAAAGGCTAGGCAGATGATGAATTTTCTATTGTCATTGTTTTGGTTTTCCAATGCTCTTCCTCTAAAGAAATGAGTGCCATTTTTTCCTCTTGCCACTCACATTCCTCATCTTTTTCACGTAGCATAGTCTCCTCCCTCGCCATCTTTGCGAGGTTGAATAGGATACTAGGTGCTATTAGTGGCTTTCATAGCGGCAGTCAAGCTTGTACCTGTAAACTGTATTTCTTAATTATTTATTTATTATTTATTTTACCTTTTATCTACACACATAAAATATATAAACAGACAATAAAAAACAGAACAGAAAAATAGTACAAAGGTAATCCTTATTTCATATGAAATCTATTCCAGCATACCTGCGATAGGACATTAGATAGAGAGATGTAGACAGCGTTTGAAAGAGTAAAGGAGACAAAAAAATATAGTTGTATGTATGTTACACTTAGCAGAGGACATCAAGGGTTTCATTTTGAAACGTTAAGGGGCCGTCTTCGTATCTACAAATAAATAGTACACATTTATCAAGAGTCTTATCCCTAGCGCCGACAGAACGAACGGAAACGCTTAGTGCATTTACTCGACGACGGAGATCAAATCAATGAGATCCAATCAAAAGAAGGCTCTTTTATAGCTGGAACAAAATAAGCGTAGCATAATCAGCTTTTAATTTTCCCACTGCAGGGACACAGGCCTCTTTCTCTGAGAGGGAGTGGGCCGTAATCCACCACGCGGGCCCAGTGCGGATTGATAGATATCACATGTATTCGAATTTTTGGTTCCAGGACATGTTGGTTTCCTCACGATGAGTCCGTGATCGGCGTTTTACTCGTGTAAACTATTTCATCACAACTGCTCTAAAAACGGTGAAGGAAAACATCGTTTTATGTGCTTGTGATTACTGAAAATATTTAAAATGGATATCATTCGTGAAATGCTTTAACGGTAGCATATAACTAACACTGTTGCCCATTTTTACCGCGCAGTCGCTATGTTTTTACGCGATAATTAATCTTTGCCGATATACAGTTACACAGATAATGATAACGATTTCCTTGTTCACAAACTAAACTTAATTTAAGTTCAGTGCATCTTTTTCTTTCTATTTCATTAAGAAAAGGACAGAAGGTAAATATTAGTTTAGTCCTGTCAAATTAAGATACTCCATAGACAATTTTAGACGTGATTAAAACATTGGCTACTAAAAATACGTCAATTTACGTCACGCGCTGACTAATTTGACAGGGTTAAACTAATATTTATCTCCTGTCTTTTTCTTAATAAAATAGAAAGAAAAAGATGCGATGAACTTAGATTTACTTTAATTTGTGAACAAGGGAAGCAGTGCCAATGTTGGTTCAAATTAATGTTGTACAAAATGAAAGCTCTCCGCACCCATCGAGTTTCCCTTTCGTTTTTCGAAGACTGTCGAGTATAAGAACGCTACTTAATGTTTTTCTTCGATTCGAGCACGCGTGTAACATAATATTATCTGTTTATTTGTTATCCAATCAGCTCGAGTGGCACAGCGGTGTATTTCTGTTTGCCGTGCTCCTGGTCATAGTTTCGATTCCCAGATTGAACCAACATTGATGTAGCTGGCTACTGTTTGTTCTGTTTGACATACATGTATACTTGCGATTCTGTATAACGCATTTACGACATAGGAAATCCTAGGCTGAGATAATTGTAGTTCGATGGTAATTTTATTACCTAGAGATGCCTAGTTCAAACATTCGACATACAGCTTTCCGTGAGCGCGTGCTCACGGAAATTGATTAATCTGTTTATTTCGTGTCCTAGTATCGACGAAATTAATGAATAGGTAGACATCTAGGAATCTAATAAATCACGATACAAAATATATGCTGGCAGACGACATTTATCAGTAGGTAAATTAACAGATTTGAATTTATACAATCTCTAATTTAGGGATTAATCAAATTCAATCGTTAAAATATATATCGGACGCATATATAAACTCGCGCCTTCATTCCATAAGGGTAGGCAGCAATTACAGAATGCCACCTGCTACTATAAACTTCCTTTGCCTCGTTTACATTTGGCCATACACGCACGCCGGTTGCGAGTACTACGTACCTGAACTTACTGAAGAATATCACCAATATTCCGGTGAGGGGCAAATTTAAAAAAAAAAATATGGTCAGTACATATGTCCTCCTAGGGCATCCCCTCCTGGCATTTCCACTGACGTCTAAAAATTGTGTAATCAAGTAAATACTTTTTGTACTCACACATACATCCAAATCCAACGAACACACTACGACGTTATCAACGAGCGACGCGGCACGGCGCGGGGATCGGGAGGCAACAGCATCGCGGCATCGCATCGTTCGACACGACCGCGCTCGGACATACCTTTTAAATGATAAATGATTTATCATTTAAAAGGTATGTCCCCGATGATCCTGATTTTGATTTAAGTACTTACGTTGCTATAATTGTGAACCACCTAATAAACTTTTTTATAATACAGTCCACTTGCTTTACTTCGACGTGGGCCTGGACACCTTTTTTTAGTTTTGTTGTTTTTATTACTGTTGTTGTGACTATTCACACCATGGATACATGCTTCGCAAGGAACGCATTTCCATTAGCTTTTATTCTACTTCCATGTTTCTTTTGCCATACCCAACATTCACTTCCATTCATAAGCCAATAGCCAGTTGAGTCTTTTCTGGACATCAATTGATTGGTCACAATCGTATGTATAGCATCGTTCACTTTTTTTCCCTCATTACTTTCCTTTCCACATCTTCACCAATATTTTTCTTTAATATACTGTGTAATACGTGAAATCTGTGTATGAAAAAATACAAAAAGAAAATGGAAACGACGTATAATAAGAATAGAAGACATGAAAGTTCTTCACACACTTCGATTATGAAGAGTCTTCATAGATTTGACGAGAGTCCTTCCTCTTAATAGATCAAACTTCAAAGGCACTGCCGCGCGCTGGCGACAAATAAAGACAAACCTGCGAATGAATTTCACTAACTTATACGTCCAATCCCATGCACAATCCTTCCCATAATATGACCATATTCATAACCCATAACTCCATTGCCTTCTAAAAAACAAACAACCAGCTTACCATCTGCCCACCGACGTAACTGAGCCGACTTCTACATTAATTCTAGCTAACACAGAACAAGTTGGTGGGTCGTCAGCAATAATTCCAGCTTGGCTCGGGTAGAAAAATCTCTAGGGTCTGTCAAGCCGAATTGGTTTACGCTACGGTAATCAAGAAGCAAGTAGCAAAAGACTTGGTTTGGATAAACTTTGTCGGTGGTAAAGTAATCTAAGTACCAGAGACCGCCGGGAGCTCAGTGTGGCCATATTAAATGAGTTATAATTTAATTTTGTCTACCCTCTAGTTTGCAATGTAAAAATGGTTGATGTTAATGTGGGTTAATACGAGTATTGGCTTTAAATAAGGATTATCATGGGTGAGTTTAGTGATAATTTTATCGGAGGTATAGTTTTGAATTTTTGACAGTTTTTCGATATAAAAACTGACAAACGTTTACAAGAATAAAAATTATCTGTAGATTGAAAACTCGGGCTGAGTTTAAAAAGTAAATCATTGACATGGTACCAGTAGGTATATTTTGTTTGTAGCGATCTGTGATCTGGGTGTAAAGTTACGGTTTCCTAGTAGAACGGTGACCGTCACAAGCGGCCGTAATTTCCAAATACAGGGCGTGTTTTGATACCTCAATGTCAAATACTGGTAAAAATGAGAGATTTTCATGACGGAAACGTGTTAGGAAACCGAAGTTTGAGCTACGTTTCCTAGAAGACCAGTAACATGCAGCTGCAATGTCAAAATACGTTCGTTATAAACATGTTTACATACACACAAACACACACACTTACATAACACCCACCCACACCCACACACATCCATACACGCACATGTTTTGAGTTAATCGTTTTTTGTTTGTTTACCTTTTTTCTTCCATTAGTTACTAAGTTACCAAATTGTAAAAGTCCATGTAAACACAATCCTACATACTACTCGTATTGTACTAGTTTTAGAAGAGCGGTCTCCTAGCACAGATATTTCTCATACTTAAAAGGAGACCCTTATGTAAGATATAAGTTGTATGGTTTCTAAAAATAAAATTTATATTATTATTTGTTTTTATGTTTTTACATATCTCGGGACCACGGTCCCGTCCTTTGAAAGGCGTACGAGGGGCCGAAGCCAACTCGCAGAGGCCCCTCAGGATATTTTAATGAAATACTACACCAACCGACGATTATCCCTGTAAGTACTATGCAAGTGCACACAAGGATAACCTCCGGTTGGTGTAGGACTATTACAGGATATGGAAAAATACAAATTTGGATTATAGGTTTGGGTGGCTAAAGTGGACTGGTTACCAATAGCTATGGAAGAACTATGGCCCCTGCCTGATCAATGTATATACACGGATAAAATGGCACGGAGTGACTTGCACACTCAATAATGGGTCCCCGAAAACGGTCGCTAGCACACAGTGACGTAGTATTATTATCATGGAAATGATCTTCTAGGAAATCGTAGCTTTAGGCTAAGGCCGTTTTCATGCGAAACGTAATATCGGCCTCCGATTGTAAGAATGTATGAATACAAAAAAAAAAAAAAAAAAAAATGGCCTGTCGGTTGGCCGTCGAGGTTGCAGTTGTTTTTTCACACATTTTGATCTTCACCCTAAGTCAGCGGCCGACTATTAGGGTGCGTTCACACATTTTAGTGTGAACGCACCCATCTTGTAAATTAATACCAAAATATACTTTTATTTCAGTATGGCGGTGTGAGTTTCAGCGCCAACCGAAATTATTTTTTTTAACAGTAGTGTGAAATCATAATGAATTTCAAAATATTTATGTTTCAATTCATTATACGTTGTGGTTTAATGTGTAGTCACTATAATTTTAATTAGGTTACAATAACCTCATTTCAACGAAAAGCCTAATATTCACTCAAAATTAATATTAAAAAACCACTAGATATTTTTAGGGATTCATTATTTTCTTTTACGTCTGCAAATCAGATTTGGTTTCAGTTAATCCTTGCTTTGACAAACGGATTGAACAAATAAATTCCCAGAAAAATCCAGTCCGTTTTATTTAACTTTTAAACAAAACGTTTGATAGAATTAACTGGCTACAAAAATAAAACAAAGGGTTTTTATTTAAGTCTGGATTAACAACGTTATTCCTATAATGCGATTTGGATTATTATTGTCCTAATGCAGGGCAAAGGCCTCTTCTCATACAGAGAAGGCGTGAGATTGATCACCACGCTTTTTTTTTTGTGGGAAATTTTCAATTACCTTTTCCCGCTCTGGAGGACGGGTCACACTTTTACAGACTAAACCCACCCGTGTTCCTTCAGTTGCCTGTGCCAGGGACCACGGTGACTCTTTCGAACAACACGCCTGGTTAGATGTCACGCTTGGTCAGATGTCACGCTTGGTCAGAGGCCACGCTTGGTCTGATGTCACGCTTGGTCAGATGTCACTCTTGGTTAGATGTCACGCTTGGTCAGATGTCACGTTTGGTCAGATGTCACGTTTCGGCGATTTCAGACTTATATTAACTACTAGTTTCTGCCCGCAACTTCGTCTGCGTGGAATTTGTAGACCCAGTTCGTCGCATCGCATCACCTGCTATAACTTCGCTTAACGTAACTTAACTCATTTTATTTTGAATTATATTGAACTGAATTGAATTATATTTAACTAAATTGAAATTGAATCATACTGAACTGAATTGAATATAGGTCATGATTTGAAATATATTGAAATCAATTTTATGGAACTAAATTGAATTGATTCAATAATTTAATGGAATCGAACGAAATCAAGATAAGTATAATTGAATTAAATGGGAATAAGTTAATTTGTAATACATTAAACACAGCTGTCACAGAAAACTCTGTATTCTATAAAATCTTGTTAAGATGTGGATATTGGTGTGGGTTACACGTTTGTTACCTTTAACTTTTAAGGATTTTATGTATTTTCTATAGCATGTAACTGTTAATAAATAAAATAAAATAAATAAAATAAAATATTCTTTCTAACTTCTTTCCCATTTGCTCGGCTTCCAAGGGTCATAGCGCATCATTTATAGCTCTCCCGTCCCACCCCGTGGCATCGCGTCGTCCGCCCGCGCTATTACTTCATTTGCGCTTAGCTATCTTTCGACTTTTTTCCTTTCTGCTCGGCTCCTAAGAGTTGTAGCGTGGTGTTAAATCGCCTATAGCCTTTCTCAAGAATTGGGCTATCGAAGACAAAAACAATTTTTCAAATCCGACTGGTAATTCCAGAGATAAGCGCTTTTAAACAAACAAACAAAATCTTTAGCTTTATTATTCGTAAATATAGATATAGATAGATAGATAGATAAGTCTAGGTTTCACCGATATCAGGAATGTCCAAGATAAATTCAGAAAGTACATTATGTTCACGTGACCAGAGGGCTGCCCTATTTTTAGCCCAAAGAATCAGCATTGCCATCCAACGTGGTAATGCTGCCAGCCTTTTGGGCACTTAGCCCATTGACAGCGATGCGGACGAATTTTATGATGCCCAATGAGCTCCTGCCTTTTTCTTTATATTTTTTTTGTTATATACTTGTATATAATATATATATATTTTAGTGTTAGTTTGTATATTGTAATTGTTGTGTCTTTGTGAATAAAATATATAATCTTTGACAAAAAAGAAGAAGTTTCATTGGTAATTTCCCAGATTATTTCAACCTACAACCGACAACGCAATTATTCGCAGGATATTTAAAAGCCCCCTATTTTTTTTCATTACGTTAAATTGTTATAACATTTATTTTAAAGCGTTGTTCAACATTTTTGGAGCTGTCAGTTGAAATTCTTTTCGAGCTATCTTTTAGAACAAATTGCGGTAAGTTTTGGCTGAGAAGATGTCTCCTCGGCTATTCTCGCGGGAGTCCACTAAGATATTAAGTATACTTACTTATGCGAAATAAGTAGGGCCAGTACCAGAAAGTCAAATTGCCTTTTTGTGTGCGAAAATATTAAATAATTAAATAAACTCCGCAGACTTGCATATACAGGGTCAAATGAATTGTGTTTAGATACCGATATCTAAACACAATAAAACAAAAGAAAACAGAAGTTCTCAACTCAAACTTCAAATAACGAAACTGATTTTGACCCTATACGCGTTTCAGGCTTAACGTTACAAAATTGGTATGGTGAACTTGACATACCGTAATAAATTATTGTTTTTACTGGACATAATCACATGTCATCTGTTTAAATATTGTATACTTTACTTATTTATGGCGTGGTAGATTACAGCCTACTCCCTCTCACCAAGAGAAGGCTTGTGTCCCACTAGTAGGAACATTGAGGGCTGATTTGGTTCACGTATTTATTAGATGATCATAACTTAATACACACCGCGTCACATGAATAAGACCATGATGCTGTTCTGGACTGGCCATCGCTTTCCCCTGACTTAAACATCATAGAAAATGTGTGGGGATGGCTGTCACGTGAACTTTATAAGAATGGCAAACAATATAACAACAAGCAAGAACTCGAGAAGGGTATAAAAAGTGTTGGAGCAAACTGCCGATTAAATACATAAAAAGTCTTTATGATTCAATGCCATCTCGGATTTTTAATTTAATTCAGCAGAAGGGGAAAAACCTTAATTACTAATCAATTTTTTCTTTTAAATAAAAGTATTCATAACTAAAGTTTTTGTGTTTTATTTAATGGTCTTATTCAAGTGACGCATCATAATTGCCACCAACATTGTCAAAAGTGATCACTGAGTATTTAAAAAGTTCGATTGTTTATATTTAAACTTTTTGTGGCTAAAGACGTTTATACTTATCATTCTTATATATTTATTTTGTCTCATATCCTAAAGAGCAAAAAAAAAATATTGTGGTCTTATTCATGTGGCGCGGTGTGTATAAGTACTTAAATTTAACAACAGTTGGTAAGGCGCTTATCGACCGTCATCTGCTAACCAAACAAATGACATTTTTTTGTACTAAAATCCAAAGGTTTTATAAAAACATACGCCAAACTCACTGAATGCTTTTGCTATTAAAATATTCAGATCCATATGTATGTAGTACCAGTAGGTAGGTATATCAGAAAAATCAACTGGGTTCGGAACAGCTCACTGAGCTTGAAACTGTATAAAAACGTTACTTTACATTTATATTTTTGTTGCTCAAGTTTTTTGGTACCTCCTGCTGTTTTCATACAACTCGTATAACTTTCGATAACTAAGTTTATTTTTTTGAGCTCCGAAATATCTATACATATTATAAGGGACATCATTCCGGTGTCGAATATTTTATAGCCAAAAATGAAAGTGCCGGTCAGAAAAAAAGTACTGTTTTCTTCTTTTTTCTTTTCACCTGTACCGTTTACGAGTGTGAGTCATGGGCCATACTTTTGTAGATATATTGCGTCACATGGCTCAGCCATAGATTGCTCAGCCATAAATTGTAATTAAATGTTTTTGTGATGGCCGAGCATAGTTGCCAATAGTACACCTACACATTGTCGTGAAAATATAGCCCGTTTCGAAGCATCTTAATAAAATGTTTTTGTGATGGCCGAGCCATAGTTGCCACTAGTACAGCTACACATTGTTGTGAAAATATAGCCCGTTTCGAAGCATCTTAATAAAATGTTTTTGTGATGGCCGAGCAATAGTTGCCCATAGTACAGCTACACATTTCCGTGAAAGTATAGCCCGTTTAGAAGCACCTTATGGGATATAGCATCTTGAGCATTTTTTTTCTATTACAGTGAAAGTCTACAATTGACTGCCTGCTATTTAAGGTTAAAAATAACAAAAAAAATGTTTTTGTTTAAAATGTTTTAAGCAAAACATTTTATTAAATACCGACTTTTAATTGAACGAAACATCCTGAGCATGTTTTGACTATTACGACACATATCTACAATTAACCCCCAGGGGGTTATTGTCCTGGTATTTGAGTTTGAAAGTACCAGAAACATTTTTTTGCAAACAATAGTTTGGACATTCGTTTAAAGATGCAAACAGTTATTGGTTCGCTGGTTTTCACTCCTAAGGCTTAGTAAAAACTCCATGGTAAAAATGGATTTGAGTGTTAGGCATATACGTATAATAGGTATTAAAAATAACGACAAAAAGGTTGAAGGAAATGTTTTTATTATTTTTTAATATATATTTTGTTATTACATTTTGAAAGTCCTTACAATAACACTTTCTGGCCGGCACTTTAATTTTTGGGTAGGAAATAAATGTGTGTGTTTGTGTGTGTTGTGTGTGTAAGTCGCTTTTCGTGTCTGTCTCTGTGACCGCGTTGTTCTTCTAAACTGCGCAACCTATTTTGATGCGGTTTTTACCATCATATCGAGAATTTATTCCGGAAGGTCTATGTGTATTAATAGATTCATGTTAAACTCACATAATTTAAAAAAAAATGATGTTTTGTCAAGTCGTATAAACTGTGCAGCAGGGACGGGTCGCCAGTAACGTATTAATAGGTTTCTGATTCAAGCCCTACGTTAACCGGTTTAGATAAAATTGTTTAGTTATAAGTTATGAGACGAAAGCCATATTATTTAATATGCATTGTCAATAACTGGTTGAAAAAATAGGCTAAAAATAATTGCTACTGTATAAATGATAAATGATTTTATTTCTGTAAGTAGGTTTGTACAAAGACTTTTACACGTCCCTCACATTTTAAAAATGAGATGAGGTTGGCGTTTCCTATCGGACTACTTCAAGAAGAAAGGCTGAAATAAACTCAGAGGTCACAGTCTCTTTTAAAGTACAGACATAATCTTGGTCAGATCATATGATGACCATGTAGATTGATGTCTGAAATGGTCTTTTAAGGAGAGAACCACACAGATTGAGTGAACCTGTCCTTCAGTGCACGCATTTGTCAAATTGTGCAGCTCAACTCAGCTCATCATCATCCATAGCCCGACTTCACCAACTGCTGAGCATAGACCACTTTTTTATGTGCCCAACGCCCCAGTGCTAGCCTCATCGAGGTTCCTCTCGTGATTTAAAAAAAAATGTATAATTATATACATAATTATTTTATTAATTATTATATAATAATTAATTATTATTATACAACGTGTAACGTTAAATGCGCAAAACCTGAAAATAGTTTGATCAGAATAACGAGCAGAATCAACTGAACCACTTTTGAATATAGGTCACATTTTTCAAAAAATCTTCATTAAAAACGTTGCCTTGTCTATTTATTAATAGGTGTCAAGCAAGCCAATATCAGCGCGGCGCAGCGGCCCGGTGAAGACTTCTCCCTCGATAAAGCGTCGTCGCAGACGCAAGAGACGATCAGAATGGCCAGTAAAACTAAAACAGTACATAAAAGCTTTACAATTTTTTAATGACTTATTTTCTCTCTGAAATATGTGATTTGAATTATAAATCAGTTGGGGTGTCTGAGGTTTTGCGCATTTAACGTTACACGTTGTATAATTATTTTATAGAAGGTTTGATCAGAAATGATCATGCCACTCTATCAGACATGATAGGCCTCAAAAAGGTTAACTTATCTACGCTTAGTGGCTAATTTAACTAAATGAAAAATCGAATTAGCATAGACCACTTTTTTATGTGTCCAACGCCCCTGTGCTAGCCTCATCCAGATTCCTCCCCTGATGGAAATAATGTCACCCGCCCATCTCGCTGGGGGACAACCGACACTCAGTCTCCATTAGAATAGAATAGAATAGAATAGAATAGAATACTCTTTATTGTGTACACCATATAAATTACAGACATAAATATAGAAATTTCCGTTCCTCAGTAATTTGTTTCACTTCCTTAATATATACCTAAAAACTTAAACACCCTAATATGCTATAACATTTTATAAAAGTGAGCCGTAACATTGCTCAAATATATTAAATATATATAATTTTTTAAATGATAAATGATAAATGATTTATTTTCTGTAAGTAGGTTTGTATGTACAAACACTTTTACATGTCAATCATATTTTTTAAACTAGATGAGGTCGGCGTTTCCTATCTGACTACTCTGAGAAGAAAGGCCGAAACAAACTCAGAGGTCACAGTCTCTTTTAAAGTCCAGACATAATCTTGGTCAGATCATGTGAAGACCATGTAGATTGGTGTCTGAAATAGTCTTTTGAGTAAAGAACCACACAGATTGAGCGGGCCTGTCCAGTCAGTGCACGCATTTGTCAAAAATCGTGCAGCTCAACTCAGAACTTGAGGAGCCTTACGATTCGACGAACAATACCAATGAAAGGACATTTGGGTAGGCCGCATAAATGACTCAAACTGCCAGATCATGATTAAAACTAACTAAGAAGGACAACCGAAAAAAAGAAATGACCCACATAGTCTTCACACTCACAGTAATAATAATAAAATTAAGATACTTTACAAAGTAAATATCCATGTCATTGTTTATATAAAATTCATCAATGTCAATGTGTATATAAAAATCCGGATATAATCTTTAAGGACCATGTAGATTGGTGTCTGAAGTGGTCTTTTAAGGAAAGAACCACACTGAGTGGACCTGTGCAGTCAGTGCACGCATTCGTCAGTAACCGTGCAGCTCAACTCAGAACTTAAGGAGCTCAACGAATCGACGAGCAATACCAAGGACAGGACATTTGTGTAGACTGCATACACCACTCAAACTGCCAGACCATGATTAAAACGGAAACAATGACCCACATAGTCCTCACATTCACAATGATTAAAATAATTAAGACTTTAAACAGTAAATGTTCATGTCATTCTGTATATAAATAGATATTTAGAAAGAAAGAAAAAAAAAAAACCAAAGTGTAAATCAGCAAAATAAAAAATAAACAACATTCACTGTCTAGACCTATTGGAGCAACTCAATCCCAAGCTTTTTTGTCCTCAGTATAGTCTTTTACAGTATAATAGGCTTTCTGGCATAGTTTTAACTTTATAAAAGATTTGAATTTATTAATGCTTAGTTCTTGAATGTGGCTAGGAAGTTTATTATAAAAACGTATACATTGGCATCTAAACGAGCCACCTATTTTCTTGAGCCTTGTTGTAGGAACAACATATTTGTGTTTGTTCCTAGTATTTATATTATGGATATCACTGTATTTTTTAAACAGATTAATATTTTTATGTGCATACAAAAGATTATCATAAATGTACTGAGAAGGCACAGTCATTATATTAATCTCTTTAAATTTGTCTCTGAGGGAGTGTCTGGGACTTAATTTATAAATGGAACGAATTGCCCTTTTTTGTAAAATAAAAATTGTTTGAATATCGGCGGCATTTCCCCACAACAGAATACCGTATGACATCACACTATGAAAATAACTAAAGTAAACTAAACGGGCTGTCTCTAAATCAGTTAAGTCACGAATTTTCCTAACGGCGTATGCTGCAGAGCTAAGCTTTTTTGACAATTTATCTATATGGGGGCCCCATTGAAGCTTGGCATCCAAAGTTATGCCTAAGAATACAGTGGAATTTTCGGGTTTTAACTCTTCACCCTTTATGAGAACACTAGTTTCTACCTGTCTAACATTTGGTATAGTAAACTTAATACATTTCGTTTTTTTACCGTTAAGAAGTAGGTTATTAACATTAAACCAGTTAACTACTTTTGCGAGGGCACTATTTATATTGTCAGTAACCAGCTGCTGACGTTTGAGTTTAAATAAAAGTGAAGTGTCATCTGCAAACAACACTATATCATGTTCATCCTTTATGAGGTAAGGCAAGTCATTTATATAAATAAGAAATAAAAATGGGCCAAGAATTGAGCCCTGGGGGACCCCCATTTTTACTACAGATCCGGGTGACCTTTTTCCGTTAACATCAACTCTCTGAATCCTATCACTTAAGTAAGAAGTAAGAAGATCCAGAGAGGCGTTCCGAATTCCGTAGTAGTGAAGTTTCCTGATTAAGGTTTCATGAAGAACACAATCGAATGCCTTGGACAAATCGCAAAAGATGCCCAAAGCATCACATTTGTCCTCCCATGCATTATAAATATGTCCTAAAAGTTCAACTCCGGCATCAGTAGTTGAACGACCCCTTGTAAACCCGAACTGTTTGTTATGCAGTAATTTATTTTTGTTAAAAAATCTTTCCATTTGGTTTAAAATAAGTTTTTCAAAAATTTTACTAAAAGTAGGTAGTACTAAAATAGGTCTATAATTAGTAGGGTCTGATGTACTACCCGATTTAAACAATGGTATGATTTTACTATGTTTCATAAGATCAGGAAACTCACCACAATCAATACAATTATTAAATATAACAGCTAAAGTAGGTGCTACAATGTTTATAATTGACTTAGCAACATCCACAGAATTACCCCATAGATCTGCAGTCTTTTTAACATTTAACATGTGAAAAGTTTTAATTACATCTGTACAGCTGACATATTCAAAGTGAAATTCAGAATCACAAACTGGAACGTTTTCTTTAAGTATAGACTCTGCAGCAGTGGGTGATGAGCTTAGAGATTTAGTAGTTGACACAGGAATCTCTGAAAAAAAAATTTCAAAGGCCGCGGTGACTTGAGAATCTGATCTAATTACATTGTCATCAATAGCAAGGCTGTAGTCACTACTTCGGTTGCATGACCTTCCTGTTTCGCTATTAATGACATTCCAAGTCATTTTAATAATGTTACTACTATTTTTAATTTTTGAACTCAAATAACGTGACTTGGCTATACTACAGACTGTTTTAAATATTTTAGAATAATTTTTAACATATAAATTAAATGCAGCAGTGTTTATACAAATCCGTTCATCATATAATTCATAAAGTCGTTCTCTACTTTTATGTATACCAATGGTGGCCCAGTCACTGAAGGAAGCGTTACTATTGACTGATAATGTCTTTGGAATGAATGTTTTATCAAATTGTGTGCAATACATATTAAAAAAATCATTATATTGTTTGTTAGGGTCATCATTAGTCAACAAAAGTGGTAATTTACTTAAGAGTTTAGTTTTAAATGTTTCTAAGCGTTTAGTTGTTTTTGGGTTAACAGTGATATCTTTTTTAATAACTTTTTTGTTTTGATTTGGAATAGTGATTAGCTGTCCGCAATGATCCGAGTCTATTAAATTAATCATTTCTTTGTGGTTTGGTATAATATCTGTATAAATATTATCTAGGCATGTGGCACTAGTAGGAGTTATTCTAGTGGGCTCCGAAAATAGATTAGCAAGATTGTATGACTGAAACAAACTTATGATTTTAGTACTTAACCCAGTATTTTCTAACAAATTAACATTGAAATCACTACAAGTGATGATGGACTTGTTTGTATTACAGATTTTGTGCAACACTTCATCCATAACCTTTTCAAAACAATCATACAATCCTGAAGGAGGTCTGTACACGCTTAATATAATGAACTGCTCGATTTTGTTTATTACAACATGAAAACTGATATAAATCTAAGTAAAATACATGGTATATTTCTAGGAAATATAATAATGACTATAAAAGTCATTCAGTCAGTCTACATAAAGTAGACGGAAAAGCTGATTCATTTGTTACTCGTACTAATTGGAAAAACAGCTCAAAGAGTCGATTGCTCTCTCAAAGAAGTTAATGTAAAGAAAACTTTTGATGTAAAATGTACCGTAAAACATTTTTGAATAAAGAAAAACTCACTGGAAACGACAGGAAACAAAAGCTCCAACAATTAGGAAAAAATAGTCGCGAAAACAAAATTTAATGATTTAACAAATCTAATTACAAAAGAGATATTAAAATGTGGGTCGAAAAAAGAAACAAGTATTCTTATTAGCCACCTGATTATGATTCAGCCATAAGGCGAGCACCTCTTTTGTTCCCCGATATAAAAGAAATAATAAAACAACCAAATATTGTTTTACGAACACAAGGCTATGAAAAATATTCAACATTTTTAAAGATACTTTGGCGTGACTTAATGTTTAGATCCCGCGATTAAGTTGGGTTTCAAAGACACTAATTTTTTTTTACTACTGGCTGGCCCAATTGGGGGTATCCAAAATTTTAAATAAGTATGACAAAAAGTGAAACATTGTTGAGAAAACTAAAACAGTTTCTTTTAGGTTTTCAAATGACAATTTCCAACCAAACTTATCTTGACACTGCCTTGTGTCTAGATTGGTTTATTAGCTGCTTATATTATATGTATAGGGTGACTGGTAATTAGTGATCGATACTTAAACACATGATTCTACTCATCATTGCAAACAACTTTTACCGGATCGGACCAAATACGAGATCGCGAAAAAAAAAATCAGCTGTTCCCTACATTTTGACGACTCGTACGAACATAAATGTAGAGAACAGCTGATTTTTTTTTGCCACCCGTCTGGTGGGAGGATCTTCCGTCTTCTATAGAGGTTGAGCGAACATTACACCGTTTTCCTCATAACTATAAAAACTTCAACATTAAATCACTTTAATGTTAAACAAAAATAAAGCTCAATTGCACATTAATATAAATTCTCTAAAAGAAAGAAAATTGCCAATCCTATTTATTGCTACCGAGCAAAAAGCCGAACGGACGAAAAAAAACTTTTGTAATGACTTCCAAATGAATATTCATAAATGCTGAGCTCTTACACTACGCTTTTCATAACATTTGCATAATACCAAGGAGGTTATATTTTATTTTTAAGTTTGCTACGTTTTGATTATCCGCCTCCTTTTTTTAATCTACGGCCAGTAACTGAACAGCTTAAATCTTTATAACTAGTTCAATTTATTATGGCTTTCATTTTTTTTTTCTGATACACGGTATCTAGAATAGATAGTTATTTTATGTTATTTGGGTGCACTTTAATTTTGTGCTCTCCTACCACCAACTATGCCTACCTTTCGAGTCATATTCTACGTATACGAGTATACGACCATTTTGTCCGTGTGCACTTGTGCAGTCAATAATGTAATACCAGCTTGCATTCAAGGTAATTACAGAGACAAATTGCTCCCTTGACAAAGTTAATGACGCAACAGCTAACTGGCAATATTGATATACCGCTTGATTTATGATTGAACCTAATTATACGTCAGTATAACTAAGTTAACAGTTCATAATGTCAAATGTTTGGGGTGTTGCATCAACTGACTTATTGAATGGGTTACAATAATGGAACAGTGTGTAAACAGGGAACATAATAGATGAGTTAAATGATAAAGTCTCACGGGTAGATCAAAAGTTAAGCTACGCTTGCCGCGGTTAGTTTATAGATTGGGGACCATTCATTACATATCGAGACCCCTCCGTGTCTCGGAAAGCACGTTAAGCTATTGGTCCCGGATGTCCTACGTAGATCTTTGACAGTCGTTGCGGGGTCGTCAGGAGCCCAAAAGTCTGACAGTCAGTTTAACCAAGGGGTAATGGGGTCACCCAGTAACTGAGTTGTAAAGGTCAGATGGGCAGTCCCCTGTTAAACGAATACATAGTATTCATACAGCCAGTACATTTTTTTACATTCTTCTAAATACGACTCTAAATAATCTGATTCTCAGAAATTACGCCTGTTATCGCATTTATGCTAAGAAAACGACTACGGTTTTCTTGGTGGAAAAATAGTTCATGGTGGAAAAAAAAAAATCTGAAACTAGTTCATGGTGGAAAACTAGTCTAGAAATTAGTTCATGGTGGAATATCTCGACGAGGAACTAGTTCTTGGTGGAAAACTAGTTCAAAAAGTAGTTTATAGTGGAGAAAGTAGTTGAAAAACTAGATCAGATGAAAAAAAAAAACTAGTTGCACTGCTGGAGAAAACCACTAGAGTTTTCTTAACAGTAAAGCAAGTAACACTAGAGCGAAGATTACAAAAAAAAAACCCAGTAATGCGCCATCCCATCTTCTTCGCTCGGCTTGCTGTACTGGCGCTGCTGCTGCGGCTGCGGAAAACCTCAATTAAGTATAATAAGCTTATCAGAAATTATATTTTCGAGCCAATTGGGGTTGAAACCCTCGGGCCGTGGGGTCCGAGTCCTCATTGCTTGTTCAATGAAATCTCTAGACGGCTGGTTGATACTTCCCGTGACCCAAGGGCTGGCTTTTACCTTAGCCAGAGGCTAAGCATTGCCATACAACGTGGCAATGCCACCAGTTTCTTGGGTACATTACCAGTCAACAGCGATGCGGAGGAATATTTCGACGCAATATTTTAGTTTTTTATAGTTTTAGTTAGATTAGTTTATTATATATATTTTGATTTTAATCATTTGTAATTTATTTAATATAAGAAGTTTGTACTACGTACACAAGGGTCTTTAACCGAACAAGTAAGCTTCCAAATTTTCTCTGAGTATAAGACTAATATGTAGACTGAAGCTTGCAACTTACAACTTAAACAAACTCCGCCTCAATATTTCCAACAAGTACCGATATTAACTTAGCTTGGCATATTTATCTAGAGCAGCTTCGAGCCGGATATTAGAGTCAAGACTACTTTTATAACTTACTCTTACTTCCGTAATGATCAAAAGAATAATCTGTTGCATTTTTTTTGAGCATGCAATAGGCCATCCCATTGTTGTCAGTGGCATTATATGTACGGCCTATAGCAGTCCACTGCTGGACATAGGCCTCTCCTATTGCACGTCATACAACTCGATTTTCGGCAAATCTCATCCAACTGCTGCTTTTTTTTTCTTTTTTTCTAGCCTCCGCTGTCCCAGTCCTGGGCAAAGGTCTCCCTCCACTCCTTCCACCTTTCACGCGTCACGTGTCCTCCTTCCAGTTTTGTCGGAATCTATCCAGCTCGTCCTGCCATCTCCTACGTGGTCTGCCGCGACCATGCCTCACTGTGTCAGGACACCAATTCTGTGCTATTTGGGACCCACAGCCTGTCAGCATGCAGCAGACATGTCCTGTCCAGACCTATTTAAGTTGGGCAGCTTTTTAAGCCACGTCAGCTATCGTTGTTTTGGAGCGCAGTATTGTATTTCGAACACGATCTGTTAATTTAACGCCTAGTATACTGCGCTCCATTGCTAGTTGGGAGACCTTGAGTTTAGACTTCTGGATGTTAGTCAAAGACCAAGTTTGTGCACCATAGGCTAAGATGGAAAGAATACACATGTCCATGTGCCGGCGTTTCAATGCCATAGGCAACTCATCCTTAAATAGTTCCTTCAAGGACTAGTAGCTCTTCCAGGCGTTTACCGTTCGTCTTGTGATTTTTTTATGTTGCCTCGCCTGGAAAGAGGCTACTTGACCTAAGTAAAGGTATTTCTGGACGTGTTGTATTATATCCCCGTCTACTTTTATGCTTCTAGGTGTTTCGTTGCACATGACTTTGGTCTTCGACATATTCATCTTCAGTCCAACCTCATGGCTTGCATTGCTAAGTTCTTGGAGCATCCGTTCAAGTTCAATGGCTGAGGATGTAAAGAGAACAATGTCTTCGGCGAAACGCAGATTTTTCAGTCTCGCTTCGCCAAGGACAATGCTCTTTCCCTCCATTTGGCTGCCAAGTTTCTGAAGATTTCTTCAAGGGTACTGGTGAACAGTTTCATAGATAGCGGGTCGCCCTGTTTGACTCCTTTCTCTATTTTAAATTTTGAACCAGTGGTTTCAAGTTTTATTGCGGCTGTACTATTTTTGTAAATGTTGCGTAACCGATTTATATATGATAGGTGGGATCAATATCTTGGTTTCTTAAGGCGTTAGAAATGAATGTGTGTGAAATGCTATCGAAAGCTTTGGAATAATCAACAAAAGCGAGGTATAACGGGATTTTATATTCCTGTTGTTTTTCTATGAGTTGATTGACTATCGACTATAGATTGACCACCTACGCAGCTTCGGCTTGCTGGTCCAACCTCAGCTGCTACGGCTCGCACAGGTGCCTATGGTTTGTTACAGCGGGCGGGGGCTGCTCTCCCTCCGCGCCTCCGGATTTTTATATACACATTCTAGGGGTAGCAGCCAAAAGAGTACGTGGAGTCGGGGTGCCCGGATTCGGTTTTAGGACAGATTCGACCTATTTTAACGATGCGATGGATGAGGTTCGTCCTCTACCGCAAAATGGCTGGTCGATGACACGTAGGCAGTAAATCGAAGTCCGTGATCGTACGCGCAAAAGGTCAGTCGATTAGGCAGAAAAGCGTAGGTCAATCGTGAAGGCAAACAATCAATGTCCAGAGATTAAGCCAAGGTCGTCGAAGAAAACCACGAAGCACAAAGAAATCGGTTATATAGTCACTCAGTATTATTTTCGCCCACTCAGTATTTTTCTCGCCCAATCTAGTATTTAATTTGGACACTCGGAATTTTAGTTGCTAGCTTAGATTAACTATTTCACACTGCTAGTAGCTCATTTTACGAATTTTAATAATTCACAAATTTATGCGCTAGTTAAGTTAACTTTTCGCAAACATAATTTAACGTCGCTCGGTTTAGTATTAAAATATCTCATTAACAGTCAGCCATATATTATTAATTCACCCGGTTAATAATTCCCCGTTATTAATATCGGCTCTGACACCCTCTTTGTGGAGCAAAATAATATTCGAGTGACAAAAATCTTTAGGAAAGCTACCTGAATGTAGAATGCTGTTAAAGAGCCGGGTGATGTATGGAAGGAGAATAGGTTCACCTATTTTCAGTGTTTTTATGCTAATGTCATCTTCGCCACGTGATCGATTGTTTTTCATTTTATAGGTGCAATACTGTTAGGGCAGAAATAATCGGATGTCGAGGGTGAATAAATATTTTTTAACAAACATTCAAGAACTATCTTTTTTCTTTCTTTTTTATGTAAAAAAAGGCCTATCTTTACTAAAAAAAAAACAAATGAAGAAGTGGACACTCCGGAAATTTGTTTGATTTTGTATCCAATGAATAAACGAAAACTAATAATTAATGTGCAAAGGATCTCGGAGAAAAATGGTGTAACTATTGGGTTTATTTCAATACATCATCTGCCGAGCCTTTTCCCAACTATGTTGGGGTTTATTTCAATACGATACTCTAATATTAGCCCCCTTACTAATAAACTTTGTATAGCTTTGTTATACACAAAGCTTTGTCTTCTTCTTTCGAAAGTCAAATTACTGACTACTGAAAGAGAGAAATCGGTGTGTAATATAATACGTTTATTAGTAAGGGGTAAAACAATAAAACAATAGTGACTAACTTCTATATGGCTTAAACTATTAATAGACTAGTTCATAGCATATTCAATCTATAATATTCCCGCTGCTGGTATACAGATCTCGGTGAGAGGGAATGGGCCTTAATCTACGACGCGGGCCCAGTGTGAGTTGGTACATGTCTTCGTCAAGTTAAAAAACCAATTTTGTAATAGCACTCTCCACTACAGAAACAGCTACCTTAAGTCCATTAAAATTTATAACCATATTCCAAAGGTATAGAGAGCTACCATTTCATTTTTACAAAAAAAAATCTAAAAAATTGGCTTCTCCAAAATAATTTTTACACACTAAAAGAATTTTTTGAACATAAGTAAATAATATAGACATATATATATATTTAATAACGTAGATTTATTTAGTTGTATAATAGAAGTGTTATTATTGTTGTGTTTTTATTTTATATAGTATATTAGAGTATAAGTAGAATAGTTAGGTTTTTATATCCACTTGTACGTTAGATTCACATTGTAAATATTCGTATGCCGCTATTAGCGGCGGATGTGTCCTGAACTTATCCATATATACCAACCATCTTTGTACCTACCTACCATATCCAACGAATAAATGTCTTTGTCTTTGTCTTCAAATGTTTGGTTCTACGACATGGCCGGTTTCCTAACGATATTTTATTTTTATTTTTGTGGTGTACAATAAAGTATAAATAAATAAATAATAGCAAGATATATAATTACATATGTTATGAAAAAAAACGCACACACGCTCTATTATTATTATGTTAAAATTATTTTTATTACTATGCCGCCGTGCCCTAACCGGGTTTCATGTTGGAACTTACCTATATTGTAACAACTAAATGTACACATGAATGCAATATTATATTATCTGCCTAGCCTTTTCCCAACTATGTTGGGGTCGGCTTCCAGTCTAACCGGATGCAGCTGAATACCAGTATTTTACATGGAGCGACTGCCTATCTGACCTCCACAACCCAGTTACTGGGTAATACGATACCCCTAGGTAAGACTGGTTGTCAGACTTTCAGGCTTCTGACTACCCGTAACGACTGTCAAAGATCTACGAATGACAGCCGGGACCAACGGCTTAACGTGCTTTCCGAGGCACGGAGGGGTCTCGGTATGTAAAGATGGTCACCCATCCACAGACCAACCGCGGCAAGCGTGGCTTAACCTGATCGATCGACCTGTGCGGCTGTTATTATTTAGCCACGAGCCCCCACCAATAAAGCACACAGCAATAAAGAATTTGAATTTGCCTTCAGCGTTTTGAAAGCAATGGTAATAAAATAATTGGCAGGCCTGTTGGTCTAGTGGTCAGTGGCCCTGACTACTATACGCAAGGTCGTGGGTTCGATTCCCACCCAGGACAAATGTTTGTGCGATGAGCACGATCATTATTTTGTTCTTTGTCTGGGTGTAATTTATCTATAATATGTATTTATTTAGAAATATTATATACTAGCGACCCGCCCCGGCTTCGCACGGGTGCAATAGAGAAACACTGATAATTTTAGAGCCATTATTATTATGCTCGTAGGGTTCAGCCAGCGCGCGTTTGCAATGTAAAGCAAAAAAATATGTTTATTTACGACATCACATTAGAAACCTCTAAAATTATCAGTGTTCCTCTACTATATTATGCATGTATTATACATATAAACCTTCCTCTTGAATCACTGTATCTATTAAAAAAAACCGCATCAAAATTCGTTGCGTAGTTTTAAAGATCTAAGCATACATAGGGACAGACAGCAGGAAGCGACTTTGTTTTATACTATGTAGTGATATGTATGTTTATCAGTTGTCTAGTACTCATAGCACAAGCTCTGCTTAGTTTGGGACTAGATGACGTTGTGTGAAAGTTGTGGAGTATTATTATTATTATTATATTATTACTTATTATTAATGTACACAAAGTAAGCCACCTCTCAGAGTTCGAACAGTTACAACCTACAATTCGTAAGTCACGACCGTTAGCACTGAGCCTTCACTAATCTCTATAGACTGGGTCAAATATTTTCATATTTAAGTCCACATTAATTAGTGTAATAAAATATGCTTTGTGTCCGCTAATAAAACTTACTTACCTAGTTAACATGCAGGATGAAAGCTTTTATCATAAATTAACTTTCCTTTGCCTCCACGCAAGGAAAAAGGTTACCATGTAGATGTAATTTTGATATAGTATTTTGTGCTCAAATCTCGGCATATCTAATATTCTGATTGATATTACGTTATTACTTAGTTTCGACGTGGGTATATGCATGTCACTGATGGATTGATTAATTAGCTGTTTTATAAAACAGCTCAGTTCTGTAAAAGAGCTGAACGACGTTTAACGAAACATGTTTCATGGAAACGCGATTATTATTTTGTGAGCTCACTCTTCTCAGCAATCAATATGGACACTTTCGCGTGACCAAGTACTATGAAGGCAATCTGATGATTTCAATCTTGGTAAACTAAGCAAACGTAGTGTAGGACGTCCCCCAGCTAGATGGAGTGACGACCTTAAGCCGGTGGCGGGGACGGACTAGATGCAGAAGGCCCACGTCCAGCGGTGGACTGCGATAGGCTGAGTTGATTAATTAATTGGTCTAGTGGTTAGTGGCCCTGACTACTATACGCATGGTCGTGGGTTCGATTCCCACCCAGGACAAATGTTTGTGTGATGAGCACGAACATTTGTTCTGTATTTGGGTGTAATTTATCTATAATATGTATGACATGTATTTAGAAATATATATGTATGTTTATCAGTTGTCTAGTACTCATAGCACAAGCTCTGCTTAGTTTGGGACTAGATGGCGTTGTGTGAAAGTTGTGGAATATATTATTATATTATTATTATTAAACGCGCAGTGAACACCATACCTCTGACTTCGGCAAGAAACAATGCTTGTAGAAAGGAGTCCCGCTTCTGATCCTGACCACCAAAACAAATTACGTCCAATTTTATTTTCGAAATCACATTTAAAAGCCATGCTATAAAACGCAACTTTCCATCACGTACAGACGCCAGCACATCAAGCTACCCAAAACTGTAAAATTTTCACAATTAACTTTGAAGCTAATGCTTTAGAGATAAAGTTGAAAATCTGTTAAAGAAATTTTATATGTACCTACCTCATCCGGGCTATCATAACAAATACAGTGGTACAAAAAAAATCTAAAAAAGAACTAGCTACTAATGACCGTGTATTCTGATGCACGCCCACGGTTACAAAAAATTTTTGACGAAAATACAAAGGAATAGGTAAAATCCACAAGGGATTAAGAAAATGGGAGCACTTTTCGTTACAGCAGGCAAAAAGCCTACGGGTGTTTATAATTATTATAATTAAAACGAAATGGTTGCGGACGTTAGTAAAAAAAAATTTTTTTGAAAGAATATGATAAAGAAATAATTTTTTTAAGAATGCTTCTAAAAGTTAAAGAAAATCTCGGGCGAAAATCTAGTTTATAATATAATAACATGTACCGTCTACATAATTGAAATAAACTAACGCCTACCCGTTTTTTTTTTTTCAATGTATTGTGACCTTTCAACAAGAGGGGGTTGTGGGTAAGGGCCGATCGATCAGCTTAAGCTACGCTTGCCGCGGTTGGTCCGTGGATGGGTGACCATCTTCACGTACCAAGACCCCGCAGTGCCTCGGAAAGCACGTTAAGCTGTTGGTCCCGGCTGTCATTCGTGGATCTTTGACAGTCGTTACGGGTCGTCAGAAGCCCGAAAATCTGACAACCAGTCTTACCAAGGGTATCGTATTACCTAGATACTGGGTTGTGGAGGTCAGATAGGCAGTCGTTTCATGCAAAATACTGGTATTCAGCTGCATCCGTTTAGACTAGAAGCCGACCCCAACATAGTAGGGAAAAAGCTAGGCAGATAATGTGACCTTTCAACAACAGGGCGATGTATTTCAGAATTGATTTTTTTATTAAAACTTTATGCATAAGTAAAAAAAAAATGCTGTACAAAGGCGGACTTAATGTCTGAGGCATTTTCTACCAGTCAACCTTAGGGTGATGCAGAGACAAAATATAGCAGGTGCAACATAGGTACGGGATAAATAACTAGGAAAAATGAATCAGTCAATCTTTTTACAGTTGTTATACAGGTAAAAGTTCTTGATGTCTTCAGGATTCTTGAATCCTAGATAGGGAATTGTATAGATTGGGCGAGAAATTATCAAATAACTTCTCCCGCTCTGGGCGGAGCGGGAGGGTGTGTCAGACTTTTACTGACTAAAACCCACCCGTGTTCCTTCAGTTGCCTGTGCCAAGGGACACGGTAACTCTTTCAAACAATCCGCGACCCTGGCAGGATAGATTAGCTATCAGCGTATACCTTATGAATAAGCGATAGTCAAAGACTGTCACTTGAAAACTGATGTTGGTTTGTAATTCTTCCAGTGGTAACCGTTTTGTAGGCCCACAGTTGGCATCAGCACAAACAGTCTATAATGTTGCCACTGCTAGAACACAGGCCTCCTCTCTTCATATGGTTTCGAATTATTGATTCTAGGATATGCCGGTTACCTCGCGATTTTTTTCTTCACCATTGTGCGAGCAGCGGTGACGAAATTATTTGCACAAAGTAAAGCACCTGTCTGGGTTCAAACTCACCACCTACAACTCGTAAGTCGAAGCCGTTCTCACTGGGCCACCACCGCTCCCAGTTGTAGACTAACAACTGGGGTCAGACGAAAAGTTAGCAAACGCGAAGTAGACAGAGAAAGTATCATATATTTATGTTACTCTCTTTCTCGTTTACGCTTACTACTAGATGTAATATGTGTCCTTGTCTCATTATTATTATTTAGTGACTTATCTATTGCTGCGCTCTGACTAAGAACGTAGAGATTTTTGAAGTGAAAACTTCTTTAGCGGCGTTGTACACTTTTTTTGTAACGGGTAAAAAATGTAAAACTCGCGTCAGGACACGTGACCCTGATCGAAAATTCGTAAGACTGATGGTGAGTACACAGCCGGCGGCGCGGCGTAGGCGAGGAAGTATCCCCCTCTCTTTCTACGGTGCGGCGAAAATGTATTCCTGCGCCTGTTGTTTAGTTTAGGTGGGGCAGGGTTCTTGCGCGAATGTTCGTGTGTGTTTATGTTACAGAAACAAACTTAACTTAAATGAATGAATTAATTAGAATTGTAGTTAGAATGTATTGATAGACTTGAAGGTACATCTCTCGACAATAAATCTGCAATTTGGGAACTACAGATAACTGGTGGAACATATGGCACACCTCCGGTGGACGTGAAAAAATTAAAAAATTAATAAAATAATGGTTCTGGTAATAATGATGGTGAAAAAGTCGTCGAAATTATGGATGGAAGTTGATTTTTCTGAGAGATAAACTTTTTAATGTAATATAAATTGTCATGTTTGTGCAAGATAGCGCAATAAATAAATATTGTATTCTACGACATAAATGATAGTACTTTTATACTGATAATTAAAGCAATTCGTGCAAAATGATTCCCTAACCATTCCAAAATATAAAAAATGCACAACGTTAATATTTAAGTTTTCACTTCTGCCGGCACTCCCGGAGTGCAACCCGTCGTTTTTTTTCAAATCTGTCTAGATTTCGTCTGAAACCTTAAGTTAATAAAGACTAACAGCTTCATTGAATAGGCAGTCATTCTCATAATTTTTAAAGAACATTGCAATGTTATGGAATGGTCTGCAATAATAAGTTTAATTAAACTTGTTTATTGGCTTGAACTTAATTTTCGGAGTTTTTGTATAGTTCTAGTTGTTATTTACGTGTAGATGAGTTAAGTAGTTAATAAAAAAATATGTTACTACGTAAAAACTTTAGTGAAAGTAATTTATTTTTGTTTAATATTAACGGTTTAATTATCATGTTTTACTTATGGTTTAATATTTTTTAGGTGTTTGTTCAATTTGTTGCAGCTTAAGACTCGCAACTTCGCTTTATGATGATATGTAGAATGGAGCTCATAAATGAAGACACCGTTCGAAGCTGGAACTAGTCAGGTAGTTCCCTAATGAACCTTATTACCATGGCATGAGAGTCACATTACAATCATTTAATAGTTTTTTAGTGATGGTATCAGAATAAAGCCGTGAGTGGCGTGAGTACAGTGATTTCAGCCAATTCATTTTACGCCATATGGCGAATACGTATACAACGTGTAACGTTATATGCGCAAAACCTGAAAATAGTTTGATCAGATTAACGAGCAGAATTAATTGAACCACTTTTTAATATAGGTCACATTTTTCAAAAAAATCTTCATTAAAAACGTTGCCGTGTCTATTTATTAATAGGTCAAGCAAACCAATGTCAGCGCAGCGCAGCGGCCCGGTGACGACTCCTCCCTCGATAAAGCTTCGTCGCAGACGCAAGAAACGATCAGAATGACCAGTAAAACTAAAACAGCACATAAATCTTTTACAATTTTTTTAATGACTTATTTTCTCTCAGAAATAGGTCAATTGAATTAAAAATCAGTTGGGGTCTCTGAGGTTTTGCGCATTTAACATTACACGTTGTATATAGTTGGCACAAAAGTTTTTCTTCGTGATTCAACACTAACTTTTATATTTTGACAGGACGCCATTCCAATTGATGAAAGCAAATGTCTGTGAATGTTCATCTTAACTCTTACCTTCGTGAATAAAACGATCAGTAACTTACGTAAATATAATTGTTAATTTTTCTCAACGCTCGCATGTAATAGAATCGATGTCCACACTCACAAGTAAACGGCTTTCTGTAATGCTTGCAATAATAGAATAGCAAGCTCACCACTATTTAAGCTCAGCCAAATGATGCTGCTAGCTACATCAAATTTAAACAAGCCACAACTTTCCCTTTGATCCACGCTTAAAATAAACAAAGACGAGCATTCTGCAACCACTAGGAGCCAAGTATGCTCTACTTTGGGGTCAAAGTAACATCCCTGGCCGATCGCTATCAGCAGTGCCCTAATTAAAAAGAGCATTTTCCCAGCTTTGAGAGAACCTTTGACTTATGTCGAGGAGTTCAATTAACGATGGTAAACAGATTCCGGTAGATCTGTCAAAATCAGCCGATGGTTAGCAGAGAATTAAAAATACGTGCAGTTTTCAAGATTTTTAACAGGGGTTTTCTTGTTAAATGTAGTGAAAAGATGGGTGGAGAAATCGTAGATTAATTGATTTTAAAAATCTGTGCATGATTTTGTTTGTGTTATTATTGCAAGACAAAACATATTATATGTCGATTTCTTTTGATTTATTTTTTCATACTAAAATATTTATTTAATATTGTAGGATTGATTTAAAGTGGATTGAAGATTTTTAACTAACTCCTACTGTCCGCCGCTTTTTTTTTTTTTTTTTTCAAAATGACGGCCACGCATGAATCCTATATAAATCGATGGCTGATAACAATGTAAACGGAAAATATAACAACACCAAACCTCGTCAATAGTCACGTTTCGGGATATTAACGTTCAAAGAGTACGTTCGAAAAAAAAAAAATGGTTCTCTGTAAAGGCGGTTTACGGACGCTAATTTTACGTGATAACGATGGAGTAGAAGAGAGATAGATGCGTCACAAGCCGAACGCTTAGGCCGATCGTGCCTCTCTATAGCTTGTTCCACGCTCTCGCTTGCACGCTCGGCTCAGGCGGAACGTGACAATAAGTCATGCTTTTTCGTGCGTGCAGCCGGAGTTTACCAATTTATAAGGGTGCGTCCACATCTGGCGAATGCGCAGCCGTCGAGTCGTTCGTGAGCCGCGCCGCCCGCGAGCTGCGTGCGTGCATTTTATGTTCGCGCGTTCACGCACCGTGCGCGAGCGGCGCAAGTGTCGCGCGTGCGCTATCGCTCCTCCCCGCGCTGAGGCTAGGCAAACGAAAATATAAGTACGTGAGCTAGACGCGCGCAGATCGCGCGCGGCGCGCTCCATACAAAAATCTTCAATCCCTTTGTAGTTCTTTAAATGATTATGAATGTCAAATTACCCTATTCAACATTCTGAATTTGAATATTTAAATAAAGGGCTTTACCACAAATAAGTACCTACTGGAATCCTACTTGTCAAATTTTTTTTTAAGCGTGCATTCTCACTGATATACCAATACACGCGTCCAATCTCATAGTATTCCTGTAAAATAAATATTCGTAGAAGCCATAAAAATGATAACATGTATGGACACGACGCGACGGAGACGAATTGAAAGGAGCATAAGAATGGGAAGGCAAACCCCGGACAAAAGGTTGGATCAGATAATAATTGGATGTTCCTATTGTGTTTTGACGTATTTGGGAATCAATCTGTGATATTGTGTGAGAGTTTGTTTATGTATGAGGGTGTGGAAAAAGAAAAGGTGTTGGGTCGGGTGACCCCCGGCACAAACGAAGTTCAAAATGAAAATCCAAGATGGCGCCTGCGGAAATTTGAAAATATTTGCAACCGCCATCTTAAATTTTCATTTTGACCACACTATCTGCTTCAGCTGCCTCAAAAACCATAACAACGACACCCACGATGAAAAAATTGTAAATTTTGGCAGCAGCCATCTTGGATTTTCATTTTGATCTTATTATGGGCCCTTGAAAACCATAGCAACTATATATCTCTCTCACTCTCTGACTCTCTCTTTTATATGTAATAGAAATTCGCATGGAGGGGCCATAACGCGTTTTCGTCATGGCGATTTCTCCCAGTGTACTCCTACCGCAAGCTCCGTTAAAGAACTTCGTTCGAATAACACAAGTTTTTGGATATAATTAAGCAGCGGTGGCCTAGTGGTAAGGCCGCGACTTACGAGTTGTAGATCGGAGGCTTAATATACCCAGACAGGCGATTTACTTTGTGTAAATTATTTCATCACCACTTCTCTCAAAACGGTTAAGGAAAACATCGTGAGGAAACCGGCATGTCCTAGAACCAAAAATGTTGAGATATGTGACATCTATCAACCCGCACTGAGCCCGCGTGGTAAGATATGGTCCACTCCCTCTCACCGAAAGAAGGGCTATGTCCCAGCAGTGGGAACATTTACAGTCTGACTATGATATGTCGGGGGTGGTGGGTATATATTAAGTGTATAATGCCAGCATTTCTCCATATAATTACGCTAAACAAATTACAGCTGCAGGAACTTGAATAATAAGCCAACAAAATTGCCAAAAACATTATCTTTTAAAACCTTTCAAACGGAATATTCCTTGGCATAAGTGCTTACTACATAAACGAAACGATAATCGCTTCATCTGCAAAAGCGATTAAAAGGACATTCCTGACAAACAAAAACTCGAATAAAAATTCGCTTTCACACATGGCTGGCGGGAACATAGACATTTATTAAACTAATAAAAGGCCACATTAAACTGTGCTAATGGCCTGAACCGAGGCACGGAGAGGCACCGAGCTCCCGACGTAAATAGGTACTGGAGAGGTGGGGTTGAATTGCAGCAACTGAAACTGTCCTCTAACCACTACGAAGATAACTCGAAAGATTTTTGCTTACATATATTCTCTTTTTTAATGTTGTAACATTTGCTCGTATCGTAAACAAGACACTTAAGTAATACATAATATATTCCGACAACATGTAGGTTCAGTAAATATATGCTGAGATGACTTAAAAAAGGAGGTTTTATGCTCGTCTGTATCGATATTTTCATCAACCGTGGGCCGATTTTGCAAATTCTTTAACGAGGCTTGCGTTAGAAGAGAACTGATAGAAATCGTCAACTAAAGAAAAAAACTTTTAAAAAGAAAAAAAAATACAACCGACTTCCAAAAAAATACTACAAAGTGAAAAATAACTTTAATTTTGGGAGTCGGTGTCTTTTGATCTGCATTTTAGGTTTTTCATTTTTCACTTTTTAGTGTGTCAGTTTGTAATTTAGAGTTGGTGTGTCTTGATGATGTTATAAAATTTTCTGTCACCAATTGTTTACCCAGAATGTAGTGGTATATGAATTGATGTGAGTTAGGTATCACAACCGAAACGACAAATTATAGTATTTTTCAGTTTGTAGTGGTTTTTTGGTAGTCAGTTTTTTTTTGTAATAGTTTTTTTTCTAAGGGTTTTTAGTAAAATTACCTATTAGACATTAGTCTTTAATTTATTAAAACTGTGTAGTGCGCCATTTTGGAATCACTAGCTTCCATATCATGCAGAATCGCTAAAACTATCTTACTTGAAAGTCTTCTACATAATCAACAGTATCAAGAACATCCACTTTTATTCCAGTCAAAATAACGCAACCGATAGGTTCTCCGTAAACTATCGTGCAATAAGTACTCTATTAACCTTTCCACTTATTTTTCTGTTCAAAATATTGAGTATAAAAATACAGCCGTTACCTAACCACGCTTTATAATCTCTGGCAACCTCACGAAGTAAAAACATCGACCAACTGTGCAAACAACAGGCAATTTAATACTTTAGCTCAGCTTACGATGTTGCAGCTTATGTTATGCTTAAAATTATTATGATTAATGAGCTTGAGGCATAACTGGCATACGATTACGGTTAAGGCCAACTTGTTAGTATTCCAGTGGAATCAGCCGCTCAGCTCTCGCTATATATTTGAATACTAAAATTAGACTTCAAAGAAAGTTTTAGTTTGTAATACCGTTAGGTCTTGAAAACTGAAGTAGGTACACCTAAAAAAAGCGGCCAAGTGCGAGTCGGACTCGCACACGAAGGATGCTACAAAAAACGCCGAAAAAAAGACACGTTTCTAGTAATGACCCTCTTTTTTTTTTAGCTTTATATTATTTTTATTATAATATAACGTCAATTAAAATTTTGCTCATCAAATATTTCGGGACATCGCCAAGCGGTTGGTTGATTCTTCACGTGACCAGAGGGCTGGCCTATTTTTTGGCCAAAGAATCAGCATTGCCATACAACGTGGTAATGCTGCCAGCCTTTTGGGCATCTATCCCATTGACAGCGATGCGGACGAATTTTTTGATGCCCAATGAGCTCCTGCCTTTTTCTTTATATATTTTTTTGTTTTTGTTATATACTTGTATATAATATTTGTATATTTTTTAGTATTAATTAGGTAATAGTTGTTATTTGCTTAGATACATATACACTCTGTGAAAATTTTAACTTTCTACCTATTATGGTTCATGAGATACAGTCCGCTGAGGGATGGATGGATGGATGGACAGCAGACTAAACGAATGGTCAGAAAGCAGAGACTTAGTAATAGGGTCCCCTTGGCACCCTTTGGGTACGGAACCCTTAAAAGGGGATTATGTCTATGTTTTGTAATTAAAAATTTTGTGCAGATATTTTCTTAACTCAAATGTTCTTTCTTTTTTGTGCATTTACTTAATTTGGTAGATATTTTATCTGCCTTCAAAAGTACACGCTGCGAATGGCATTAAGTTCAACAATAATATAGAGGGCGACTGTCTGTTCATATCAGATAACAATCTATAGAATATTACGCTCGGGTCATGGGGCCCCAGTACGCGTATGCTTTTTAAGGTGTCTCGCTGGCTGGTCGACACTTCACATGACGAGAGGGCTTTGTCGTTCTTTGGCCAAAGAATTAGCATTGCTATTCAACGTGGCAATGCTGCTACTCTTTCGGGCACGTTTAATTATAGTAAGTTAGTTAGTCATTTAAATTAGTATCTAGTGTATATATCATAGTTATCTCTACATACAATAAAATGTTTTGAGATTAGTATTTCAATCAGAATGCGCTACAACACCCTGTCCTCCGCCTTACGCGTCCAGTCTACCCCAGCCACCTTCTTTAGGTCGTCCGTCCATCTAGCTGGGGGCGTCCCACACTACGCTTACTTATACTTTTATAATCAAATTATATTTTTATTTCTTTTGTGCGGGGGCTCACGCCATGATTAGTAAGGTGTTCAAATAGAACAGCCTGTGTAGTGATTATTAAAGATCACGTTCAGTGCTGAATGTGTTATGTGTGTTAAATCCAGGAGCCTTGAAAGTCAGCCACGCTCAGGACGACCACCCGCAGTGAATGATGACGATTTACGCCGCGAGCTGCAGTCGAATCCGGACGCTAACACTCGTGAATTAGCGGAAGCACTTAACTGCAGGCACCACGCCATAGAATACCATCTGCATGAGCTTGGGTATCGAAAACTTTTGGCTCGGTGGGTACCGCACGTCCTTACAGACGCCAGTCGTACAATCTGTCAATCTCTTTTGTTGCGACCCCCACGTAAAGAGTTTTTGTCTGATCTGGTTACTGGAGATGAATCATGGATTTATTTCTTCAACAAATTTACATTTTTGACGAACAGTGGTTTTAACAATAAATGTAACACAAAAATTAAATAATCATCGTAAAGCCAAGAAAAAAAAAACACTACATTCCACATTGGTCCCAAAAGTATTAGTTTTAATATTAATATAATAATTTAATTTAATATTAATTAAAAATCAATAAAAATTCAATTCAAAGAAATGTATGGCAGTGAACTTCATGAAAATGTAATGTCATGATAGAATTTCATTACGAAAACGATACACGTCGTGCTTTTTGGCTGCCTCGAGAAGAAACACCACCAACTCAACCGAAGCTGGCACGTTAGTTTTTCAAATACAAAGAATAACGGAATTTTGAAAAAAAAAAAAAAAAATTAAACTAACGTGCGCAAAGGTCTAATAATTTAGGGAAATGTTTCTCTTAAGAAAGTGATTTCCTGGTAAAAAATATCACCCTCACTTTCCCGAGGGGCATCTGACCCATGCTTATCCTGCTATACTCTTTGAAGATATGTGACATCTATCAACCCGCACTGGGCCTGCGTGGTGGAGTTACACAATTAATCTACCTGATATTATAACAAAGAGATCACACTGCGGCCCGAGACCCTTTTGTGTTCGAGAAAGCCTCCAAATCGTTATTATTAATGGGTTTATGAATATTCTGGTACTTTCGATAATGTGAAGGAAAGGTATTTAAAATAATTATTCCCTGGAACATTTGTTATATGCCAAATGCCAAGTAATAATAGGTACATATTTGCTAGATCTATGAACGCAAAACGAAGCAAAAAGAGTATGTAAGAATCGTAGCAGGTGCTTGTCTGTAGTTTCTGGATCTCTACGGGAAGAAGGCGTGTGTTTATGTATGTACGAGTTATTAATATTTGCTAGCTTGTATACTCGTACTAGCTGTCTAAATACAGTATTTTTTTATCTTAGCCTAGAATGTCGCACTGCTGGACATAGATTGTTTATTTTTCTTATAATGAGTATAACATATTAAAATTATTGTCAATAATTGTATGATGATTTAGCATAATAATAAATAACTAGTTCGTATTCAAACTTTTTCTGATTACTCAGCTATTTAATCAACTGAATAATTAAAAGGATTTTAAATCACGTATTATTTTATATAATCGCTTTCATAAATCATTTGTCGACCACATTTTATGTTAATTTTTGTTTTGTTATATCACTATTGAAAAGTGTGTAAATATTTATAGTGTGCTTTGTTGGGTAACAGACGGGTTTTACAACGTAAGTACCTACCTAGTCTAAAACTTCAGATCTGATGAGTCAATAATACTTATATTCACAGCATTGTATGCCCAAGGCAAAGCAAATAACCAGCCAAGTTCGTGTCGGACCACGCACAATGAAGGGTTCCGTAGTTGGGATAGTGACAGTGATAATTTACGGTCAATTCTCCAACTGCAAATGTAAGTTTCACACAAGACAAAGAGACTTTTTTTTATACTACAAATTAAGGATTTTTTAATTTTTTATTCCTTTATTTTTGCTGTGAGACCATGCTTCTTGTCAAATTTCATTATTCTAGGTCAACGGGAGTCACTTTAGGTTAGTATCAAAATATGTCGCATTTTTTATTGCGTTGACTTAGAAGCTTGATTTTTTTAGAGCTCCAAGGGACCGTAGACCTACGTATCTGCACCCTAATTGCGTAACACACTATCAATCTCAATCTGAATAATTTTGAAGGATATTGCTAATCCATTGCTTCACATATTCGAAAAATGTGTTTGCTCAACAACGTAAATAACGCAATGCATGTTGTTGAACTGTCAAAGTGAAACCCACTGCTACTGAGCGTGTTACACGATTACACCGCTGATAAACGCAGGGAAAGACTGTTCGAGCTGTATGGCCTTAAGCCTTACATCAATACGGAAACTTTCAACAAGTATGTTGCTACATATTCAAAAATTTTTAGAAATACCTGCAAGATAGCCAAAGCCCTGTACATTAGCAACAAAATCAAATCAGCAGAAAACAAAATAAAAACAGTTTGGAAAATAATAAATAACGAAACTAGTAGGAATAAAAAACGAAACACTGATTACACATTGGAGACTTCACGTGGTGCCATAAGCTCTAATTTAGAAGTAGCTCAAGAATTTGTAAATTTCTTTACTAATATACCATCAAAAACGACGGAAGCCTTAAATTCCTCACCCGACGTATCAATTGATTTATTAAGAGCGAACGTTCTAGGATGCATAGTTGAATTTCAATTTAAACATATAAATCCTATCATAGTTATGAAAACTTTTCGACAAATCAAAATCAAAATGACCGAAGATCTATGGGGTATGTCTATCAAAGTTTGTACATCCATAATCGAGACTATAGCACCATACTTAGCTTTAGTATTTAATTTGTGTGTAGATCAAGGAGTCTTCCCAGATTTAATGAAATACAGTAAGGTTATTCCACTTTTTAAATCTGGGGACAGCAAAGACACCAATAATTATAGACCAGTATCCGTGTTGCCGGTATTCAGCAAGGTATTCGAAAAGGTAATGCTCAATCAAATGCTTAATCATTTTAACATCAACAAAATCTTACACGACCAGCAATATGGTTTCACCAAAGGCTGTTGTACAACCGACGCCGGTGTCACTTTATTAAAACACATATTTACAGCGTGGGAGGAGGCCCATGATGCCATAGGAATCTTTTGTGACCTCTCCAAGGCATTTGACTGCGTTAATCATGAAACCTTGCTCTTGAAACTTGAGCATTACGGACTAGGTAAACTTGCGCTCAGTTTAGTAAAATCTTATTTAAATGATAGACAGCAAAAAGTTCAAATAAACGGGGTCAATTCACTTGGTTTAAAAGTAAAAATGGGTGTTCCACAAGGCTCGATATTAGGTCCTTTCCTCTTTTTAGTGTATATTAATGATCTACCCCATTTATTAAAAAACCAACCACAAATGGTGTTATTTGCTGACGATACTTCCTTAATTTTTAAGATAAATAGACGTGCATCAAATCTTGACGACGTAAATAACGCCTTACTGCAGGTGCAAAATTGGTTCACTGCTAATAATTTAGTATTAAATGAAAAAAAAACTAAATGCATAAGATTTGCTTTACCGAACGTTAAAAGTATTGATTGCGACATAGTATTGAATAAAGAGAAACTAGAATTCGTCGATAAAACTGTTTTCCTGGGGATCACGCTCGACTCAAAGCTACAATGGGGTCCTCATGTAACATCTCTTGCAGGACGGCTTAGTTCAGCAGCATATGCTGTACGAAAAATCCGTCAATTTATTAATGTAGATACCGCGAGACTAGTATATTTCAGTTACTTTCATAGTATCATGTCTTACGGTATTTTACTATGGGGACGGGCTGCCGATATCGAGTCTATTTTTATTCTGCAGAAAAGAGCCATCAGAGCAATATATGGCCTCCGCAGGCGCGATTCTCTAAGGGAACTGTTTAAGGATATTAATATCATGACGGTACCTTGTCAATATATCTATGAAAACATCATGTACGTAAGGAAAAATCTAAATCTTTTCACTAAAAGAGGTGATAGACACACCTATAGGACTAGAAATAGGGACCAATTAGTTCAACCAGGTTTCAGACTGGCTAAAGTAGACTCATCCTTCATGGGGTACTGTTTAAAATGCTACAATAAAATACCTCCCCACATACTCCAACTCAATGAAACGAAATTCAAATCTTACATAAAACGCACACTATGCAGCCAAGCATATTATAAGTTGGGGGATTACATCGCAGACAAAAATGCTTGGCTCAACGTTGGTCCTGCTCCACAAGGGCGCATAATGTAATTAATTAGCATTCGGAAATATATAAATATAGTTGGAGCTGCTGAAGACTGCTGAAGATTGAAAAAACTATCTTTGTATTGTATAAATTCAATCTTCTAATATTGTATAATTGCATAACACACTGTGTACCTAAACTATAAAGCTACCATTTACTGGGTACGTCTTTCATTGACTTGAATGTGCCATGGCGGCTGAGTGTATGTCATGCTCACTCAAATGTCTCGCTGGTGGTGGCGTGTTTGTTGGATCATTAAGTTCCCTTCAAAATGGTTGAGCTAAATGGTGCTGATCCCTACGTCATGTTCGTGAACGGGCGCCGCCAGTAGGGACTGGTCATCCCTTAGCTGCCATGGCTTATTTTAATCTAAGTATTTTAACTTCTGAATTGTTGTTTTTTTTTTGTTATCTTTTTTAGTACTGACGCTTTTAACGTGCACGTCTTTCTACATCGTTCTCACATGTATAATTTCAACTTGAATGATGTAACCAAAATGTTGTAACAACTTTTATGATTTAAAAGAGTGTCCGTGGAGTTTCTTGCCCGTTCTTCTCCACAGGTACCTACTTCGCTTTGGAATGGGCAACTAGCTTCATCTTTCTGACTGACTGACCCCTTGACAATTCAAAAGTGCCTATAATTGGTTTACTTGAAATAAATGCTTTGAGTTTGAGTTTGATAATTAATTTCAACACGATACCTCCAGGGTTTCTTGAAAAAAAAGGGTCTTGACAGACAAACAGACAGACGGACGGACAGACAGCGAAGTGGTCCTATAAGGTTCTGTTTTTTCCTTTTCAAGGTACAGAACTGTAAAAATTAAAGAAAGTAGGTAAGAATAATACTTGGGTTTAATTTATAGCCACTCCATCACCACACTAAATATTTTTAAAACAAAATACAAAGATTTATCTCGACAATTTTTCAGCCAAATGGCGACAATTCACTAACTAACCTTATATTAGGCGGTCGGTATTAGCCGCTATATGACAGAAATCCGACGGCGGTGGTTGTGCGAAGCGACCGCGGGGAATCCGTTCACAAGTGCTTCTGACACACGACAAATATTAGAAGATGCAATCTTCTCGTATTTTTGTAATTAGACTTGTGGCTTTTTCTTTCTGAGGCTTTTGTTTTGTAGGCAAATGATAAATGATTTATTTTCTGTAAGTAGGTTTGTGCAAACACTTTTACATGTCAATCATATTTTTTTAAAACTAGATGATCGGCGTTTCCTATCTGACTACTCTGAGAAGAAAGGCCGAAACAAACTCAGAGGTCACAGTCTCTTTTAAAGTCCAGACATAATCTTGGTCAGATCATGTGAGCACCCTAATTGCGTAACACACCATCCATATCAGTCTGAATTATTTTGGAGAAGGATATTGCGAATGCATTGCTTCATGTATTTGAAAAATCTGTCTGCTCTACAACGTAAGTAACTCAATGAATGCTGCTGAATTTTCAAAATGAAATCCATTGCTAGTGATATTGTGTTACGGCATTACCACGCCGTATCCAATTAATGTAGGCGTTTGTTTGTGTGTAAGTATATTTTCATTTTCAAAGTTGAATAATACTGGGTAATTGAAATTGTTATGTTATACTTGCTTAACTTAACGTTTCAATGTACTGTAGCTAAAATTAAACATTAATTATTATCTGCCTGTACAGTATAATTTCACTTCTTCAAGTTACATAAACCAAACCCCGTAATTGATATACTTACGATGCTGCGAGTAATGGGTAGGGCTTGATTTACAACCGTCTGATAAGCTTCTGATAGTTTTCCCGGGGTATATTGCAGGTATAAAATCAAACCTATATTTTAATAGTGCTATAGAGGTATGAGGAACAGGGTGTGAGGTTCACTCATCCTCCATAGAAAAGGGAGGATCTAACGACCAGACGGGTGTCGTGTCTGGAGGGCTACTGCCCGACGATTGATGTCGAGTCGTTGTATACAACATTATTTCTAGTATATTGCAAATCTGAATATAGTTTGTTCAGAATAAGTAACTAAATCGATTCCAATAATTAATTTAGCCTAGTGTGACTAACAATAAGTTACAAATACGAATAGTAGGTAAGTATAAAGTTTATATGCGAGATCTTTGATTCTATAAGTAAAGAACATCTGAAGAGGAAACAAGAAAATATGGATATTTATATTTAGGAGCAGGCCACGACCTCACGGAAATCTCTGGAGATGTCGATATCGGAAAACATGTCCCATAAACTTATGACTGTAACTACTAACTGAAATGTCAAGTAAAATAACTATGGAGACTTATTATATTTCGATGTTATAACTTTTATATTTAACGGCGGATCGTGCAATATAACGCAGTTCACTTTTATTACCTAAATTAAAACTTAATTCAACCAACCAACTAACTATGTTGGGGTCAGCTTCCAGTCCAACCGGATGCAGCTGAATACCAGTGTTTTACATGGAGCGACTGCCTATCTGACCTCTACAACCCAGTATCTAGGTAATACGATACCCCTTGGTAAGACTAGTTGTCAGACTTTTAGGCTTCTGACTACCTGTAACGACTGTCAAAGATCTACGAATGACAGCCGGGACCAACGGCTTGACGTGCTTTCCGATGCACCGAGGGGGTCTCACTATGCAAGCGACGGTTACCCGTCCACAGACCAACCTCGCCAAGTATTGCTTAACCTCAAAGATCGGCACTCGTGTGGCTATTATTACTTAGCCACGAGCGTGGGGCTAAATAATAAAAATACCTTCTCCGGGCATGATTTCATGTTGGCCTGCGCTTTTCAATCAATGTAGATTATGTCGTAAATTCTTGAAATTAGATTTTGATCGACTATTAAATAGATTTCTAACATTTACAAAAGGTTTTTTTAATTTTTTTATTTTAAGTATAAAAGTAAATATTTTTTGTAGGGCGAGTAGGTACTCACAACTACAAATATTAGAAAAAAAAAAAAAAAAACAAAAATCATCAGTGACTTACATTTTGACGATGACCTATTATCTACGCGAAATTCACTTTTATGGTTTCGAATTTAAAGGTCAAATTCGCATGATCTCCTTAAATCTATTAATTATATTTTAATTGCAAGTATTGCAACAGCATAAATCAAAAACCTTCTAACTAAACCACGGAGTCTGTGGCATTACCTCCTAACTTCCTTAGGACATGTGTTAACTTCGACAGCTAGAAGTTCGATTAATCAATTTAACTTGTCGAAAAATTAAAAGTTTTTTGTCACTTTGTATAAATTGCTGGTTTCGGCAATTAGTATTTCTTCTCACTTCCCCGTTGATTTATGAAAAACAGGACCTTACTAAATGATAAATGATTTATTTTTCTGTAAGTAGGTTTGTACAAACACTTTTACATGTCAATCATATTTTTTTAAACTAGATGAGGTCGGCGTTTCCTATCTGACTACTCTGAGAAGAAAGGCCGAAACAAACTCAGAGGTCACAGTCTCTTTTAAAGTCCAGACATAATCTTGGTCAGATAATGTGAAGACCATGTAGATTGGTGTCTGAAATGGTCTTTTGAGTAAAGAACCACACAGATTGAGCGGACCTGTCCAGTCAGTGCACGCATTTGTCAAAAATCGTGTAGCTCAACTCAAAACGTGAGGAGCCTTACGATTCGACGAACAATACCAATGAAAGGATATTTGGGTAGGCCGCATAAATGCCTCCCAAGTAATTAAGATTATTCCTGCATCTCGTTGTAAACAGATTGTTTATAAATTGGTAATGAATCCCAATATTTGCCGGCCGATTAATCAATGGTCGGTTAGCGACGATAGCAATGCAATAAGCGCTCGGCGTACGAAGCAATTACTATCCAATTATGACATTTAATTAGTGTCGTATTGTTATTAATTTATACGAAAGAGCTTAAAAATTGCTTATAGGAGCAAATGGAATAAAAGTCGGGTATAAAAAAAGAATTGTGCCTTATTGAAGTTTGTTTTATCCCCGTTGGGGTCGCACAGAATAAATCACATCTACCTAGCCTTTTCTCAACTATGTTGGGGTCGGCTTCCAGTCTAACCGGATGCAGCTGAATACCAGTATTTTACATGGAGTGACTGCCTATCTGACCTCCACAACCCAGTTACTGGGTAATACGATACCGCTTGGTAAGACTGGTTGTCAGACTTTCGGGCTTCTGACGACCCGTAACGACTGTCAAAGATCCACGGATGACAGCCGGGACAAACGGCTTAACATGCTTTCCGAGGCACGGGGGGGTCTTGGTATGTAAAGATGGTCACCCATCCACGGAACAATCGCGGCAAGCATAGCTTAACCTGATCGATCGACCCGTGCGGCAGTTAATACTTAGCCACAAGCCCCGACGTTCCACAGAATAAATAATGAGAAATGTTTAAGTGATCCTCAAAAAACTTAGTGATCTTCGAATGTTTTCAGATTTTTTCCTGTACCTACTTGTGTTACATGATATTGCTTCTTGCCAAATTTCATGATTCTAGGTCAACGGGTAAGTACCCTATAGGTTTTGATTCCCTTGCGAGTGTCAAAATATGCGGCATAAACGAAACATAAACGCCCTTATCTTTTGATTGCGTTGACTTAGATGTTTGGTATTTTCACTGCTTCAAGGGATTGTAGCCTTAAGTATTTCATATTAATTTCAACTTGATAACTTCACGCGTTCTTGAGAAAAAGGGTTTTGACAGACGGACAACGAAGTGATCTTAAAAGGGTTCCATTTTTCCTTTTTAGGTATGGAACTCTAAAAATGAGCCTCGTTTTAACTTTCAGGCCTTTTCTCGCAGTAACTAAGCTAGGGAACCCCAACCAAACGGGTTTGGCTATTCATTATAGTATCTGTAGGAACCCAAAACATGAATGATTTAAGATTCACAAAAAGACGCGCAATCATTTTATTAGAGTGTTAAATAATATTTTTAGTAGAGCAAAATGGGAATAATTCGAGACCCTATTAATAACATGCCATAAATAATTAATCAGTTATTTCCCATTAGGTTTGATAAATTAAATTAATAGTAAAGTGTCGCAAAATAGACTCGAGATGGAGACATTTTTCTCTAAAGCGATTTAACACATTGAACGCCGTGGTGGTCACCAGTGAGCAACAGTAATTATTTTGTTAATTCTTTGGTTAGTAATAATAAATAATTATTTAGACTATTTTGTACCGTATGAGCCAGTGAAATACAATGTGTAAAATTTGTCGAAATCGCGAATCGGCGTCAGCTCAGATAGAAAGTATAGTGTGGTCGCCGGTGACCACCACGGCGTTCAATGTGTTAATTGTGGATGTTTTAAAAATGTCTTTCCAAAAACGACGGTGTTAATAGGTCTATCTAAAGAACGTTTAATTGCTAAAATGCGTTTATTAATAACACTTTTTGATTACCAGATTTTAGCAAGTTTTAATTGTTCGATAACTTTTTTATGAATAACCGTTAGTCAAAATCAAAATCAAAATCAAAAGTAATTTATTCAAACTAGGCTGAGAATCAGCACTTTTCGAACGTCAAAGTATTTAGTAATCTGCTTATTGTGTGATGGAAAACACTGATGACATAGATGAATCTATAAGAACAAATAGATTAATTGAGATAGATAAATGTAACTATTCATCGAATCACAAAGGTGTAGACCCACATTTTTCATTTACCCCAAAATGAGATAAGTAGACAAAAATTTCTCAAAAAAAAAAGACAATTATAAGCAGTGAATTAACAATTAATTTATTTTATGCTATGACACTCCTCTAAGCATAAGCATCAAGTTTGATTGTGCTATCTATACCTACTAATAATAAAGGTGAAGAGTTCCGATTCTTGAGAAAGACTATAGGTTATTTAACACCACGCTACAACCCTTAAGAGCCGAGCAGACTGGAAAAAGTCAGAAAGATAGCTAAGTGAAAACGAGGTAATAGCGCGGGCGGACGATGCGATGCGACGGGGTGGGACGGGAGAGCAATAAATTTCACGCAGACAAAATCGCGGGCCGAAGCTTGTCACTACATAGTATAAAACAAAGTGGCTTCCCGCTGTCTGTCCCTATGTATGCTTAGATCTTTAAAATTACGCAACGGATTTTGATGCGGTTTATTTAATAGATAGAGTGATTCAAGAGGAAGGTTTATATGTATAATACATACATAATATAGTAGAGAAACACTGATCATTTTAGAGGTTTCTAATGTGATGTCGTAAACAAACACATTTTTTTGCGCTTACATTGCAAACGCTGGCTTAACCCTACGAGATAAATCATAATAATGTACTACAGTATTGTACACCTTAAAAAGGTCTACAAAAAAGTCCGTGATGGCATATGTCTATCTCTTAGGGATATCCCACAATAACAATTTTTTATCCTATACTTTTTATGAGAAATAATGGCTCTAAAATGATCAGTGACTACTATATTATGCATGTATTACATACATATAAACCTTCCTCTTGAATCATTCTATCTATTAAAAAAAACCGCATCAAAATCCGTTGTGGAGTTTTAAAGTTCTAAGCATACATAGAGACAGACAGACAGCAGGAAGCGACTTTGTTTTATACTATGTAGTGATAGTGATCAGCATTGCACCCGTGCGAAGCCGGGGTGGGTCGCTAGTAATTCATAAACCACGAAATGTCGTTACAGCCTATTTGATCTCACAACTCCTTAAATAAGTTCCGGCGATCGCAATCCAATTACTAAAGAGAGTATGATTAATGTACACCGCTAAGAAATGATTGATTGCGTTTTCTAATTTCCTCCTTACATACTCTTTACAACAATAAAATAATAATCCCATCTGTTGCTAGCTTCTCTTTCCCCTTAGAGGCTCTTTACATTAGTAAGAAAGTGATTTATTTATTTTAACATAAAACGGCAAGGCTAATTACATTCGTTAAAGATAACACATAAGTATAATAAGGAAAAATATAAAAGTACTCAACAGTCATACGTTCATCTCACAATACTCCAAACATACTAACAAGATTTCTTCCATTCATCTGCGAATACATCACAGTCGGGCTTGGCGTTCAAGAGAACGTTGAGCGCAGAGAGTGTGTGAGGGACAGTAGACTGAGCTCGAGCGACGGTTCGACTCCCTTTCGACATGATGTGTTTTTTTTTCTACGTCTCGTACACTTCAATCAATCTCCCTGGACGTTTTCCAACAATGTTGGGGTCAGCTTCCAGTCTAACCGAATGCAGCTGAATATATTTTACATGGAGCGACTGCCTATCTATCCTAGCATCCCGTAGACTTGATTGTACTGAAACTACATAATATGACGCGGCGTTAGCGTTGCGTTTGCAACTAGCCTATACTGCCGTCTCACTGCTAGGTAAAGGCCTCCCTCTTCTTTTTCCACTCACTTTAGCCCTCTGCTATTGTGAGCCAGGCCATGTGGTAGGAGTGGAGTTTGTCCCTCCATCTTCGTTTGTTCGGCTGTGTATACGTTTAACGAATGCCTAAACTGAACCAACGCTTAATGAAAAGGCACTCTAAGAAGGAAAGGCCATGAATGATGTTCTCTTTATCTTCGTACCTCCCATAACAACCTAACAAGTTATAATCACCACGTATTGCAGGTCGACTACTGATCACAAGCTAGTTATTAGTTCCCAGAGGATGGTGCTGTCTAATCCCTTTACGACACCAAAGGGGCGGAGAGTACTTAGTACGGGACCAAGCGGTATTACCGAACACTTCGCATTAATTACTGTACTTCAAACTTCGACTCACATACCGGAGTTGAAGATGGTGAATGGGTAGAGCTGGAAAGCGGAAATGGAAAGATTATGAGAATTATAAAAATTCTTTACTTCACCGAAAGCCTGATTTTCTAATGATAATAATATATTCTTTATTTCAGACTACAAGTACTCACAATCCTTAGAGTATTAGTAACAAAGACTTAGAAACTTTATTTGTAAACTTTTACAAACTAAAACAAGCAAAAATGACGTGGGCCAACCCACATTGGCACGTGCCTCCGTATCCAGTGCCTTATAAAAGGACTGTCCATTTTGTATAATAAAGGTTTTCAGGATGCTGTATTTGCTGTGTATTATGACTACAAATATACAGAATTAGTTATAGTAAGTATATGGGAAACCCGAAACACGTGTCTAGTATTTTTATGTAAAAAATATATGTACAAAATTTCAAAACTGTATCATGAAAAATCACGAAGTTATAAGCTTGTTATGTTACCTGATTGTCCGTACAAAAACATGGTTACGCGTCGCCACCGCGCCCCCCACGGCCCCGGCGCCCCCACTGGCCGTGACCTGTGTTGTGCGCATATGATTGCGGATATGTGCTTAGTGTCGCTCGGTGTCCAACTTGTAACCTTTTTCTAAATATTTTTGTGACAAAATATAATATGGTGTGAAAATTATTAGAATCGATTCAGTTACTTATTCAGAACAAACTATATTCAGGCTTACAATATACTAAAACTAATGTTCAACTTCAACCGGCAAAAGAATATGCTTTGCCGGTCAAAGTTTCTTAAAAAAAAACAAAACAAATACAAAAAAAAAAACAAAACATATATAAGTTTTGTGGTAAAATACGTCACTGTTATTGTAAACCTACATGTCATTACACATGTTAGTTTCCAGAATTCCCGAAAGCCCGACTAGTTTTGAACTCGTGAAAGGGATTCCTTCTGTTTTCATAATAGTGAGTATGAAAACGGAATGCCTGTTGCCAATTAGCCAGCCGAAATCCTTTGTCTGTTACTGACTGCGAATAATATACACAACACATTTTCCGAAGAGGAACCATTCCAAGCACAAGGAACGCAGAACCTTTCTATAACCTTACATCATACTGTTATCCGTCAGTCAGGATGACACATTAAAATTCTCGGTTTTTTTTTCAATTTGTATGTACCTACTTATTTTGAAAAATTCATTGTGTTTCAAAAATTCGCAAAGAAAGTGAGCAATATAATAATAATAATAAGTTTATTAACACAAAAACCTTAATATACAAAGCTCATACAATACACATAGGAACATTAAACTTTGGGAAACAAAGGTTGCATAAATCATCATCTGCCTAGCCTTTTCCCCACTATTTTGGGGTCGGCTTCCAATCTAACCGGATGCAGCTGAATACCAGTATTTTATAATACATGGAGCAATTGCCTATCTGACCTCCACAACCCAGTTACTGGGTAATACGTTACATCTTGGTAAGACTGGTTGTCAGACATTCGGGCTACTGACGACCCGTAACGACTGTCAAAGATCCACGAATGACAGCCGGGATCAACGGCTTAACGTGCTTTCCGAGACACGGACGGGTCTTGGTATGTGAAGATGGTCACTCATACACAGACCAACCGCGGCAAGCAAAGGTTACATAAATATAATAATAATATAATATGAAAGGAGTGATGGGCAATGGGGAAATGTCTTGACGATGCGTGAGCGTGCGTCATCCATCGCCGACCGTTCGATGTCCACCGCGCACAGGATGGATGGAAAGCAGCACATGACGTCATTTTTTGCTCCGTTGGTGTAATTGCTAAAAGGAGTTCCAGTGTGAGGATAAATAAATAAATAAAATAAATAACACAACACACAGCAATTGAACACCCAGTAAATTGAAACTTAATTATGGAAGGATTTCACCAATGTAACTGAACGCGATCTGCCCATTTAAAGAGCTGTCATTGTCACCATTGTTGTGCAGTTTTGACACTGACAGCTCTTGAGCGTGTTTTACAGTCCGTTTACAGTAATTTCACCTCTGACAGCAGCAACCTAATAACATCCTTATTGTAACTTGAACAAAGAAGACAATTATTTTGACAGACTTATCAGTGGCAGTAACCCAACAACAACTTTATTAGAATGAGAATAAAGATCACTGTAATTTGGATAAGGATGCAAAATCAGAGGTAAAATTTATTTATTTATCCTCCTACTGGAACGCCATACAGCAATTACACCAACGGAGCAAAAAATTACTTAATGTGCTGCTTCCCATCCATCCTGTGCGTGGTGGACATCGAACGGGCGGCGATGGAACACGCACGCTCACACAGCGTTAGCTCAATAGTGCCATTACTCCATCCAAATCGCGCACATTCTTTGCGATTTTTTTGAGATACAATTAATTTTTCAAAATAAAAGTATTAAAATTGTAAAAACGGAAAATTTTGGTGTGTCGTCCTGATTGACAGATGTCAGATGAAAAAAAATAAAAGTAATGTGTGAAGTGAACGAACTGTCGAAGTCCTCATCGCGTTCAGATTCATTGGTGAAATCCGCACTAAGTTTGAAACTTTGTAACCACTAAATAGGGGTAAAGCAATTACGAGATGACTTATGCTTGACAGCAGCAGTTTGTGATTACCGGTTCCCTATATCTGGCAGAATCTTGATGCTCCGAAATTTATTTACTTGGTATAATCTTCTTTAAACGAATATTTTTAAAGCATAAAAATTATTTAATATCATTTTATGTTTGGTCGAATGTTTATATATCCGAATTTACAATGGCATACTTTGAAGATAGTAGAATTTTATTTGGCAAAATTAACTTTGACAAAGTTAACGCTTTGAGCGGAACATATGGATATTCAAATGTTTGTTGCGCGGCGCACTAATTTCTCATACAAAATAAATGACGTTGCGAATGTATGCGTAATTAGAATAAAAGTGTGTGAGTAGCCTTATAAAATGTACAAAAAAAACTAACGTGGAGTGGCGCTAGTAGTCCGAAAATTTAAACTGATACGGCGCGATGACGTAACTCGGTATAATCCGCAACCGTTTATGCACGTTCTTTAAAGAAAGACATATGTTTTACAGACGTGATTAAACGTTGTGTCAAATAGCGTTTATCAAATTTTAAGTATTATAACGTTGCTCCGCTCAAAGTGTTAACATTCCACATAATTTCGTTTAGCATAACGTTTATTTAGTATTTTAGAGCGACGATTACGATTTGGTATAATTTCACTTTATGAAGATGGTAGAATTTCATTTGAAATAATTTTACTAGGCATATTGGCATTTCTATTAAATAGCATTTTTAACCTTAAATTAAAATTTTGTTTTAAAAAGCCAATATGTTGGGCTACTAAAGTTAGTGACAGAAACGAATCGCTGCAAAACCGACTCCACGTAGTCTTGTCTGCCCTATCCCTAGAGTGTAATTTTTTATTTAAATATTTCTTTTACCATTTATGTACACACATATTATATGAACATACAAGAAAAAAACAGAACAGAAAAATAGGTACAAAGGCAATCCCGCGTAGGCGCGGACGGGCGAGGCGGCCCGCGATCTGAGGAGCAAGTGGTGAGCGTTAAAACCATCTGCGACGATAAGCTCGCGTGGGACCGCCGGAGCCCCGCAGTGCCGGAGCCGTGACAGAAACTATGCCTGCTGCATGTTGCATCCTTGCTTGAATGCTGCATGCTGGCTTGCATGCATGGCTGTATGCTCCCGTAGCACCACCCCTTCAACCGCTTCTGTGCTCCTCAGCGGATCCCTGCGCCCTTCACCAGGTCATCGCTGTAACGCTCGGAATAAATTATACGTAAGAAAAAAAAAAACTCACCAAAAGAACAACATTATTCCTGAACCTTTGACCTTAAGAATACACATATTATAGGAAAGTAGGAAATAGGGTTAATAGGCCGACCAATTGATTTAATAGAGGGTAAAACATTATTGCTACTTAAGAACACCTGCTTGAAGGCAAACGGCATTTGTAAAGACCTCGTAAGACCGTTTGCGAACCTTAATAGAATATTTCTTTTATAATGTTATCTTAGGTTTTACGAAGTAAGTACGTAATCCGTATTTGAAAGGCTCATTTAAGTGAAAAGTTTTTGTGGAATGGAAATATATCTGGAGGTTTAGTAGCCTTGATATAAAAATAGAACATCTATTGCTTTCGGTAGAGTTTTATGTGGAAATTATCGAGTATATTGGATAAACCAAATTGTTATCATCAAGATTGTATATTCAAATAAATAAATGATATATTGTGTAACAAACAAAAACTATGTCTAGAACTACACATGAAATCAAATAAAACAAGGAACTACATAAAGTTCGTAGCCAGCTACTAGATGTCTACGACGTACGTGACGTCACAGCTACGGTAGCTACGTGGTTGCAGCCAATGACACGCTTGCTACGCACAGATATAACCATAGGCTGCTAGCATAAAGTTACAGGTGATCTACACTTATGTCCGTTAGTGATACGGAGTACGTTGGGGGCCCATTATGACTTGACAGTAGTCCCCACTCCCGATGGGTTTTTACCCGTCCTAAAACGAAGAACTTACAGAGTATGCCCCCAGGTTTCCAATACGGACAAGTCGGAACTGATTGGTTCCGATCGGTGTGGGTAAAATATTAGACATCGTCTGATTTAAAATAAAATGCCCCTCAACTGTTTGTTGCATACACATTCCAAATGTTTGTATTGAAATTTTGTGAAGGGGCATGCAATTTTATGTTAGACGATAACTACCATACTGTTTGTATGGTAGAAATCGTCATTTGTACTTACTGTACTTTTTCATATCAGGCACTCATGGGTTGATATGCACGTATCAGTACATACCTACACCCTAATTGCGTATCTCATTATCAATCATAATCTAAATAATTTTAAAGGATATTGCAGATAATATTGATATTGATGGTTTTGCCGCAATTATTAGAAATAGATGTGCATCCCTGATGACTCGTATTCGCGGTAGCACCAACAGTATTCTCAGTGTGTTCGCAGATCGGTGGGATTCCCCGATGCTGAGGAGGTGGATGCGGCTCCACGCTGAATCGTAATTGTGTATTTTTATCTGTGTCTGTAACCTACTAACACTAGAAGTTAAGAAAAATTGTTACTAACCAAATGGACTCCGGTCTGAAATAAAAACTTTTCTATTCTATTCTATTCTATTGCTGATTGCTTCATATGTTCGGAAAAAGTATCTGCTTAGCAACGTAAATAACGCAATGAATGTTGTTGGGCTGTCAAAATGAAAACATTGCTACTGTCAGTCTGTTACGCAATCACCCCGCGGTACCAACAAATCAGGACCGGAGTACGTGTGTCTTTATGTAAGTACCCTTAGGCGATACATTATTGGTGGGCTTAAAACGTGTTAAAAGTCTAATTAAATTAATTATTTATTATTATGAGAAATATTCTTTACAATGTGTTAAATGTGTACACATATTCGCAACACCACACTCCGCTTCAAAACACAGATTACTGAAATTGCTTAAAAAGCCGCTAAGCTGAAGTGTGACTCGGCTGGCCGTCTGCCGTCTGCCGTATGCCCAATGAGCTGTGGGCCAAAATAACTACCGCATGGAGCCCTGATACAGCTAGAAGGCGTCGCGGTAGACCCCGCAGAAGATTACCGGACGAGCTGGACAAAAAAAACGACCGGTGGTCCATTTTAACCCTGGATCGAAAAATCTGGAAGTCATGGGGAGAGGCCTTTGCCCAGCCGTGGGATGTAGCAAGCTAGCAGTAATAGTAAATGTGTACACGACACGTGTCGTCTATTCATAAAAAAAGCAAAAATACTTGTCGGATATTATCCAATAAAAGTTTATCCTTAGGGCCGGTTTTTTAATCCGTAGTTAAGTCCTATTTTTAACAATTGGTTGAGTTAACTACGGATAAAAAAAACCGGCCCTTGGTAACGATTAGTTAGAATTGAGTACTAACTAACTAATTAATGTGTTTACTCGAGCGGTAACTAAATCTCAGTAGAAGTTAGTGTCTTATTCCAGATTAGAAGAAGTTCTTTAGTAACAAATACTAAAGAAATAAAAAATAAAATAAAAATACAAATACTTTCGATAAGTAAAATGTATACCAGTACCAAAACTAATAACTTTCCGAAACTAAAGTTATTTTTGATTAATGTTTTTTTGGAAGTCCGTTGTTTTTTTTTTTTGTAATAACGTTTTAATTTTTCCTTTCTAGTTGTGGTACCTACCCACACAAATTCGTATACCTTCACTTGCTAAGTAAATAAAAGTGACAGGAAGTTATTACAACATCATCAACATACACTAAGTAGAAAAAATACGTATTATTGAAGCTAACTCTAAAACCACTCAAACTGGACCAATTTTATATGGGACCACTCTATAAGTATAACCTTTCAAACAAAAGAAGGATTTTCAAATCGGTTCATAAGCTACAGAGTTTAAGGAAACAAACCTAAAACACCCTTAGTTCCACCTCTTCGCCTATAGCCCGCATGTGCATAGTCTGACGTCCACGCAGACTCAATATCGACGTTTGTGAGACGTAATTAGTATTAGTATTTAATATAATTATCTAGAATATAAGCACATTGAGTCTATAAAATTAAATGTATAATTACAAAGAGCATTTTGCATCTGGTGTTTGCCTGTAATTGGTTGTGCAGGCACAATTATTTGTGTGTTACTATCTCTATAATATCTGTAGGAGCTGTTGGTGAACCTTAATCAAATAAATAAATAAACATAAAAAAATTGGTCGGTTAAAAAAGGGATTTTGGCATAATAAAGTCTGTCGCAAAATTATTATGGTACACTAACTTGGTTCACTGTGCGGCAGTTGTTATTTAGCCACGGGCCCCTCAAAAAAAAAAGTATATTTTAAGAATATTTTTATTACATTATCTCATGAAATATTTATCTCATTTCGTGTTTGACGTCCACTGCCTTAGAAGACCCCATCCATCTTAATTTTTTCGAAACACCCCTCTGCAATGATTTACGAGTACAAACTCAACTCGAAAAGTTCAACAAATCGGTATCTGAATAAGTAATTGATTACCACGAATACAATTAAAGATTAATTGAATTATTGATGGGATCCTACTTCATCAATTATTTACGATGCCTTCAACTAGGGTAAAACTTTGTTAGACACAGAATCTATCGTGACTACTTGTATCTCTGCAGACATGACTGTTGAGCTTGAGGTCCTGGGTAAGAAAAGCTCTACTAGATTGAATGACCTGACGATTTGACAGTTGTTCTTACTCCTGATTTTTTAAATGTTTTTGGCCCGCCCGAAAAAGTTAATCGGAGTTGGGTTCATTCCAAAGATTAGAACTTCCTTCTGTCTGGCCCGTATCTTCATTGACGGACTAAGGGAGTATATAGGCTCCCAAGTCCGCCCTTTTGTAAGTTTTTCCTCTAGGAATTTCATTTCTCAGTGGCGATTTATAGTGTGTATTTGCCCTGTGAATGGCAATACCATTTATTCAAACACAAAAAGCAAAATGTGAGTGTACGAGTACACGCTTGCCTACTTCAAAAATACAGACGTGATGCTATGGTATTAAGTTTTTTTGAACTTATTATATTACTAGCGACCCGCCCCGGCTTCGCACGGGTGCAATGGAGAAACACTGATAATTTTAGAGCCATTATTTCTCGTAAAATGTATACGATAAAAAATGGTTATTGTGGGTTATCCCTAAGAGATAGATATATACCATCGTAGACTTTTTTGTAGACCTTTTTAAGGTGTACAATACTGTAGTACATTATTTTGATCTATCTCGACGGGTTCAGCCAGCGTTTACAATGTAAGCGCAAAAAAATGTGTTTATTTACGACATCACATTAGAAACCTCTAAAATTATCAGTGTTTCTCTACTATATTATGCAAGTATTATACATATAAACCTTCCTCTTGAATCACTTTATCTATTAAAAAAAACCGCATCAAAATCCGTTGCGGAGTTTTAAAGATCTAAGCATAAATATAGGGACAAACAGGCAGGGAAGCGACTTTGTTTTATACTATGTAGTGATAGTGATTATTATTGGGGCTCGTGACTAAATAATAACAGCCGCACGTGGCGATCGAAGGATAAGCTACGCTTGCCGCGGTCGGTTGGTCAATGGGTGACCATTACATATCATAGCCTCCGTGCCTCGCGAGAGGTTGGTCCCGGCTGTCATTCGTAGATCATCGACAGTCGTTACGGGTAGTCAGAAGCCTGACAAACAGTCTTACCAAGAGGTATCGTGTTAGCTAGTGGTTGTGGAGGTCAGATGTGCAGTCGCTCCATGTAAAGTTCTGGTGCATCTGGTTAGACTGGAAGCTGAACGCAACATAGTCATAGTTGGAAAAAGGCTACGCATAGTGATTGAACTTTTTGTGATCTTCCAAGTATTGTTTTATTATCAATTTCCGATAAAAGTCCCAAAATAGAATCACAGTGGTCTTATTGAGGTATTTTTTCACGTGGTTTTGTAAATCAGTGTTTTCCCATGTATAGGTTCTTGTCTGAAACTCCCGTTTTTCGCAGAAACGTTTCTTTTCTGCCGTGGCCTGTGTGCGGAGTTTCCAATAGAAAAATGTCACCGCCAGTGAAATCCAACTAGGAAGTCTTATAGATATGTTCTCACCTATTGTTGCTTTGATTTATTGAAGCAAATAACCTTTATTGGGTTTCTGAGTCTTGCATTTGGGTGGTATGCCAAAGGTCAAATGCTGTGCTGCTGGAGAGTTTGTTGCGCCACTTCTTTTTCCCAGCAAAAGCACTAGGAAGTGGTGAAGTGCGGGCGTTTTGGAGGACTGTATTATGTAATTTTGACGTTTGAAAAGTGCTGATTCTCAGCCCTATTAATAAATGCCTTTTGGTTTTAAAATATTTTTGTCCTATGTAACTTTGATCAAATAAATTTGATGACTCAATGCAGACTGACAAAGTTACAAAAATAAAATATATATGTCAACCAAAGATAATAATTGGACAGATATATTTGTCGAGTAGATTACCACCCCTAGATTGATCAAAACCAGTTTTTATTTCAAATAGGTTCTGTATTCCTTTCAAACTTAATCTTTCAATGAATAATAAAGTCGTATTATGAAAATCGACTAAAAGTACATCAATAGCAATATTTACTTGATAAGCTGAAACACTAGGTTTTAATAAATATTTTTTTTTAATAATAATACTTCAATCGGGACTTCACGTAATCACCTTACGTTGTTTTTAGTCCATAGATGGAAAAAAACAATGACTATGATTGCTAAGTGAATAAGTTGAAAAAACACGACGTCAAAGAAAAAATAAAAAGGGAAATCTACCTAGATAATAAGTTTCCAAGATAAGTGAAAACCTAAGTTTCCAAGTCACAAAAATTTTATTTCCACTAAGTTTCAACAAAAACGAGTCGTGAAACCAGATATTCTCGAAATTTCCACTGCTTTTCCATTCCCATTCAGTTTTCAAGTGAAGTGGACGTCATAAGAATCCCGTGTCCCACAGAAATGGTTCTCCGATAGTATTCCTTACTATATTTCTTTTGAGATATACTCGTATCCGGCTGCAATACGGTCACGTAGAATCTTGGTGGGCGTATCCATACTCGGTGTCACGGAGGAGACAGTAATCAGAGAGATATACATAATATCTACTGGCATCGCCCCGCAGTTTTACCCCCATAAGTCTCGATTCCGTAAGAATATCGGGATAAAACGTATCTTATGTATTAATTCTGATTATATCTGTAAACTATCTGTATGCCAAATTTCATCCTAACCCGTTCAGTAGTTTTTGCGTGAAAGAGTAAAAAACATCCATTCATCCTCACAAACTTTTACTTTTATAATATTATAGTGTGATTAGTAGGACTACCTATTATTTTACCCTAAGTAATTATCTCTACAGCCGGCTAAAACCTTCTCAGCATCATCAATCTCCTTATCCCAATTCATTTGGGGTCGGCGCAACTTGTATTTTTCCTCCATAGTCAATTAGTCATCATATCGGTAGTCACTCCTATTTTAGCCATATCATCTTTCAAAAAGTCCATCCACCGTTTCTTGTCTTCCCCTACTCGTATAGCCATGCAATCCACATTCATACTCAAAATTTTCCTGACGACATTTTTCTAGTTAAGCTATTCTCAGATAAAGCATTAATGACCACGCTTGCTCGGTACGAGTTGTTTAAAATCTAGGTTCTCTCATTAATATGTATTAGATATTTAATCGTCAATCAGAATCAGTGGTAAGAAGTCAGACTAATGTGCATAGTTAAATGTAACTAAATGGAACGAACTCCGCAACCAAACTTGCTGACTGGTAATATTTTTGGCCATGATATAAGCTATTATTTTGTAACTTGTGTTGACACGCAGTAACATTAGGAAGACAAATATTATGTCAATGAAATTGAATGGAACAGTCTACTAGCATAATATTTAGTTTTCAAAAGACTTTTTAGTAAATTCCCGTTGTTGTCGAGTACTTACATGAACGAAGTTTAAAGCAAAGTGAATCGTAAGCGAGAAACTATATTATTCCATTTGCTACCTATTCCATGTCAAACCGTACGCTATACAAGGTATAAAACTTAGCCGCGTTCTGTTATGACATTTATCCGATTTCCCTTTGTGACCGCGCACGACTCTATTAGAATTGGTGCACAATTATTGTATCAAAGCGTTTCGTATACAGACCATCGTCAGTTTTCACGCTTTTCGGTTCGCCGGGATAATGCGATCACAGTACGGCGCCGTTGTGCCTCCAGCCGTATTGGTTTTGCAAATTATTGATTGGTCCTATCGTACTGCTGATACATCCAACATTTAGTATTAATTGCTAACTACAAACATTTTGCGCTTTAATTATAACATAATAATAATTATTCTTCATTATAAATTGTCAGCGAATTTGAGTTTATAATAATTCTCTGTTATTATTGTTTGTTAGTATGATATTCGTTATTCATTTATGCGTGACGTGTTTGTGGTAGTTATAGCGAACCAGTGGCCAATGCCTGAATAACAGGACGTATCTGTTTTTAATGTGATGAAATTAGTAAGTGGACTACTGGATAATTGTTAGGAATTATGCGAGCTTGCCAACCGTAATTTACATATACAGGGTGAAATTGAACACATGCGACAAATCGAAATGGGAGATTGTACTCATCATTATGAACAACTTTTACCATGGGACCAAACCTGAAGTTGCGAAAAAAAAATCAGCTGTTCCCTACATTTTGACGAGTTATGCGAACATAAATGTAGGGAACAGCTGATTTTTTTTTTCGCGATTTCAGGTTTTATCTCGTAGTAAAAGTTGTTCACAATGATGAGTACAATCTCTCATTTCGATTTGTCGCATGTTTTCAATTTCAACCTGTATAATAAATTCTCACGCTTTTTCCATAGACAGAAACGGCACTTATATAAATTTGCCTCCATCTCCGTTGGGTCTGTGGTCGGTGGGTGTGAAAAGCTACTGGTATGTAGATGCTAATGAAGGATGATCTTGCGATCTCCCTGAAGCGCAAAGTCATCGCCATGTGTATCCTGCCCATCCTAACCTACGGTGTTCAGATCTGGTCACTCACCACAATCGCAAAATTTCCGCCTTGGAGTTTGCCAAAGAGCGATGGAACGCAGCATTCTGGGTGTAAAAAGACGGGACAGAATTCGGAATACCACGCTGCGTTCAGATACGTGAAATATGTAGGAAAGAAGACTGCCAGGCTCAAATAGGATTGGGTGGGTCACATCAGTCGCACGCACGATGACCGCTAGGCAAAAGTCTCCACACAATATAATAATAATATTCCATAACTCTCACACAACGCCATCTAGTCCCAAACTAAGCAGACCTTGTGCTATGAGTACTAGACAACTGATAAACATACATATATATTTCTAAATACGTACATATTATAGACAAATTACACCCAGACAAAAAACAAATGATCGTGCTCATCACACAAACATTTGTCCTAGGTGGGAATCGAACCCACGACCTTGTGCATAGCGGTCAGGGCCACTGACCACTAGAGCAACAGGCCTTTCAAATGGGTGCCTGTAGATGGACGGCGCCGCAGAGGCCGGCCCAAAAGACATGGCGAGATGACCTGGACGCGTACCACGAGGGCTGCTTCGAGGTTGTAGGGAAAAGGTTTCCTGGAAAGATTTGGGGGAGACCTTTGTCCAGCAGTGGAGTAAAAAAAAACATTGTTGGAAGGACATCACCAATATCGTCGGCTTATCTGCGTATTCCTATCTACTACCTACTTAGAGCCATAAGATACAAGCGGCGCTTAGCTTGTGGCTCACGGAATCCGTCACATTGTATTTTTACTTTTTGATGAATAAACTTTATTATTATTATTTTTATATTTTTACATATCTCGGGACCATGAGGTCCCGGTCCTTTGGAAGGCGTACGAGGAGCCAAAGCCAACTTGCACAGGCCCCTTAGAAAATTTTAACGAAATGCGGCACCAACCGACGATTATCCCTGTATGCACTATGCAAGTTCACACACTTTTTTTTTCTCGGGGTAGAAAATCCTCATGGATGTCCGGTGCTTTGGGGCGGGGGCGAGGTCTGTCAGACTTTAACTGATTAAAAACCACCCCGGTGTTCCATCTCACACCTACGCTGGCGGTCGCGGTAACGTACGAAACTTCCGCAACCCAGGGGGGGAGTGAGATGTTAAACTATCCCTGCGACGTCTAATAGGGGCGCGCGTGGAACACTACGCGCCGCCGCCTCGGTTCCTGATGTGTGGGGGGCGATGGACATCCCCGAGTCCGTTGCCAATGGACCCATTTAGGGTAGCTGGAAGAGGACATTTTCCGCCCTCCGCCGACACCGGTGCGCCAGCTGCGGGCCGGGTGAGGGGACGAAATCTCCCTCTCCCTTTCTGCAGCCTCCTTCTGCGAGACGATCGTTTCGAAGAAGGAAACCACCGCATGCAAGTGCACCCAAGGACAACCCCCGATTGATGTAGTTATTATTATGACTTAATTTCCTTTCTTCAGATCCAGACTTTTAGACTGTTTAAGGAACAAACTAAAAGGTTACATATTTTTGAACAACTACGTTCTGCCCGTGACTTTGTACGCCTGTAATTTCTTGTTCCCCCGCCCTACCCCGTCGCATCGCATCGCCTGCCCGCGTTGTTACGTTAGCGTTCTTTCTGACTTGTTACTTTTTGCTCTATTCCTAAGGGTCTTAGTGTGATGTTAAAAGCAACAATATTTTTTCAAATCCGACTGGTCCAGAGATTAGCGCGTTCAAACAAACATACAAACTCTTCGGCTTTATTATTATTATTAGAATAGATTCCTATCTACTTAATTTCCTTTCGTCAGACCCAGACCAGTGGACTGTTAAAGAAACTAAAAGGTTAGATATTTATTTACACTTAAATGAACATTCATCGAGACACATAAATCTTGACTCTAGTCTAAATAACGTCACTCCTGACAGGAGAATTTGAAACGCGTTCAAATAGCGTCTCGTCACCCGCGGATTGTTTGCATTCATTACTTCAAATAGTTTTCTAATTCACGACTATTTACTTTGGAAAGTTATTTAGACTATCGCTTTATTAAAATTCTTAAACTTCGGACGAGACTGTTGTAAGTTATAATGATTCATCTTAAATACAATTTTCAAGATAGTTACCAATCTTGCATGCTTACCCATGATGTATCTTAACTTGGAAAAGAATAGTAGTTTATGAAACTATAAATAATAATGAAAACTGTTACTTATCAGTGGTCACGCGAGTATTTTATTACATTGTTATGTGCAGTGGCTGCACCGTTGGTGTCGTGGTCGCAAGTACGACTGCTAAGCGTGGGCTCCTGGGTTCGATTCCCGGGTCGGGCAAATTGTTATTCGGTTTTTCCATTAATAATTTCTTAGTAACAGACCGTAGTTTGAAAGGTGGCGGTGCGATACCCTCCGTGCCTCAAAAAGCACGTAAAGCCGTTGGTCCTGCACCTGATCTCTCTCTGGTCGTATCGGATTGCCGTCCCATTGGACTATGAGAGTGAGGGAAGATGGAGTGCACCTGTGTCTACGCACAAACTTGTGCACTATAATATCTCCCGCGCCGAAGGCTGGTCTCTGTTGAGATGGGTCGCCATGGCCGCAATTCAGTCTGGAAGACTTTATTTCTTTAAGTGCAGTGGCATATTACCTATAATGGGACTACAATTTTTTAAATTATTGTTGTTTTTTTTTTATTACTACGAGTTTATGTATTTTTTTGTCTCCTTTACTCTTTCACACGCTGTCTACATCTCTCTATCTAATGTCCTATCGCAGGTATGCTGGAAGAGATTTCTTAAGAAATAAGCATCACCTTTGTACCTATTTTTCTGTTCTGTTTTTTTCTTGTCTGTTTATATTTGTGTGTACATAAATGGTAAAATAAATAAATAAAAATAAAAAAAAAAATATTCTAGAGAATTATTTTGTTAAGGAAAGTATAAAAGGTTTTTTTTTACTTTTTATGCGAATAATATGGTAAGTGGTTACTGGTGGAAGTAATCACCGATCGTATTTCGTTTAAAGTACATATTAAGCGTTTAATAAGCGTTCACGCGTTTTCAATTTCTCTTTAATTACGAGTAAATTGTTTCCTGGTCAACGTGTTATCGAAAACTGTTTTAAGGATTTCGGTTCAGCGTTAAATGGCTTAATGATAGGTTTTTTGGTAAAGTAGAATTCGTTCGGCATTTGTGAAACTACTCCGCCGGGGGGCTTGTATCAAACACATGCTGTCCGAAAAGATCTTTGTGTACATAAGTATTAAAACAGCATGTCGATTCTGTAAAAATCTCACCGTGAAAACTTGCGTGAAGTGAGCTGTCAGTGTCATTCCACTGATACTAGGGATTGACCAAGCATACATTTACAATCATAATCGAGATTTTAGTAATATTTTTTTTATGCTACTTCTGTTGATCACTACATAGTATAAAACAAAGTCGCTTCCCTGTCTGTCTGTCCCTATATATGCTTAGATCTTTAAAACTACGCAACGGATTTTGATGCGGTTTTTTTTAATAGATAGAGTGATTCAAGAGGAAGGTTTATATGTATAATACATGCATAATATAGTAGAGAAACACTGATAATTTTAGACGTTTCTAATGTAATGTCGTAAATAAACACATTTTTTTGCGCTTACATTGTAAACGCTGGCTGAACCCGTCGAGATAGATCAAAATAATGTACTACAGTATTGTACACCTTCAAAAGATCTACAAAAAAATCCGCGATGGTATATGTCTATCTCTTTGGGATAACCCACAATAACCATTTTTTATCCTATACTTTTTACGAGAAATAATGGCTCTAAAATTATCAGTGTTTCTCCATTGCACCCGTGCGAAGCCGGGGCGGGTCGTTAGTATTTTATAAAATTTCAAAGCTAGTATTTTAGTTGCCAAAACAAATGTATGCTTGGTCAATCCCTAGTATCAGGTGGGATGACACTGACAGCTCACTCTACGCTCACTTCACCTAAGTGTTCACGGTGAGATGGTTACAGAATCGCACTGCAGAATTGATGTGTTTTATTAGACACAGTCTAAACGACACTTTTTACAGAATAGACCGGAAGCAGTGGTGGCCCAGTGATAACAACCCCGGCTTAGGAGTTGTAGCTCTCGGCTTCAATCCCAGGCAGGCACTTTACTTTGTGTAAATTATTTCATCACCACTGCGCTCAAAACGGTGAAGGAAAACATCATGAGGAAACCGGCATGTTCAAAAACCATAAATTCGCAGATATCAGCTGGACAGTATAAACGTGAAAACGTTGGTACACACAAAAAACAACGTTACGTAAACGTTGGACAGTATAAACGGTGGTAGATAGGTAAGTAAAAGAAAAAAAAATGTGAGCTTGAAGTGAGCTCGCAGGCAAGCATCGGGGGAATGACAGCTCACTCCAAGCTCACTTTACTTACGTATTCACAGTGAGATTTTTACAGAATAGATCGGGAGAATATGTTCATACTGCAAGCAAATGCAAAGCAATCATTCAGCAACAGTTTTGACAAACAAAAATCAAGCTAAAAATATGTGAGCAACAAATTGAACAAACTTGTGGTTCCAGCGAGTCTGTTTTTTTGCTTGTGTGCTTTAATTCTCCTCGGCTCGTACGTCAAATCGTTGCAAAACGAGAGTTTTGGTACGACGCCAGTTTCCGAAACGTAGTTTTATATTTCACTTGTTCAACATACAAACCGTTTCTTTTTCTTTTTTTCGTGGCTTTTGCTTGAATGTTTATGGGGAATTAAGTTTTTAAAAATTTGAATTTAATTTTTGTACCAACTTTCTGCGATGTGGCGATGTAATTTTAAGCTTGTACAGTTCTATATACAACGTGTAACGTTAAATGCGCAAAACCCCAGACACCCCAACTGATGTTTAATTCAATTTACCTATTTCAGAGAGAAAATAAGTCATTAAAAAAATTGTAAAGGTTTTATGTGTTGTTTTAGTTTTACTGGCCATTCTGATCGTTTCTTGCGTCTGCGACGACGCTTTATCGAGGGAGGAGTCGTCACAGGGCCGCTGTGCCGCGCTGGCATTGGGCTGCTTGACCTATTAATAAATAGGCACGGCAACGTTTTTAATGAAGATTTTTTGAAAAATGTGACCTATATTAAAAAGTGGTTCAATTATTCTGCTCGTTAATCTGTTCAAACTATTTTCAGGTTTTGCGCATTTAACGTTACACGTTCTAGAGGGTTATATGCTAGCCTGGTAATTTGATGCTGGAACAATCACTATCAAAAACATCACCTTCTGCCTAGACTTTTTCCACCTATGTTGAGCTCGGCTTCCAGTCTAACAGGATGCAGCTGAATACCAGTATTTGTTTTATTCTGTTGTTTTTGTATTTGATTTTAGGGTTCCAGAATGGTAAAAAGGAACCCTTATGGTGCGACTAATTCTGTCTGTCTGTACGTCTGTCACAGCTGGATATCTCAAGAACTACTAATACCATCAACTTGAAATTTGGATACTAAGTTTTTGGAAAATAAACTATTATTATTATTACTACTATTATTATTATTATTTATTAAAAATCAAATCAATTTTAAATTGATATTGCTTAGCAATTATTAGAGACTATTTTGGTATTAATACTACGTGAAAATTATGTCTTCTACATAATTTTATCGGAGATCGGTTCAGACTTCGGCAGGCCTGTTGATCTAGTGGTCAGTGGCCCTGACTACTATACGCAAGGTCGTGGGTTCGATTCCCACCCAGGACAAATGTTTGTGTGATGAGCACGATCATTTGTTCTTTGTCTGGGTGTAATTTATCTATAATATATGTATGTATTTAGAAATCTATAATTATGTATGTTTATCAGTTGTCTAGTACTCATAGCATAAGCTCTGCTTAGTTTGGGACTAGATGGCGTTGTGTGAAAGTTGTGGAATATTATTATTATTACTTATTTCCAGTAGAAAATTGAATTAGGTTAAGTCGCGTTTTCTTTATTTACAACGAATATAATAAAAATAGGTTCTATTATTATAAAAATATGTATTTGTGATATGAGAAAAACTGATTTGATGGATAATATTGAGCAGAATATGCAAATTAGAGATTTCAAATCAGGACTCCATGAGTTTTTGCGTAAAACTGCATCAGGAGAACGATTATTGCTAAATAAATAGATAGATAAATAATAAAAAATACCCTTTATTATTATTGTGGAAGAGAAAACAAACTATCTTTATCAATTAATTATTATTTATACTTACCAACCAACGAATAATATTCACTTTCAACGAGGAAATCATGCATTTACGCGTATTTTTGTAATACGAGGAAAGCGAAAGCCACCAATAACATAAACAACATCGAAATGAAGAATATAAAATAGCGTTCTTATATGTTCTTGAAGCTGATTACAAGTTAACTTCTGTTCAGCACAGTAGTGGAAAGTTCCAGAAAGTTGAGCGTTAAACGGAATTCGTACTTCAATAAATATTTCAGTAGTATACTTGGGAATCCACAAACATCTTATCTACAAAGTTTGTGGAATATTCCGAAAGTTTTGCGCGTAAAGTATAAAATGATTAAGATATATTTTTTCATCGCGTTTCTTCAGATTTTTCTATTATAAAGGAGAAATATTACATCGTTTGCGCTACTTTCGTTTTGTATACACACATACCTACATTCAATTGGGTAGGCAATAACTACAGAACGTCACCTGCTACGATCCCTCCATACTCGCTTCATATACATACATCAGTGGGGCAATTGCGTAACTCGCTAACAATAGCAATGGCTTTCATTTTGACAGTGCAGCAACATTTATTGCGTTATTTACGTAACTGACAATGAAACCTCGCGAGGTGTCCCTCACCGATTTAGTTGCGGCTTAGATGTGAATAAAGGTATTTTTCATATTTTTTATGCTCTTTTTAATGGTTAAAGTCATTTTGGAAAAAAATTATTAGAAATATGTGAAAACTACAAACCATCATTTTGGGGTACGAACTTTGAGGGTGATTTTCACCCCTTTAAAACGTTTGTTAGCAAAAAAGAAAAAAACGTATCTCATCATTTTTCATGTAGATTATTATAGTAAATTCGCAACTAAATCGGTGAGGGACACCTCGCGAGGTTTCCTTGTGAGCAGTTAAATTTTTCGAACATAAGAAGCAATGGATTAGCAATATCCTTCAAAATTATTCAGATTGTGATTGAAAGTGTGTTTCTCAATTACCCCGCTGGTCACACACGCACGCCGAGAACTAAGCACTTGACCTCTCTGAAGAACATCACCAATAAGGTCACGATTTGTCCCTTTGTTCCGTTTTGTGTTAGGTAAAATTGTATTCTTAAATGGTTTTAGACTATTGTCTGTTAAAATTTCCGAGTGGCACGAGGTTCCTCTATATGGTGTTAAGCAGTGACATCGCTATTGTGTGTACTACACAATATCTATTTCAGAATGGAAATAGTAGCTCGATCAAAGTATTAGTACAAAGGACTACATCCGAGTCTTCGTGAATTGTTACTTTAATTAGATGCTTAAGTGTTTATTTATATGAAAAAACATGCTACGATCGTACCTATATTAGGTAATTTTAATGATATATTATGATCCTGGACGTTATATTTGGTCTGTGTACCGCATTAAGCCTTGTACAGACGCCAGCACATCAAGCTACCCGAAACTGTCAAATTTTCCCAATCAACTTGGAACCTTATGCTTTAGCGATAAGGTTGAAAATCTATTAAAGAAATTTTGACAGATTGTGTTGGATTCGAACCATCACATCACCGAACGTCGTCATACTCATACCGGCAGTTTAACGAACTAACCAGCGAGCCCATACGAACGGCGATGAAATTGTTATCTACTATCGTCCGAATCACTTTATCTTTGGTTATCTGTCTAATCGAGAGATGTTATAAATTGAGGGTATTTATTAATAAATATATATAACATTTCTCGATTAATTTTACTTACTTACGTTTTCTTTATAAAATTAATCCATACCCTCAAGTTATACGTTTGTATACGTTCACTTAAATCGACGAAGAGTAAACGAGAACGATTTACCTATTGTTTTTTTGTTTTTTTATGAGAACAATAATAGTTTTTCATAGCTGTAAATTATCAAATCCAATTGTAAGGTATAAATCTTTTTAGTAAAATATAATCAAAGTTTTGTTAAATAATAGCAATAATAAATATTATGAAATGATTATAATAGTATTTTATTTTTCTTGATTTTTAAATTCTTTAAAAATATTACTAAACCTAAATAGAAAAATACTTTATATTAAAAAAATATATAACGCATGACAAAAAGCACATTTCGTGCCTAATATTTGATCAATGATCATCCAATCTCTTGCACGGCAAGCGGTCTTCAAATCTCTAGTCTATTTTGACGTTGAATAACACGTCATGAATGTTAATCCTATTATAGCTTGTCGTAAAACGCGACTAAAAGGTATTAACGTTTTATTGAGAAAAACAATATTAAAAACAGACTTTTAAAAACTTTAGTAACTTAAGCTTATATAATCACTAAAACAATACATGAATCACAATAAAATGTTTTTGCAAAATACAAAAACCAACTTGGGCCTATCACGAATTTGAACTCACAGGTCTTTTTGGGGGGTAACCACTTAATGGTGATGAAATTATTTACACACCCTAAATCGTCTGCCTGGGTTCGAACCCACGACCTACAACTTGTAAGCCGGGGCCGTTACCATTGGGCCACCATTGCCCGTAAGTAAAAAATGTAATAAAATGGAAAATAATATACATAAATAGGGCCACTTGTTTGGAATTGAACAAGACTGCTTTCAAACATACGTGCTTCACACAAGCAACGAAACAGTAAAGCGGCTTGGGCAGATAGTATGGTTATAACAAAGTGTTCTTCCACGTGAAATTTCTTGATCCTCGACTCCCCTTGCACCCCGTCGCATCGCATTGCCTCCCCACGCTTTCACTTCGTTCTGGCTCAGCGTCCGTTTTTTTGTAATTGCTCGGCTCTTAAGAGTCATAGCGTGCCCTAGCCTTCCTCAAGAAGTGGGCTATCAAACGCAACAAGTTTATTATTTTTGACGTGATATCGTCTTATAAATCGATGAACGCCGGCTGTACGCATGAAAAAGCATGACTCGTTGTCACTTTTCGCCTGAGCCGAGCGTGCCAGCGAGAAGCGCGGAACAAGCGATAGAGAGGCACGATCGGCCTAAGCGTTCAACTTATGACGCATCTATGTCTCTTCCACTACATCGTTATCAACTAAAATCATCGTCCGTGAACCGACTTTACAGGCAGCCAATTTTTTTTATTATTTTTTTACTATAGATCCGATTGGTAGTTCCCAGAAATTTGCGCATACAAACAAACAAACACTTCCGTTTTATTATAAGTATATAGATTAACACATTGAAGGACACTAAACGGGACAATCGACGTTTTATTGTTATTACGTCGAGAGGCGTTGTGTCCCGCAAAGCGTTTTATATAAAATATTATTTAGTCAGAAACATGATCAAAGTTAAAAAAAACCGACTTCTGCCGACCCAATGAGGTGAAAAACCGAAATATTTAGCAAACAATATTAACGATAAAAGCCGAGGTAATTCCTTAAATTCTCAGAATCATGTTTCATGATTATAAACATGCTTCAATAAACCCGGGCTATATTTAAAATATAGCGGCGAATAAAGACGATTACAATAAATAAGTCAACGTTGGTATAACTAGCCAAGTCACAGGATTTATAGGCGGTGTTGCGTTTCACCGCAAAAATGTCCGAATTTATTGCATTTCGTACTTACGAAGCTCTTTGTTAGGTCGCACACGACCGACTGATGAGACCGACATAGAATCGTGAAGAAAATTATCATCGCACTGAAGTTATATACAAAAAGGAGCGCTAAGAATTGGATCAACATACGAGGGAACATGCTTGACAGAAATGCAGCATTATTGAATTATGTATCGTGATTGGGCTACCAACTCCCTCCGGTCTGCAGCCGATAACGAGTCGAGGGTATCCGATTAACTTTTGTAACTCACCTTACTTATGTAATTCCCATGCGTATGAAACATTTGAAGGTCTCATAAACATAAACTCATCCCTTCTTCTTATAGGGGTAGGCAGAAACTATCGAACGCCAACCTTTGGCTACGTTCGCAGGTTTTTGTCTGGTGCCCGATTAAAATCGGTCGTCTGCAACCCTCCAAGCTTCATATTAGCTGCGTGAACTCATTTCGCATGAATATAAATGATTTATATCTTGTATTCTGACTTCATTTACATGTTGTTATGTTAATAAACCTTTTTCTGTTCCCTTTATTTGTTGTATTTTCTTGGGTTTTTCTGCGCCAAAAATAAGCGAACTGAAAATTATGTTAACAAGGTTATACGTCTCCTTTATGTTTCATGTTGGAAAATTGTTTTATGATATGTTTTTATTTTAAGTAAAACACTTTACTGTTATATTTTAGTTAATTCTAAAGATTGATTATCGTACGTAGCCTTTATAGAATGTAGAATGAAAGAAATAGTAGGTACTTATTGGGACTCGCACAGTCTCTCTCATCTATCTATATCTCAGCATGATGCTGCGACACATAAAAATAAGTGTTGCAGCGCTGGTATTCTGATAGGACCAGCTGTGAAGCTGCAGACAGATACAGTAATAGATAATAATAAAAATTATATATATGTGAAGTAACATACCGTGGTTAAATAATAACAGCCGCACAGGTCGATCGATCAGGTTCAGCTACGGTTTCCGCGGTTGGTCTGTGGATGGGTGACCATTATTACATACCGAGAGCCCTCCATGCTTCGGAAAGCGCGTTGAGCCGTTGGCCACGGCTTTCATTCGTGGATTTTTGACAATCGTTACGGGTAGTCACGAGCCCGAAAGTCTGACAACTATTCTTACCAAGGGGTATCGTATTACCCAGTAACTGGGTTGTGGAGGGCAAATAGGCGGTCGCTCCTTGTAAAATACTGGTATTCAGCTGCATCCGGTAAGATTGGAAGCCGAATTCAACATAGTTGGGAAAAGGCTAGGCAGATAATGATGAACATTATAACAATAAAATATTATATTTAATAAAATTATCGTAATCCGCGTGTCGGCAACCGACGAAATCTCAATTACTCAAGATGGCTCTCATGTGGTTTTTACATGAAATATCATCATTTATTCCCTGCTTTGAAAGCAGTAAAGAATAACTGTCTTAAAACACAACTTTTTGTAAGACAAAACCACCTACAGAGATCAGAAGAGTTTTGCAACTACTGAATTATTTTCTAAACTCCAGAAGGAAAGCGCCGCCCGCGATAAAGATTAGACCTTGAGAAAATAGACGCAAGCCTCAACGAACAAAGAATATACAGCATGTGACGGCTACAAGTAGTTTAAACACAGTGTTGTAGTGGCATAGTGCACTCTGCTCGCGTAAATGGAACGCCTACTTTATTGTTTGGCTTGGCTTGCGCAGTACCTAACCGGCTTTAATCACAAAATATATACCGCGAAACGGCTTTTATTTGTACTCTTTTTTTTAAGGTTAATGCCACAACTGCGGCATGTGGTCACGTTTGCGTTAACAGGATTTATGCATTGGCAAGTACTTGGCTTTGCTGACTCGACGAAAACTATATTTTAACCCTTCAAAGTAGAGTGTACCTTAAACAAAGGTATTTGCTGCTTAATTATGTAGGTCAATCGCGAAAAAAAAATCAGCTGTTCCCTACATTTTGACGACTCGTACGAACATAAATGTAGGGAACAGCTGATTTTTTTTTCGCGATTTCAGGTTTGGTCCCATAGTAAAAGTTGTTTGTTGTCATGAGTAGAATCATGTGCTTAAGTATCGATCACTAATTACCAGTCACCCTATATATTCAACACAATGTAAGTTTTTTAATAATAATAATAATAATATTCGATAACTTTCACACAACGCAATCTAGTCCCAAACTCAGCAGAGCTTGTGCTATGAGTACTAGACAACTGATAAACATACATATATATTTCTAAATACATACATATTATAGATAAATTACACCCAGACAAAGAACAAATTATCGTGCTCATCACACAAATATTTGTACCAGGTGGGAATCGAACCCACGACCTTGCGTATAGTAGTCAGGGCCACTGACCACTAGACCAACAGGCCTGCCAGTTGTTTTTATGAATAAATAAATCAATCAATCAGTCCTTACCAGGTGTCCTAACAAGAACGATATCGAAAACCCTCGTACGTCTGCGGATCTCTATGCAGCTCTCAGCCTGTAGACAGTCTGCTGCGTGAGCGTCCACGTCTCAGCATCGTACGTCATGGTGGGCAGAACACATTGGTTATAAAGGCGGGAATTCCGACATGGAAATTTGGCTGATTTTAGAATGTCTCTGTGTTCTTCTCGATATCTCTGGTTGTTAATACTCTTTGCCAAGTTAAAGAATATGGCCAAGATATAAATGCTGGTTAATCATCTCCAACATTTCATTTTCGACTTTAACAGAAGGATTTGAATTGCTGGAGATGTTTCCCATAATCTTTGTCTTGGCCATGTCCATCCTAAATCCGACCTTAAAAGAAGCTTCGTAAAGGTGTTGAAGCATTTTCTGGAGAGCTTCGAAGTGGTCAGAGAAAAGTAGGTACAGATGCCAGCACATCAAGCTACTAAAATCTGTCATATTTCTTTAATAGATTTTCAACTTTATTGCTAAAATTATAAGGTTCAAAGTTGATTGGGAAACTTTGACAGTTGCGGATAGCTGGATGTGCTGGTGTCCGTACTTCAATCTAATTAATTATGATATAGAATAAGAATTACTTATTGGTTCATTGATCCAAAATATAACTAATAATTATATGCTTCGGTATTGTAACTATATTAATACGACTAACGTGGTCATTTAAACAGTGATCCCCAAACAAGGCAGTGTCTGTATCTTGGGGGCTCGAGTTGCTGCTGCGTTATTTTAAATTTTAATTTGAGACATGTGTATATCCAAGTATTATCAATTTCATGAAAAAAATCGAATTTACGATTGACAATATTGCTTTCGCCCCACTCTTAACTTAATTTTAATTGAGGTAGCGACTGACCGCGTTGTTGGTCGACTACTGCTGTCCTATTGATAGACAGTCTCACTAGAGTCTGCTGAGACTGACTGGTGAGATTTTAGAATAGAATAGAATATATTTATTGTAAATCATGAGTATACATCAAATAATACGAGTATGTGCAAGGTCTTAAAATAACAGGTAGATCAGCATGTTTTGCCATTTATGGCGTACAAAAACAACATATTTTTGGCTTCGAATAAACCATAAAAAATACAAATTTGAGTCGACACAGCAAATTATAAAATTTTAATGACTTAATCCTAGATGAAGTGAGCGTGAAATATACTGTCATCCTTCCTGACGCGAGGGAATCTAGTGATTGACAACTCACTTCAAAACCTAAGTTTTCACGGAGAGATTTTTACAGAGCTCTACTGGTAGCCACAAACTCACCCACTCACTAAACTTTGTTTACCATATTCTCTAGGTGTGTGTTTTAACGTAACTTTTATTAGATTTAATAAAAAATTATGTTATTTTAAGTGTTTAATTTTCGTACCAACTAGACTGTGAAGAAAAACGTAACTGTGTTTTTTGACTTTCTTAAACTAATACGTGGAACGGCACGTTACAGAGCTACTCGAATTTTCAGAATTAATTTTTAAATGATTAATGAGGAAAGTTTTTAAAACGCTTTCAATATATTTGGAAATTAATGACTTATTTTTAAGTAGATAGCTGAAGTGTGCTATTAAAAATGTAGGAGTAATTACAGTCACGTATGCTTGGGCGGGTTTTGTCGACTTATTTCGTATCCAAAAGGAGCCCCTAATCATGCGCAGGGGTTTATTCAATCTACTAGCGACCCGCCCCGGCTTCGCACGGGTGCAATGCTGATCACTACATAGTAGTCGCTTCCCGCTGTCTGTCTGTCTCTATGTATGTTTGGATCTTGAAAACTACGCTACGGATTTTGTAGAGATTTTGTAGAGAAACACTGATAATTTTAGAGCCATTATTTCTCGTAAAAAGTATAGGATAAAAAATCGTTATTGTGGGTTATCCCTAAGAGATACACATATACCATTGTGAATTTTTTGTAGACCTTTTTAAAGTGTACAATACTGTAGTACATTATTTTGATCTATCTCGTAGGATTCAGCCAGCGTTTGCAATGTAAACGCAAAAAATGTGTTTATTTACGACATCACATTAGAAACCTCTAAAATTATCAGTGTTTCTCTACTATATTATGCATGTATTATACATATAAACCTTCCTCTTGAATCACTCTATCTATTAAAAAAAACCGCATCAAAATCCGTTGCGAAGTTTTAAAGATCTAAGCATATATAGGGACAGACAGACGGAAGCGACTTTGTTTTATACTATGTAGTGATAGTGATACATATAATAAAATACTAATGAAGAATTTTTGTCCGTTTGTTTGTTTTTTCGGGAAGTATGTTCCAAACTGGCACAAAAGCGTCTGAACGAAAAATTGAAATTTGGCACACACATAGTTTATAACCTGGATGAATGCAAAGGGGCCTTTTAATCCCGGTAGTACGTTCCCGTGGGATATTTTCCAACATACACGTGTGCGAGGTCTTGGGCCAACGCTAGTCTTCTCTTAAACATACATAGAGGAAATATTCTGAAGTCTATCATGAAATTATGTTGATTCAGGTTACATAATATTTATGTGACAATCTGGATCATACATCCAGACAAACGGACAAAATTCTATCGGCGTTCGACTCGTTCCCGCACCTCGTAGCAATTACTTTTTATCAAAAATATTCAATGTACAGTTTTGGCTTCGTTACTTTTTAGGATTCCGTCAGTCCGTCCATCCGTCCGCAGCTTAAGTTAGAGATTCTTAGTACTAGAAACTTATAATTTGGCATGGATATACATATTAATCACGCTGACAAAGTGGTAAAATAAAATCTTGAAAAACAGTGGGGATGTTTTTTTTTCTCGTCTACCCTAAATATTTTATTAAAATTCAAAACGCGCTTTGTATAGTGCGGAATAGAGTTAGTGGTTTCCAATTTAGCATATTCTTCCTTAAGTAGCGCTGAAATATGTATGTAAATAATTTATTTGGACAATGTTATATAAATTATTTAAAAACATCTCTTACGTTTAGCTTTTTAATTCACTTAGTACTTAACTAAGTGGATTAAAAATTTAAATGTAAGAGATTTTTTTTGCAGACAAAATATTCAAAACGAAAACGCTACAGAGATATTTGCATACACTTATCTACATAAGTGATTGCCAGAAAAACGTGAAATATTTCTTAATACATAATTACGGAAATGTCAGAAAAAGTTTTTTCATAAAATAATGGCTGAAATGAAATGAAATTATTTATTCTGTAAATAGGATATCGAAATCAGTTTTACACGTCATATTAAAAGGTCTGTACGCCACAGGGGATGTCTTGCACGTGTAGTAGCTTAGTTTATAAGTTTTATGCCCTGGTTGAAGGCCCTGATTCATTAAGTCATTCACAGAATAGCCAAGCAGCTGACAACCGCTTTTTTTGTTCCGTGTTGTAAAATCCTCATGGATGTCCGACGCTCTGGGGTGAGCGGCAGGGACTGTCAGACTCTCATTGACTAAAAACCACCCCAGTGTTCCCTTCCAACACTTGAACCGGGGTTTATGGGAACTTGTGCGCATTCCACGATTTTCGGCTGGTCGGCCTTTGCGGGCCACCTCAAGCCCGCCCCGCGACGTCCTATAGGATCGCGCGTGGAACACCACCCGCCGCCTCCTCGTGTCCTGATAAATGAGGGACGTTGGACGTCCCCAATTCCGCCGTTCCTCAGGACCTATTTATGGGGTCTGGAATAGGGCGTTGTCTGCCCTCCGCCGACGCCTGGTACGTTTGCTGCAGGTCGCAAAAGTGGTCACGATCTCCCTTAACTTTTCCGTAGCCTCCAGCAGTGACAAGTCAGCCCGACTTCAGATGCGAAGCCATGGCGCAGCTCCTCTCATGCAACACACTCTGCCAGCGTATGCTACACGGTGTCCTCCCGACTACGATGGTGATCTTGGCGTCCGGCGCCCGCAGCCGACAACCGCCTAGGATAACCTGCCAGATGCCATAAAAAAGAGGATTTTAGTTTCATTAATCTAGACAAATAATGAGAATGCAATAAAATAGTAATCAAGAAACTATGTTAATGAGTGCAGAAATAAAATAATTTAATGAAAAATGTGTAATGAATGTGTTTAGTTTCAAATACGATGTTACATGACACAAAAACATTGATACATGTATAAAGAGGTGTTTAAACAAGAGTAAATTTAGTAAATCTATACAAATAAATAAAATTGAAGTGTCTTTTTGTAATGTCAAAATAACAGCTTTTTACTAAATGCATATGAAATTATAAACTTGTAAGAAAAAATCTTATTATTTTTTATTTTTGTCGGTTTTTTCCGACTAATCTCCGAAACGGCTACACCGATTTTGATGAAATTCGGTATGAAGATACTTTAAGCACTGGAGAAGGACCCACAAATTTTATCGACATACCACGTGGTCGAAACCGCGGACGGAAGCTAGTCAAAAAAAAAAACAATTTATAGACAATTACTTTGTAGTGTTTTCGCGCCCCAGACGTTATCATGGTAACGTTACTGGGTATAAAACAAATTTAATAATTAATTCCAATAAATATTACCGTAACACGTATATCCAATGGGTAGATTTTTGAGTACGTAAATCACTACATAGTAAAAACAAAGTCGCTTCCCTGTCTGTCTGTCCCTATATATGCTTAGATCTTTAAAACTACGCAACGGATTTTGATGGGTTTTTTTTTAATAGATAGAGTGATTCAAGAGGAAAGTTTATATGTATAATACATGCATAATATAGTAGAGCAACACTGATAATTTTAGAGGTTACTAATGTGATGTCGTAAATAAACACATTTTTTTGCGCTTACATTGTAAACGCTGGCTGAACCCGTCGAGATAGATCAAAATAATGTACCTACTACAGTATTGTACACCTTAAAAAGGTCTACAAAAAAGGGATGGCTCTTAGGGATAACCCACAATAACCATTTTTTTATCCTATACTTTTTACGAGAAATAATGGCTCTAAAATTATCAGTGTTTCTCCATTGCACCCATGCGAAGCCGGGGCGGGTCGCTAGTATTTTATAAGATCTTACTCTACGTATTAACAAAAACCACACTAATAAGTGAAGGGGCTTGATCGTGGGTGTCAGAGAACACTTTATTAATCACTTCCAAACACGTTAATATCATAATACATGTAAGTTAAAATTAATGTTTGCCTTCAAGCAAAGTAACTCGATAAAGGTCCCTCACCCACATAGTCGTAGTAACATTCTAAGAATGTTTCCAAGGATTCTTGCGAATCTCACTCAATTAATTGAACATTGTGTTTACAATTAGATTCGTTTTAATTTGTTGGAATGTAAAGCGATCTAACACGCTAAACAAACTATTTATAACGATAGTTATAGGTCTGGAAAAATACCACTATACAAGGTCAAATTAAATGAACTAGCAAAACTCTGCAGACTTGATGTGTATCAATATCTAAAAATTACAAAAAAAAAAAACAAACGCGCTAAACTCATACTTCAAGAAACTATGTTGCCTTCAGTCATAGACCCGAAAAAATAATCTTTTTTTTTTTGTTTTACCATGTTTTGTTATGATATGATACGATACCCATCACATCTGTGCAGTTTCGCTAGCTAATTTATTTTGACGCAGTACCTAACTGATTTTGTCGACAAGCAGTATAACAAGTTTCGTTGAAATTCATTTGTTTTTGTATTTATTTGTAAAGTAAGTTATATAGGGCGCATTCCACCAAACTTTTATACATAGAGTAAGTCTTATACTGAGAACTATTTTTGAATTTTTGACAGTTTCTCCATACTACAACTGTCAGATGTCAATTTTATTCCACGGATAAAATATATCTGACTTTGGTTATATCAGCCCTTAGTCATTTAATGTCTAGTGTAAATAGTTGGTTACAAACAAGGCAAGTGAAATATTTTTTTTGAAATTAGGTACAATTATGGGACATTAATTAAACTTTAACTCATCCCTGGTAAAAAATACGGGCCGAAAATACGCCGAAAACAGGTCGACACGCCGAAAACAGGCCGAAAACACGCTGACACATGCTGAAATAGGCCGAAAATACGCCGACACACTCCAAAAACACGCCGAAATGAGGCCGAAATCACAGCGAAAATCATTTTTACCCGGGATCCCTTTTCCAAACCTTCAGAATACCAGTTGGCGAACGCTGGGTAACCCATCGGCGAATGTATCACGGCGGGAATGTATCGGCGTGTGTACGGGTGAAATCGGCCGGTACTTACGTGTGAAAGCTTTCATGCTTATCCATGCACTACTAGTCACCGGCCCGGCACCGTCTATAAGCAGCCTAAGCGTGTCAAAGGGGACTCAGGGTGACGATCGCAAAGCAAGGCATAACCTATGTGGACATCTACATCTTATGTGGATATAAGGACGTATCCATACCATCAACCACTCAAAAAAAAAAAAAGATAGGTACTAAATAAGTCTTCCATATTGATTTCGACAGCGGTGACTCTTCGAAGTCACTTCCTTGAAGAATTCGTATAGAGAGGACTAAGCCTTCCTATGTATGTATAAGATTCAATATTACAGGTAAAAAAGAAAATAATTTGATGTATTTTTGTGGTATTATCGACCGCAGGTGGTGTAGTCTCTTGAAATATAAGTTAGAAAAATCAGGATTTTTATGTTACCTTTACAGACGTGATGTTAGTATCGATGTCTAAACAAGAGAAAACGGACCTTCTCAACTCATATTTCAAGTCAGCAGCGGTCGTTGAACTCCCCAAAAAACATCAAATAATTTATTTTTTATCATGTGTAAATATCGTTACCTATCACGTCTGTGGAGTTCCGCTAGCTAGTAGATCGATAGAAAGAATATTTTTTGTTATGTATACCATACAAATTCCATATATAAATGTAGAAATGTAATATACTATACTACATAATCAATCAACCAAATCTATTCCCCCGTAATAAACGCATTTCCTACAGTATTTTACGCTTTTCTAAGAGCCAACTTTCTTATCGTATTCGACATTTACGACGACAAATGAATACAGCACAGTGTGGAGGCAAAAACGTCTCCTTGCACGAAATCGTAATAACCCACCGTCACGTAGACATATGCCTCCAGCAAAACATGTTTAGAGCTGATTTTTCTTCGGATATTGAAGATCTCCGGTTTATGACTGAGAATTCGAGGTATTGCTGAATTTCCTTTGCTCCTGATTTTTCGTGAAATGTCTTTGAGAACAGTGTAGTGTTGAGTATGGTAAATTGCGACTGGGATATAGAAGAGCGGGTGGAGCGTCGAATCGGAACTGCCGAAAAAGGTAGTTCGAAGTTTTGCGTGATTTGATTACAATTCGCGTTTTATACTGGTTTATTTGCACGAGTTCCGCTTTAAAGGACTTTACGTGAGTTTATAAATGAATTTTATTCGATTCGCGTTTTATGTGTAGTAGTTACTAATAAGTATTAGTTAGGCTATAACTTGGTAAAAACAAAAGTTGCCACTTCGTCATCTGGCTAGCCTTTTCTCAACCATTGTTGGAGTCAGCGTCCAGTCTAACCAGGCGCAGCTGAATACCAATATTGTACATGGAACGACTGCCTATCTGAATTTCACAACTCAGTTACTGGGTAACACGATACGCCTTGTTAAAACTATCGGGCTTCTACTGACCGTGACGACTGTCAACGATCCACGAATGACAACCGTGACCAAAAGCTTAACAAAAGGACTATCCGTATGTAAAGATGGTCACCCATCCACGGACCGACCGCGGCAAGCATAGTTTAACCTGATCGATCGACTCGTACGACTATTATTAATAAAAAAAAATCATTTAATTCGAGTATCATTGACTCATAATAGAAATAGTACACTCACACAGTCACATTACATACACACACTACAAATTACCACTTATCTAATCAAAATACAACTTCTGAAACCACATGGCCAAAAATATTTGAAATCAATGTAAGCAATAATTTACTGCTAAAACCTCAAAATCAAACCCGAAAGCTCTTTTGAATAATTAAAGCATATTAATTTCTCTCACGCACGGTTACAGAAAATGCACCGCCATCCGTTTTGCCGTAGGAAATGTAATTAAAAGACTGCTTGGTCTGCGATTCAGGCCAAAGTTACGCTACACTAACGAGGTGTGGGGTTAAAAAGGGTTCTTCAGCTGAAAATGATCCGTCTACCTTTTGTGGCACAAAGAGTTGCAATCGGAAAGTCCCCCGTCAATAATAAACACTATTCGTAAAGGAAAAGATTTCGATTCGGAACGCGAGCAAGAGCAAGTCAATATACAGGGTTATTTGTAAAACACCAAAAACCTCTTAAGAGGTCATTGTACTCATCATTATGAACAACTTTTACTATGGGACCAAACCTGAAATCGCGAAAAAAAAATCAGCTGTTCCCTACATTTACGTTCGTACGAGTCGTCAAAATGTAGGGAACAGCTGATTTTTTTTTCGCGATTTCAGATTTGGTCCCATAGTAAAAGTTGTTCATAATGATGAGTACAATGACCTCTTAAGAGGTTTTTGGTGTTTTACAAATTACCCTGTAGAAGCGACACTTGCTACGACTCGATTTGAACAAGCCGAAAGTGTTTTGATTTGGACGATGATTATGTGCAGACCTTCGCTATGTTAAACAAATAATATTCATTCATTTATTTATTTTATTTCAGACATAAATCTAGTCCATAGTTTTACACTCATTGGTACAATTAACTATTAAACTATTTTAAATTCTACTCAGATAAAAACCCAAAATAAACTATGATTAATTAACTTCAAATATTCAACAAACTCATTTAAAAAAAAAATGTAAAATTATAAAATTATCCGAAACGTATAAAAAAAAAAAAAAAATAGTAAAATGTTAAATATAAAATTTTCAAATGATAAAAGTTATAAAAATGTCAAAATATTAAAAAAAATTGAAATTATGTATATGTTATCTACTATTATAGTACGTGGACAAAGATGTTGAACGTTTTAAACATCTTATAGGAATTTGAGCAGTGGTAACGGCCGCGACTTACAAGTCGTAGGACGTAAGCTCGAACCCAGACAGGCGCTCTAAGTAGTGTAAATTATTTCATCACCAATGCTCTTAAAACGGTGAAGGAAAACATCATTAGGAATACGGCACGTCCTAGAATCAGAAATTCGAAAATATGTGACATCTACCAACACGCACTGGGTCTGCGTGGTAGATTATATCCTTAAAAATAAAAATCATCACAATTTAAAACTGTTTTTTTTTATTTGATCCAAAGGTTGCGAACCCCTGAATGTGTGTTTACAAAATGTATAGCTTCTCGTGACGGGGACTTTAGATACAAGTCTTGCTTGATAATACAATATCTGAAGTTGAGATGTAATTGGAATGGCTGCAGATCTAGACATGATTGACGGCTGAAAATTGGTCTTTGGTGGGTACATTGTTACTGTAACGCATTGAAAACCGGCATAAGAAATTTACAGTATTAGTTATTTGCTTTATTGAAAAGAAATATTGAAATAAAATCACATTTTATTTGATATCTGTTGTCCACGACTTCGTGATCCAGGATGAGGTATGCCCATGTCCTTCCCCAGATCCCAGATTACCTTTAAGTTGGTAGTCATTTGGCATAACAACAAATTTCCTTGTATCGATCAGTTTGCCTTTTCCCAATTATGTTGGGGCCAGCTTCCAGTCTAACCAGATGCAGCTGAATACCAGTATTTTAAATGGAGCGACTGCCTATCTGACCTCTACAACCCAGTTACTGGGTAACATGATACATTTTGGCAAGCTTGGTTGTCAGACTTTTGGGCTTCTGACTACCCGTAACGACTGTCAAAGATCTACGAAGGTCAACCGGGACCATCTGCTTAACGTGCTTTCCAAGGCCCGAAGTGGTCTCGAAGACCATCCACACCCGTCCGGCTGTTATTATTTAGCCATGAGTCCTGTCGAGTATAATGTAAGCATATCCAATTAACCACTCTGAGGGGCCCGTGGCTAAATAATAACAGCCGCACAGATCGATCGATCAGGTTAACTACGCTTGCCGCGGTTGTTCTGTGGATGGGAGACCATCTTTACATACCGAGACCCCTCCGTGCCTCGGAAAGCACGTTAAGCCGTTGGTCCCGGCTGTCATTCGTAGATCTTGACAGTCGTTACGGGTAGTCAGAAGCCCGAAAGTCTGACAACCAGTCTTACCTAGAGGTATCGTATTACCCAGTAACTGGGTTGTGGAGGTCAGATAGGCAGTCGCTCCATGTAAAATACTGGTATTCAGCTGCATCCGGTTAGACTGGAAGCCGACCCCAACATAGTTGGGAAAAGGCTAGGCAGATGATGATCCAATTAACCACTCTAAGTAACCCCTATCAAACCGTGTAAGGAGCGACGACATAAATGATATAATAATATGCTAATAAATATTACAACGATGGGTACTTTCCGGCACAGCAAACACCCTCTAACGGCTCCCGATCACCCACGCAGTCTCCCGACTGCTCCCGACTACAGATTCGCGTGTCATTTGCCGAGCCTCTCTTCCGCCGCTCATCTCCATACATTTGCATGTTGTTTGTCGTGTGTCGGTTGTTGAGTCCATCGCTTTTGCCTATTTTAATCCCTTATGTATAGGCACGGGTTTGAGTTTGTTCGAGGGAAAAATCGATAAAGATGTGTGCGTAGAAACGTAAAGATTGCGTTTTTTTAGTTTTTTGATGTAGGTTTTACAAGGCAACTTTTACGACAGCGTCAAATGACATTAACCTTTTAAAAAATGCACTGTCGCTATCTTCAATTTATCGGTTTATTTCTAGACAAGTTCTTGCTTCAAAACTGAGTTCCATAAGTACAAACCTCTTTCGTGACATAAAATTTCTTGTAAAAAAGCCTTTTTTTATTAAAACTCCAAACATTTTTAATAAACACTCTCACGGAAATAAAATACAGTGGCCTGAGAAGTTAAGCTGAGCACGTTTAGCTTCGTTCCGGTTGGCAACCAAGGTAAGAGAGATTGTAGAGTTTTGTTAGATGCTTACCACACGAACACTCCAAGCAGCGGCTTGTCTGTCGCCGATTTTCTAAAAACATCTCGATTTAAATAAAGTTTGTCTAATCTGAAGGCTCATAATGATTTCTTTTGTTTTCTATATTTTTTTGTTCATGTTACACGATATTGAAATGTTACCATTTTAAGTTAATGTCACTATAGTTTTGATTTATTTAATTTTTTTTAAATAATATCAAAGTCCTATTTACAAAAAAATATATATATGTCGGAGATGGTCAATAGTTTAGACATTAAACGAAGCGCAGCACGAGTTCCGAGAGATGGCGGCAACGTCGCTATGACGTACCTGCATGGTCGGCTAACTTCGTGCTACGACAGAGCCTGGCTGGTGGAGGAGGCCGTGACGAGTAAACACTTACCATTCTGCCTTCAAGGAGATCGGTACCTTCACCCTAGGAACTGTCATTCGTTTCGTTTTAGTTTTTGTTATTTGATATTAAAATGTGATTATAGTTTATTCGTTGTTTCTCTGGCTTGATTACCCTAGATAAACGCCCGCATGATGTCAGACGATGGTACCAATAATACTGTCGATCCGTCATATATATATATATATATATATATATCTAATTCATGGTTATAGAACAATTTTAATAGGCTGATTGTTAATTAAAACGGAGCATACGCTACAAACTGCGGCCGATCACCAGTAAGTTTAATCAGCTTATATCGGTAACATGATACTTATTAGTTGAACTTTAAACTATCGCTTCCGCTTAACTACTATTTAATTAATGGACAGCCACGGACGTTGGGCTTAAAATATAGCTAATACATTGATGTAAACGGGAGTTTTGTATGGAACGGAGTGCTGGAAAACAGCAAAAAACACGAACAGCCATTGCATACAGCTGAAAGGAAGATGCTGCGCTCGGCGGTCGGTGTCACACCTCTGGACAGAATACGCAAAGAGCACGTGAAGGGATCTTTCAATGTGGCAATCAAACTAAAAGAAAGCAGGCGTAGATGGTACGGCCACGTAATAAGAAGATATGATAGTTTATCAGCAAAAAGTTTAGTTCTCAATATCCATACTAAACTCCTGGGAAGAGGAAGACCCCTCGCTACATAGTGGACAAGTATCAAGACGAAGATGAAAGCGCAGAACCTAACTGCTATAAAAATCCAGTACAGAGAAAGGTACTGCGTCTTTCCTACAATTTTGTTTGTTTTTTTTTTCTTGGTTCTTTTTGGATTTTAGATACAGACAATCCGAATCTCGATTCGATGAATTATTGTTTTTAATTTCATTTATTCATGAAACATTCTAAACAAAAGTTAATCCAGTAGGTGATGATTGAATTTTGATATTTTTAGTAAATTCCTACCCAATTACGCACTGTAACGAACGCCGAGCGTGCATAGGTAAATAGTGAATATGACTGAGATAGATACCAGTGAAATGATAAATCATCTGCCTAGCCTTTTCCCAACTATGTTGGGGTCGGCTTCCAGTCTAACCGGATGCAGCTGAATACCAGTATTTTACATCGAGCGACTGCCTATCTGACCTCCACAACCCAGTTATTGGTTAATACGATACCCCTAGGTAAGACTGGTTGGTAGACTTTTGGGCTTCTGACGACCCGTAACGACTGTCAAAGATCTACGAATGACAGCCGGGACCAACGGCTTAACGTGTTTTCCGAGGCCCGGAGGGGTCGCGATATGTAAAGATGGTCACCCATCCACAGACCAACCGTGGCAAGCGTAGCTTAACCTGATCGATCGACCTGTGCGGCTGTTATTATTTAGCCACGGGCCCCTCAGTGAAGTGATAAATAAGTAAGAATATGTGTAAACGTGATAATATAAATATATGTTGAAGTCGCAACGCTTTAAACCACCCGTCAGAACCTCCATTATCAACACTGGCCTTGTTCATTTCACAGCTCTGGGTGTGCCTTACATTTAGAAAGATATAGCGGGCTCCGTGCAAGGGTAATAGTGTATGAACGTCTCAGCTCGCTGCAATTAGCAGGTTTACCTCCACGTCCTCATAATTTCCTGGTACTCCTATCATTGCACGTGAATTATGGACGCCGTAAAATAGGGAGAAATTCGCACGCTCGCAAGTTAATTCTGTTACTTGGTTTTTGTTGGTTTATATACGGATGTGTTTTTACATTATTTTTGTATCATATGGCATTTTTTTGAACCTTTGCCAATTTATCAGTGCGTTTATCGATACAAATCTCACATGCAAAAACACCTAGGAGTAAAAATCTGTAGAACAAACAAGCGCATTTTGCTCCGTGCAAGAATCAAACCAACAGCGCAGATCAACCACTGCATTTACAGTTTTTGAATTTATGCACGCATAAATGTATGGCTTTTTTATTTTATTTTTCACACGTTTCGTTTCATTTTCTTTACCAAAACTTTCACTTTACGCCAGCAATGTATCTACACATCCCAAATATACACGTTGGCGTGATTGTAACGTAATAAAAATGCGGCATTATACCTCCAAGTCTTTTTAGCTCTGTCCTCAATAAACTCTTATCTCTGAGGGACTGTGTTTTAGTGCGAAATAAAATGCTAGTATGCACTTTACGATGCGAATTTCGAGATATGCGGGGACTGAGACGTCGTCGAGTGTATGCTAAACTTTAGAGCAACGAGGAAGATTTATGTTCGGGAGTTCGAGTAATGAGGCGCGAACTAACGCTGGACTTACATTCATTTTATATTTCAGATTTATTATTTAGTTAGACGAGCAATGATAGATTTGATGGAACAGACTAGTAGTTAATAAGAATAAGTAAGAGTAAGTTAGTAAGAATAAAAAAGTATTGATTGGGACTCGCAAAAAGATAAAAAAATAAAAGTAAAACGCGAGCCTATTTCGAACCGCGTGAAGCTTCTAGAAATTTAGAATGTTCTAGAAGTCGTGTGAGAAATAGACGACATGCACCCTTCATTTTGACATTAGTCGTCTGACGTCCGTCAACAGGGCTGGGCATAGAAAAGGGATTCTTTGATAAACAATTTACGAAACTTTATCTTCGTCAGCGAACCCTATTGTTTTAATATCTATTAATGTCACTTTAAATAGATTACTTACAGTACAATATACAAAAAAAAAGTAAAGTAAAGTAAAAAAGTACAGACGCCAGCACATCAAGCTACCCGAAACTGACAGATTTTCCCAATCAACTTTGAACCTTATGCTTTAGCGCTAAAGTTGAAAATCTATTAAAGAAATCTGACAGATTCTAGTACCTTGATGTGCTGGCGTCTGTACAACGAAAATAAAAACAGTAAGTCCTGTACGAGGCCAAAAGGCTCCTATCTTTGTTACTGAGAGTGGCTGTGAGTTGATTCAGTACATTGAATGGAAGAACAATACGACACGACATACATATACAACGTGTAACGTTAAATGCGCAAAACCTGAAAATAGTTTGATCAGAATAACGAGCAGAATCAATTGAACCACTTTTTAATATAGGTCAAATTTTTCAAAAAATCTTCATTAAAAACGTTGCCGTGTCTATTTATTAATAGGTCAAGCAAGCCAATGTCAGCGCGGCGCAGCGGCCTGGTGACGACTCCTCCCTCGGTAAAGCGTTGTCGCAGACGCAAGAAACGATCAGAATGGCCAGTAAAACTAAAACAGCACATAAAACCTTTACAATTTTTTTTATGACTTATTTTCTCTCTGAAACAGGTCATCTGAATTAAAAATCAGTTGGGGTGTCTGAGGTTTTGCGCATTTAACGTTACACGTTGTATAAGAACGTTAAAGTTTTCGCTTCAAAGCTTACAAAATCTAGAAATATGCTGACAAGCCAACTCAAACTCAAAAATGGTTTAGATGACATTTTTATTGGTTGTTTCTTACGATGTGGTTCAAACTGTTTCATATGATTTAACTTTATTTGCTCACATACGTAACTTACTGAACTGGTTCAAAACATTAGTCATAGCAATGACTTCATACCGGTTATAAAATTGCACTAACTTTTATGCGAGCTTTTGAGGCACATTAATAAATACTATGTAACTCAACATGTGCCTTTTCCTAACAATGTTGAGGTCGACTTCTAGTCTCAGCAGGTACAGCTCAGTACCAGTATTTTACATGGAGCGACTGCCTATCTGACCTCAACAACACAGTGGGTAACACCCCTTGGCAAGACTGGTTTTAAGATTTTCGTTCTTCTGAATTCCCGGGACGAATGTCAAAGATCTACGAACGACATCTGGCACCAATAGCTTAACTGACGTTCCGAAGCATGTATTGGATGGTCACCCATCCACGAACTGACTTCGCCAAGCGTTGCCTAACCTTTGAAATCGACCAGTTCGGCTGTTATTATTTAGCCACGAACCGCATTAATACTATTTAAGTACCTAAGTAACAAGATTAAAACAGTATCAGTTACTTTTCTTGTCCCTATTCCGTCAATATTAGATTATTATATCCATAAAACGTGCGCTCTTCCAGAAAACTCGATATATTTGGCAGGATAAGGAAGTAACTGTATCAGCTCCCTTACTTCCCACGCATTATTAGAGTCAACTAGGGAAAATTAGTTACCGTCGTAGCATCCCGTTTTCCTCAATTAACGCGTGCCAATCTCGTATGTGATAATACCTAAGCATAGAATATAATCTTTGTTTTTCTTACATACCTAAATCAACTTTTTCATTTGGTTTCAAACGGAGATACGTCATTTAAAGATTCGATGCAGTGACGTAAGCTTTGTCATTTTCTTTCAGTTTTTTTTTTTTTGTGAAACGTGACTTTTCGTGTAGGGCGTTAAGTAAACGAAATCGGCGTATGTACTGTGCCACAAATAGAAATTAGCGTTTGTTGTACCGTTTATCAAAGTCACGTACTCTGGACGGTTGAAAACTAAAATTATAAAACATAATACATATAACATCACGCCTGTAATCCCCAAAGGAGTTGTAGTACCCTATAGTAAACACACGTTACTTATGATGAGGTCCCATGCCAGCCAACGGACACAAATCAAGCGGGCAAAAAAAAGTCAAATAAACAAACGGAAATGGGTGGAATTTTTACCATTATCTGACAAATACCACTCAATAGTATTCTATAAAAATATGAAATGAAATTGTTAAAATAATGAAATAAAATGTCAATGAAAACTGTCAGAGAAGCGTCGAAATTGGAATCGTTTTTCTGTTTATTACGTAACTATGTCATGTATTATATTATCATGTTGTGTATTTAAATACTTGTGTAAATAAATTATGTCGTCTCCTAATATGTAAATACAATACGAATAGACTTAGACCATCATCATCTGCATAGCCTTTTCCCAACTATGTTGGGGTTTGCTTCCAGTCTAACCGGATGCAGCTGAATACCAGTATTTTACATGGAGCGACTGCTTATCTGACCTTCACAACCCAATAACTGCGTAATACGATACCCCTTGGCAAGACTGGTTGTCAGACTTTCGGGCTACTGACGACCCGTAACGACGGCCAAAGATCCACGAATGACAGCCGGGACCAACGGCTTAACGTGCTTTCCGAGGCACGGAGGGGTCTTGGTATGTGAAGATGGTCACCCATCCACGGACCAACAGCGGCACGCGTAGCTTAGATACTATCCTATAAATTGTTAATAGATTCTATTAGGAGGCTTTATAAGGAGTTACTATTACTTTTTGTCGCAGCCAGGTAGTGGTACCCAGGGCCGTCTTTAACCTATTGGAGGCCCTGGCCACATAAGGATCACGGGGCCCCTGTGTAGATAAGAGTAGATAAGCGAAATTCTAAAATTATTCATCAATTATTTTTATTTCTTTACATTCACAATAAATTAACTCGTGGCATTCACATGTTAGTGCTTAAAATTCGCAAAGCAAATTTTGAAAAATAAATTTAGCAATAAATTAATTAATTATTCATTTTTTATTATTTTAATTAACTTATAATTATATATTTAGCAATATTTTGGAACGGCGGCTGCAAAGAATGATTTTAATTAGGCTGGAGGCCCCCGTCGATCGCGGGGCCCTGGGCCCTTGTCCAGAGTGTCCAATGGGAAAGAGGGTCCTGCTGGGAACACGTTCTCGTGGGATAACTTCCGACATCCACGCGGGCAACCCGGAGGCACATCCTAGTTAATACATAAATTAGTGATACTCCTAGACCTGGCGCTTGGCAAATTATATTTTTCTTTTTGGAATCCTGACATTTTGATTATTTGCCTCAGTAAATACGCAAATAACAAGAGTTGATAACAAACACTGAAACATTTCAAGACATTCTACAATTGGTTATAAAGTTTGTAAATATTCGTCATTTATCAAAATAAGATTTGTTTTCTCTGAAATGTTTTACTCAACCATGTTGGAAATTATTAAAATGATTGTAATTGGACAAGTTTGGCAAACTTCCTCAACAAAATGCTAACTTTATGTTTAAACGTTTTGTTCTGTTCATAATTATTGAGTGATTTCTATCATAACGGTTCGTTTGTGAACTTTTAAAGTTTTATGAATAGAATTATGATTCAACCCTTTTTTGAAAGGACGCCGTGATCCGTTGAGATTCTCCATGAATAGCGGTTATTCTACCTAGCCTATAAGAAAAAGAAGTGAGTTAATCAAGAAGACATGTAAAACCTCAGTTCATCATCGTCTGCATAGCCTTTTCCCGACTATGCTGGGGTCGGCTCCCAGTCTAACCAAATGCAGCTGAGTACCAGTATTTTACATGGAGCGTCTGCCTATCTGACCTCCACAACCCAGTAGATAATTCGATACCCCTCGATAAGACTAGTTGTCAGACTTTCAGGCTTCTGACGACCCGTAACAACTATCAAAGATCCACGAATGACAGCCGGTACCAACGGCTTAACGTGCTTTCTCAAGCACGGAAGAGGCTTGGTTTATAAAGATGGTCACCCATCCACGGGTCAACCGGGGCAAGCATAACTTAATATGATCGATCGACCCGTGGGGCTGTTATTACTTAGGCACCAGCCCCTCTCAAATCTCAGTTACTTTATTTTATTTATCAGGAAACATGACACGAAGTAGGCGCTTTCGTGTGTTTTTCGTTGTTTCTGACATTTACATCCTGGTAATTTTTTGCAACCTAATTTTGAGTTAAAAAGTTGTCGTTTTTGTCAGTATCAGTCAAAATCAAAACATTTTATTTTACATAAACCTACATGGGCTCTTACGAAAAGTCATAAGCTAGGTGCACGGTTTCAATTTGGCAGGACTGTTTGTCTACTGGTCAGCGGCCCTGACTACTATACGCAAGGTCGTGGGTTCGATTCCCACCCTGGACAAATGTTTGTGTGATGAATACGATCATTTGTTCTTTGTCTGGGTGTAATTTATCTATTGGGTCGTTCGAAAAGTGATGTCGTTTTTATTCATAGATTAAAAAGTGATTTAATAATAATAATAACAGTTATTAATCAGTGATATAGATATTGGCCATTTTGTTCGATAATCTTTTGCCATCTATTTGGCAGCTGCATAATCCTGCGTTCGAAGAAAGATTGGTTTTTAGAGGCAAAAAACTAAATCAACTCATTTTTAATAGTCTCATCTGAATCGAATCTTTTTCCATTTATATGGTTCTGAATAGAACGAAATAAATAGTAATCTGACGGCGCTAGGTCAGGGCTATATGGTGGATGAGGCATCAATTCCAAATTGAGTTCCAGTAATTTCTGTCGAATGGTCAGAAATTGTTGTCGTGATGGAAAATTACTGTCCCACGATTTGCTAGACGGCCACTTTTTCTTAATTTCTTCATCCAGTTGCATTAGCTGACGACAGTACGTATAGGAATTGATAGTTTGGTTACTTTGCAGCTGCTGGAAATAAACAATATTTTGATAATCCCACCAAACACACAGTAACATTTTGATTTCGGTGAATTCCGGCCTTTGGTGTCGATTGTGTCGGCTCACCCAGTTTGCTCCACGATCGTTTTCGCACGATGTTATCGTAGACAATCCATTTCTCATCACCAGTTATTACCACGAACAGTAGCTAGTAGTTTCATTTCTCGAAAACTCCTGAAAATCTTTGGACATCTTAAATGTCCACAAAAAGAAATTAAAGCACTTGTGAATTCCCAAATTGAAATGAGATTTTGACTTGTTTCCTTTACCTGAGATTTCATTGGTCGAGTTATAAAACAGGACAAAAACTTTTGAGATTCCATTAGTATTCATAATTTCATTATGCTATTTGTTTCCAATTCTTTAACTTCTGCTGGCAATTATAACTTTCAGTTAGATTAAACAATAATATTTGTTTACCATGGAAAAAATAGGCAGAGTCGTAAAGGGATTCAATGATTTACGGTTTTTTTTTAATCTTTATAAACACAGGACAGTGTTTTATAACTTAGTGTTAACCGTCTCCATACTCGTATAGGAAACTATTGTGCATAATTTCATGCTTCTAGACCCAGCAGCTTATGATGTGCTTTGTCTGTCAGTTATTGAATTAAATCAGAATCAAGGGTCATTTTTTCAATCTAGGTTGACAATCAGCACTTTTTGAACGTGAAAATTACATAAGATAGTCCCCCAAATCACCCGGCCTTTCAATTAATGAATGAATTAATTTAAGAATTTTATTAGGTAAAATATAGAATTGTCAGTGTTTCGATGCTAACGTAGAACAGTGTTAGCTACGCCGTAGCTGGTTTCGTAGCGTAGCGTAGACGGTTGCGTAGCGGGTGCTACGATATGCTCATTTCTGTGTTTTGTGCGTGTTTATGTCGCGCATTTAAAACATTCATGACACTTACTATTTAAATAAATATATTTATAAAATTCCTGTAATATTTGTTCATTAGATATCTTTATTATCTTTAAACTGACTTTGAGCAAGAAAAATCTCTAAATGATAAATGATAAATGATTTATTTTCTGTAAGTAGGTTTGTACAAACACTTTTACATGTCAATCATATATTTTTTTTTTTTTAACTAGACGAGGTCGGCGTTTACTATCTGACTACTCTGAGAAGAAAGGCCGAAACAAACTCAGAGGTCACAGTCTCTTTTAAAGTCCAGACATAATCTTGGTCAGATCATGTGAAGACCATGTAGATTGGTGTCTGAAATGGTCTTTTGAGTAAAGAACGACACAGATTGAGCGGACCTGTCCAGTCAGTGCACGCATTTGTCAAATCTCGTGCAGCTCAACTCAGAACTTGAGGAGCCTTACGATTCGACGAACAATACCAATGAAAGGACATTTGGGTAGGCCGCATAAATTACTCAAACTGCCAGGTCATGATTAAAACTAACTAAGAAGGAAAACAGAAAAAAGAAATGACCCACATAGTCTTCACACTCACAATAATAATAATAATAAATAAGATACTTTACAAAGTAAATATCCATGTCATTGTTTATATAATATTCATCAATGTCAATGTGTATATAAAAATCCGGACATAATCTTTGATCTTTGAGGAATCTCTAAGATATTGTAAAAGTTTCTGATTGTATCCATTTTCCGATTATTTTAGTCCTACCGTTCAATATAATTTAACTCATAACATTGATAGGTAAAAATTCGCGGCACGCGGTTCTGTTTAAAATATACCAAAAATGTAAATTTCATAGTTTTAACCCCAGTATGTTGCCGGTACTTATACATAACTATTCGGTTTAATATTACACAGACTTTTGCATTTTAACGGTGCTTGAACTACCCTTCACTGAATATTAAAGAAAACGTCGCACATTGACGCGTGTGTTACTCTGAAAAGAACTTCAGCTGCTCATACCTTTTATTTTCTTTATTTCACTATGTACGTATGAATTGTATTTATTAATATTATAATATAAAAATTAATATAAAAAAAAAACATTTCAAAATGTAAGAAATAGTAGCCTCCGGGAACGGGGCTCTCATAGAGGAAGTTCCTAAAAATATGAGCCGTGTCCACAAGTACCTAAGTAAGTAGTAGTTGACAGGCCTGTTGGTCTAGTGGTCAGTGGTCTTGACTGCTATGCGCAAGGTCGTGGGTTCGATTCCCACCTAGGACAAATGTTAGTGTGATGGGCACGATCATTTGTTCTTTGTCTGGGTGTATTTAGAAATATATATGTATGTTTATCAGTTGTCTAGTACTCATAGCACAAGATCTGCTTAGTTTGAGACTAGATGGCGTTGTGTGACAAGTTGTGGAATATTATTATTATTATTACCGCTTTCTGAATCAAGCCCTTGATCCAGCTGCCCAACGAGAGCCTGCTCAGGTGTTGGTCGAGGCTCTTGACTATTAAGCCATTGGCTGTCACGACTATCGGCACAATGATCGCTTAGTCCAGATCCCAAATGACGAAAAAAAGCGAGAAGGCCAAAAAAAATCTTAAAGCTCGCGAGCCAAGTCAAGATTCTTGATTATTATTATTATTATTTCCGATGTTGTCCCACTGCAGGAAAAATGCCTCCCTTTCTCCTTTCCACTCCTCTCTGTCTTGAGCTAGTGTGGACCAATCCTGCCTGTAGGTGTCAAGCTTGTCCTGCCGTCTTCTCTTGAATTCTACTTTAATTTTACTTCTTCTATATACAGGCTGTCCGGTAATTAATGGATAACCTTGAAATGGCCTATAGCAGAACTAATGGCCGTTAAGAAAAAAATGCAAAACCAAATTTATATCCTAAGTAGTATGTTTTAAATTAATTGTTCACTGAAAAATTAATCAAAGTTCTTTTTTTTAAATTGCTATAGCTAGTCAATCTATTTACTGCCTATCTATCGGAATAATTAGCGTATAACAATAGAACAACAAAAACCGATGAAATTCATTCAATTGTGGTTGTAGCGTACAATAATGTAAAAAAAGGTAAAAATTTGTAGTACTTTAAAAAAAAAAACATATCTTAGGATATATTTGTTTTTTTTTTTCTGAACAGCCATAAGTTCTGCTACAAGCCATTTCAAGGTTATCCATTAATTACCGGACACCATGTATATGTATCCTATGTATATGTATCTAAAACAAGCTAGAATTGATTGCGTGTAAACGAACACCGCATTAAAAATCCATCTCATTTTGCCGGGGGCCCATTAATAAAATAAAGCAATATTTTTAATTAAGTTAGGACCTAACAGATTCGACGCCATTAGTAATTCAAATTTTGAGTTGCCTACTTAAGTACTTAAGAAAACAACTCAAGAGTAAAATATATTAAGTAAAAGTAACTTTTGTATTCTTTTGTAAAACATTTTCAGTCGTTTCTTTCGTTCAAGTGTCTAACAACAATATTTTTGCCGTACAATTAATTTAACGACTCAGTAAGTATTTTCGACTGGAATATAAATACGTACAATTTTTCCACAAAAAATCGCCCGTCTATCGTAAAATTTTATTCTCCTCAAACTTTCCTAATTGCGATCACAAAGAGAAGAGGAATTATTTTCAAATTAAATTCCTGATTTTTTTACGAGTTTCACGAATGGTGGAAGGTACTTTGACCTTCATTGGACCGCCGGGACTGACGTTAATGGCGCAAATGGGTTTTACAGATTTTCTGTGTTTTTAACATGCTATTTGATGAGCTCATAATTCGGATTCGTCGTTAAATTAATTTCAGGCCGTAAACGTATAAAAAAGGGGCTAGAGGCTAATTAACAGCCCCACGCGTCGACCGATCAGGTTAAGCCACGCTTGCCGCGGTTAGTTTGTGGATGGGTGACCATCTTTACATACCGAGACCCTCCGTGCCTCCGAAAGCACGTTAAGCCTTTTGGTCCCGGCTGTCACTCATGGATCTTTGAAAGTCATTACGGGTAGCTAGCAGCCCGAAAGTCTGACAACCATTCCTACCAAGGGGTATCGTGTTATCCAGTAATTGGGCTGTGAAACTCAAATAGGCAGTCGCTCCAAGTAAAATACCGACTTATAGCCTAACTAATACTTATTTATCAGTACTTTCAAATCTTATAAAAGACGAATCGAATAAAACTCATTAACAAACTCACGCGAAGTCCTTTAAGCGGAACTCGCGCAAATAAACCAGGATAAAACGCGAATCATAATCAAATCACGCAAAACTTCGAACTACCTTTTTCGGCAGTTCCAATTCGACGCTCCACCCGCTCTTCTATATCCCAGTCGCAATTTACCATACTCAACACTACACTGTTCTCAAAGACATTTCACGAAAAATCAGGAGCAAAGGAAATTCAGCAATACCTCGAATTCTCAGTCATAAACCGGAGATCTTCAATATCCGAAGAAAAATCAGCTCTAAACATGTTTCGCTGGAGGCATATGTCTACGTGACGGTGGGTTATTACGATTTCGTGCAAGGAGACGTTTTTGCCTCCACACTGTGTTGTATTCATTTGTCGTCGTAAACGTCGAATACGATATGAAAGTTAGCTCCTAGGAAGTCGTAAAATACGGTAGGAAATGCGTTTATTACGGGGAGAATAGATTTTGTTGATTGATTAAGTAGTATAGTATATCTACCCATATAATCCAAATGTATGTATGGGCCCGAGGCTAAGTTACAGCCGCACGGGTCGACCGATCAGGTTAAGCTACGCTTGACTCGGTTAGTTTGTGAATGTGTGACGATTTTTACATAACGAGACCCCTCCGTGCCTCAGAAAGTACGTTACGCCGTTGGTCCCAGCTGTTACTCGTGGATCATTGACAGTCGTTGCGGGTAGTCAGAAGCTCGAAAGTCTGACAACCTGTCTTACCAAGGGGTATCGTGTTACCCAGTAACTGAGTTATGGAGGTCAGATAGGTAGTCACTCAATGTAAAATACTGGTATTCAGCTGAATCCAGCTAGAAGCCGACCCCAACATAGTTGGAAAAAGGCTCGGCAGGTTATGAAACGCATAAAAAATATTAAATGAAAAAGGTAAATTACCACTAACACTATATGGATGTTTGTGTCCGAAATAACGCTATTCTATCAACTATTGTACTATTTATTTATTAATTTAAACTTTTCGCACAAGACGTACAAAGGCGGACTTAATTGTTGATATGTTTTTGATAGCTTTTTTTCTGAAATATCTATGGCCGACTTCAATACCCCAAAAATGTATTTGTTTTTTTTTTTCTGCATACTAAATGAAACACCACAAAAGTTCTCAAAACTGAACTGCACGAATCAAATGAAATATTAACCCATGAATGCGCAACGCAGATCGTCAATTTTTTACCTGCAATCTATTTCAAAATATTGCTGGCGATAAATTGGCCACTTCGGCCCCATATTGGATTCTAATCTATTCAGTTTTGTTAGGACTGTGAATTAAGATTTTTTGAATTTATGATCAAATGTTCATCAAGAGTTTTTAAAGCCCATTCAAGGGTCCTTGAGTGACCTAATTATTGGAAAATCTACTAGGAGACTTTGATATGAGCGACGGAGTGAAAATACAGCAAGAAAAATATTTATTCACAGTCGATAAAAGAAGGCATTCCTCGGAAAACGGAATAATGATCAAAAACACTGACGATGCTGCCTATCTTCTAAACATAATCCATAGCTTGGTTGCTAATAACCCCACCTGCGAATGGAGGCGTAGGTCTTCAAGGAATAGCGGCTCATGTTACCCACACAATCTAATTTAAATCATTATGGAGGCGATAACTGAAAAAGTATCATAATCATAATTTCAGCCGAAAAACGTCCACTGCTGAACATAGGCCTCTCTCAAGCACCACCACTTAGACCAGTTAATAATAATAATAATAATATTCCACAACTTTCACACAACGCCATCTAACCCCAAACTAAGCAGAGCTTGTGCTATAAATACTAGACAACTGATAAACATACATATATAATTCTAAATACATACATATTATAGATGGATTACACCCAGACAAAGAACAAATGATCGTGCTCATCACACAAATATTTGTCCTGGGTGGGAATGAACCACGACCTTGCGTATAGTAATGATAATAATAATATTACACAACTTTCACACAACGCCATCTAGTCCCAAACTAAGCATAGATTGTGTTCTATGAGTTCTATACAACTGATAAACATACATATATAATTCTAAAAACATACATATTATAAATGGATTACACCCAGACAAAGAACAAAATTAAATGATCGTGCTCATCACACAAACATTTGTCCTGGGTGGGAATCGAACCCAGGCCCTTGCATATAATAGTCAGGGCCACTGACCACTAGACCAACAGGCCTGCCAGTTCTGTGCTTCTTGCATCCAGCGGATTCCTGCGCCTTCTACAAAGTCAAATACCTTTTACCAGCAATATAGGTTTATCTCTTAAAATATGTCGTGTATGAATACCTTATTTTTAGTCGTTATAATTCAGAGTCTGTAAAGAGCAACATGTGATAGAATTTCTCACGTCAGCTTATAAAGCTAGGAAGTACTTATCTCTTTGGTCGAGGCTTAGGGTTTACGTGCAGTTCTGAGTGCATACTATTAGTCTTTAACACTCTGAACGCCGTGGTGGTCACCGGTGTGAGCGACAGCAATTATTTTGTAAATTCTTTGGATAGTAATAATAAATCATTATTTAGAGGGCGGGTTTTTGACTATTTTGAACCGCATGAGCCAATAAAATATAATGTGTAAAATTTGTCGAAATCGCCAATCGGCGTCAGACCATATGGAAAGTACAGTGGTGGTCACCGGTGACCACCACGGCGTTCAATGTGTTAAAGTCAGTCTGAACAGTCATCGAGAAATTCTAATTATTTTTCTGACTTGGACAATTATATCAGTAAGATGTAGGTACTAATGTGATGATATGCCCGAAGAATTGGCAAACTTAAGTGGTAGTGGGCAGGGCACATTGCTCGCAGAGCAGATGGCCGATGGGGCCGAAAGGTTCTGGAGTGGCGACCGCGTACCGGAAGACGTAGCGTTGGAAGGGCTCCCACAAGGTGGACCGACGACCTTGTGAAGGCCGCAGGAACCCGTTGGATGCCAGAAGCATAAAACCGGTCGAAGTGAAGGTGCCTGGGGTAGGCCTATGTCCAGCAGTGGACGTCTTTTGGCTGAAATGATGATGATGATGAAAGTGTACTATTAACCTCTAGAGCCCCAGCGGCACAAAAACGTGCCAGTAAACACCGACTGATTTAAAACTGTATTTGTACCAAAGATAAGGCTTAAAATCGTCCGCTATATATATCTAAAAGAGTCCGCTCGCGGTGCTTGACCGGTGTAGGATAAAGATTACAGACAGTGTCATCCATGAAGACAAATTATTATATTACTCTTATTTATTTAATACTTCAAGCACATAAATTTACAGAGGCGGACAAAATGCCATAGGCATTTTCTACCAGTCAACCTTTGGGTGATGCAGAGCCAAACAGTAGTAGGTGCAATCATGAAAATTGAGGAATAAATATTCTCTATTATATTCTCTATTATTTTCTATTATATTCTCTTCTTTTTAAACATACAGTACAAGTGTGCAACATTCAACTAGTATTTTAGTTTTGTCGATACACAGTAATTAATTTTTAGTGGGTAATTAGTAAGTATCATCAAAACTTAACACGTGCGGTATTACATAGCGATAACCACTAACGATTAGGAAGAGAGTGGGGCGCGTCTTCGTGGATGGCACTATCTATATCATGTAGATTTTTCCTAGAGAGAAAGCGACGGTTCATCGCTACACGTTCCGGTAAGCGAGTTTTTTTATTTATTTTTTCTCAAATAACTTTTACAGAACATACGCGCCTGTGTTCCTCGAAGGGTTATGCATGAGTAAATCTATTATATTAAATACCCACATTTTGTCCATTGTTGTTTAAGTCCCATGTAGCAGACGGCAAGCTTATTGCCATCATTTGAGCACAATTCCAGACTCCAGGCTGATACTGAGAAATTCCAGATGGAAAAACCCAATATCACTTTGCCTGACCTGAGAATCGAACCCAGGACTTTGTGCTCAGCAGTAGCGCTTGCGACCACTAGACCAACAAAGGAGTCAGTCACTACAAGTAAATAACTTGTAATTTTTCAATTCGCAAGTGCTATTTGCGTCCCAGCAACTGCTGGTAAGAACTTCGTAAATATTATTAAGTCTCCTTCCTACCTTCGAAATCCGATTGTTATTCAGTTAAACTACGAGTATCTAGTAGAATATGCCTCTCCAGGAATTGAACATCAGGTCTTAAAGTTTGCTAACGACTCGAAGGTTTTCTCTATGTGTAGGGTGCAGAACAAGGCGGTGAGAACCTCTTTGCTTACGGGGTGTCGGTTTGCCAACATAAAAAAGACTGTATAAAAAAATCTTACGTCAAACGGTACCTATTTAGGCACGAAACCGGCACTTAAGATAATAACATCATCTTCATTACGCCTCGTTTATGTTGTCGGATGATTTTGGCAGTATCTATGTGTGTCAGGAAGACTCATTTGGGCCGATAAGCTTGATCTAGTACACAGTACACAGTACACACATTCATTATAATAAAATGAACTTTTGTATGTTGTTTTACATGTGTTGTGTCGTTTAGATGGAAATATAATGTCCGTTTTCGTGTCAAAAACTATCCGTGTGTCAAAGACGATAATAAGAAGACAATAAATGTGTATGCTCCCTTTCTCGTCTAGTAATAATAAAATGCTGATGCTGACGGGCTGGCCATGTTTATCGCAGGACCGACGGCCGGTGGAACAGACGAGTCCCGAAGTGGAGACCGCGTATGGACAAGCGTAGTGTAGGACGCCCCCCATTGGAGGACAGGGTGTTGTGGCGCAGCATGAGAGGAACCTATGTCCAGCAGTGGACAGATATAGGCTGAGATGAGTTGAATAATAAAATATAGGGTTTTTCAATAAGGGCGGGTAGATGTTGAAATTAAATAAAACAAGCTGTGTGTGAGGTATTAACAAAATTCTTTTTTTATTTGAAAGGCCCACATGTGCCATTAAGTGTGGAATATGACATCGTTCAAATGCCCGCGTCAGCTTCTTACAGTGGCACGGATCCGAGTGGTCCAATGGTGGCCGCCGAGCCAAAATCCACACCGAACGGTAACTTTTTGAGGATGCATTATCACCTGGTGTACCTCGCATGGGTTGGTGTTGTCCCATATATGGCAATTCTGCTTGTTAACACAGCCATTCATCCAAAAATGTGCCTCGTCGCTAAAGATGATTTTTCGGCCAAAATTGGGGTACTCTTCCTTCGGCCGAGTTCTTGTGCACGGCGAGGAATCGACTGCCTCGGGTTCTGCTGTACACTTTCACGAACCGCGACGATTTTCTCGGCCGATCTTGCGTTCCTTGAACGTACGGGTGTTGGCTGATTGTTTACGGAAACGGTCGTCTGAAATTTGGCCACCAAACGTTGAAGAGTCGACTGTGAAGGGCCACCACGTCTACCGTGAAATGGGCGCACAATGTGTGCAACGTTTTCACTAACGAACACTTATTTTGATAATAAAGTTTTATCATTTGAACGTGCTGTTGAATCGTGTAACTTAGCATGGTGATTTGGCATAAGTAACTGAATAATAAAAAAAAGATTTGATAGATGTCATCAAAACAAAATGGCCGCTATGGGCCCCCAAAATCTACCCGCGCCAATTGAAAAACCCTTTATAACAAACCATCATGACATGTAGGTATCCGTGTCATTTTGGCATACTATTCCATCAATACACGCATAACTATGCATCAACGACTACTTAAACGATAAGAATTGTTGGTCACCCTGATTAACTCAAGACAATGTTTGTTCTTTCTCCAGAATTAGCTTACTGACAGGTTGTATAACTTCCTATAATTGTTTATTTTATTTGACTGTATAAGTCAATTCAGTTTAATTTTATTTTAATATATTATTGACATAATCTATTCATTTCTATATTTTTAATGAGTTGATTGCAATATGTGTTTAGCTAGTGACCTTGACGATTGATTATATTATTCTTGCCTGAGTAACCGGCAGCAAGTTCGTCATGCTCCCTTAGATGTCACTGCTTGCGGTAGTGACGGGGGTCGGGTTGCCTCCTTCCCTCAAATATGGTGAGGGGGGTAGTAATGGCTGATCTTTGCGTTATGCTAGTAAACGAGTCCTGCTTGTGGTAGCTGGTCGTCTTGCTGACCATGGTTTTATTGTTATTATCAGTAATAACTTGTTTATTTAATTTATTTTACTTCGATGGTCCTAGTTTATCATTTGTGACTTCAAGTGACAGCTATTTGAACAGATCCCAGCATTGTAAGCTGTCACGCCCTTTCTGCCTAGAAGTTTTTATTTAGGTAGTAAGTTTTTTTTCACATTTTCAATTTTTATTTATTAATTTTTTTTGCTTGACTACATATAGTTTTTATTGTTTTGTTGGTATATTGGCGTAGCTAGCTAACCTGATAACATAATAAAATAATTTAATTTAATGTTCTGTGTAATGTTAATTGCTTTGTATACCTAGTATTGTATACAATTAAGTATTATCTAACTAAACAAACAGCTGTGCTTCTGGGGAGTTTGTTGTGCCACTTCTTCCCAGCAAAAGCACTAAAAAGTGGTGACAGACGGGTGTTTTGGGGGACTGTCTTTTGTAATTTTGATGTTCGAAAAGTGCTGATTCTCAGCCTAATGAATGACTTTTGATTTGATTTGATTTGAATGTTAACACATATTTTGAATAAATGAAAAGAACAAAAAAAAAACATCTTCACGAATGGTTGTGTAGAGCTGGTACCTATTAGAACACTCAAATTTCGCCAGCAAAAAATAAATTTTTACAAATATTTTGCTCCTGAAACCTTAATTACACTGCTGTACCTATACGTAACCATAATCTGTAATAATCATTCATTCCCTTTACATATTTTCACCATTCTTTAGAATCAAAGAAACGACTATAATTTCTTTTAATGAAAGGTAATTTCGTCGAAAACGCGGAGGAATTTCTGTTAATAACTGCAATTTCCGTCAGCAATCGCGGCGTAGCACGATGTTGTGCTTGTTTGAGGCGGGCCCGACTCAATGTTTGATTGCGTTCAATAACACTTAATAACTTCTTCTTTTACTTCTTAATACTTAATATTTATAGTGCCAGTTACAAGTCAATGTTTGATTGCTTCTGATAAGCTCAATAGAATACTTAATATTTATAGTGCCAGTTACAAACATTGTAGTCTGAAGATACCCGAATATTTGGGTAAACTTGATTACACAGACACAGAAAGACTTCTAGAAGTACTTCAATAATGATGTAATTTTTAAATTGATATTTTTTTATTTGTATTTATTACCTACTATAAGTAAGATAGTATTATTTAAAAAATTCACTAATTGTGGACAAATCATCAGCTGATCGCTTAGTATGGGGATGGCCTGAAACACAGGTTTTTATTAACCTAGCTCAGGCAGGTCGCCACAAGTTATAATGTCAGTACCAACGCACCTTTCAAAGATAATTAACATCGTGTAAATTAAACTAGTTTTTATATAAGTATTTAAGCCAATTTGTTAAAAACCTACTTGGTACTACTTTGTATTTACGAGTATAAGTTTGTAAATGTATTACTTTGTAAAAGGACCTACATAACTTTTTTTTGTAATTGTAGTGTATTGTTGTATTGCTTTGTTCGTACTGAATTTTTTATGTCTGATTCTGAACATATTTCAAAGCTGTCAATAGTGACAATTTTTAGCATCAGGTGGAATTACAACTCAGTTTCAGAGACTTTTTACTGAGTTTTCACGGTGAGATTTTTACAGAATACACCGACTGGATTTTGATGTGGGCTGAATTGATTTCGAGTCAAAAATTCAGCAATTCAACTTTCCTGTATTGTGAGTGTTACTTTTCATTCTGAGACAAAAATATTGAGGTTAGTTCAAAAACTTTTTGAAAAAATATAAAAATCTAGATTTTGTAACATTCATATAGGCTTTAATCGTTAAGTCTGCTATGAAAACCTTAACCATATTTAGAAAAAAAATATTAAAAAAAATGAAAACTTCCATATTTACATCGTTTGGCGACGTCACTCGTCACTCTCAGAGAAAGGAGGCCTGTGTTCCAGCAGTGGGAACGACGTAAGCGGTGACGTTAAAAATGATGCAACAGAGTCGTAATACTCAAGTGATAAAGACAGCTACATAATTTAACAAGTTACGAGTATAAGGCAGGTATCTCATCTCCGCCGCGAAGCCAAAGCAAAGCAGCGAAACCGCAGTAGTTCTGCCATGACTAGTTGGTTGTACGACAAGCGAAACAGAAGCGAAACTGCCTGTTCTGATTTGATTATGATTATGTTTCTTTCCTGCGTGATTTCGCCGATCTGCTCGGAAACCAGTTACGCCTCCGCGCTCAGCCCGCTACTTTGTTGCGGTGCCGCGTTTGTTTCGCACGTATTTTTTTTTTAAATGGATATTGATTTTACGTAAAAACTAATCTATTAGGTGCGGGGTAGACCTATACTGTATTATTTTACTTAGTCCAAAGCTACGAAATTTGCTTCTATAGCTAGAATTCATTTGACTCTCATGATGTTCCGCTACTCGAATCGCGACATAAAGTACGAGTAATGTTTCTTGGCGGATATTTTTAAGTAGGTATCCCATCATTATTTTCGCGGCGGAGGTGTGTAAAGGACGTAAGGCTAAAAGTTACCAAAGTTTTCTTAAGGTGATTGAACACGTAGGTACCTACATTGGCATGGCTATTGAACACCAGGGAATATTCTCTGGTAAAATAACAGTTTGGCAGTACGGTATTGTGATCTCAGTGTGTTATTGTGCACGGGTGGATGGTCGCTTTTCACAATACCAACGGAAAGCAATAGTTCAGTCAAGTTAAATGGTAACAAAGGAAGTAGGTGTTTGTCCTTGTGATATTATTATTTTTTTAATATTTATTGAGAGGGGTAACCGTTATTTAGCGCCAGCTTCTGAATTGAGCATTTGAAGTTTAAAATATGTCAAACCCTACTTTAGCGTTACTTAAATTCAAAATCATAATAATTTGTTGCTGGTTGGTCGACTCTTCACATGACCAGAGGACTGGCCTATTGTTTGGCCAAAGAATCAGCATCTTCATACATCGGGGCAATGCTGCCAGCATTTTGGGGACTTGCAGACAGCGATGCGAACGAATTTTTTGATGCCCTACGATTCTTTCCCCCTTTATCTTTTTAAATTTTTTTAACCATATACAGACGCCACACATCATGCTACTACAATCTGTCAGATTTCTTTAATAGATTTTCTACTTTAGTGCTATAACATAAGGTTCAAAGTTGATTGGGTAATTCTGACAGTTTCGGGTAGCTTGATGTGCTGGCGTCTGTACATGTATATATGAATATTTTAATTCTATCAGTTTATATTATGCAAATATTATCTGGTATGAAAATAAAAGTGAACACCAAATGATCATTATTATGTGTTCTGGCGCAACATGGAAGAGGCCTATGTCCAGCAGTGGATTGCGATAGGCTGAACTGATTGATTATCATCATTGGCAGCTTGGTTCCACCCACTACTGACTATAGGAAGTGCAGCATATTTGAAAAACCGAAGGTAATTTAGAATACTCGGATAACTCAATTAATGTAAACGTCATCTATGTTTTTTTGCAGTTATCATAACGTCACATGGCATACGATGTCAATGAGTACTAAAAACAGGACGCCATCTTGACATTTCTGCTGACAGCCACACAGGAACGAAATTAAAAAGAATGTAATTCTTGATAATCATTTAGTATATAGCAGATGGTCGCGTGAACGGATATGCAAAATCTTCATTGTGATTATTTAAACTGTTAAGTGACCTTCTTAGTTCATGATTTTGGTTTGATTTTGTGAATATTTCTAGAATTAAAAAAGTGAAATGGAGTTATAGGCTAAAATGTCATGTTGTTTATTTGGTATACCGAAAGTGAACATAATTATAAGTAACTATTATTAATTATTTATTAATTAATTAGCAATTTCGTTCCAAAAAATTAAAATTTTAGATAAGTAATATAAAGATTGATTAGTTACAAAAAGAAAAGAAAAGTTAACAGATTTATTAGTTTCTAAAGAAAACTGTAATCATTGTCAAAGAAAAAATAGGCGAATTTAATTTGGAATACTATGTTCCAAATAACGCGCACCTCAAATAAAATCATACTTTTGGAGATTTTTAGTTTGAGTTCGAGTTCCTAGTTTTTGTCTTGTTTGATTGTTTGTATTATTAAAGTTAAATAATTATTTAATAATTTTAAATAAATAAATAAAGTTAAATAATTATTCAATAGTTTATGCTTTTTATTGGGCTAAATCGTTTCCTTTTCTACTTATTAAAGAACCACACAGATTGAGCGGACCTGTCCAGTCAGTGCACGCATTTGTCAAAAATCGTGCAGCTCAACTCAGAACTTGAGGAGCCTTACGATTCGACGAACAATACCAATGAAAGGAAATTTGGGTAGGCCGCATAAATTACTCAAACTGCCAGATCATGATTAAAACTAACAAAGAAGGAAAACAGAAAAAATAAATGACCCACATAGTCTTCACACTCACGATAATAATAATAAAAAATAAGATACTTTACAAAGTAAATATCCATGTCATTGTTTATATAAAATTCATCAATGTCAATGTGTATATAAAAATCCGGACATAATCTTTGATCTTTGAGGACCATGTAGATTGGTGTCTGAAGTGGTCAGATGGATATTTTACAAAGTGACTACTACGTAAAATATTGATAAACAGCATACATATTTTTATTTTGCCGCGAAACTTATTTACCTACTCATTAATTTACAACTTTGAGCCGTTTTGGGTCGAAACGCTCGGGTCATGGGGCTCGAGTGCGCGTCTCCTATTTAAAGTTTCTCGCCGGCTGATCGACACTTCACGTGAGCAGAGGGCTGGGTCATTCTTTGGCCAAAGAATTAGCATTGCCATTCAACGTGGCAATGCTGCCAGTCTTCTGGGCACGTTTCCGGATGACAGCGATGCGGACGAGTACTTCGACGCCTAAATATCCTTTTGTTTTTGTATTCATTTATATAGTTAGTTATTTAGTCTTTTAATTTAGTACCTAGTGTAAAAAGTTAGTTAAGAGATTTTGAAAATAAATGTAATTATTAGATAACCAAATTAAATTTATTTATCTACTCGTATCCAATTTTATTTAAGAACTTCTAGTTTATTTTGCTTTTGTAAACTTGTGTGATCCCTTTAAATTGAACTGCTTATTTGGTTTAGAAATCCTTACATGAGAGTTGTTTATATTTGCAATACATTTGAAAATGTAATCGAGATTAAAAAAAAAACATGTTTACATTGCATTGTTGCTGGAAAGTAATCATAAAATTCTTCAAACGGGACGTTGCAGAATGCTACGGCGTACCTTATGACGCATCAGAGAGCTACGTAGGTCATCGCATAGCGAAGTGAATGCACTGCCGCGCGGATATGAGTCTGTATAAGTGTATTTGTTCGGAAGTCACAGGCGTTCATGTTGGCAACTTTAATACACGAACAAGATGCTAAGAACCATTCAATGTGAACATAATCGAAGATAATGCGTTCTTATGTGGTACTTACACATAGAGTGCAACAGTTTAAACCACTTTGGAATAACGGTAAGTGTTCACGGTTATCGAGAAGAACCATATTATGCGGACACTTCGTTTTTACTTTACTGCAAATAGGATGCATTTGCACGTTGGACACATAAAAGTGACGTAAAGAGGTTTATGTGATGCTCGATGCTACATTATTGTCGCAATCGAGCCTTTTCGTGACCTACTCTGTCGTAAAGTCATGGATAGAAAATAAAATGAAAATGTTGTGGTTTACTGATACTTTGAATTTTATATTTATGTGCAGTGCGTTGACATTGTACGATGTGGTATTGAATCCATTGGATACTAGCTGCTTATTGCTTCTTTTTTTGAGGAACGATGTCCGTACTATTATTATTTATTGGTAAACATAAGGACGCCCTCAGGCTAGATGGAGCGACGATCTTCGCCGGGTATCTGGTAGCAGCTGGATCAGAGTTGCCGAGAATCGGACTCAATGGCGTGCAAATGGAGATGCCTTTGTCCACCAGTGGACTGCTGCCGGTTGATGACGATGATGATGATGATGCTGATCAGTACTATTTGTTCTGTTATGACAGTTTCCGACTGCCATAATGCCACGATTGGCTAGCTAATTGAAGATGAGATTTTTAAAAGTAAACGTAGAAATTTCCACCCATATTTCTTTCTCATCACATTATTTCTTGCCTTTGTCATGTTATACGCGAGAAAATAGACTAGCTACGTATAATTTCGTCTAGTATTCGTATAGCAAGTATGTACTGCAGAGTTTCTACAAATTGCAAGGCACTACTAACAAATGCAATACCGTTGTAATTTGTCCCAGAAATGTCTCATTTCGTTCGTAACATGCAGAAACACAAAATGATAACAGAAAACGAAGTAAATTATTGTTGGAAAATGTAAATCATTACCCAGTTCTTAGTTTTCAATGTAATACATTTGTATTGCACGCATAATGTACGTGAAAAATGTTGGGTTCGCGTGTGGCATACCAAGTCTTTTGTATCCGATCAGATTAGCAGCAACTAATCGCAGACGGCGGCGACGCGACGAAACTTACGTTTATAGCTCGAATTTATCGTTTAGCTGGTCAAAGTAATTAACATAATTGAAGTTATTTAAGCAATTTTTCGGCTTCAAATCTTGATTAAAAATAATTTGATGTTAGAATTCGGTTGGCTGGGGAATTAATTTTTGTCACGAATCATGGGTTTCAACTAGAGTGAATATTTATTTGTTAACATAACTATCACCCTTGTAGTCCTCAAAGGGGTAGAAAACGTTGACATGCAAGAGTAGGTAAGTAATATTATAAATTTTTGCAGGGAATTTTCTTGCTCCACTTCTTCTTCTCAGCTGAAGCACTAGGAAGTGGTGAAGGGCGAGCGTTTTGGAGGACTGTCTTATGTCATTTTGACGTTCAAAAAGTGCTGATTCTCAGCCTACATTTATATAGTTTGAATAAATTACTTGTGATTTTGATTTTGAATAGGGGGTGAGCTTATTGTCACACTGGGCGCAAATGCATAGTTTTTTTTTATGCCAACTCTCAAATTTCAGTAAAACATTTTTTGATTGAAATAAGAACTTTTTTCACGGAATTTAACGCAAAACAATTCGCGGGAGAATCTGAGACTAAACGACCCAACATATCTCCAATTCGCAACTTTCCCTAGCAACTGAAAATTGCGGGCTCAAAACTAGCGATTGAATCCTCGCGATCGTGTGCTGAGTTACCTAGTTGTTTGCGTATTGTCTGTCCCGGCTCACGGAACGGAACGGGCAGAACATCTAGGAACTGTTTATTAATTTTGTTGGATTCTCTTTTTAATATTACTACTACTGATAAAGAAAGAAAATACATTTATTTGTGCTAAATAATGAAATGGAGCGTTCCATGCATGGCATAAGGCTTATATACTGACTCCCAAACATCGAGAACCGCGGACATACGTAGGTTCTCGATATCAGAAAACGATTTATATCTCAGATGGAGGTGGTCAGGAGACCTGGCAAGAAGCAGTGACGACAGGTGGAGCAGGTAGTGACCGAGTGGCATTCAAGGTCGTCCAGCGGCGAGACGAGCAGACGACATTGTTACCATCGCGGGTAGAACTTGGATGAGGCTGCCCCAGGATCGTCTCGCAGAAGGAGGCTGCGGAAGGGGAGAGGGAGATCTCGTACCCTCACCCCGCCCGCAGCAGTCGCACCGGGCGTCGGCGGAGGGCGGACAACGCCCTCTTCCAGCCCCCCTAAATGGGTCCAGGGGCAACGGACTTGGGGACGTCCGTCGCCCCCCACACATCAGGACCCGAGGCGGCGGCGCGTAGTGTTCCACGCGCGCCCCTCTTAGACGTCGCGGGGGGAATTTAACACCTCACTCCCCCCCCTGACACGAGGAGGCCCGCAGGAGCGGGCCAGCACCAGCCGGGGGTTGCGGAAGTATCGTTCGTTCCCGCGACCCCCGGCGTAGGTGAGAGAGGGAACACCGGGGTGGTTTTTAGTCAGGCTGGCCCAGGAGCGTGGGATTGGCACATTGGCACAAGGAAACGGCTTGACGGCATGGTTGGCGCAGTGGTTAAGCGAGTGACTGCTGCGCTGCGTGTCGTGGGTTCGATTCCCGCACGGAACAAATATTTGTATGATTTTTTTTTGTAAATAAATATTTAAATAAATAAATAAAAAATAAACAAGAGAGGCCTGTGCTCAGCTGTAGGTGAAGTCTTGCTGAGGATGATGAAACAATAAAAAAACAAATCAAACCAAATCAGTTTTTTGCAAGCAACATAAACAGAATGCAGAATGATACTGGTAGTTTAGAAGTGTAAAAACGTAATAGTTTTGGCACAGACTACAGCCGTGCGATTCTGTAACCATTTCACCGTGAAAGCTCGGGTGACGTGAGCGTGGAGTGAGCTGTCATTCGCTAGGGATTAACACTATTAAGTGCTCACTTCACTTATGATTTCACGGTGAGATTTTTACAGAATCGACCGGCTGGAAACGCCTTCAAAGTAGCCACAACTCATAATACACCCCTTCCCTTAGTCTTACACAGCTGCTTCCTTCAGATCATTGGTCCACATAGATGAAGAATATTTAACTACGTTTCTTATAAATACGCATTAATAACAGTGGACCGGCTTTTTTTTCACCGAGCATCTACAAACCCAGACAGAAACCAAATAGCAGAAACAAACATACGCGTTGCATCTAGAATCTCCTTCAGTTTTAAAGTTGGTTAGCAATGCAATAAATCCTTTCTTTCCAAGACATACTTGCTTATCTCTTCCGCTGAATTCAGCGCCCCATTCCTCAAGCGGAACTGTGAAATGCTATTTACTAACGAATCGCAGCAAAATGGACGTTCTGAACTTCTGACACCTCTTCCATCCTTACTTATTGTCCAAATATTTCATTCAGCAGAGTGTATGATACGCGACGCTGATACATTTCTCCGCTGAAAGTTGGCACGCTGACTTAAAATAAACTTTGAGCTATTGTCTGTTTGTTCCCATCGTCCGAAGTTTCATACAATGTGCCGTTAATTTCGGCAAGTGTTTATGTGAAATATGTACGTCGGTTGCTTATGGTTCTGTGGCTGTTTTTGGTTGGGGTTTGTTCTGAAATAGTTTTGAGAATATCTCGTGTTATAAAACTACTCGTAAGTACTAGGCAAACTTATATTTTCATTGAGGCACTTTTACCTGACCAAGACAGTAAAAAATCCAAATGGCACAAATATTTTCTTATTCACTGTAATATCAATAATCGAAATAAAAAAAAGTATTTTATTTTGTTTGAAAAGTAAAGTATTTTCTTTCAGAAATATCATTGGAAGGTCCAAAGTATATCCGAGATCTAAAAAAGCATGCAACATAAAGTGATACATACTTATATTCTACTGGGAGTTTTCTTTAGCAACCATTTAGCAACCATAAAACTTTTGTTTTTCTGTTTACCACTGTCTGTCATGTAAATGAAAACAAAATGTCTATGAAAAGCCAATATTTTCACACCAATGTAAGAAAAAAATGGTCTCAAAATGGTGAAGGAAAACTTTGTGAGGAAACCGGCATGTCCTAGAACCAAAAAATTCCAAGACAGGTGACATCTACCAACACGCACTGGGCCCGTGAGGTGGATTACGACCCACTCCCTCTCACAGAGAGGAGGCCTGTATCCCAGCAGTGGGAAGATTATAGACTGTTTATGTATGTTATGTAGGTAAGAAAGAAATGTGCGAAAATAATATAAACCAATTTTTCAAAAGTTACCTTATTTCTCTCATTCATTGGTTTATGCATGTGTTTACCTTCTTCTAACTGATGCACTGTTATTTTACTGAAAAATGTAATACGTATTTTTATCAGTGTAATCAAAATTCAATAATCAAAACAGATGGGCCAGGATCGTCACACAGTGGGTGCCTGAAGACGGGCGTCGTCACCGAGGCAGGCCTACGAATCGCTGGCGTGAAAATTGGACTCGTTCCTAGCCGATGAGCCGGGGAAGGCACAAGATAAGAAAAATTGGAAAAATGTGTGGTATAACTTTGCCCAGCAGTGTGAAAAAATAGGATAACTTAAGTAAAAATTCTTGGTGAACCAAATGAAATAAAATATTTAGGGGAGCGGGGGGCTCGTTGTTACAGGGGTAAGAAGTTACACCCGTTTTTTACCGGGATTTTAAACTCTTTGATGGACATAATTGGACTCATTCGATTTCTTATAACATCGTGCATTAGATAAAAACAATCAGTGACCCGCCAAGCGCTGAGCTGCTAGGTTGTGTGCGTGTGTCCCGATTTCAACCAAGTAAGTAAAAAAATCCTTTACGAAATTTTTGATTCCTGATGACTATATTTTTTATTTTGTCAAAATTTTTAACCTTGAACGTTCATAATATATCTACCTTTAATTTACGATATTGTTTTATGCTACTATTGATATCCATTAATAATGACTTCAATTTATATTAAAAATCGTGCCATGGGGCAAGTAGTTACAATTGTGTGGGGTAAGTTGTTACATGTAACAACTGAAAATGAGCGAAGAAGGAAAAGAAAAGGTGAAGAAAAAAATGTTGGTTTCCGATTCGGATTCTGATTAATTGCAATTCTGCTGAAGACTGATTTAATATTTGTATGTGATATTGTTACCTGCCTCTATAAAAAATACTATATATCTTTCTATAATGTGCCTTAAAAATGTTAGAATCCAAAGTATTTTAGTTTGCCAAAAGTTTATTAAAATAACTAATTAAGAAGTGAAAGTGAATAATTGAATTACTACAAGTTGTTATTTGCAGAGTAAGTCTGTGTTTTTATATGAGATTTAAAAATGTTCCTGCCAAAGTGATTTTCTACAAAAAAAAACTTAAATAATTACCATAATACATATTATAATTACTCATAAATGTTAGAAGACTATAAAGTGATCTCTATTGTTTATATCGTTTTGAAATACTAATAAAAAATATGTATCACTGACGATTTTGTTTATTTATTTACCGTAACATCGTGCCCCGATGATGTAACAACTAGCCCCAATTCCGGGGTAAGATGTTACAATCTACTTCTTTAGTTAAATTCTCCATTGTGAAAAAATTACATAAATTTTAATAATTTTTTAGTCATATTTTAATAGCTAAATAGACATACTAACATTACAAGTAATCAAATGTTTAATTTATTTGATAGCTTTTGTCATATTAACAACTATCTAAAAATTGTAACAACGTGCCCCCCGCTCCCCTATTTATTTATTTATATATACTTTATTATACAGACGCCAGCACATCAAGCTACTACAATCTGTCAAATTTATTTAATCGATTTTCAACTTTATCGCTAAAGCATAAGGTTCAACGTTGACTGGGAAAATTTGACAGTTTCGGGTAGCTTGATGTGCTGGCGTCTGTACATACACCATAATAATACACTACATCAAAAATACAACAAACACTACAAAATAAACAATGGGTGGCCTTATCGCTTTCTGCGATCTCTTCTAGGCAACCTTAGAAAGAACAGTGATTTTTCTGGTCATAAAATGGGGCTGTCGTTGGTTCAATTATTATGTGTACAATACACTAAAATATAATACTAATAAACAAATAAATATGACTAAATACTCTGCCCCGAGAAGTTTTAACGACTTACTGTAGATGCCTTGAAAGGCCAGCCCATATTCTCTCCACCGTTGGATTGTTCCGTGTGATGGAGGAGGCCACTAATTGAATTGCTGGCCGCGAGCCGGCCTTGCGTCGCTCATGTAGTTTCGACGCTCACCAAAGCTTTGTACTCCTAAACTATACATATGATTTTCTGGTGGATAGTGAATTAGTTTAATTCGACGGGTCCTATGTATACTACCGTAAGTGCAAAAACATAACTTTACAGGATAGCGATTTAAAAGTACTAAAGTTTGTAACTTTAACATTATGTATCTCGCTCACACGGACACAGACGCGGTAATCTGTGTACTCGCCCGGAGCGGGCGAGTGACAAGATGAAGGGTTATAACAAACTAGTGGTAGAAATAAAATTAAGAATAAGCTTTGTGTTGTCGAATTGTGTTGTTTACTAAGTTTTCAGGACAATGTTACAAACCCTTTAATAATATGAGTCTTTGCTCGAATTTAAGAATTTGAATTTGAACTAAGGGTTTTAGGAAAAATTTATTATTAATTCAGTTGACAAAGTTTATAGAGAAGAATTTTACTGTCTACCTGAAAATATGATTTAAAATAGAGTTTAGTCAAATAAAGGCGTGATAAAGGATTTTTTAAACTCATCTCCTGTCTAGAAGGTACAGCAGTTTTGTGAAAGATCTGAATCCGTTATTTGATTGAAGTACTTGAAATTTTGCACGAATACTAAATTGAACATCGATTGTCTTTAATTTTTCTACATTTAACTACAACCAAGACTTATCTTTACTCTCATTATTTAAGAACTAGGTATCCTGATAATTTTCATAGATTAGTATACTTTCAAGTTATTTTACCAACGGAATCTAGTTTTTCAATGAACTGTTTTTCCCCTTTCGCCCAGATAGTTTTGAAAATTCAATACGTTCAATATTTGAAGAAATATATTTTTCACGTTTTGCAATAAAATCTAATCAAACAAACTTTATCAATACTCTTAACCTTGTTAGCGATTGATTTTCTGAAAACCCTAGGATATGTAATTCTTTATTTTTGTTAATTTTTGTTAATTTGTAGATATTGATACCGAGCTCCAAAGTTTATCGAATCGCGTTAAAAAATGTCCATACAAATTTCAACCAAAATTTTTTTGAGGTGTTGTTTTGTTAAGCTTATGATGCTGTATGGTCGTTGTTATGACGACAAACTTTACTATTTCTTTAGCTAAGTATTTGTGCCAAGTTTCAAGCTAATCTGATCACGCAAAAAGATTTTTCATACAATATTGGATACCCTGTAGCTCTGATCAGCCAGTGATTGTTAGATAACAACTTAAACCTTTACCGCATAGGAAACCATATATGGTTTGACATGTTTACAGTTTATTTTACTCTAAAAAAATAAAAAAACTAGCGTATAAATCCTAATGGGGTTTGTTTTTCATATCATTATCAATAATAAAACACAACTATTTTGTCTATCATCACATACCACTTGGAAAAAAAAATTAATAAATATAATAATAAAAAATAATAAAAAAATACACTAAAATTAATTCTGAAGCTTTAATAAAGACAGTAACATAAAAAAAAAATCGTCACTTATTTAATATATCATGCAGTAAAGGGTTAAGAAGGATTATTCCTATAATAGTATTAAATATAATAGTAAATATAATACTATTATTAAATATTATTCCCACAGCTTTGAGCTGTTTGGGGTCGAAACGTTCGGGTCGTGGTACCCGAGTGCGCGTCTCCTTTTTAAAGAAATTTCTCGCCGGCTGATCGACACTTCACGTGACCAGAGGTCTGGGTCGTTCTTTGGCCAAAGAATTAGCATTGCCATTCAACTGCCAGTCTTCTGGGCACGTTTACGGATGACAGCAATGCGGACGAGTACTTCGAAGCCTAAATATTTATTTATTTATTAAAACTTTATGCACAAGTAAAAAAGTACTGTACAAAGGCGGACTTAATTCCTGAGGGATTTTCTACCAGTCAACCTTAGGGTGATGCAGAGACAAAATATGGTAGGTGCAACATATGGGATACGGCAGAGGTAACTGCAGCCGTCGACGAGTGTCGACGCTTCGGCGGCTGTCGTCGAGAACGTACCGCTCGTGTATTTGAGTACGGTGCTGAATTACATCAGCGGCACGTTGTCGACGTCTGCACTTGTCACTACCGTTGACACGTGTCACTCGTGTGTATGCACACTTTATCGCACTTTCTGGCTTACTGTATGTGCTCTCACAAAGAATACGCAATGGATTTTCGCCGTCATTTGTCAAGTTTGCCATAAAACTGTAATGAACGTTATCACAACAAACGTTCCATAAAAATAAAACACTGAGCAGCAGCAAACCCACATACCTTCTACAGAATACAGAGCTTCAAAGTAACATATTCATTAAATCGGACAAAAAGTATGAAACTAATCCTTTATAGCCGATACTACTTAATATATCACAATCCACACATAACAGGCGCTTCTATTGTTTGATCTACGATATCCATTGTTGCGGCATTGCACCGTATGTACTTAAGTAGCCACCTATATGTGTTGATTAATTGCGTACGTCCGCCGTTGCACGTCTGATTGCAGTAAACATTTGTCACTAATGGATGGATCGCTTATTCCTCATGATTCGACAGCAGCGGTTATTACGAATTCTGGTTATCTGTTAACTCATTTGATGTTAGACTGGTCAGATTGCTGGAGTTATAGGCGACGTTTTGCAACTTTGCGCGTGCACTTTCCTTTGCGGGAACGACGAAACGGTGTTCGTGGAATCTGTTGATTTCCACGAACGCGTGGGTTAACGTTTTGTTTTGTTCATTCAGTTATATTTTGTACTGAACAAATGCGCTGTTACTATATCCTACTTTCGCTTTCCTGTCTTTCAAGAAGGTAAATGTTGTATTGTTTTTTGGAACAAAGTTTCTCAAAAAACACGCTTGGCGGTAGGAGATGACTGGTAGAAAACGTTACGCTGAAAAAGCGCTATACCTCCTCCATGAGAATTTCTCTCTTTTTCTCTCTCTCTTTCTTCTATCTCTCTTTCTATATCTCTTTTTATTACCTATATACGAGTGCGTGTGTACGTGCGAGTATCGCGTAAAAATCTTCGTTTCTGACGGGGGTCCCCCGACCGCACACGTTTCATTTATTTTATTAAGAAAATTATAACGTTGTATAATTTTAACACTTATCACTACATAGGATAAAACAAAGTCGCTTCCCTCTGTCTGTCCCTATGTATGCTTAGATCTTTAAAACTACGCAACGGATTTTGATGCGATTTTTCTTAATAGATAAAGTGATCCAAGAGGAAGGTTTATATGTATAATACATGCATAATATAGTAGAGAAACACTAATGATATTAGAGATTTCTAATGTGATGTCGTAAATAAACACATTTTCTTGCGCTTACCTTGCAAACGCTGGCTGATCCTTACGAGATAGATCAACATAATGAACTACAGTATTGTACACCTTAAAAAGGTCTACAAAAAAGTCCGCGATGGCATATGTCTATCCCTTAGAGATAACCCATAATAACCATTTTTTTTTCCGATACTTTTTACGAGAAATAATTGCTCTAAAATTATCAGTGTTTCTCTATTATAATATTATTCATGTATTATACACCAACCTTTCTCTTGAATCACTCTATCTACTAAAAAAAACCGCATCAAAATCCGTTGCGCAGTTTTAAAGATCTAAGCATACATAGAGAGAGACAGACAGCGGGAAGCGACTTTGTTTTATTATACTACTATGTAGTGATCAGCATTGCACCCGTGCGAAGCCGGGGCGGGTCGCTAGTAAAATTATACAACGTTATATTTTCTGCGTTTATTCCAAGTGAACGTCTTTACATCACCCCGGATATATTATCACTCCGTCTTCCAAACGAAATCCTAATAAAAAAAGTTGAAAGCGCATTCTTAACTGGCTTGACTGTTCCTATGCAACCAGCGTTATTTTATTGCCAGTAACAAAATAACGCTACATAAGGTCGACTTTAGCAGACAACCTATATACAGTACCTACTTATCATCAGACCCAAGAGAGTTTTCATGATTCGAATTTTCTCTTAATAAAAAACAATAATCATCAAGATTTAAGTTATAAATATAAGCACAGTGTATTTCTATTACCTACACGGGCACAAGGGCATAACAAGTAGATATCACCTGTAAATATAAATTTTGTTTTCTGTCTTCGAAATTTTGTAACTGCAATTAGGTACACATTTGATTTTTGGTGCATGACCGATTTTGATCGCCTAGTTATCGCGCTTTTTGAAAGATCCATTTATATGTTTATGAAAGTATGACAGTATATTATTGGGTGTACCGGAAAGTTCTGTCGGTTTTTGTAAATAAAACTCGTGGTTAGTTCTTAAAGCTAAATACTTAAATCCCCTTTTCTGAATTTCTCAAACCATCTTTGACATGTACGTCGCAATATTATTCAATACTTTTAACGTATTGGTATAGAGAAAAATTCGAAAAATTTCTATGTACTACCAAAACCGACAGAACTTTCCGGTACACCCAATAAATACCCGGACAAGAAAAATAAATAGAGTACACAATTAAGCTGAAAAACCCCGTTTCCGAAATCAGTAAAATATCTAAGGGAACGTAGTACTGTGATAAATAGTACCCCATGTTAGGACGGGTAGTTCATGACCGGGATAAATAGATAGGATACTATTTATCCCGATCATGAACTATCCGTGTGCCAAAGTTCATTCAAATTCATTCAGACGTTAGTCTTAACGTCTGAATGAATTTGAATGAACTTTGGCACACGGATAGTTCAAAAAAAAAATAGAAATATAAATATAAATAGAAATTGAAATTAAAATAAATAAATTTAATAAATTTTAGAATAGAAATTAATAAATTTAATAAATTTTAAAATCCAAAGACTCCAAGCACAAAAAAACCCTGTTTTGTCAATTTCTATTTTAATTGTGAGAAAGCTTAAAATAATTGAAACATGAGGTCCATGTGTCTCTAAAAGTACAGTTTTCGTGGCGCAAAGCCGTTCGTTTCAGTCACAGTACCTGTTAATAGTTTCATCACTTTTGCACTCTCGAAAATATAGTTCATTTCGCCTTTGATTTACTTAATGAAGATATTGTATTTTCATTAAATAAAATTTTGATTTTATTTCTAGAATAGCTGAAAACTAAAGTTAGATTTTTAAGTTTCTTGTAAGTTTTGCTAAATAATCGGAAAAAAAAAATACATTATTGCTCTCTTTAAAAAAATGTTTTTTTTAAATTATGTTTCTGTCGTATTTTGTATGGAAATTCAATAAAATAGTCCAGTCACGTACAAGTAGACCATAAAATAATGATGATGATATTTTATTTATGTTCAAAATCATACGCAGTTTCTTATGAAACGATGATCAAACGACAGTCTCGCGTCATTTTTCGGAAAACTTGTTGCGAATATTAGTGAATTTCCATGAATACTTAAATTATTTGAAAAATGCGTTCCAGCTACATGCAAAATTAAGAACTCCATTTGTCAAATCATAAACATTTTTTTTTAACCTTTTACCAAAATCTGTCGATTTCGTGGCTGGGGCAGGGGCTTGTGGTTAAGTAATAACAGCCGCACGGGCCGATCGATCAGGTTAAGCTACGCTTGCCGCGGTTGATCCGTGGATGGGTGACCATCTTCACATACCAAGACCCCTTCGTGAGGCACGTGAAGTTGGTATGTCAAGTCTGACAACCAGTCTCACCAAGGGGTATCATATTACCCAGTAACTGGGTTGTGGAGATCAGATAGGCAGTCACTCCATGTAAAATACTGGTATTCAGCTGCATCCAGTTAGACTGGAAGCCGACCCCAACATAGTTGGGAAAAGGCTAGGCAGATGATGCTTTAAGGCGTAAAATGGTAATAGACAGACAGACAGTAGGTTTCGCTTTTATAATATTACTAAGTATGTATCGGATAGGTGTAGCCATATTTAAGGGCTTATAAAAGTGAATAACTTTCTCCATGGGGCCTAAAATCGTTATCACGAAAAAAATATCAGCCTTCTTGATCGAGTATGTATTGAAGTTTTGTACGGGACGGCTGATTATGTTTTCTGTTGTGTTTATTAGTACCTATAGATATGTATGATCGAATAAAAGAAAAGTAAATGTTGCACTATTTTATTTTCAACATAGATGTTAGATAATGCCCGTGGCTATCGTCTAATGTTGCCCATAAAAGTTAGACGAAGCATTAATTAAGGTGCTTCAGACAGGTGCTATTAACAACTTGGTGCAATCTACTAATTTATTTATTTTATGGGTGCATTCTACTACGAGTTGTTTCAAAAGTGGACTTACGTAGAGAAAGAAACTCGTATACGTCGTGTATCAGAAATGCGTGGACATATTTATTAAGACGGTGGTACTGACCAAACTGAACCACTTTCGCCAGGGGACCAATTTCGTAATCGCGAAAAATATTTAGCTGTCCCATACATTATGGTCGAGTAGGAATTGAAGTTTTTGATACACGTTGTATAAAGAAGAAATGAGATGCTCGTAGTTAAGTCCGCAATTAGAAAAAAACATGCCTACAAAAAAGCCCTTGGTTGCACGTTCGAACTTCGATAAGTGCGAATGTATCATTTGGCAATTTTATAAGATGGTGAGTACTTCTATGTTAATCTCAAATCTTGAAAATATTCGCCTGGAACCGAATTTGCTTACACTCAATTATCACGTATACGTGAATGATTGTTTGTTCAATAAATGGGCAGAGGCATTTGCCCTATCTCGGTGCAGGCTACAGACACGGACGTATTATTTTAAATTATTTCTTCATCTGATTCATGACAGCAAAACCCTTGTAAGTCCAATTCATGACCTGAAAAAGAGATTATAACGTTAAAAATCCCTTAGTCAAAAATTAATGCGGAAATCAGGCCGTCGACCCGGGGAATACAGATGTTTCGGCAACTGAGTGAGGGGTTACCCATAACATGTGTTTAAAGGGTTTTCTTGGGTTACGTTTCTGTGATGGTAGGAATGAAATGAAAACATTTGAACCTGTGTTTTCTTTGGAGAAATGGGAGCTATGGGTGCCAGTTGATCTGAGAAGTCCAGACTGTAATTTACTTATACAGGGTTATTTTAAATTGTCTAGTTAAACTCCGCAGATGCGATGAGTATCGTAAATCATGATGACAAAACAAAAAAAAAAATTGATGATTAAAAAAAAAATCGTTTTCTAAAACAATCTGTTGAATTTAAAGATTTTTTTTTTTTTGGTAATCTTCACCAACGTGATGAGCATCGATATATAAACACAATAAATATAAGAAAACCGTTTCTCTCAACCTATTCTTCAAGTAACAACACTAAGAGCGGTCGTTGACTGCCCAAAAAACATCAAATCTTTTTATTTTTTAATTTATCTCGTTTAGATATTGATACTCATCACATTTGCGGAGTTTAGCTAATCAGTTAAAAATAACCCTAGTTTTTTTTTGTGATATTTACATTTTCCAAATACTTGAAATTCTCTGTAATATTAATGCACTCGATGTGTGTATGATAGTATGTCTAAAAGCAGTATATTTAAAAAAAAATCATTAATCTTTTATTATAGGAGTCTACTTATAAATATAGCATTCGTTTACTATAAAAATTATTCACGCGAGCATAATTGCCTACATTAAATAAGTTCAGTCGAGAAAGATAATAAAAATGCAGACGGTAAAAATGATAGCATATTCTATGGCGTTCTGTGTCCAAGCTTAATTTGGCAAAGATTAAACTACAGAATCCGGGTTCATCCCACTGGGACAGTGGGTCCCGAGGTTTTCTGGGTCCAGTACGACTCCTGATGAATAATTTAGTAGTTTGTATCTATTAATGTGTTGGTACATACGTACGTGATGAGTTTCCTTAATAAAAGCTTCGCGCCTCGAATTCGATAGCTTTACAAATGTGAAACGTATGTACCGCTGAAATGTGTGCTTAGGCCGAATATTTTACACATGGCTTCTTACTCAGGCGGTGAAACGGACCAGGGATGGTCAATCTAAAGACTTCTAAATGCAAATCAAATAAATGACCGTGACGTGCTAATGAGAAATTCAGTTTAAGGTGCTCCCTCACCAGGAGCATTCGCCTGTAATGTAACATTTCATATTCGATTTTGAGCATTACATTAAAATACTACCTCCCTGACTGATGAGCATTCGCGTGTAATGTAACATTATACAATAGATTCGACTTTGAGCATTACATTACAATACTACCTCCCTGACTGACGAGCATTCGCGTGTAATGTAACATTACAGATTGCGGGGCGAGAGCGCTCTGCGGCCCGCCGCACAGTGGGCCGAAAATGAACTTTCATAGACATTTTCATTTAATTTTTTGAATGGCTGTTTTTTTGCATGGATGTGCTTCGGAAGACTAAGTATATGCTTATAAATATAAAATTTACGGAAAAAGATTGCAAACGGCTCACAAAGAATTTTTTTTTGAAAATGTTGTATGGAGTTGACATTAAAATCGACGATAACTCAGCTATCGCACGATTGCGCCTTATTTCCTCGTAGGTGTTTTTACTACCATTTATTTAAGATTTTTTGGCATACTACTTAACCCGGGCACTGGTGCGATTTATTTTTCAAAAATCCTTAAATATTTTTATTTTTATTTTTATACTATGTTTCGATCTTAGGTAAAGGTTAACGTAATATGAAGTACCTAAGTCACGTCTAGATCAATGACAGATAAATTGGGGACTAAAGTCTTGGTAGTTTTTTTATAATGGTTCATTGAATAATTTACTGTTCAATCTCTGTGATAGTAGGCCTGTGCCCCTTAATAATAAATTAGTTAGTATTGATAGCATTACGAGGACGACATGATCACGTTTGTATTTGTATACTAACATCTTATTTAAAATAAAGATTTAAATAAAGGCTGCTGACGAATAGAAAGACTCTAACCATAGAAATGCTAACAAAAACTATAAACTGTTTGAATATATCATTAAATAAAAGTATATCTTGAATATAAGATTTTATTATATTAAAATGCAAACAAAATATAAACAATTTGAATATATGTAACAATAAAATTATATCTTGAATATAACATTTAATGATCAATAAAAAAGTTAAAAAAAAGATCTAATGGAAATACTTATTATTATATATTATTATAAATTAAAAGATAATGAAAAAGAATTATATAAACTAAAATTATTTTAAAAAGAATTAAATAATGGATAAAGCACTTAATTATCTACTCCGAGTCATCATCACTACTGATAGAATCAGAATCTGACGATTCAGGATCCAAATTAGTGATATCGCAGAACTCTATTTGATTGTCTGGTTCTTGAATATTTAATAAATCCCATACTTCTTCAAACAAGGCTTTTTTCTTTTTTGCATCCATAGTAGGCCTTGTCGCTGAAATAAGTGGATCTGAATAAAGGAGAAGGAAATTGAAAATGTCCTCGTTCGAACATACTCTGCTCTTTTTGCGGGAGTGGTGCTCTCTTAGTCTTCTGAAATCTTTATTGCGAGCTTCCGATGCCTCCTCAGAAAGACTCCCAATAGGTACGATTGCGTTATGAGCTATAATCTCTGCTCCATGTATTAATATCTTGTGCACAGTAACAGGCATATTATACCAACCATATATTGACACGAACCTCTCAGCAGTTTGCCATGTATACTCCTTGAACTTTTCTACCTCTATATGTTCACCTGATGTTATGGTCTGTAAAATTACAACAAACCTGCGGATAAGTTCTATATCCAGCCCCGTTATTTCAGCAGTTTTATCGGGGAATTCAAAAAACCTTCTGGCTGTGTTTCCGTCGTTGGTTGTTCCGTGTCCTTGTTTAACCACATCAATAAGCAGATTTAGATCCTCTTTAAACCGGTTTTGAATCATCTTCTGTCGTTGCTTCATCAATTCTTGGTCAGCATCTCTAGCAGCGCTCTTCTTGAAATCTAATCTGTATGCAATATGCAAGAGGCACTGCATCATATTTTCAGATGGCTTTGTTAAACAAAGATAGCATGTTGCTGAAGATTTCGCATCTGAAAGATATGTGCATATTTTACCATCAACCATAGTTAACATAAGCTTGTGGTCAATTGTATTGCTTTCGCAAACAGATGGTCTTAGAAATTCTATTTCGTTCTTTATTCTTTTTTCTTCTTCCTTTACTACTGCTTCACTTTCTTATGACTCGGAGTAGATAATTAAGTGCTTTATCCATTATTTAATTCTTTTTAAAATAATTTTAGTTTATATAATTCTTTTTCATTATCTTTTAATTTATAATAATATATAATAATAAGTATTTCCATTAGATCTTTTTTTTAACTTTTTTATTGATCATTAAATGTTATATTCAAGATATAATTTTATTGTTACATATATTCAAATTGTTTATATTTTGTTTGCATTTTAATATAATAAAATCTTATATTCAAGATATACTTTTATTTAACCTCGTAACGCCCAATGTACAATGTATTGAACAAAGTGACATACATTATTACACATTTAAAATGCATTTAAATTAATTAATGTACATTGTAATGTACATTGGACGTTTAGGAGAAGGTTTTGTTTTTAGTCTGGGCCGGAATGCCGTATGTAGCTTTGTTCAATACATTACACATTGAGCGTTTAGCTCATCTTGCGAAATTTAGCTTGGGCGTTACGAGGTTAATGATATATTCAAACAGTTTATAGTTTTTGTTAGCATTTCTATGGTTAGAGTCTTTCTATTCGTCAGCAGCCTTTATTTAAATCTTTATTTTAAATAAGATGTTAGTATACAAATACAAACGTGATCATGTCGTCCTCGTAATGCTATCAATACTAACTAATTTATTATTAAGGGGCACAGGCCTACTATCACAGAGATTGAACAGTAAATTATTCAATGAACCATTATAAAAAAACTACCAAGACTTTAGTCCCCAATTTATCTGTCATTGATCTAGACGTGACTTAGGTACTTCATATTACGTTAACCTTTACCTAAGATCGAAACATAGTATAAAAATAAAAAAATAAAAATATTTAAGGATTTTTAAAAAATAAATCGCACCAGTGCCCGGGTTAAGTAGTATGCCAAAAAATCTTAAATAAATGGTAGTAAAAACACCTACGAGGAAATAAGGCGCAATCGTGCGATAGCTGAGTTATCGTCGATTTTAATGTCAACTCCATACAACATTTTCAAAAAAAAATTCTTTGTGAGCCGTTTGCAATCTTTTTCCGTAAATTTTATATTTATAAGCATATACTTAGTCTTCCGAAGCACATCCATGCAAAAAAACAGCCATTCAAAAAATTAAATGAAAATGTCTATGAAAGTTGAATTTCAGCCCACTGTGCGCCGGACACATTTAGTTACAAGTGGTGCGCATTGATGTTACAAGTTGTATCAAGGTATTACACATTGTATCATTACAAGGTGCGCATTGTAATGCTCGGTTCTCCTCCTTCACTGATGTAATACTCGTTTTGTATCATTACGAGTTGCGCGCTGTAATGCTCGATTTCCCTCCCTCACTGATGTAATGCTCGAATCTGTAACGTTTACACACCTTTAGGTAACACACCTTTAGGAACCTTTGGGTAAACGGCTTCCAGTTATGTGACAACTTGCGTCAAGGGAAAAGCGCGCGCGTCACTTGTTTCAGTACGTTGTTCTGCAGGTCGTCACTCACGGTGACTCGTGGCATGCTTTAATTCCTTTCATTTGTTTTCTCCGCAGTCACTATCGTGAGACGCGTGTCGCTTGAGCGTAGTTTGTTGCCAGATGATAATAACAGAATGGTACAGATGAACGGTGAACTTTAACCTCGATACAGTTGTAAATAGTTATTAAAAAAAAAATGTATTTTTCTAGAATAATGAGGTGATAAGGCAACTAATGTATTCGGAAAAAGTGAGTTTACTTAGACGATTTGGTCATGTTGAGAAGATGAAGGAAAGGCAAATCACAATAGGTACTTATAAGGCAGATGTGAGTAGAAACGCCACGCCGTGACGACGCTTGAGGACATATAGTGACTTTATTAGTGATGTTCTTCAGAGAAGTCAGGCGCGTTATACTCCCAACCGGCGTGCGTGTATGACCTGCCGGTCGATTCTGTAAAAATCTCACCGTGATAACTAAGGTGAAGTGAGCTTAGAGTGAGCTGTGAGTCATGCTGATACTAGGGATTGACACTATTCACGACTCACTCTCCGCTCACTTCACCCAAGTTTTCACGGTGAGATGGTTACAGAATCGCACGGCAGATGTTTGAACGTGAACGAGGCAGAAAAACTATGTAAGGGTCGTAGCAGGTGGCACTCTGTAGTTTCTGCCTAACCCCATGGAAAGAAGTCGTGTGTTTATGTATGTATGTATGTACGCAAGTAATTTTTATAACGTCTTGTTACAAATTATTTTGATAATAAACTTCCATTCCGTTTAGTATTCTTTCTTATCCGTAGCCCGGCCTATCCCTGGTTCGTCGCCGAAGGCTATAGGTAATATTGCTCTGATCTCAAGCAAGCCTATAGACGTATAATGAAGAGGAAAATTGCTCCAAACCGATCCCTCTCGAGAATATTATGCTCCAGTTATAGATTACGCAATCTTGATCCTGAAAGCAACGGGAAGTATTAGGTGTACGGATGAAAATCGCTTTGTGTAAAGCTAGGAATACACATGACCCCTCCGTGCATTGGGAACCACGTAAAGCCGTTGGTCCCAGCTATCATTCGTGGAACTTTGACTGTCGTTACGGGTCATCAGAAGCCTGAAAGTCGGGTAACCAGTCCTACGAAGAGGTGTCGTATTTTCTAGTAACTGCCGGTCGATTCTGTTAGAATCTCACCGTGAGAAGTTAGGTGAAGTGCGCTGTTATTCTATGGGATGCTAGAGATTGACACTAATGATTCCTCACTTTAAGCTCACTTCACCCAAGTTATCACGGTGAGATTTTTACAGAATAGCACTACTGGTTTGTTGAGGTCAGATAAGCAGTCGCTCCATGTATAATACTGGTATTCAGCTGCATACGGTTAGACTGGAAGTCGACCCTAAAGGCTCTTTCCCACGGAAAGATCCCGTTTTTTGCAGGTAAGGTTTTTTGCAGGATCCCGTTTAGTAGTGTTCGTGTTTAAATATACATATTCACACACGCATCCTGTTTTCCGGATACTGCAAACAGGACGCTTGTGTGAATATATACAACGTGTAACGTTAAATGCGCAAAATCTCTGACACCTCAACTGATTTTTAATTCAATTGACCTATTTCAAAGAGAAAATAAGTCATTAAAAAAATTGTAAAGGTTTTATGTGCTGTTTTAGTTTTACTGGCCATTCTGATCGTTTCTTGCGGAGAGCGGGAGGAGTCGTCACCGGGCCGCTGCGCGCTGACATTGGCTTGCTTGACCTATGAATAAATAGACACGCCAACGTTTTTAATGAAGATTTTTTGAAAAATGTGACCTATATTAAAAAGTGGTTCATTTAATTCTGCTCGTTATTCTGATCAAACTATTTTCAGGTTTTGCGCATTTAACGTTACACGTTGTATATTTAAACACGGAAAGAGCTCTAACATAGTTGGGAAAAGGCTAGCCAAATGGTGACACATACCAGTCAAGAAAACGACATTTTTTAAGTACAAAATAAATATACTAAATTAGAAAAGATTTATTTTGTGCTTAAAAAATGTCGTTTTTTACAGAATGACGACATTTTTTAAGTACAAAATAAATATACTAAATTAGAAAAGATTTATTTTGTACTTAAAAAATGTCGTTTTCTTGACGGCTGTAGACGTCGGTGGCGTGTTTGGCACGTTTTCATTTGTCGGCTATAGCCGTACGTGGCGGTCAAAAGGTTAACAGATACCAGCACCCACGGCATGTTGAGAGCATTGAGTGACCGGTGGGACTGCCCGATGCTTGGTCGATGGGTGAGACTGCACATACTGGTTGCTTAGATAGCTGTACGTGCATTTATTTTATTGTATTTATTTTATTTTGTCTTTATTACTATTATGTTATTACTAGCTGTTGCCCGCAGCTTCGCCCGCGTGGTCATTGGGAAATGTTAAACGTGTTTTCCCGTGGGTATAAGACGTTTTTACCTAAGACTATCCCCATAAAAAAATCATGTAAATCCATTGCTTCCTTTCAAAGTCAAAATATTTTATTGCTCGTAAGTATCAAAGATACATTTATACAACGTCAAGACGACGTGAAAGAAGGACAAAGAAACAAACACACTTTCACATTTAGCTTCTGCTCGCGACTTCGTCTGCATGAGAATTGGGTCCAGAGAGAAATGAAAAATGTGAGTAATAAAAGAAAATGGAATAAAAAAATTTAACCCGTGGTATCGCTTGCGCTGTAATAGAGAAAATTAGCTGCAGTTTTGAGTGATTAAGTATTTAATAACTCAAAATAATATCTCACAAAAATTATATTTTTGTTTGACGCACATACCTAATTTAATTTAATATACTTCTGTACACGACATTGTATGATTTATTATTTTCCGCCAGTACGTGTAAGTTCTGGGCACTCGATACTCTTGAGCAACCGACATAAAGCTGACCATGTGAGAAGCAAGGAGTGCCCAAATGAATTCCTGCCACTTTCAGTGTTTGGCCCTGGGACTTATTAATGGTCATTGTAAATGCCAACTTTATGGGAAATTGCAGCCTCTTAAATTGAAATGGCAAATTATTTGGGATAATTGGTATTCGAGGAATCAACACGCTCTCTCCTTTAGCTGCTCCGGTAAGAATAGTGGCCTTTATGATATTCCTCCCCAGCTCTGTGACACGCAGCCTGGTGCCATTGCACAATCTCGGTGCATCAAGATTACGCATCAACAAAACTGGGACGCCAACCTTAAGCTCCAGTTTATGGGAAGGCACGCCTGTTAATTCCAAGGTGTTAAGAAATTCTACAGGGTAAGTTGTACTGTCGTCACTGCTCATCACCGTGTCAATGGATGTGTATATTTTTGATTCGCTGACTAACGCTTCCAATATCTTTTTGTTAATTTTATTGACTGACTCATTTTTCGGCGATAGCACTGCCCTCTCACATAACCACTCTTCGTTGCTGACATTGTTTTCTAAGTTCGGAAAAACGTACGAAATAAGTTCATCCTCTGTCGTCACTGGATGGCAAAAATCATGGGTAAATTCAATTTTACCATCTATGTCCGTTTCTAGTCGACCCTCTCCGATTTGCAGCAGCTTAGAGGCATAGGCACTTGATTCCAAATCATTGAAAAGTTGGACACGCATGTTGCATGTAAGGTGGAGCTTTTCTACCTTGGACCACAGTGGCGACGCCTTGAGACACGCATTCATTTCATCCGCCGGTGTACCCCTCTCAATTACAGGCAGTGTCTGCCTGAAATCACCAGCGAGCAAAACTACAACACCTCCCATCAGAGCCTGGTTGCCACGGATATCTTGCAGGCTGCGGTTCAACGCCTCTACCGCGCGCTTATGCGACATAGTGCATTCGTCCCACACAATTAACTTGCACTGTTGCAAGAGCGCGCCGCGGTTGCTACTTTTGCTGATGTTGCATGTAGGGGCTTCTTCGCTCGCAAGATTTAGTGGTATTTTAAAAGTAGAATGTGCGGTCCGACCACCACTAAGCAACGTTGCAGCGATTCCCGAGGAAGCCACAGCCAGGGCTATGTTACGGTCCTTGCGAAGTCGGGCCAGCAGTAGGTTTAGCACAAATGTCTTGCCAGTGCCCCCGGGTGCGTCAAGAAAGAAGAGTCCCCCATCACCACTATTTACGCGCTGTATAATTAAATCATAAACATGACGTTGCTCGGGAAGTAAACGTGGCGCCATTTCATTGACAAAAGTATTTAAGGCTGTTTTATCGTAATTAAGTTCTCTTACAACATCGCTTGACAATTCTCCTCTTCGTTGTGGTGTGGGCAAACCGAAATCCCCCATATTTTTTCCAGATAAGTTAATTATTTTTTCCTCTATTAATTTCAGAGCCTCATTAATTATTAAGTCTTCATTCGTGCCTTGTAGCCTATGCGCGATATCCTCCGACAGTGCGTCCTTGTATTTATCCCAGAGCTGGAGAGGGTTGGAGAGGCCGCAAGTGCTTACTAAAATTGCAAACAGCTCTCTGAGTTTGGCGGCTGAGCGACACAGTACGGCTTCCTCCATGGTTAAGTCCCAGTGGTTGTCATCTTCCAATAGCCCACGTACCTCACATGCTTCCCTGAATGTCGCTCGCTCTAGCCCATCAACTTTTTTCAGTGCCTGGAAGTTCGTCGGACCTCGCACCTGATTGAGCAACATGCGTAAACAGTAGCATTCGAAATTGCTGACGTGCACGGTATACATGCGACCCAGTGCATCTCCAGCCTTTACACCTGGCCAGCCCTCTACAGGTGTCCCCTGTACACGGCGCTTCCATTCTTTCCTCGATGCATTCCACGTGTAGTACCTCGGCACTTCAGCGTATAGTAGGGTTTTTGCGAAGTTGTCACTTTCGCATAGTTGGAAAAATGCAGTCAATGTTGTCTTTGGAGGCGTCGCCACTCTATCGCGGAAATTGTGCTCCGTGAAGTAAACGCGCTCGCCATTGGGCAGGTGCACGGCTAGGTGGGTGACAGTGGGGTGTCTCTCGTGGAGTGGTAAGCCAAAGATTCGCCACGCCGCTTCATTGCTGCTCACGTATCGGCCCGCCCTGAACGTTTGCACTTCATCTCTGGGGTCAATATTTACATCGCCAGCTTGTCTCACATTGAAAATTGCTTGATCGCTCCCTTTGTTTATGTACTTGCATATATATTTTATGGACTGCACTGAACTACAGAACTCTACATTAATATGGGCATCGAAGATTTTGATAAGAAGGGGAGAATAGGGCACTACCCACCTGTTATCCAACACGATGTACTCCTGACCATCGCGAATTCTAATAGTAGCTGTGCGTCCTCCATCGTGAGGTGCTCTTCGCCGGTACAGTGGGTATCCATTTTCGCTTGTCTGCGTGTCCTTCAGTAACGCCCGGGGGTACTTTTTGGTACATTTTCCATCCTTCATGCACGGAGATGATATATTGAGTGCACCACATGGACCATGGATCATACTTTTGACAACGGTGTCGTGTAGTTTTTTGTCAATGTTGGCATCAGGGATTTCCGCACTAATTACGTCGTCGATTTGGCTGGGACGCAATTTCTCTTTTAGCCACAATAAAAGATGTACGTGGGGTAAGCCTCGCTTTTGCCACTCTATGGAGTACATGAAGCACTGCGTCTCTCCAAATATTTGACCTTTCGTGAGCAGAGCGACTAACTTCTGTACTTTAATTTTAAAAACTCTGGCAATGAGGTCGTGCCTGTCAGTGGCCTTTTGGCCAGGCATAAGTTCGACGGTAATCTCTGGCCATGCCGAGTTGCACGTAAATGTGATGAACAGATCAGGGCGCCCATAGTGCCGAACGTATGCGAACGCATCTTGCGTGTACTCATGGAGGTATCTTGGGCTGTTTACGACGGAAGAGGGGAGTATAACCATTTGCCCTACATCACTGGCGTTAACTTGCGCGTCATTCCTTACAGCGTCTTGCAAATGAATGTAGTTTTCTGCTCGCAACTTGCTTTGATTTAAAGAGATGTACCTCAAGCGCTCACTTTCTATTTTGACATACATATCAACTAAGAACTGGTGCAGAAGTTGCTTGCAGCGCAGCAGCAGATTAAAATCATTGTTACGCACCATGAGATGGTAGGCATAGAAGTCCATGCAAGAAACTTTTTTGTTAGGCACTGGACGCCCAGTCTGTGGATTCATCTGTGGTATTTCAAAATGATACCCTTCCTGGCCTTTCCAAAAAATAATCGGGTACTGGAGAGCGTCGTAGAACATATGCGTGTCGGCAATGCGACTGAGCTGTCCATCGCGCATGCGCAGCACGATGTCCCTGCCGGCGGTGTGTTCCGAGCCGGCCACCACTGCCGCCACCTCGCTAGTAGTGGGCGCGTTGTAGCGCCGCTCGTGCTGCCCGCGCGGCACGCGGTCTGGGTGGATTACCACTTTGAAGCTTTCATTAGGCATGTTCTCCAGAGCGGTTTTGAATTCGTGTACCAAAATATTATTATCGTTGAGAACCCTTTGTATTTTTTGAATTGTCTGTCTCTGAACACCTTGAACGATGCGAGAACGTCGCTCTACTTGCGCTTCCTCATCGCCTAAAAAATAAATTTGTAAAAACTGTGGCTGCCCATTTGATACGGGAAGCAGGGACCCAATTCTATGATAAGCCTGCCCTTGTACAGTAAATGTTGGAAAAAACCCCGGCATGGTAATAACTCTATCCGCCCCAAAAGATGTCATGTGGAAGCACCCATTGTATTTTCTGATATTATTTAAAAAATGCCGCGATTCGTCTGTTCTACATGAAAATAATTCTTTCAATGGTTCCGCTGGCTCCTCTAACCGTGGGATTACTATTTTGCCCCCAGAACAACACATTCCAGCCGTCTCTTCTTTTCATTTCAGCGCATTGCAAAATCTACACGCTTTATTCATTCTCTCCATTTTGAGGAGCCTATGACTGCCGTAGTCGAGACTCGCATCATACTCCAATGCAGCGCGTTCAAAGACACCCCAAGTGTTTCGAGTAAATGTTCGCCGACGCTGCGCCACCCTTTCAGCAACAGCGCGTCTCCGAGCTTCTGCTTCCTCCACAGTCTCAGCAGCCCGCTGAGATGCCACGTATTCAGCAAATTGCTGCCGTCGCTGATCAGCCTGCCCCGGCGTTTCGGCTGCTCTTAAGCTGGCTTGCCGCTCAGCTTGTTCTTGGCGCCGCACCTGAGATTGTTCAGGCGTCTCAGCAGCTCGCTGGGATGCCATATAATGAGCGTGTTGTCGGCGTCGATGATCCGCCTGCTCCGGCGTTTCGGCAGCTCTCAAGCTGGCCTGCCGCTGAACTTGTTCCTCGCGCCGTGCTTGTGATTGTTCCGGCATCTCAGCAGCTCGCTGGGATGCCATATAATGAGCGTGTTGTTGGCGTCTCGGCAGCTCTGAGAGCCGCTTGACGCCCAGCTTGCTCAATCCTCCTCAGCTCCGCTTGAGGAGAAGTCTCTAGATTTCTGGATACCTTCATAGCTCTCGCATTTTTAGAATTTCTCGACAAATTAGATTTGCGTTTTCCCGGCATGTTTTAAAATTGGGAAACTGTGATTTTAGATTGAAGTAAAAACAACAAAAGAAAATTACCTAAATCAAAATTCGCTAACGAAGACAAATTAATCAAAAAACAAACAACGAAATCCGAAATGCTTAGCAAATTTATTAAAAAGAAACAAAACGAAACCAAACAACAATTCCGAATCGCAAAGCAAGGAATTAATTCCGATAAACGAAGCAAAAGACCGTTAGTAAAGAGAACAGTGAAACCAAAACAACAGTACCAAATAATAAAGCAAATAAATCGAATCCAGAAAGTAAACCTAGTCGCAAATTTGTCAAAACGCAGATATAAACGCAGGTAGCCCCTAGATAAGAGATGTTCGGCGCGATAAACGTTAGTGCTTATATGAAATCCGCAAGACGTAACCGCTTGCGCGTTTTAAATGTAAGGCAGCGCCATCTAGTGAGTGTTTGTTTATTTGTTTGTTTGTCCTCTTATGGCGCTTCAACGCCTCAACCAATCGTGATGAATTTTAGCATGCATGCATAACCTATGATATGGAAATGGACATAGGCTACTTTTTATCCAGATCCCTGAAACAGTTCCCGTGGGAATCCAAAAATTGTTTGTGAGCGAAGCCGGCGAAAAGCTATTATTATTATGTTATAAAAGAACAGTACCTACATTATCACCAATTATTATGATCGGAAATCGAAAAAAAATCGGGAAATCAGGATAGAAAGTATCCTATGTCCTTTTCCATGTCATAGGTGACATGTATTCCAAATTTCAAAGTTTTCTCCCCGTGGCTTCGCTGGTAAACAATTTTTAATTTACCCTCGGGAACTACTTAAGGAATCGGGATAAAAGGTAGCCTATGTTCTTTTCCATGTCACAGGCTACATGCATGCCAAATTTCATCCAAATCCGTTCAGTCGTTTTTGCGTGATTGAGTAACAAACATCCAAACATCCAAACATACAAACTTTCACATTTATAATATTAGTACGAAGTACGATTATTCTGCCTATTTTGCGATTTTTAAGTGTGTGTATTGTGTTATTTTATGTGTCAATGTGAACTAATTTAATTCTGTGGACTTCAATGTCTGCAAATAAATGATTATTATTATTAACTTCTCGGTTCTATTCTCAGGTTGGCTAAAGTGTTTCTGAGTTTTTTCATAAAGAAATTCTCAGCACTAGAGTCAGAATTTGTGCCCGTTTAATGGCATTAGGCTAGCCCTTACTAATTAAGGTTTGTTTATACTTAAATATTTACAGAATTTTCTTAATTCTTAAATAGAATTTAGAAATGAATGTATTCATTAAAAATAGGCACGATAGTACAATTTATAAGTGCGTCTCTTAAATATGGTCCTAAATAAAATGTAAAATTTTATCTTATAATAAATGCTATTTGTATTTTGACAAATTGCTGCTTTTAAAGAACTTTTCTTAAAATACTCGTGTAAAGGCCCCCCGCAAACAGGCGCGACGCAACTCTGCTGGAACTATTTCTATAAAAACTTCATGAAAATTGTTCTATCAGAGTCGAGTCGCGCCTTCGCGTCGCACCTATCTGCGGGAGCCTTAACTACAAAAATAAAGTACATTCTGATTGCTATCGCCGTAAACTTTCTGAATATTAAACTAAGTAATAAGATTTAATATCAAACTTTTTCTTAAATTTATGATAATGGATCAAATTATAAAATCAAATAATGTTGTTAAGATTTATTGCGATGGTTTCACAAACAAAGTTTTGTAATTCTCGTAGTGAGTGAAAATAGAAGCTTCAATGAAAAAACAGGAAACGATGCTAATACTTAAAAAGTTTATGCATTTGTTTTATAATGCCGGTCTATTCTGTAAAAATGTGAAGAGAGCTGTCACTGTACAGACGCTAGCACATCAAGCTACCCGAAACTGTAAAATTTTCCCAATCAACTTTGAACCTTATGTTTTAGTGATAAAGTTGAAAAACTATTATAAAATGTGACGGATCGTAGTAGCTTGATGTGTTGGCGTCTGTACAGCTAAATCAAGCTCATTTAACCTACATTTTCACGGTGAGATTTTTACAGAATACATCGGTCGATGTCAGGGATTGACACTATTGACAGCTCAATCATGCTCAAATTACATAAGTTTTCACAGTGAGATTTTTACAGAATAGATCGGATGGATTCACTTAGAATCTTTTAAATGGCAAAGAATTTAAGACGGTTTTTCGCGTCAGTTTTCAGGTTATAAATTAAACTTAAGTAACAGTTACTGGAAAAGCGAAACGATGTTAAGAAAATATATTTTGTCAAAATATATGACGTCACAACTCAAAGAGAGTGCAGTTATTAGGTCAAACACAAACTATAACTACATACTTCGAATCATAAAAATGTAATAAAAACACTCACAGAGTAATACTAAGAACAAAACTACCAAATTCCTTGAAAAACCTTCATGAACCAATTAATGTTGAACTCATTTTCGTGAAAATACATGTAGTCCTGGAAACCACTAATGAACTTGGCTAATAAATACAGTTTTCTGTGAAGACCGACAGTCACTAACAAAAGCTTTGCATTTAGAAATAATGCTGGCATTCTACGAGTAGTACGCAGTAGAGAATCCTACAAGAAAATATTATTCAGGTATCTGTGGAGGCTTGTTATTAGCAACTTGTTAATAAATTAATATTTAATGTTATTCGGCTGGAAACAGAGGAGAACAGTAGTGGCCAAGTGGTAATAGCCCGATTTACGAGTTGTAGGTCGTGGGCTCAAATCCAGACAGAAACTTTACTTTGTTTAAATAATTTCATCACCATTGCTCTCAAAACGGTGAAGGAAAACATCGTAAGGAAACCAGAATATCTTAAATCCTGGAAGACGTGTGACAGCTACCAACCCGCACTGGGCTCGCGTGGTAGATCAGAGCCCACTCCTTTTCGAACAGAGGAGGCCTGTGTCCCAGCACTGGGATTATTATAGACTGATTATGATAGTCTGGAAACATTCTTAACTTAGCAGTTCTATTTTGTGATGATTCCTTTTATTCCCTTTCATTTTAATTTTGTTCTATTCCATCTAATCCATATATTCAAATGTCGGGTACCTATTAGCATTGGACACCTTTACCGCATAATGGATGTCTTCACAAAATATCCGATGCCAAATAATTGCAGGTCAATATTCTTCTTATATTGTTATTTGCGGCCGTTGAGATCCTCAAGCGGCGCAAATACTGTAACCTTATGGGTAACTACAGCTTTGAGCCGTTTGAGGTCGAAACGCTCGGGTCGTGGGGCTCGAGTGCGCGTGTCCTTTTTAAGGAAATTCCTCGCCGACTGATCTACGCTTCACGTTACCAGAGGGCTGGGTCGTTCTTTGGCAAAAGAATTAGCATTGACATTCAACGTGGCAATGCTGCCAGTCTTCTGGGCACGCTTCCGGATGACAGCAATGCGGACGAGTAGGTACTTCGACGCCTAAATATCCTTTTGTATTTGTATTTATTTATATAGTTAGTTAATTACGTATTCTTTTAATTTAGTACCTAGTGTAAATAGTTAGTTAAGAGATTATAAAATACTTACAAAAATAAAATAAATTAATATTCTTCTATATGTGTACATATTATAAATTGAAGTCGTGTTTAGTATTTATCTGTGTGACCGCACTTTTGTCCTACATAAATATTAAGCAAAGGATTTTGATGCGTTTTGCTATGATTCTTTTCATACTTTTTTATTTACATGTATGTTACATATATTATTAATATTATTTTAAGTCTGCACTCAGACAAATAAATCTTCATGTTTTATAAAGTTGTGAAAACCGTGCGAATCAGGGGCGGATCGAGTTATAAATAAAATTTTCATAATATAATAAAAATAATACCGCTGGGACTTATCTTCTCAATTGTACAATGACAATGGGAATATCTTGGAAGTGATCCCAAATATTTGAGGACAAAAAATATGATAAACGACGATGAATAATGATTGTCCTTCTGGAAGTGAACTATGACGTCCTAACTTATGGCATTCATCTTAATAATCAGATATTCGTACATCTATTGTTGAATGGATAGAGATTGGGAATATTTATTTGGGTGATTTCCTATTTTTAGAATTTTGAGGAGTCTTTGTAGGAAAAAGGTGCTAACGGGCAATTACGAAGCCTTTGATATATCTATACATATAATAAAATAGTAAGAAAGGCAGAAATGCAGGGTGATTGCGTAACACTAAGGCTACGGACATGAAATCAACGGGCGCGGGAAGTCGGCGGTGGCGGCGCGGGGAGCGGCGTACGAGTGATGCGCACCAGTCTAGCGGTGCCCGCAAGTCAGCATCGACGTAGTGTTGTGCATTTTATTTTATGCTTTAAAGTTAACGTTACGAAGAAATTTGTATCAAAAAGATGTTGTCGTCGCTGTTTAGACATTTCGTTTGAGAACAAAGAGACTAATTTCTCATAAAAACACTACTAGCCGCTCTAGCTCCGCCGCGCGATCTGCCCGCTGGCCTCGAGACCAGCCGTGCGATTCTGTAACCATCTCACCGTTAACACTTGGGTGAAGTGAGCGCGGAGTGAGTCGTCAATAGTGTCAATCCCTAGTATCAGCATGACTCACAGCTCACTCTAAGTTCACTTCACCTTAGTTATCACGGTGAGATTTTTACAGAATCGACCGGCAGGTTTGCGATGCCGCGCCGCTGCCCACGCCGCGCCGCCGCCGGCCGCCACCGCCCCGCGATCGCTGACTTCGAGACCGAGGCCTAACAGTAGCAATTACTTTCATTTTGACAGTTCAACAACATTAATTGCGTTATTTACGTTGTTGAGCAGAAAAAAAATTCGAACATAATGTGGCAATAACAATATTCTTCAAAGTAATTCAGATTCCGATGGAAAGTGTGTTACGCAATTAGGGTGCTGCACATTGAATATTTATAAAAAAAAATATTTATACTGTGGTACGAGGGAATGAGTCCAAAAATATACTTTTTAGAATGTTTTCCCTTTGTCTGTTTGTCTGGATTGGCGCAAAGAGGGCGAAACGGATTTGGATGAAATTTGGCAATTTGGATACTTTTAATCCCGGTAGTACGTTCCCGTGGGATAGCGCGAAGCCGCAGGCAAAGCTAGTTCTCAATACTATTAATTCTGAAGTAAACAAAAAAAAAAACACAAATTGAAGACATCCAACAAAAGATGTAGGTACCACAAAGTACCTCTTCTATTACAAAGAGCAACACACAAAACGACACTATAGACGTTTTAATTACTTCCCAAACTTTAATTTGGTGCTATTTTGGGTATTAACAAATTGTTGCCAGGTAAACAAACTCTGAACCCAGCCACTCTCGACTACTGCCAACTCCTGCTAACTATTTTAACTAAATACTCGTATCAAATATGATAAAACTTGTTAGTGGTCCACTCTATTTCTGAGAGCTGTCTGCACGGTTCAGTTACAACATTTAGAAGCTTTTCATTTTACTCGTAGAGTTAAATTAAATTATCGATACCTAAACATGATAAAAAAAAAGTAATTTGATCATTTTTTTTTTGTGGGGTCATCGACCGTAGTTATTGTAGTCACTTGAAATTAATATCAGTTTAAAAATTGTTTTTTTTTTTATAACCTCCAAAGACGTGATGGGTATATCTAAAGACGATAAAACATAACAAAACCGTTAAGAAAATCGCATTTATGTGTTTATAAAGTACTTATGTATTTTTATACCTAGTTTTAGTAGTTTTTTTATCATTGTTCCTCTCACCAAAGCACCTGCCATCTAATCTCTTCAACACCCTTGGTTGACTGGTAGAGAATGCCTAAGGCATTAAGTCCGCCTTTGTACCTTTTTGTTCGAAAAGTTTAAATAAATAAATAAACATTTTTTAGGGTTCCGTACCCAAAGGGTAAAACGGGACCCTAGTACTAAGACTCAACTGTCCGCCCGTCCATCCGTCCGTCCATCCGTCTGCCACCAGGCTGTATCTCATGAACCGTGATAGTTAGACAGTTGAAATTTTCACCGATGATGTATTTGTGTAGCCGCTATAACAATAAATACAAAAAAAAAACAAAATAAAATAAATATTTAACGTGATTTTTTCGTCCGTTTTTATAGATGGTACGGAACCCTTCGTGCGCGAATCCGACTCGCACTTGGCCGGTTTTAAATATTTTAACAATTTGCAAACTCTACACTTGCCAGCATCATTTTCAACTCATACACACTAACAACGGTCGTTGACCTCCCAGAAACAACCATCAAATCTTGTTATTTTTTTCAATATTTGTTTGATTATTTGACTCTTTTTTATTATTTTGTATGAAATCACTCAAAAAAAATGAAAATAGGTTATTTATCATTTTCAATTTAGATAAAAAAAAAATTATGAAAAAAATTACACTGTGATTTGATTACTTCAATCTATTTACCTTATGGTTACAAGAGTCAAAAAATTAGGTATAATATTAAAAATTAAATCAATTTACAGCAACCAATTATGAAATACAGAATTATAGGACATTTGATGAGCCATAATTAGGCCGCTTTGTCTAAAATAAATATGTAGACACGCTTAGGGATATTGCCTACTATTTAACTGACCCAACAGACATTGTCGTGTTCAAAACTTCAAACAATAGTTTATACAAAAGTCCCATAGAAAAAATTAGGTACTGTCAGTTTTTCAAATTTTCCAGGAACGTCTTCCAATTTTACTTTTCATATAAACCTTGTTCGGACTATTACGAACGTTTTAAAATTAATAGAGCCGTTCTGAAGTGACGCGCTTACCAAGGAACTGCATTTCATTTTACCATACGTCGATTACCTATTCGACGTGTGTGTAATGTGAATGAGTTATAAATATGGTATTGTATGTTTATTACGTTATCTATGTGTGTATTTATTGAAAGTTGCATGTGGATTTATATCTGCACATAAGATTTCATAATATAAATTTCATTTTATTTCATATCGATACCAATCACGTCAGCGGAGTTTCGCTAGCTAATTTTATTTGACCATGATTAGAGAATACTTATGTATAGAAAACGTAGTTTAAATTTACCTGTTCTTGCGCAGCGTACTGTTCATTATGCACGAGATTCTATGGCAAATAAATGACTTTTCTTTCGAAAAGTAAGCACAAAACCATGATGTATGTATTTCACAAAAGAGCTTCTTCAAAAGCTATCTGTTCCGTATTTATTGATCATCTTTCAACAAAGGAATTGGATAGTTTTTCCTCAAATGATAAAAATAGTTCTCTGTGTTTGACATTAACTTAGAGAACGTTTCAAAGCGTGTCGGTCCCTTTTCCTACTGCCCTGTATTTTCCTTTAGCGTTTATTGAATTACAAATGAAAATAAATTGAAAAACAAAGGAAAAGTTAGTATACAAAGATATTCGATATTTTTTTTTTCTTTTGAATAAGATCTTGTTGTTACACAAATAAAAATAAATATCGTAAACATTTTGTTTTATACAACACTTTCCAACGTATTACAAAGATTTTTTTTTTGTATATATAAGCATTTAGCACATTCGTTCTAGTAGTTTCTTCGAATAATTATACCTACATATCTCGACTGCCGCAACAAACACTATCGAAACTGCAAATCACGTACTTCAAAGGAGAGCAATTTTAAGTTGTAAGTATTAACTTCAGTAACTGAAGTTAATAATACAAAATATTTTGCATCGAACTTCAGTATCTGACGTTAATAATACAAAATATTTTGCATTGAATTACAACTTTGAATTGCTCTCCTTTGAAGTACGTGATTTGCAGTTTCGATAGTGTTTGTTGCGGCAGTCGATATATTTCAGCCTTCCAGACCTTAACTTGCTTGCTCGCGTGCACGTATTTATTATATCAATAAGACTGATATAATAAATACGCGAATTTATTACGTTATCTAATTATTCAATTTTATCCGGAATACCTATACTTACTTAGATTAAAGCTGAAGAGTTTGTTTGTTTGAACTCGCTAATCTCTGGAACTAATAGTCGGATTTTAAAAAACATATTTGTATTTGATAGCCGAATCATAGCCGAATTATTGACAAAAGCTACGAGCTATTGAACATCAAGCTAGGACTTTAAGGAGCCGAGCAAAAAGACATAAAGTCAGTAAGAACGCTAAACGAAAACGAAATGATACCGCGGGCAGGCGATGCAATGCGACGGGGCGGGTCGGGGGAATAAGAAATTTCACGCGGACGAAGTCGTAGGCAGAAGCTACTTTCTTCAATCAACTCAGCCTATCGCAGTCTACTGCTGGACATAGGCCTCTCCCAGACTGCACCACAACACCCTGTCCTCCGCCTTCCGCATCCAGTCTACCCCAGCCACCTTCTTTAGGTCGTCCATCCATCTAGCTGGGGGGCGTCCCACACTACGCTTGCCGATACGCGGTCTCCACTCCAGGACTCGTCTGCTCCACCGGCCATCGGCCCTTCGACAGACATGGCCAGCCCACTGCTACTTCAGTTTGCTTACTCTGCAAGCTATGTCGGTTACTCCGGTTCTTTTCCGGACCGGCTACATTCTTATCTTTCTTTTAATCTGACAAATAACTGGTATAATCATAATCATACATAATCAGTCTATAATGTTTCCACTGCTGGGACACAGGCCTCCTCTCTGTGAAAGGATGTGGGCCGTAATCGACCACGCGGGCCCAGAGCGGGTTGGTAGATGTCACATGTCTTCGAATTTTTGGTTCTAGGACATGCCGGTTTCCTCACGATGTTTTCCTTCACCGTTTTGAGAGCAGTGGTGATGAAATAATTTACACAAAGTAAAGCGCCTGTCTGGGTTCGAACACGCGTAAGTCGCGACCACTGGGCCACCAATGCTCTCAAAAATAACAAATAGGTCAGTAGATGCGTTCAAACAGATCGCGGCGCTCCCTCAAGGGGGCGTGGTGAGCGGTAACGGGGCCCCCTGCCGCATAGGCTGTAAGGTGGCCTCTAACTACAGGCCCCTCATCATATTTGCCACAGAGGCTAGTGTGTCTATCTACTCGCGTATTGGCCGCGCGAGAGTTACGCGCGCCCACGTGAGTGGTTGCGTCTTGTGTATCTGCAGGCACGCCACGACGCTGGTTCACAGCGCCGCTTTCTCCTCGACACCCCGGCGGTCAGTCCCCGCCAGGTGAGACCCCCAGCTACCTGGGGGAGGCCTGGCGGAGGACGAGATCAGTAGATAGTAAATTTGTCGTGTTAACTTGGTAAATTTGTCGTGTTACCTTGGTAAATTTGTCGTGTTACCTTGGTAAATTTGTCGTGTTACCTTGGTAAATGTCTCGAGGGAAACAGGGACTAGTTTCGCTGCTGTTATGATGAGGGGTCTCTGGGTCTTCGCTATGAAGATGACTAGGTTCTTCTTCAGGGTTGTTGGTAGCTCGATCCAGGGGCTTGAGAACACTACTGTTGATAGGTGCATGTTCTGAAATGAGAACAATAGAACAGTGAGTGTCCGGAATGGCTGCCATGTTCTAGACGACGCCGAAAATAAATCTAAGGTTTCCTGTGAGTAAAAATTGATAGCATAAATATTTAAGGAGAGAAGTGCTTTGAAAGCCCGCTTCAAATACCCGCTTCACCCTGTACAAATATTATCCTATTATTGTCTCTCTCCGGGCAAATACCTCTTCTCATATAGAAAAAGCACGAGTATTGATCACCACCCTTGCTTAAGACCGGTTGGCGATTTCTGACTTACATTAACTAAAGTCCAGGTTTCCTCACGATGTTTTCCTTCACAAATGCTTCATAAATTTATGTAGTCCTCTTATGATATTTACCTAAAGTTTTATGACGGGAAGCGATAATTCACTAAATTGCCAAAGACCGCTTTGGCAATTTAGAGAATGCTCCTGGCACTACCAAAGGTAAACTTAAGTTTTGCATTTAATATGATAAACTAATCCCAAAAAATATAAACTACACACATTTTTATACCTATAGGAGAAGGAAAGGATTAGGTACTCAACAGTGTACTATGTACAGACGCCAGCACATCAAGCTACCCGAAACTGTCAAATTTTCCCAATCGATTTGAACCTTATGCTTTAGAGATAAAGTTGGAAATCAATTAATGAGCTAGCGTAGCTTGATGTGCTGGCGTCTGTACATCATGTTGATTCTCTAAAATCTCGCCGTGAAAACTTGCGTCGAGTGAGCTGTCAGTGTCCTCTGACTGATGCTAGGGATTGACTAAGCAAACATTTACAATCATAATCGAAATTTTAATAATATTTTTTATGCTAATTCTATTGATCATTTATATAATTTCAAAATTAGTTATATAATTTCAAAACATTACTATTTTGTGAGGTTTTTAAAATAAAATAGCAAAACAGAAACTTAGTCAGAATATCAATTTGATTATTTTTTTCTTCTTAGACTAGTCCTTATACAAGGACTATTCTGTATTACCTAGATTAAAACCCCACAAAATAGTAATATTTTGACAATTAAAAATATTGGCTTTGAAATTATATAAAATGATCACTAGCATTTGCGTAAAAAATGTTATTAAAATCTCGATTATGATTGTCAATGTATTCTTGGTCAGTCCCTAGTATCAGGTGGGATGACACTGACAGCTCACTCCACGCTCACTTCACCTAAGTTTTCACGGTGAGATGGTTACAGAATCGCACTGCAGTACCTACATCTTCTTATCCTTAAACCGGTTTTCCATGAGAATTCGCTGAATTCATACCTACGACACGGTAAGGATACCCTTGGGTGAGGCTTACGGCTCATCCTAAAGGTCGACCACAATTTAAGGGAGGATAACTGAATTGGTTTAGCACGTGCCGGTAACAAGGGTCGAAGTGTGATGTGTCTGGCTACTGTCTTTTATATGACACTTTTATAGCCCTTTTTTTGTTTGTTTGTATGGAACTTGCTCCTTGAAGAGGAAACTTCTGTTGTGTTAGATATTAATATAAATTAGATATATAGCGTATAAGAGATATCTACGCGGAATCTTTTACCATGAATTCGCTGAAAGTTGGATATTACGACCGCGTAGGTAGAATAATGTGCTGAATTTATGATAACAGTCTGCGTGTTGATAACCCCTACACCTTGTAGGCGTGTACCTACTTATATAAGAATATCAACATCTACCGAGCCTTTTCCCAACTATGTTGGGATCGGCTTCCAGTTTAACCGAATGCAGCTAAAATACTGGTAGTATTTTACATGGAGCGACTGCCTATCTGACCTCCACAACCCAGTTACTGGGTAGTACGATACCCCTTGGTAAGACTGGTTGTCAGACTTTCGGGCTACTGACGACCCATAACGACTGTCAAACTTAGACTAATGACAGCCGGTACCAACAGCTTAACGTGCTTTCCGAGGCACGGAGGGGTCTTGGTATCTGAAGATGGTCACCCATCCACGGACCAACTGCGGCAAGCGTAGTTTAACCAGATCGATCGACCTGTGCGGCTGTTATTACTTAGCCACAAGTCCCTCCGTGTACCTAATTATATAAGAATAAATACGTAGATATACATATATTCATACATGAAATAATAAATGAATAGATAAATGTTCAAACATGAAATATTTTACCTACGAGTGGTAAAGAAACTATCCATGGTGGATTAGGGCCCATTCTCTCACACAGAGTCCTGTGTCCCAGCGGTGGGGACGTTTTAGGCTGATTATGTTTATGGCTTTTTTACCCCCTATAGATGTTTTGTCTTAAAATATTTCGTGTATAGATACAACTTCACTTCACTTTCAAACCTGGGAAAGGTTTGAAAGCTCTAGTATAACAAAAATATGACAGTTTTGGTGAACTGAAGTTTGTTGTGTATGTACGATTACGATTCCAAAAATGGAATCAGCTGGCCTTAAAAACTTGTTGAAAGCACTGCAAAGTTAGTCACTGCGGTACATAAAATAGTAACTAAGAACACGAAGAACTCTTTTTGGGAACATTTCAGGATTTTGGTGTCGTGAATATTTATTAAGCTGTTTGTAAAAAATCCGTGCCAGCACGGATGGCAACATTGGCAAATATGAGTCATTATGCTGACGTTAAGAGTCGTTACGAAATACCGACATAGCTTGCAGAGTAAGCAAACTGAAGTGGCAGTGGGCTGGCCATGTCTGTCGAAGGGCCGATGGCCGGTGGAGCAGACGAGTCCTGGAGTGGAGACCGCGTATCGGCAAGCGTAGTGTGGGACGCCCCCCAGCTAGATGGATGGATGACCTAAAGAAGGTGGCTGGGGTAGACTAGATGCGGAAGGCGGAGGACAGGGTGTTGTGGGGCAGTCTGTGAGAGGCCTATGTCCAGCAGTGGACTGCGATAGGCTGAGTTGATTGATTGAAGAGTCGTTACGGGTCGTCAGAAGCCCGAAAGGCTGATAACCAGTCTTACCAAGGGGTGTTACTCAGTAACTCGGTTGAGCAGGTCAGATTGGCAGTCACTACATGTATAATACTGGTATTAAACTGCATCCGGTTAGACTGGAAGCCGACTCCAATATATTTGGGATAGGGCTAGACAGATAATGAATGGATATCATATACAACGTGTAACTTAAATAACGCACAACATCTTAAAGGGTCATTGTACTCATCATTATGAACAACTTTTACTGTGGGACCAAAATTGAAATCGCGAAAAAAAAAAAATCAGCTGCTCCCTACATTTATGTTAGCATAACTCGTCAAAATGTAGGAAACAGCTGATTTCGTTCCGCAATTTCTGGTTTGGTCCCGTAGTAAAAGTTGTTTATAATGATGAGTACAATGACCCCTTAAGATTTTGTGCGTTATTTATGTTACAGCTTCTGTAGGTCTTATTTTAATTCAATTGATTTCATTTTGAGTAAAAAAATGGGTACAGAAAAAGTTTTACAAATTACTGGCCGGTACTTACTTTTGCAGTGATCGTATTTCCAAAGTAACAATCAATGAAAAGAATACCAATAAAAACCAACAAATAAGCCAAAACCCATGCAACTTCCGTCTTGTTCTTCAGAGGAGATTCAATCTGCAAAAAAATATTACAAAACTGTTTATTATAATTATCACGAGCTGTGCAGCTTCTCTCATTAATTTCCATGCCTTATGTAACCAGACAAAAAAAAAAAAAAAACTAAAGATTGTGCCCGCGTATCGGCAAGTGTAGTATGGGACGCCCCCCAGCTAGTTGGACCGACGACCTAAAGAAGGTGGCTGGGACTGATTTAAAATAGAAGGCGGACGACAGGATGTTGTGGCGCAGCCTGGGAGAAGCCTATATCCAGCAGTGGACTGCTGTGTGAGCCTGGGAGAGCCCTTTGTCTAGCAGTGGCCTGCGATATGCTGAATTGATTGATTGTGCCCGGTTGATGGCAATGGTCTCGCCCCCTGATACATCATCATCATCTGCCTGCCTTTTCCCAACTATGTTGGGGTCGGCTTCCAGTCTAACCGGATGCAGCTAAATACCAGTATTTTATATGGAGCGACTGCCTATCTGACCTCCACAACCCAGTTACTGGGTGATACGATACCCCTAGGTAAGACTGGTTGTCAGACTTTCGGGCTTCTCACTACCCGTAACGACTGTCAAAGATCTACGAATGACAGCCGGGACCAACGGCTTAACGTGCTTTCCGAGGCACGGAGGGGTCTCGGTATGTAAAGATGGTCACCCATCCACAGATCAACCGTGGCAAGCGTAGCTTAACCTGATCGATCGACCTGTGCGGCTGTTATTATTTAGCCACGGGCCCCCTGATACTGATACATGGGACCTAAATATACCATAACTGACGAAATGTGGACGTACTATGGATACACCTCTGTCTGACCCCTCAGGGATAACAAGCGTGATTATATGTTTATATTGTATGAATGTGTGAGTACTTCTCGAGTATAATTGCAGTATTGTATGAATGTGTGAGTACTTCTCGAGTATAATTGCAGTATTTTTTAGGATAATATCTTTGGGATCGAGACTTACCGAAAATATCTGAACTGCAGTAGTACCCAAAATACCAGAACTCAAAAATAATGTTGCTGTTATCAGGCCACTAAAGGCACCTTGTATCGTATTTACAAATCTGAAAGGCAAGGAAAGCTGGCTGTTTTACATTTAAATAAATCAGATTAATTTGCATACCTTTCGAGGAAGTGATTCGTATAATAAAAAGTAAAAATACATTTATAAATTACACTCAAATAAAAACATGGAAAGCATTTTGGTACCTAATTTGTAAATTATTTACCTACTTACTTTATTATAGAGCAGTGGTGAAGAACGCATCTTTTGAAAACTTCTTTAAATGCTTCATTTTCATTGCACCGCCTCTCAGCTGCAGTAGCTTTAACGAGGTCTTTCATATTTTCAAAGTTGTAAATTAAAACGTCCAATTGGCTGACTGAAAGGTAAATAAATCGTGTAGTACATAAAATGTTTTAGACGTGGAAAGGATTTTTTTGCAGAATCAACTCCCTTTGAACGTAGTTCATGTGATGTTAATATTCAAAACGGAACGAGAACTCTGTTCTTATTTTTCGTGGGAGTATTTTTTTGTACCCCGCGGCACTGTTTCGGATTTTGTTACGCCGCGACGTGTAACGATACTCAATGATTTTTTGTTAATCCTACTTTATCCTCTTAGGTAGGTACATGGGAATAATGTTTTTGTTTATATTTTCCGAAAATATGGACCCCTGTTGACCGAATCTCCCCTAAGCGCTGGTTTTATCCCGGATAACTGTTCTTGACAAGATTTATGTCATTATTCAGATTTTATGCTTTACTCAAAGCCAAATGATATGCAAAATTAATTTTACTTGCACACGACATTGCGGCCCAGGGCAGTGTTTGTAGCGCCGTGAAAGCTAGCAGCACCACAGGTTTGAACAAAATCTGCAATGATATGTACAAAAACACTGAGTAACAAGAAAACGCTTCTACAAAAAAACAGTAGGGCATGAACAAAACATCATTACAAATGAGTGTACTAAAGAAGCATAAATAAATAATGAAGGAATATCTCTCACCTGATAAGAGCATACATAATTGAAATATGACTCCTTATTAACATCGATGAGAATGAGATCCATCTTCAGAGGTAAAGTTTCAAAGTTATGTAAAGCTGGTACCACGACAACGTGTACTGGAATAATACAGATACCAATTAAATTGGCGAGTAAGTACACACGCTAAAATAATTAATTATTCTGGCAAACGACGTTCTTCTTTCCCCTTTGCATCGTTACGCGCAAAAAAAAAAGTATTGGTATGCACAAGAAAAGTTCGAGCAATTATTTTAATTGCACGTTTACTTAGCTGCCTGTAAAGGCACACATACATACCCATACTCATAGGTATGTAATATACAGGGTTTCAGGGATCGATATCCCTTAGTTCATGGTTTCAGTTTGCACGTCGATAAGCGCGTGTTGTTTTGTGAGATAATATTACAAGGATCAATTAAAGCATCCCTCTGCGACACGCCCACTGAGAGTGTCCATAGCAACAAAATGTTTATATTTTTCTTGTCAAAACATTTATTATATCTGCCACACTATAAATGTAGTCAACGGACTCCCTATGACTATAACAGAGAACTATTGCTAAAAATAAATGCATAAGTACAATTTTATCGCACGAAGCGCAACTTGCTTTACTTGTGGTAACCAAGTGTACAAACACGCTGTGAATGAATGTGTAAGCGCAGGAGCTCTCGCTACCGTCCGAGACAACGGTGAAGTCAGAAATGGGAAATGTGTGTGTGTCTGTTATGTGCTGACGCTGCTCGCCTTCACGGCCACATTCACAGCGTGTTTGTACACATGGTTACCAAAATTTAAGCGCGCGTCGCTTTGTGATATAAACCGACGGCCTTGCAGATAATTATTGTAAAAAATAAATGTACAAATAACTACTGTCTGATTTCGCGTATAATTTCTGCTATAACAAAACCGCCTTTGTACCTTTTTGTGTGCGAAAAGTTTAAATAAATAAATAAACAAAGATGGCCGCCGCGAGACTAGACTGCGATGAGATTGCGAATGAAAACAAACCGAGTTTAATTAGATAATTTAGAAGCAATTTTTCAATTTTGTAAATGTAAGAACCATGGATCCGTTTATTATGCTGTCGACTTGAAAGAACATGGCAGTTAAGAATTTGTCATGCTCACTTAAGTGTCTCACTGATGGTGGCGCGTGTGTTGGATTATTCGGTTCCCTACAAAATGGTTGAGCTGGATGGATCCACGCGTCATGTTCGTGAACGGGCGCTGTCGGTTGAGACTGGACATCTCTTAACTGCCAGGGCTTATTTTTATTCTTAGAGGTTTTTTTTTTTCATTGTTCTCACATATAGAAGCAAGAAGACTAATGTACGCAGGATTTAGTAATATCTTGATCTAAAAGACTATCCTTGGAGTTTCTTGCCTGTTCTTCTCCACAGAAATCTACGTTTTGGACCGACTATTTGAGAATTCAGAAGTGCCTGTAAATCGTTTCATTGAAATAAATGCTTTGAGTTTGAGTTTTTAAGACAAACGGAATACAATTTTGCTGTCTAACTACAATATCATCGCATTCCGTTCTGCTATTTTTCACGTTGCACGGTAATTAGTATTATAGAATCAAACTTCAGAACTCTAAAATAAGCATAATCAAATCCACCACTCACCAAGCACATCTGAGCTGCAACTAAACAGTAGGATCCAAAACAACCTCCTGGAAAACTTGACGGCCTTTTCCAATATGTTCTTCTGGTTTTTCGAGTAAAATTGAAACTCCTCGTTCTTGAGCTGGTCCGACAGCTGCATGAGTAGATCCCGGCGTAAGCTCAAATCCAGAAGCCTTAACGATCCCAGCAACTCTGTCAGAACTAAATTTATTCTGAAACGTGAAATATTTAATTAGCAAGTTGTGTTATTTCGTTTTGTTAACGTAATAAGCAGACCTTTGTGGCTGGGAAGGGATTAACTAGTATTTATAATGTCATTTAACTGTTTAGCTTGCTTAAATACTAGTGCCGATTCCCTCGTTCAACAACTAAACTAAATTTAAGTTCAGTGCATTTTTTTATTTCTATTTCATTGAGAAAAGGATGGACGCTTTAGTTTAGTCTTATCAACATTAATATACTCCATAGACAAGTTAAGACGTGATTAAAAATGGCTACTAAAGATATGTCAATTTACGTCAGGCGCTGACAAATTTGACAGGACTAAACTAGTATTTATCTTCTGCCCTTTTCTTAATGAAATAGAAAGAAAAAGATGCACTGAACTTAAATTAAGTTTAGTTTGTGAACAAGAGAATTAGCACCAATATCGGGTTTTAGTAACATGTGGTAGGTTTTGGTGTAGGACACATCTATCTAAATTAATAATAAAACCGAAGAGTTCGGATTTGAAAAAATATTTTCGCGTTTGATAGCACCTCTTGAACACCACGCACTATTTAACATCGCGCTAGGAAACTTAGGAGCCGCGCAAAACGAAAAAAGTCAGAAAGAACGCTATTGATGCGGTGATGCAGGATGGGGGCTAGCGAGAAGTTCTTCGCGAACGAACTCGCGGGTTGAAGCTAGTTTTTTTTAATACTAGTGACTCAAAACCAGAGGAATGACAATTTTTATCAAGAAAAACGAAAGCAAAATGACAAGATTATAATGACTGCTTACTGTCAAAAATATGTGACAGTCTTAGGCTGCCTGTCCATTGATGGGGAGCGAGGCTGCAGAGTGGAGAAACGGAGAAATATTAACCAATAGGATTGCATAAAATCTCAATGTCATTTTTATATTGGTTAATATTTCTCCGTTTCTCCGCTCCGCAGCCTCGCTCCGCATCAATAGACAAGCAGCCTTAAAAGTCAGGGTTCAATCAGTAGGTATCATAACACACATAATAAATATCTGAGGTCAGCGGAAAACCTAATCCTAGAGATGCCGATGCATTCCACCAGTTGCTGTGACAAATCTTTTACTGTCCAAGCAGTACGGTTGTGGAATTACTTGCCTGTGTCGGTAAGGCGTGCTCAATCTTTGTCCACTTTTAAAATTATGATAAAAAAGCACATCCTCTCTTCTTAAGCATCATCATTATATTTTCATCATTATTTATTTAGATTAGTATAATATACTTTATATATGTATTTATTGTATTGTGTAAATTGTACACCACAGACTACCTAAAGTATTTGTCTCTCCTTCCCATTTCAATCCATCCAAAGGTTGTCTTTAAAAGATCGCTCTTAGCGATAAGACCGCCCATTGTGTCACCCTTTGTAAAATTTCTATATTTATGTCTTTAATTTATATGGTGTACATAATACAGAGTATTCTATTCTATTCTAATATCCCGCCCGGAATACCCGAAGGATTAGGTAGAGGTGAAAAAACCCAATAACACTTTGCCCGATCCGGGAATCTAACTCAGAACCTCGTGCTCAGCAGCAGTGCTTACGTCCACTAGACCAACGAAGCAGCCTATAGAAGGTAATTTAGGAAAACCTGCAAAATATTTGTAGTTGGCCATTTTAAGCAGGTGAAGTGGTTTAAATAGCCATTTTAAACGACACAATAAAATCGTCTTATCTGGAGTGCGGAACAGTAAACTACAACTACATAACTATAAATAACTGTTAAGCTATACGTTTCGTCGTCGCATGTACCGTGAAACGTAACACGCGACATTCCTCCACTTGTATACTTATTTCGAGGACATTTTCTGCCAAAGATATTCTCTTGTCATCACAAGAACGCCTATTAATTCCTCCATCATATTATTATGTAAGTAGGTCGCGCTGATAAGATTTGACCTTAACAAGTTAAACGAAAGCTCGAAAAAACTGTTTTCATTTAGGTTTGTCATGTATGTTACACGCGATTTCAGTTCCAAGCCAGATTTATTGTGTCGTTATAACATAATTTATGAGCACGGAAGGGTTCTTTACAGTTTTCAAAGTTATTTCTTTTGTCCTCGTTTTTATGTAATCAAAACTGATTCAATCAAAATTTTATAACCATTACAAATGGTGAAATAATCTGTAAATAGATTGTCCGAAGTCCCAATAAAAGTTCATTGATTTTTTTTTATATGTAGGTACATTAACATAATATCATCTACTTTAGGGACCCAGTTGGGCGCCTAAAGTATTACGAATATTTTACCCTTTTTGGCCCTTTAAGGGGAATTTCAAACATCTAAAAAAAATTACTTCTCTATTCACTTCTCACGATGGGGGAGATTAGTTTACGCTTCAATAATTTATGAATCAAAATTAATTTTGTACAAGGCGGGATGCTATATAGAATAGAAATAGAATATAATACTTTTCATTATGTACACCATACAAATTACAGACATAAATATAAACATTTTACAAAGGGTGACACAATAAAACAAACAAAAAATAACCAACAAATAATACACCAACATATCAATGCTATGACTAATAATTTAAGTGACATATTGTAATTGTATTTAGTATTATTTCTTTTTTTGTCTTCAAAATTGACATTTAACTATTTTGTTTTAATTTATCCAATTATTATGTTGTTTACATATTTTATGACATTTAAATATTTGTACGCCACTAAGGCCAAACATGACTGATCTGTATAAATACTCCTGTTTCCACAAATAAAGAATCTTGAATCTTGAATGGGCGGTCTTATCGCTAAGGGCGATCTTTTAAAGACAATCTTTTAATGTTTACCTTTTTATATACATACGTATGTAAGCTTAACCTAATGTAAACGTTGCATGTCGGAAGAAGCAAATCTTTTACAACTTAATTTAAGACTGCGTAAATAAGTGGACTTAATTCGCTATCCAAAACACTAAGGTAGCTTTTGCTGGATTAGATGAGTGAATTCGTAATTCATTATAACGGTTGTAAAAATACCGTTAACTACGCCGAGAGTCACTTATTCTTCCCGTTTACATGATTTTTTTTTTATACTGGACCGTACCCGGGAATCTTTTGGTACAGAAATATTGAAGGTCAACATTTATTATTATTATTATTTATTTATTATTTTACCATTTATGTACGCATTAACATACACGAAAAAACATAACAAAAAAATAAGTACAAAGGTGGCTTATTTCATAAGAAATGACTTGCAGAATACCTGCGATAAGACAATAGATAGAGAGATATAAATAGCGTGTGAAAGAGTAAAGGAGACAAAAAAAAAAAAACATAAAAGCGTAAACGATTATTTATATAATAAAACTAAAGAAATACTAAGAGAACATACAGACATAAATACAAATAAACATACATACATACTTCTAAAATAAATATCACTAGAATGTTAATAAATATCACGTAATCAAAATAGTAAATACATACACAACTATGATGAACGACGTATTTTTACAAAAAATCAATGTTCGAAATGTTATATCTTAACTGTAAATACTCCTCACAATCCCTGTACCTTTGCATGTAACCATTATTAGCACAATGTTTTGCATGAGTTATATTGCGCACTACCGTAAACAATTTTCATACCAAAAATAAAAGTTGTTTCTCAGCAACGTTTTTACTTTGATACCTATACAGAATGCGTAGACGACGGCTTCGTGAAGGGTCGAAGTTTTTACATCCTGTATTGTGCTAGTCTCTCATCACAATCGGGTCATTAGAAACGGTGAAGGCAATTAAGTGATTCGATGGCCCCATCTGTGGATTAATGTTTCGATCACGTATGGCATATCAAACAAGATAATGGCATATACGTATAATCATGTTATAACTGAGAAGCAGATCAAGCATGTTCATCAGTGGATGCACACCGTTTATACAGATATTTTAGGGTTCCGTAGTCAACAAGGAACCCTTATAGTTTCGCCATGACAGTCTGTCTGTCCGTCCGTCTATCCATCCGAGAGCTCAGAGACTCTTAGTATTAGAATGCTATAATTAGGCATGGATATACATATTAATCACGCCGACCAAGTGGTAAAATAAAATAATGAAAAAAAAAATTAGGGTAGGTACCTACCTCCTCTACACGTAAAGTGGGGATACTTTTTTTTTCTCGTACACCCCATAGTGTGGGGTATCGTTGGATAGTTCTTTCAAAAATATTGCGAGTCTGTCAAAACAACTTTTCGATTCAGGGATCCTTTTATGAAATATTAAGCTTTTTTTTTGTTAGAGTGCTAATTTTTGTTAGAGTCAAGTGTCGTCGTCCCTACCAGCTAAATGGTTGTTTTGGATATGTGAAGAAATTCACGGTAGTAGTATATATAACGAAGTTAAAAGGAAAATTATCACAGTTAAGTAGGCTTCACAAGTTTACGAGTAGTTGTCGATCAACTTATATTTGCAGTTGCAATGTAGGTATGGGAGAACATGATTTTCAACTACAATGTTAAGTTTTTCTTGGGATAAATTCATTTCAACCACGGAACGCTTTATTGTACGTGGTCCGACACGCACTTGGCCGGTTTTTTTTTTTTAATAACACACCACCTCGTCTGTATTTCGTGAAGGGTTATGCAGATGATTATACGAGTAGTACACACATTTCGCCAGATATAATGAAGTCCTACTTTTGTTCTGGATTTGAACAGGGCACAAATCGAGATACCGGGCTAAATTATGTGGCGCGAATTAGTTAGAATATTCTTTATTAAGTACACCATATAAATGACAAAAGTATATAAAAGTAGAAATTTTACATAGGGTGACAAAATAGGTGGTGTTACCGGTAAAATCGAGAATGATTTTAGTTGAACTTTTTAAACCCATCCTAATGAGTTTAAAAAGTTGACCTAAAATCATTAGGTAGGAGGCATATTAGTTAAAGCTATGGATTCCTAGGAAAACAGTTCCATCATCAAAATCTGTCATTTAATTTTCTAAAAAGCGCTTTTGACACTTAATTGTCACATACTGGTATGTGACAATTAAGTGTCAAAAGCGCTTTTTATTTTGAAAGCCGTTATTATGAAACCGTTCACCGATTTTTAATAAGGAAACCAAAGTTTATTTGTTTGTTGTGTTTGTTTTGTTGTGTTTGTTTGATTGTGAAGTTTTTCCAGTTCAAAAAGGCCTTGTAGGTATATAATACTGCTAAATAAAATTTATAACTCACATTCCAGCCACCTCTTGTATTTCAGCGTTCCCTGAATAAATCAGCCGCACCACATAAACCAATTGGCTGGCAGTCGGTACAACGAACACAACAATTCCTAGCATAATTCTCGTCAAAACGCAAATCCAAAATCTGACATTCTTCAAACGGTAGGGTATGTAAAACCATAAGCCTAACAGTTTCAGCGCTCCGATTTGCAACGAAATGTGTCGGGACAGATCGATACCTACCGACTTCATTTTGAATTTGGGACGTAATGACGTTCAAATTAAACTGTCCGTTCTAATAACGGTTAGCAGGCAAGTCGAAAGGTTCTGTTAGAGAAATGTTCGGTATATTTTGGAGACCTAAAGTTCGCACTTCTAATTGATATTAATTAAGTTGTGAAGTGGTCAGGTGATATATATATAAAGCTCTGCGAAAATGCACGTCTAGCTTTTAGGGAGAATTAATGAATAATAAATATCTTAACGAGTTCGAATAATTGATTTATGACGATGCTGAAAAAAATTCAATGAAGAGAGTTTGAAAACGATGAATAAGGTTTTCACAACCGTGCAATGTTAATTTAATATTTACTAAAACGATACGTTATGGCATTCCAAGAAATACTTTAAATGGAGTACGGTCGAATCATTCTGCTGGCGAGGTCTCGAAACCACCAAAATACATCTTTTGGAAACAAGAACTGACTGACTGGGTGACCATCTTTACTTACCAATACCTTTCCATGCCTCAGAAAGCACGTTAAGCCGTTGGTCCTGGCATTCGTGGATCTTTGACAGTCGTTACAAGTCTTCGGAAGCCCGAAAGTATGATAACCAATCTTACCAAGGGGTATGGTAACCAATAACTGGGCTGTGGAGGTCAGATAGGCAGTGTCTCCATGTAAATTACTGGTACTCAGCTGCCTCCGGTTAGACTGGAAGCCGACCCCAACATAGTTGGGAAAAGGCTAGGCAGATGAACTAAACCAGAACTGACAAAGGTAACTAGCGAGATTATAAAAATACAGATTTCTAAAACATTAACACTCCCTCTCACTATTCCAAAACAGTTGAATGACGAATAATTTCCGAAGCTCTGCAGCCGTCCCGCTAAAGCACAGAATACACAAGTACATTTAAAACCAGTACACCGTTTTTATTCCGATATTCATGACCTATTTTTGCCAATGCAGTGGAGCTATTCACGTTTGTAGTGGATAGACAACCGGTAGCCTAGTTGGTGTCGAGATAAGCTCTTGATGTCTTTGCTGAGACACGTTTAGTCAGAGCGTGGTTGAGTTTCGAGCTGGAATTCTTGAAAGTAGATTTTGAAGTGTAACGTGCCTCGTTTATCAGACCATTAAAATGAATAACTTTCCCAATGAGAACAATATTGTGATCGCCAAAAATTAGAAGCGCTCCCATGGCCATACATTTAGATCGAGTAGGTATTAAAGTTTTGTATGGAACAACTTCGACTTTACGACTACGGACTAACAGACGAGTCCTTGAGTGGAAACCGACCGGTGGCGGTGAGACAAATTGCATGCGGAAGGCAGAGGACAGGGTGTTCTAGCGCAGCCTGGGAGAAGCCTATGTCCAGCAGTAGACCGTGATAGACTGAGTTGATTAATTGAAGGGACAGGTACAGACCATCAAACTGAACAACTTTCTCCATGGGACTAACATCGAAATCGCGAAAAAATTATCAGCTGTAATTTTTTCGCGATTTCGATGTTAGTCCCATGGAGAAAGTTGTTCAGTTTGATGGTTTGTACCACACCCTTAAATAAGACCACACATTTCTGATACCCGATGTAGACTGATATTTTCGGGGAGCCACTTGAGGTTGAACATTTTGATTGATTTGGTTTTAGGTTTATGGAACCCTAACTTTTTTATTCTTCTCATTATCGAATAATTATAATAATTGGCTTTTAGTAAAATTATTCCTAAATTACACCAAACGATTTGATTAGCCGTAATGTATATGTGTCCGTGAGGCTACAAATTATTAAAAAAACCGGTTCGCGCCGAGGATTCCGTACAACTCGTAGTTTATCACGGGTGTCGTGTCTCGAATATTTTTCCCGTTTTTTCCGATTATTCAAATTAACGATAGGTATAATTTTCTCAGTATAAAATTGTAGAAAGATTTTAAATACAATAAAAAGCGGAAATATAATGAAAATTAACGAGTTATTTGTGCAAAATTAAGGAATAAGTGCCTCAAATTTTACGTATTTTGGTACACGTGCGAACAGCATCTAGGATTCTAGGCACTTTCGTGAGTATGGCGCACGGCTGCCGCTCCCTGTACTGTGAGATTCCTTTGGCCGAGCGCCCGCGCCTGCGCCCGGTGCGCCGCGCCGTCGCGTGCGCCATGCAGTAGGTAAAATATAAGCAAGCCATCTTATAAAGGATAACTAACATACTGCGCTACCGCCGCTCGTTCTATACTTTTTTATTTTATTTACCTACTACAGCATGATTACAAATGGCATCAATTATTAGGTAATTATATTTTTAATAGATTACAAATACCGTAAAATAAAAACGCCGTAAATTAACAAAGATAATATTCATTTACTTATACATTGATTTAGAGACAAATTTATGTACTTATACAATAATAAGTACGAATAACAGTGTAAGCAGTAATGTACAGCTACATTCACCAAACTAATTAGTTGAAGTTCATAAACTATGAAAGCACTGAATATTGATTTAACGAAAAGATAAGCTGGATTGAGGGACAAACTGAATTTTGCCGTGAGTAAACTATTGTCCCCGTATATCGACATAGGTCGCGGTTAGTTTACAAATAGCAAATAAGTTTGTAATCACCAAAAAATGTTTTTTTTTTTTTGTAATGTGATGATTACATGACTCTAGTTCAACAGGAAGTACTATAAAGGTTTTGATTCCCTTGCGAGTTTCAAAAAATGCGGCATAAACGGAACATAAATGCCCGTATCTTTCGATTGCGTTGATTTAGAAGTTTGATTTTTTCATTGCTTCAAGAGATTGCAGCCTTGAGAATTTGATAATAATTTCAGCTTGATAACTCCACGCGTTTCTGAGAAAAAGGGTCTTGATAGACGGGCAGACAGACGGAGAACAAAGTGATCTTAAAAGTGTTCCGTTATTCCTTTTGCGGTAAGGAACCCTAAGAAAAATGTAGTGTCAATATGACTAAGCTAAAGTTGACCAAATTTCGTAAAATCTTAAGGACCCCAACTCCAGTGCACCCCACGGTGAACTGTGTGACTACGCACGTGTGTGCACAGCTTTGTATGTAAATATAGGTGGGATCGTCCACAGTGACACAGCCACGCTTCGCAACAAAACAAATGCTGGCGAACAAATGGACCGTGCAAACCTATCCATGCACATTCTACATAGCAGTGGACGGTCGACTTTATTATTAGTAGGTAATTTACTAAATGAAAATCTTAAATTCAATCATTCACTGACAAACAACGAACAGCCTAATCCGCTGGGTCCAGATGAATGAAAAAATTCATTGTAGGTTCTTTGTAAAATGTCTATATTTATGTCTGTAATTTATTTGGTGTACATAATAAACAGTATTCTATTCTATTCTAAAATTATTTTTATAGTGAAAGTGAGCACTAAGGAAGGATTTTTGAAAATTCACCTCCTAAAGGGGATGAAAGTTTGTATGGAAGTTCGACATATTTACTGATGGGACATTCCGTCGGGCGTCGCATAAACAGCATAAACAGCCTATAATGTTCCCACTGCTGGGACACAGACCTCCTCTCTGTGAGAGGGAGTGGGCCGTAATCCACCACGCGGACCCACTGGCCCACCCCTGCTCTGCCCGTCGGGCGTCGCATAAACAGCATAAACAGCCTATAATGTTCTCACTGCTGGGACACAGACCTCCTCTCTGTGAGAGGGAGTGGGCCGTAATCCACCACGCGGACCCACTGGCCCACCCCTGCTCTGCCCGTCGGGCGTCGCATAAACAGCATAAACAGCCTATAATGTTCTCACTGCTGGGACACAGACCTCCTCTCTGTGAGAGGGAGTGGGCCGTAATCCACCACGCGGACCCACTGGCCCACCCCTGCTCTGCCCGTCGGGCGTCGCATAAACAGCATAAACAGCCTATAATGTTCTCACTGCTGGGACACAGACCTCCTCTCTGTGAGAGGGAGTGGGCCGTAATCCACCACGCGGACCCACTGGCCCACCCCTGCTCTGCCCGTCGGGCGTCGCATAAACAGCATAAACAGCCTATAATGTTCTCACTGCTGGGACACAGACCTCCTCTCTGTGAGAGGGAGTGGGCCGTAATCCACCACGCGGACCCACTGGCCCACCCCTGCTCTGCCCGTCGGGCGTCGCATAAACAGCATAAACAGCCTATAATGTTCCCACTGCTGGGACACAGACCTCCTCTCTGTGAGAGGGAGTGGGCCGTAATCCACCACGCGGACCCACTGGCCCACCCCTGCTCTGCCCGTCGGGCGTCGCATAAACAGCATAAACAGCCTATAATGTTCTCACTGCTGGGACACAGACCTCCTCTCTGTGAGAGGGAGTGGGCCGTAATCCACCACGCGGACCCACTGGCCCACCCCTGCTCTGCCCGTCGGGCGTCGCATAAACAGCATAAACAGCCTATAATGTTCCCACTGCTGGGACACAGACCTCCTCTCTGTGAGAGGGAGTGGGCCGTAATCCACCACGCGGACCCACTGGCCCACCCCTGCTCTGCCCGTCGGGCGTCGCATAAACAGCATAAACAGCCTATAATGTTCTCACTGCTGGGACACAGACCTCCTCTCTGTGAGAGGGAGTGGGCCGTAATCCACCACGCGGACCCACTGGCCCACCCCTGCTCTGCCCGTCGGGCGTCGCATAAACAGCATAAACAGCCTATAATGTTCCCACTGCTGGGACACAGACCTCCTCTCTGTGAGAGGGAGTGGGCCGTAATCCACCACGCGGACCCACTGGCCCACCCCTGCTCTGCCCGTCGGGCGTCGCATAAACAGCATAAACAGCCTATAATGTTCTCACTGCTGGGACACAGACCTCCTCTCTGTGAGAGGGAGTGGGCCGTAATCCACCACGCGGACCCACTGGCCCACCCCTGCTCTGCCCGTCGGGCGTCGCATAAACAGCATAAACAGCCTATAATGTTCTCACTGCTGGGACACAGACCTCCTCTCTGTGAGAGGGAGTGGGCCGTAATCCACCACGCGGGCCCACTGGCCCACCCCTGCTCTGCCCGTCGGGCGTCGCATAAACAGCATAAACAGCCTATAATGTTCTCACTGCTGGGACACAGACCTTCCTCTCTGTGAGAGGGAGTGGGCCGTAATCCACCACGCGGACCCACTGGCCCACCCCTGCTCTGCCCGTCGGGCGTCGCATAAACAGCATAAACAGCCTATAATGTTCTCACTGCTGGGACACAGACCTCCTCTCTGTGAGAGGGAGTGGGCCGTAATCCACCACGCGGACCCACTGGCCCACCCCTGCTCTGCCCGTCGGGCGTCGCATAAACAGCATAAACAGCCTATAATGTTCTCACTGCTGGGACACAGACCTTCCTCTCTGTGAGAGGGAGTGGGCCGTAATCCACCACGCGGACCCACTGGCCCACCCCTGCTCTGCCCGTCGGGCGTCGCATAAACAGCATAAACAGCCTATAATGTTCTCACTGCTGGGACACAGACCTCCTCTCTGTGAGAGGGAGTGGGCCGTAATCCACCACGCGGACCCACTGGCCCACCCCTGCTCTGCCCGTCGGGCGTCGCATAAACAGCATAAACAGCCTATAATGTTCTCACTGCTGGGACACAGACCTCCTCTCTGTGAGAGGGAGTGGGCCGTAATCCACCACGCGGACCCACTGGCCCACCCCTGCTCTGCCCGTCGGGCGTCGCATAAACAGCATAAACAGCCTATAATGTTCTCACTGCTGGGACACAGACCTCCTCTCTGTGAGAGGGAGTGGGCCGTAATCCACCACGCGGACCCACTGGCCCACCCCTGCTCTGCCCGTCGGGCGTCGCATAAACAGCATAAACAGCCTATAATGTTCTCACTGCTGGGACACAGACCTCCTCTCTGTGAGAGGGAGTGGGCCGTAATCCACCACGCGGACCCACTGGCCCACCCCTGCTCTGCCCGTCGGGCGTCGCATAAACAGCATAAACAGCCTATAATGTTCCCACTGCTGGGACACAGACCTCCTCTCTGTGAGAGGGAGTGGGCCGTAATCCACCACGCGGGCCCACTGGCCCACCCCTGCTCTGCCCGTCGGGCGTCGCATAAACAGCATAAACAGCCTATAATGTTCTCACTGCTGGGACACAGACCTCCTCTCTGTGAGAGGGAGTGGGCCGTAATCCACCACGCGGACCCACTGGCCCACCCCTGCTCTGCCCGTCGGGCGTCGCATAAACAGCATAAACAGCCTATAATGTTCTCACTGCTGGGACACAGACCTCCTCTCTGTGAGAGGGAGTGGGCCGTAATCCACCACGCGGACCCACTGGCCCACCCCTGCTCTGCCCGTCGGGCGTCGCATAAACAGCATAAACAGCCTATAATGTTCTCACTGCTGGGACACAGACCTCCTCTCTGTGAGAGGGGGTGGGCCGTAATCCACCACGCGGACCCACTGGCCCACCCCTGCTCTGCCCGTCGGGCGTCGCATAAACAGCATAAACAGCCTATAATGTTCTCACTGCTGGGACACAGACCTCCTCTCTGTGAGAGGGAGTGGGCCGTAATCCACCACGCGGACCCACTGGCCCACCCCTGCTCTGCCCGTCGGGCGTCGCATAAACAGCATAAACAGCCTATAATGTTCTCACTGCTGGGACACAGACCTCCTCTCTGTGAGAGGGAGTGGGCCGTAATCCACCACGCGGGCCCACTGGCCCACCCCTGCTCTGCCCGTCGGGCGTCGCATAAACAGCATAAACAGCCTATAATGTTCTCACTGCTGGGACACAGACCTCCTCTCTGTGAGAGGGAGTGGGCCGTAATCCACCACGCGGACCCACTGGCCCACCCCTGCTCTGCCCGTCGGGCGTCGCATAAACAGCATAAACAGCCTATAATGTTCTCACTGCTGGGACACAGACCTCCTCTCTGTGAGAGGGAGTGGGCCGTAATCCACCACGCGGACCCACTGGTCCACCCCTGCTCTGCCCGTCGGGCGTCGCATAAACAGCATAAACAGCCTATAATGTTCTCACTGCTGGGACACAGACCTTCCTCTCTGTGAGAGGGAGTGGGCCGTAATCCACCACGCGGACCCACTGGTCCACCCCTGCTCTGCCCGTCGGGCGTCGCATAAACAGCATAAACAGCCTATAATGTTCTCACTGCTGGGACACAGACCTCCTCTCTGTGAGAGGGAGTGGGCCGTAATCCACCACGCGGACCCACTGGCCCACCCCTGCTCTGCCCGTCGGGCGTCGCATAAACAGCATAAACAGCCTATAATGTTCTCACTGCTGGGACACAGACCTCCTCTCTGTGAGAGGGAGTGGGCCGTAATCCACCACGCGGACCCACTGGCCCACCCCTGCTCTGCCCGTCGGGCGTCGCATAAACAGCATAAACAGCCTATAATGTTCTCACTGCTGGGACACAGACCTCCTCTCTGTGAGAGGGAGTGGGCCGTAATCCACCACGCGGACCCACTGGCCCACCCCTGCTCTGCCCGTCGGGCGTCGCATAAACAGCATAAACAGCCTATAATGTTCTCACTGCTGGGACACAGACCTCCTCTCTGTGAGAGGGAGTGGGCCGTAATCCACCACGCGGACCCACTGGCCCACCCCTGCTCTGCCCGTCGGGCGTCGCATAAACAGCATAAACAGCCTATAATGTTCTCACTGCTGGGACACAGACCTCCTCTCTGTGAGAGGGAGTGGGCCGTAATCCACCACGCGGACCCACTGGCCCACCCCTGCTCTGCCCGTCGGGCGTCGCATAAACAGCATAAACAGCCTATAATGTTCTCACTGCTGGGACACAGACCTCCTCTCTGTGAGAGGGAGTGGGCCGTAATCCACCACGCGGACCCACTGGCCCACCCCTGCTCTGCCCGTCGGGCGTCGCATAAACAGCATAAACAGCCTATAATGTTCTCACTGCTGGGACACAGACCTCCTCTCTGTGAGAGGGAGTGGGCCGTAATCCACCACGCGGACCCACTGGCCCACCCCTGCTCTGCCCGTCGGGCGTCGCATAAACAGCATAAACAGCCTATAATGTTCTCACTGCTGGGACACAGACCTCCTCTCTGTGAGAGGGAGTGGGCCGTAATCCACCACGCGGACCCACTGGCCCACCCCTGCTCTGCCCGTCGGGCGTCGCATAAACAGCATAAACAGCCTATAATGTTCTCACTGCTGGGACACAGACCTCCTCTCTGTGAGAGGGAGTGGGCCGTAATCCACCACGCGGACCCACTGGCCCACCCCTGCTCTGCCCGTCGGGCGTCGCATAAACAGCATAAACAGCCTATAATGTTCTCACTGCTGGGACACAGACCTCCTCTCTGTGAGAGGGAGTGGGCCGTAATCCACCACGCGGACCCACTGGCCCACCCCTGCTCTGCCCGTCGGGCGTCGCATAAACAGCATAAACAGCCTATAATGTTCTCACTGCTGGGACACAGACCTCCTCTCTGTGAGAGGGAGTGGGCCGTAATCCACCACGCGGACCCACTGGCCCACCCCTGCTCTGCCCGTCGGGCGTCGCATAAACAGCATAAACAGCCTATAATGTTCTCACTGCTGGGACACAGACCTCCTCTCTGTGAGAGGGAGTGGGCCGTAATCCACCACGCGGACCCACTGGCCCACCCCTGCTCTGCCCGTCGGGCGTCGCATAAACAGCATAAACAGCCTATAATGTTCTCACTGCTGGGACACAGACCTCCTCTCTGTGAGAGGGAGTGGGCCGTAATCCACCACGCGGACCCACTGGCCCACCCCTGCTCTGCCCGTCGGGCGTCGCATAAACAGCATAAACAGCCTATAATGTTCTCACTGCTGGGACACAGACCTCCTCTCTGTGAGAGGGAGTGGGCCGTAATCCACCACGCGGACCCACTGGCCCACCCCTGCTCTGCCCGTCGGGCGTCGAGCTGGTATTCATTGAGATAAAAAGCACCTTCACATTTAAAAGTGCCAAAATCAGAACACCGGTGCGATTCTGTAACCATCTCACCGTGAAAGCTTGGGTGAAGTGAGCGTGGAGTGAGCTGTCATTCGCTAGGGATTAACACTATTAAGTGCTCACAACACTTATGATTTCACGGTGAGATTTTTACAGAATCGACCGGCTGATTCAATCACTGTTTCTGACATTAGAAGATAATTGAACATAACAACAACAACAACAACAACACAACAACAACAACAACAACACACACACAATTTTTTTGACTACAATGCATAGGGGCGTTTATTTTTACCACTTTTTAATAGCCCGACGCTGAATTGTGGTGTTCAACGAATGGAAAAGCCACTCGGGTCTTTTTTTCAGCCCGTTTTGTAAAACCTGGCTAGGGGATTATCTTAAATGGATGGAAATCAGTACCAGTGCACTAATAACAATATTCTAAGATGACTAATCCTTTTTGTCCGTTTAATAGTTGTGATCTGAAATGTCTACGAGTAAAACAAACTAGCACAATATGAGATTTAACATTTACTGATATCTGGGATTTTGGCAGTTTAGGTGTCCAAAGATTGTGAGCATTTTCCGTCTAAGGTTCTACAAAAGACTACTTTCTGGGCATCCTGGGAAATAAATAAGCAGTTTACGAAAAAATTCGATTTTTCCAAAACGTTAGTAGGTAGTCACTTACGCTGTTTAGCTTTGGTATTGGCTTACTTACGTTGGGGTAGACGTGTTCTTGAGTGGAGACCGCGAATCGGCAAACGTAACGTAGGACGCCATCGCCAGGTGAAGCGACGATCTTCGCTGGTTGGCTGGTAGCAGCTGGATGAGAGTTACCGAGCATCGAGCTAAATGGCGTGCAATTGAAGAGGCATATGTCCAGCACTAGACTACCAGCTGAAGGCTGAGGATGATGTGTATACGTAGGTAACGGTAACCGGTAAGTCCAAAAACCAAAAAAAAAATTAAATCATGTGACCTCTGCCAACGTGCACTTGACCCGCGTGGTAAATTACGGCCCGGTCCCTCTCACACAGAGGAGACATGTGTCCCAGTAGTGGGAACATTGTAGTCGGTATTATTTTGGCATATGTTTTTTCCTTTTCACCTTTATTTTTTTTTAGAAAAGTAGCAGTAAAAAGTAGCATGAAATAAAAATTTATTTTGCGCCAATCCCAAATAAATTGAGATAAATGTGGGAGAACGATAGTGATTTGTTTCCAAATAATACAAGCACATAATACACAAATGGTCTATATTTTGATGTACACACTTACATATCATGCCAATAGCAATTTTCTCCGGAATCGTAGTTTCCGTCTTCTGGCACCTGTCAGTTGACCAACTTGACAAGTCCCTGAACACGATATTACGAAAGATGTTCTGGAAGGACACAGGAAGGTCTTCCCAGAGATGTTTTATTCAAATACTTAGTTTTATTACGAATATGGGAAGCTAAAGGTAGAAAAAGTTTATATACAACAAAAAAAATTGCTAAAGGTTTTCCTGGAACTAATTACATAGCGAACAAAGTCAGCTCACGGCTTTGTCCACTTAAAAGTTCTGTATTTTCATAAATAAAAATCTTTAAATATGCTTATAACGACAAAAGTTTTATCGTCAATGGAATTATTTTGTACAATACACTAAGCTAAAGTATAGATTAAGTGTTCATTCAACAGTAACAGTATTAATAGCAAAAACAATTTCTGGAAAACTTTTTTATACACCAATGATGATACTTTGGCCTTTGGAAAAGGTAAAAGCTTTTTAGATTGGTCCTTTTGTCCTTTAATAGCTTGTTTATAGACAACTTACCTTAGTAGTTTGTCTATTATTACCCGTGATGGGAATATGCTGAGTATTTTTTTTCCCCTTTTGGCTTCGCACGGTTTGTGCATTCAGCCAGTGACACGTTTTCATCTTATATTACAAACGAAACAAAGGTAGGGAAACGAAAAAACATAGCGGAATTAATTATGGCTGAGTATATTTACCTAAAGTTTAAAGAACAGAGACGGAAATCGGAGACTTCCTTATGACTAATTTTTTTTTACCGGTAAATATACCAAAACTTTAATTATGTAACTTTCAATATTTTATTTAATCGTTAAAAAAATTTTATCGTCAAAATCGTTACCTGAGAAATGATGCAACATAATTATGTGTATTTTTAATTTAGTTGAAAATAAAAAAAAATATGTGAAAAATGTTCTAAGGATGTTTAGCTAATAGAAGCTTTAATTGAAATAATTTCATGTAAAAATTTACATAGTTAAGGTTCCAGCAAATTTACCGGAAAAAATTGTAGTCATAAGGAATTCTCCGATTTCCGTCTCTGTTCTTTAAACTTTAGGTAAATATACACAGTCTATTCCGATCACTGATTATTACTGACAGATTTACAAGCTTTTATTTAACTTGCCTTGTCAGATAGTTAGTATGTGTATTGGTCAACTGTCCCGTTGGTCTCGTGGTCGAGAACGCGACTGCTGTGTATGGGGTTCTGGGTTTGATTCCCAGGTCGGGCAGTGCTATTGGGTTTTTCCATTAGGAATTTCTGAGTGGCCTAGCCTGGAGTTTGGAAGTTAGTGGTGTGGTACCCCCGTCCCTCGGAATGCACGTAAAGCACGTTGGTCCTGCACTTGATCTCTCCCCGGTCGTGCCGTCCCATCGGACTATGAGAGTAAAGGAACAGACCTGTGCTTGCGCACACACTTCTGCACTACAATAATATCTCCAGCAAACCTGGCGAATCTCCGGTGAGATTGGTTACCGTGACCGAAATTGGTCAGAGGATTATTATTAATATACAGGAAGATTTTTTAGTCACCGTCCAAATTTTTTCTATGCATTAGGTATCATTTACTAACTCCATTTTTGAAAAAAAAACGATACGTAAAATTTTCATATTAAATCATTTTCTCGAAAGAATTATCCGCTCTGCGTGGTCACAAGTTAAACGTTAATAATACTACACTTGCCGCGCAAACATCAATGAAAAGGGCAGCGGCGCAGCACACCCCGCTTACCCCCGCCCCGCTACACCTGCGCGTCACATCATCGTTAGTCGGCCGCGCGCACCCTTTCGCGACGCAAGCGCTTGCTTCCGTGTTCCCGCGCACCCCGCCGGCGCGCGGCGCCCCGCGCTATCGTGATTCGTGAATTTGTTTACGATGTATTCCTACCGCGAGTATTACGAAGTGGTGCGATCTTACATACTTAGTGGTGAAAGCTTGAACGGTGCCCAGAGACTGTACGAAGCAGAAAGTGTTCCTCGCCTTCGCAATCAAGGGATAATAAATCCTTCAGTACCTAATCGCCAAACGATTTTGGCCGCAAATCAGAGGCTATTAGACCATGGCCAATTTATAGCTCCTACACATGCTCAAGGACGTGGCAGGCCGAGACTCGCAGTAGAGATCAAAGAAGATATCTTCGATTTCTTTGAACGGAGCCCTAGATCGAGTACGCGAGATGCAGCGCAGCGCTTCGCAATATGCCGTGTGGAAACTTCTCCATACTGCTGGGTTGTACCCGTAACATTTTCAAAAGGCACAGGCCTTGCACGACGCAGACGCCGTTCCCCGTCGAGCCTTCTGCGAGTGGCTGATCGCACACCCCGATGCTAACATATTGTGGACTGACGAGGCCTTGTTTACTCGAGTGGGGGCTGTATAATCAGCATAATGAACATTGGTGGTCATTTCGAAACCCACACATGATACGAGAAACATATCACTAAGTGCGGTTTAGCGCAAATGTGTGGGCTGGAATTATCGGCAACAGAATACTGGGGCCATATTTCATTGAGGGACGGCTGACCGGGGGCACGTACTAGATATGTTACGCGCAGTTTTCATGGATGACGTGCCGGTAATCTCCCATCGAGATTTTTTATTATCAACAAGACGGTGCACCGCCTCATTACTCCGCCGCCGTTCGTGATTATTTAAACATAGAACACGGTGATCGTTGGATCGGTCGCGGGGGGCCTGTCGCCTGGCCACCCCGGTCACCAGATCTTACTCCATGTGACTTTTTTTTGTGGGGCGAAATAAAACGACGAGTGTATGTGGAGGAAGCCCAAAGCCTAGACCAATTAAAAGAGCTAATTGTACGTGCATTCGACCAAGTGAAAAGTGACACTGTAGTGCTCAACAAAATTAAAAACAATGTGCATAAACGTGCAAGACTCTGTTTAGAGAGAAACGGTATGCATTTTGAACATTTATTAAAGTACTGTTAATGTGATTGTTCTAAGATGATTTTGATTAAATTTTTAATTATTTGTACATAAGTTGATTAAAATTTTTTAAATACGCCTAATAGCAAAACTTTTTCGCACGGCTTTAATAGGTCTAAAGTTCTTATTTTATCTAGTTTATTTTTACTTTATTTGTAATTGTTTAATTAAGGATTACATTCTAATCTTAATGAACATAGCATAAAGCTTTTGCTTATTGACGGTCCTAAGCCCGTGAAAGTATGAAGGGAAAATTTGCAACTTTGATTATTATTGTGTTATCAATGAATTGCGGCGGCGCGCGGGGCGGGGCGGCCCGCGCAACTTCATCAAGCGCGTACGCACGGCGCGGCAGTGTCCAGAAACATAAACTTTTTATAGATTACTTTGTGGTATGATATCTCAATATTTTTGTATTGAGTGATACTAAAAGAAAAAAACAAGTATTCAATGATTTTCGCCAAAGAGTAATATATCAAAATTTGGACGGTGACTAAAAAATTTTCCTGTATGTGTAGGGACACATGTATGTATGCGAGGCAGAGTGCAAGGTAAGCAAATTGTATGCGCGCGTGAGGCACGCTTTGGACGACCAGTTACTGCGCACTGGTCAGAGCGAACGGTCCTCTCTCTCTGGGATCACGCGAAATATATTCGGTTGACATAACCCGATTTTCATTGACCCCAGAACCCTGAACCAGAAGGAGTAGTGCTCAAGTACGCGGTGATCCTACACGGTAATCCCCGTGAACATTACCCGTGTTGTATAATCCCTAAATATGTATAGGTCAAATCATGCAAGTTAAATTTGAACCACTTTATTTTATCCTATTGAGTTTAAATTTTATAAATATATTAAATGTATTTAATTCTTTTTACATTTTGTTATACTTTAACTATCGGAGGGGCTTGTGGCTAAGTAATAACAGCCACACGGGTCGATCGATCAGGTTAAGCTACGTTTGCCGCGGTTGGTCCGTGGATGGGTGACCATCTTCACATACCAAGACCCCTACGTGCCTCGGAAAGCATATTAAGCTGTTGGTCCCGGCTGTGATTCCTGGATCTTTGCCAGTCGTTACGGTTCGTCAGTAGCCCGAAAGTCTGACAACCAGTCTTACCAAGGGGTATCGTATTTCCCAGTAACTGGGTTGTGGAGATCAGATAGGCAGTCGCTCCATGTAAAACACTGGTATTCAGCTGTATCTGGTTAGACTGGAAGCCGACCAGAACATAGTTGGGAAAAAGTTAGGCAGATGACGATATACCTTAATTATTATCGATTTGAACCTTTAACGAGAAAAGCATATCTGAACAATGTGTCAACAACAATTATATAAATTATTGTTAATTTTGCTTCCATTGTTTTTAGTCAAATGGTGTAAATGCCTACCCAACTTCAAACTGGAACCTGCGAATACAGTACATTGATTTACTGATCTTAAAGTGACTGGTATCATAAAGGCTTCGACAGGATCATCAATATGAAACAAGAAGACAAGTAAAGAGAAATGGAGTATCTAAATTTACCCGACATGATTTAATACACGAACACCGTTGGCTTCAAACTGAGCTATATTGGGCAAGATATAAATATATACCTACAGCGGCCTTGCATGTCATTGGAGAAAGGTAAAAGCTTTCGAGTAAACGATGTAGAAAATGCATGAGTAGGTAAATATAATAATGATGGATGTTCATGTGAAGAATTATTTTGTTTCAAGGATAAGGAAAAGGGAGGTTTTTGTTAAATTAACGGACAGAAAAATACGTCGTTAATGAGTGTTGATACTGCCTTCCAGCTGTTTGAAGACAGAGATTCTTCAACTAATTAAAGATTACAATTTGTAAGCTTCCTGATGACCTAAGAAATGCTGATGTGACGACTTGGATTTATTAATGATAGATGGGACAGGCAATAGAGAGAAGGGCCATTTTGCCCAAGAAGCTACAAGAATCTACACTAATATTATAAAGAGGAAAGATTTGATTGTTTGTTTGTATTGAATAGGCTCCGAAACTACTGCACCTATTAGAAAAAAATGTTTTACCATTAGAAGCCGACATTATCCCTGATGAACATAGGCTACTCCGAATTCTACGCAAACAAAGTTGCGGGCGGATGCTAGTATTTAATATTATGTGTACCATGTACAGACGCCAGCACATCAGGCTACCCGAAACTGTCAAATTTTCCGAAACAAATTTGAACCTTATGCTTTAGCGATAAAGTTGAAAATCTATTAAAGAAATTTGACAGCTTGTAGTGACTTGATGTGCTGGCGTCTGTACAATACAGTTCTACAAAGTTATCCTTTATGAAAGGTCATGTGCCATGGATCATCATCATGTCAGTCGAAAGAAGTCCACTGCTGGATATATACCTCTCACAAGCTTCGCCACTTTGACCGGTTCTGTGCTTCTCGCATCAAGCGTTTTCCTGCGGCCTTCTCAAGGTCGTCAGTCCACATTGTGGGAGGTCTTCCAACGTTACGTTTTCCGTTACACGTTTTCTCTCTAGAGCTGCTAAGGACCAATCTTTACTAAAGGAATCCAGCTCATCCCGCATATAGTCGGCGGCACGTAACTTGGCAAGGTTTTGCCGTAGTGGGAATACGTTTGCGCATGTAGGTGCAACAAAAAAAATATCATGTTGATTGCTTGTAATTATTCTACGGTTATTTCCATAAATTATTTTAAACACGTCTGTTTAGAAGAAAGTTAAAGAAAGGAGAGGAAAAGAGGAGGACTCTTGCCAAGTTATGTGCCGGCTACTGTAAAAACATTAATATTATTCAAGTTAACTGATCGTTTTATATGCACGTATTTGTATAACAAATAAACCATTTTTTCTTTCTTTCAACATATTCTCTCATACGTCATTGTGCCTAGTATTTCTTCACAACTGCTGAGACCATCAATCGATAGGAAAATTCTAGTCAACTGAATACATCAGAGATCTAAACATTGCTTTAAATAATATAACCAAACATGTTCTAGAACACTTATTACCATTCTCTTTGAACATGCATAAGGACCGCAAATACAGGCTTTCACATTGACATTCACAAACGTAGCGACCCTAGTAAGGGTCCCTTCTCCTTCGTTGATTACTTCAAAGTACCTATTATCTAATGACCTGATTTTAGCTGGATTTCTATCTGGGTATATTGACTGCTGAGGTTAGATTTCGAGTCCATATCTAAACATGAGTTTACAATATATTTTTTCTTTTATTATTATCTTATCAAAAGACAGAATTGTGTAGAATTCAATTCAATTCAATTCATTTATTACATCAAATATGGTAAGTACATGAAGTTCTTATAATAAAATATTTAGTAACACACATTTGGCCAATATTTTGCATGCAATAGTACAACAAGATATTAATTGCTATGACTACATTTTGTACACACATTTTGTAAATTTATGTATTTACTTAACAGTTAAAATATATCTGTACTTTAATGTATAAAATTTACAGGGACACTTTTGAAAGAACTCATCTTGTAGCAACCACTTCCGCAACGCAATACAAACTTATTTATTTTATTTATTTACACATACATTTTAAACGTTTACGTTGGTGCCAACATAAACTCATTAGAGTTTTACCGTGCACCAAAATCATGGACTACATATTTAGAGTTATACACTACATACATTTAGAGTTTAGAGTTACAGTAGCTGGCACATAACTTGGCAAGAGTCCTCCTCTTTTCCTCTCATTTCTTTAACTTTCTTCTAAACAGACGTGTTTAAAATAAATTATGGAAATAACCGTAGAATAATTACAAGCAATCAAACTGATAATTTTTTTTGTTGCACTAAGTGTACATGCGCAAACGTATTCCCACTACGGCAAAACCTTGCCAAGTTACGTGCCGCCGACTATATAACCACTTAAGTAGGTAGTTCGGTAAAAAGCAACAACAACAAAAAAATAAAATAATATGAGAATGTGTATACGCGAAATATTACCCATAATAATACTAACGAGCGCACATCAGTGACCAATCCGGCCGCCCATCTTTAAAACATAAGTGGTGGAGAGTTTTTGCACTGATACAGGCTGTTCCCAAAAGAACCCATGTTTTAAGTAAAAGTTAATTTTAAATTTTATTGAAGGGTACTTGAGTAATTGACCTAGGCAAAACATTGTAAACTAGGGGAACCATGTAAACGCATCTCCGCCAAAAAAATTCTAGCTTTGCAACGGGCATTTCAAAATCTAAAAGTGTAATTTTCCTTTTATTTCTGTTATCTTTCCGTTCAAATAGTTCAAGATTGGACCTCACAAACCTGGCAATTTCATAAATATAGATGCATGGGACAGTCAATAGATCGTGCGCCTCGAATATAAGCCTACATGAGTCAGACCACTGCATTTTGAATATTGCACGAACACACTTTATTTGGGCGATGAAGATTTTCGCCATTTCGGAAGAAAAAAGGAAGGAAAATGGAAAGGAAGGCCTTTGCCTTGCAGTGGGACAATACAGGCTAGTTATTTAGTATCTTAACATAAACAAATATCATTACTCTTTAGTGGGAATTACCAAGATATACCTAGTACATCAACATTTCACCAATCATCTTATACTGCCCATGTATCTACTCGTAATAGGAGGCAGGTTCTATTGCTATTTTTCCAGCCCTGGATTTTAGTAAGCAAATCTATTGGTATTATTCCGGCCGAGGGGGGTCTACTCTATAAGTCCGTCAACAAAGATACGGGCTCGTCCGAAAGTAATGGTCCCGCTAAAACAAGTGTCAAAATTTTTTGGACGGGAAAATACAAATCGGGAGTAGGGACAACTGTCAAATCGAGCTGTCATTTAGTCTTAGTTTGGGCCCCGAACAAATCTTATGTTCGGAAGTGAAACGACGTAGGTAACACCCGTAACTTCGGCTGAAACTACGTATACAGCCCCTTAAAAAAACCAATAAAAAGACCCCATAGCACTTTTTAAAACCGAGAATAACTATGCAAACATGCTCCCAACCAACGAAGTAGTCTTTTCAGGAGCGCACATTTAACAATTCTCTCTAGTCACACAAAAAAGATTCAAAACTGTTGTGGAGTGATGTTCTAGTTTTATCGACAAAGGGTCGTATCGTATTGGTCGGTGCGAGTCGGAATAACTAGGGGTGCGGGCGTACTGCCAAAACCGACCGGCCTGTTCAACCTCTTTATTTGTAGTCGGCTTACCGAACGACAATCTCTTTGCGCCCGCACTTACTTCAATATATTTCGATTACGGCTTTAATTCTGGGTATACAGAAGATGCTACTCTATTTATAATACTTTATATTAGGTTAAACTAAATGTAGACATAATGTCTGTTTCTAAGGACACATACACAATGTAATCTATTAGTTGGCTAAGCAGTCTCAAGGGAAAATTAAAAGATATTGATTTAAATGTAAAATTATATTTCCAGTGATCGCCATCCAGCAGGAATATTCAGTTTTAATTTAAAATCATAAAAATGAATAAATAATTTTGCAAAGATCGGATCTTGATAAGTTTATAGAACTTTATTTCCGAGAAATCACCGTTAACAGCCACGCCAGTCGGAAGCGGCGAAGTATTTGATGAATTATTTCCTACTGAAGAGCGAAGTTCCGCCAAGCGTACTTAAAAAGTACGCCAACAGTCTAACACGCGAATCTCGCGTCGATTGTAAATCTCACGACCCACGTCATAATATTCTACAGAAGCGTACGAATAAGTAAATAAAATTGAATAATTTACGAGTAGGTTTTACCACAGAATGTCACAGGGGCGGTGATGTGAGATATCAAATTATAAGAGGTTGTGTGCACATGCGCGTTGAGCGTTGCCGGCCCGCGGCCACCAGTCTGCTCGACGCTCGCGCCCTTTCCGAACGAGCCGCGCCATGTTCCGATACAAAATTCGAAAGTCGAACAACTCGCGAGAGCAACAATAAAAAAAAAATAGAGATATTATTAGTGAGTGTATGTATTTGTTAATTAAACTTTTTTTCTAGTAATTCTATGTTCTCAAATAATTTTGTGTATATTCAGTGACGTGTTGGACTGTTAAAACTTTTAATTGGCGTAGTTGTTCAGATTTTTCCGCGTCTTTGCGTTCATTGGCGGATTTGTGTGCAGTGCGATATATATCTGGATCAGTTAAAAGTTTTTTTATTCGGTAAGAAAGGAGATGATTATTTTATTACATCAGTAATATCTTTTTAGTACCGTAATTTATTGGTGCGTTACTTTTATTACGTACTCAAATATTTGTTTCCATGAGAGTGTTTTTACAGATGAATGCTTTGGAGCTTTATTTCAAAAACGATCATAGCATTTTTATTTTGTGTTGTTGAAAAAACAATATGTATTTATATAATTGTTATAATAATTTATTGCATTTTGATGAAGATGGTCTAATTAATTTACTTTTGGCTTCAATTTAGTTATGTTTAATGAGATAACCCAAAACTTTCGCAATTTTTCATGCAACGATGCAATCGACGCATTTGAAATTTCAAATATAATTAGCAAAATGTGAACAGATGATCTGAAGAAAGTTGCATGGATCTGTTGGATGTAATAGGGATCAAAACCGTCCGAATCTATATGGGAAGCTCATGCCCAACAGTGGGCATCTCAATAATATTGATGATGATAGATTATGTTATAAAAGACTCTGTGAATAGCAGCATCCTGATTACGTAACGCGATTGTAAATTCCTTCGAAAAGTGGTCCATCGACGTCCTGATCCTCACAGTTAGTCACACGTGGTACCTACCTATTTAGGCTCATGATATTTGGCATACAGCCATTAAAATATAGTTTTGATTTATGCCTAATTAAGTCTTATTACTCGTATTTAATATACGTACCTGCTTCATAAATTCGCATGATAAAAAAAAAAACTGTTTTGGTCATTACGATCTTGGTCCCATAGAGAAAGTTGTTCAGTCTGATGGTCTATTCCACACCCTTAAGTTTTACCATACCTCTCTGGTACACCTTGTATAGACATCAGTCACAAAGCGTGTAAAACGTCATTATAATACCACACTAAACGTTCAAAGTATTAGTAGCTGTCAAAGATGTCGAGTCGACATCAATTTCAATTATAGGAAGCTAATATCCAACAATATTTAATAGCACGGACTTTAGTCTGGCAACATCGAATTGGCCCATGAATGTTTTTCCGAGCAAAAACTTATAATAGACAAACTATTTGGTTAAATTACTCAGAAAAGAAATGATGACGTCAACACAACGATGTCAGGGATGGCCCTATTTCGTTTGTCATTGTGCCGGAAGAGATCAGTTCAAACTATTTTTAAACGGATTAACCGAATATCTTACTCACGTAAAGAATAAACCTGTCAATATATTTTTATTTAATTTTATTTATTTATTCATTCACTTTGGACAAAAATATAGTCCATGTTGTTATAACTAGTGTTAGTAGTACACAAACAAGGAGAGGAATAACAAGGAGAAGAATAGTAGGTGACTGAGGCAGGATGTACAGAGAACGACAACGGAGAAGAGAACGATATAGGAGTCCATTTGGTATTTACGAAATTGGCGGTTAGAGGCGGATCGTAGGACCAAAAATATTAGAAACCTTGATTCGAATCGGAGAAAATTGTTTTCAACATATTCATAGTTCGAGGTATGAATGACCCAAAATCGCTTTAGCTAAACAGGTATTCAGAAATTACCTTAATTTAAAGTGCGCCCCAGGGGACTTCCCAGACGGGGCGTGATATGTTCAAAGTTATCAAGGTGAATTTTGTGTCTGAGGACGAATAATTATATGACAAAAAAGGCTCAAGTACACCGAGGTACTACAGCGATAAGTATTGCAAAGAGCACTACATTTTATTCATATTTGTACGTAAGTTCTGAATTTAAGATGTGAACAGATTTCCGATTACTTCTCTTTACACCCTATTTATTTTTCATACTTTTATAAATAAATAGTCTTTTACATTTTATATTTAATATGAAATGTAATTCGTAAACGGAGTATTTCATAATCCAACCGTTGGTATATCGCTGTTGCAAAAACTTTATATTTGAGAGAAGCTACTTCTAACAGAACATACTACACGAATGTTCCGCTGACTGGTAGCGTCGTGTATCGTGTTGTTGAGCTACCTAGAATAGGGTTGAGCTGTACGATGACTTATGCATGTATGCCGTCTGTTTGGACAGGTCAACTCAAAGCTATGGCTCTTTCCACAAAAGGCTGCTGTAGACTGGGTACGGTATAGTCACATAATTCAAAACCATGGTATATAGACCTATGGTGGCTCGTGATCAAAGTGAGCTAACCCAACATATGTTTTATGTCGTTTTAAGATTTATTTTTTCTGACAAGATATTATCTTATAACAATTAAATGATAAACGATTTTATTATTGTAGGTAGGTTTGCACAAATAATTTTAAACGTCAATCATATTTTAAAACTAGATAGGCTAGTATTTCCTATCTGACTACTCTGAGAAGAAAGGCCGAAAAAAACTCAGAGGTCACAGTCTCTTTTAAAGCCCAGTCATAGTCTTGATCAGATCATGTGAAGACCATGTAGATTGGTGTCTGAGATGGTCTTTTGAGAAGAGAATCACACAGATTGAGTGGACCTGTTCAGTCAGTGCACGCATTTGTCAGAAATCGTGCAGCTCAACTCAAAACTTAAGGAGCTCAACGATTCGACGCTGAACTGTTCAAGATGTGAACAAAATTTTTGTTTTAACGTAGAAACACTACACTAGATATTTCTCTGTATTGTGGGTGCGTTTACAAACGTTTAAACTCATATACACAAACAGCCAGATCCGGAACAACTACTTGTAGGTCATACAAATAGTTTGTGTGAATTATTTTTTTTTAATGTGAAGTTTTCCCATGTTATTAGTTATTCTGCTATTTGAAATGGGAACAAATCCAACAAATCAAAGATTATAAATGGTGTAACTAGTCCGACTTTGTTTTATTTATACAAATTAGGATTCATACGTGCATAGGTACTTCTGAATCCTCATCTTCTTTAGTTCATAGTTAATTCAAATAATCGATTCACTTCCTACGTGTTAACCTCTTTAATGCAATTAGTAGGCAAAGCACTAGGATTTCACTATCTGAATACCGATTAACATTCTGATATTGATAGTGGAACTAAGCCTCGCTAATGTCTGTGCATTGAGCTTCAGCTTATGTTGAAATTGCACTATGTTAGATACAGACTTAACCTTATTAGGCATCACCATTATGTTGGTGTTAATCTTAGTGGTAATTATATTCTATCCATTGATAATAAAATACACTGACATACCTGAGGGGCCATTCTCATAATTTTAAGTACGTACGAAGTCTGATCTCAGTTTGAAACTGTCAAAAATACCTGTAAAAATCAACATCGTCATTTTTTGAAAAGTTTTTGACATTGATTGTCGTTGAGGTGAGATTATGAGAAGATTTTGAACGTTTCTAATTACTGGAACTAGCCTCCTGACTGATTGATAATGCACAGCCTAAACCAGTGAAGATGTAAACCTGATAGCAAGATGATAATGTTCTTTGGAATGTATAGAGGTGGACAAAAAAATAAAAATACAAAAAATACCAGCATATTATTGTCCCACTGCATGACAAAGGGCTAGTAGCTAAATAATAACAGCCGCAAGGGTCGATCGATTAGGTAAAGCTACGCTTGCCGCGGATGGTCCGTGGATGGGTGACCATCTTCACATACCAAGACCACTCCGTACCTCGGAAAGCACGTTAAGCCGTTGGTCCCGGCTGTCATTCGTGGATCTTTGACAGTCGTTACGGGTCGTCAGTAGCCCGAAAGTCTGACAACCAGTATTACCAAAGGGTATATCGTATTACCCAGTAACTGGATTGTGGAGGTCAGATAGGTTCGCTCCATGTAAAATACTGGTATTCAGCTGCATACGGTTAGAATGGAAGCCGACCCCAACATAGTTGGGAAAAGGCAGGCAGATGATGCATGGCAAAAGTCTCTTCTCATACAGAGAAGGCACGAGCATTGGTCACCAATTTTGCTGAAGATGGCACTCTTATTAATCACAATCTGAATTATTTTGAAGAATATATGCTTACCCAATATATGCCTATCCATAGCATCATACACACCGCGTCACATGAATAAGACCATGATGATGTTCTTGAATGGCCATCGCTTTCCACTGACTTAAACATCATAGAAAATGTGTGGGGATGGCTGTCACGTGAACTTTATAAGAATGGCAAACAATATAACAACAAGCAAGATCTCGAGAAGGATATAAAAAAATGTTGGAGCAAACTGCCGATTAAATACATAAAAAGTCTTTCTGATTCAATGCCATCTCGCATTTTTAACCTAATTCAACAGAAGGGGAAAAACCTTAGTTACTAATCAATTTTTTTTAAATAATAGTATTTATAACTGAAGTTTTTGTGTTTTATTTAATGGTCTTATTCAAGTGACGCATCATAATTGCCACCAACATTGACAAAAATGATCACTGAGTATTTATGAAGTTCGATTGTTTATAGTTAAACTTTTTGTCAAACGTCTTTAGCCAAAAGACGTTTATACTTATCAGTCTTATATATTTATTTTGTCTCATATCCTAAATAGCAAAAAAAAATATTCTGATCTTATTCATGTGGCGCGGTGTGTACATTCTAAAAATATGTCTGCTCAACAACGTAAAGAACGCAATGAATGTTGTTGAACTTTCAAAATGAAAATCATTGATAGCTTGTTACGCAATTACCCCGCGGGTTGGCGATTTCATTCGGATTTTTTCAGAAAGGTCTTTATAAAAGCTTAAGTATTGTATTGAATTAAATAGCCTTTTGTTCCTAAAACCCAAAACAAGAAAATCAAGAGCACAACCTAGCCTATACATAATATAATAATAGATTGATACAGAATTGCCCAAATCCATTGTATCCGAAGAAGCAATAAAATGAAATAGCCGATAGCTATTACGTCATCGTGTTTGAACAATAAATCATTGATGTTACAATTTGTCCCTTTGTAAGAGGAAATAATAATGTCGTTACTGTCTGCTTACGGCTATTGGGGACCTATTAACTAGTTAGTTTTCGTTATTGTAATTCTGTAAGTGCTTCTGCAAAATATGGCTGCCTTGATATTATCGATTCGTACTAGACGGTACTGGGTAGTGGCCCTATCTCCCTAAGCTTGAACTCCGTAGTTTCGGCCGACGTTACGGGCGTTTCCTAATCTGTCTCACTTCCTACTACTCGTATCCTATCCTACTTAATGATATTATAAACGCGAAAGTTTGTGGGCATAGATGCCTTTTCCCAACTATGTTGGGGTCGGCTTCCAGTCTAAGCGGATGCAGCTGAATACCAGTATTTTACATAGAGCGACTGCCTATCTGACCTCCACAACCCAGTTACTGGGTAACACGATACCCCTTGGTAAGACTGGTTGTCAGACTTTCGGGCTTCTGACTACCCGTAACGACTGTCAAAGGTCCACGAATGCCAGTGATCAAATGCAAACTGAATATTTTTTCTGCCACTCTGCACGATGTAAAAATTCTCTTTAGCAGACAACTTTTACTACTAGTACAGTACTCTGTTGAGAATACCCAACCTTTCTCTATCTGAAGGTAAATCGAGTGTCAAAATGAATAATCTTCTTTGTCCGTTTGTTGCGATAGCTTTCAATGGGAAATAATGTTTTCCTTAGATGTTTACTGGTTGGCTTGGTGTTGATAGCTTCTTCTCAAGTATTGGAAACACCATTTCTTATCCTTATTTTTTATTTCTTTTTTTTAATTAAATACTTATTAATTATATTTTTAAATATTAGAAAATAATAAATATAAAAAAAAAATATATAAAAAATAGTAGCCCACCGGTAACGGGAACAGGATCCAAGCTACCGGCAGTCAGGGCTCCAGAGAGAGGAACCTCCTGACAATGCGAGCCGTGTCCAGAAGTGCCGCTTTCTGATTCAAGCCCTTGATCCAGCTGCCTAACGAAAGCCTCCTCAGGTGTTGGTCGAGGTTTTTGGCTATTAATCCATTGGCTGCCATCTTTTTTATTATTATTTTTTTTTGTTTAGCCTATTCTCTCCCACTGCTGGGAAAATGCCTCCCCCAAGTATTTCCAGGAACTCTTTTCCTAAGAACTCTTTTCTCTTTTCTACTTTTTTTTTATATTGGTTACTAGCTGTAAGCGCTCCCTTCTACTGTTATCTGTGTCCTTAGCAGAGCTTTGAATAATGTATTCGAGATCAGCACTCTAATTGCGTAACATACAATCGGTCACTAAAAAAAAAAGGATATTGCTTATTCATTGCTGCATATGTTCGAAAAAAAATCTGTTTAACAACGTAAATAACGCATTGGATGTTGTTGAACTGTCAAAATGAAAGCGATTGCTACTGATATGTGAGTGTGTTACGCAATTACCCCGTAGGAGACCAGGAGACCCGTCGCACAGGTTTTACTTAGTATGCGTTCCGGTCTCCCAATTTCAAACTTTTTGAAAAATATACTTTGTACATTTTAATACTTGTGGGAGAAAGTAAATAAAACTTAATATAATTATTATTGGTAAATTCATATTATAATGAGAATAATTAAGTATTCATGTCGTTATAATCACCCAGTAGACAAGATGGTGGAGGATGGAGGAGCCCGTGGTAAATAATAACAGCCGCACAGGTCGATCGATCTGCTTAAGCTACGCTTGCCGCGGTTGGTCTGTGGATGGCTGACCATCTTTACGTACCGAGACAAATCCGTGCCTCGGAAAGCACGTTAAGCCGTTGGTCCCGGCTGTCATTCGTGTATCTTTGACAGTCGTTACGGGTATTCAGGAGTCCGAAAGTCTGACAACCAGTCTTCCCAAGGGGTATCGTATTACCCAGTAACTGGGTCGTGGAGGTCAGATAGGCAGTCGCTCCATGTAAAATACTGGTATTCAGCTGCATCCAGTTAGTCTGGCAGCCGACCCCACCATAGTTGGGAAAAGGCTAGGCAGATGATGAGACAAGATGGTACCGAGACTGTACAGAGAGCACCGCATTTAAATACTCGTAAAGATTAATTTGCTGATTTTCATCTGGCATTATAATTCTTTAGCCGCCTTTTTGGGCACCAACAGATGGTAAAAGGGTTTTTTGTCACAAAGTATAATATTCATTTTACTTGTGTGACGTGTCCTGTCTGTCAGGTTTACCTAACTTACATATGTGTTCATGCAATGCCGCCCGCTCCCCAGGTTTGGACGATTCATTGTAAAATATAATGAGACCTTTCCACGCTGCTTTGTTTTGCTTTCAAATTTGATGGCGGGCGACAGTTGCACGATTTTGATTTGAATGTAAAGAAAATTAGTTTTGTCACAGATTAATGGATAAAGAAATAGAAAAAATAACAGTCGTGTTTGCATGTATCAATATAGATAGATAAATAGATAGAATATACTTTATTATCACACTAATATTATAAAGGCGAAAGTTTGTGTGTGTGTCTGTGTTCGTATGTTTCTTACTTCTTGACGCTCAAACGGCTGGACCAATTTTGATGAAATTTGGCACACAGATAGTTTATAACCAGGATTAATACATAGAACACTTTTTATTCGCATTCCTACGGAATTGAGACTTATTTGGGTGAAACCGCGGGGCGCAGCTAGTGTACACCATTAAAGTTTCCGTAAGTCGTGATGTTATGTCAAATTATGTGATGTGTTATCACATAATTTAACATAACGTCACGGCTTGCTTCACCAAAGGTTGGGCAGAGGTGTAACTATAGTACAAGTGTGACAAAAAAGCGGTTGAATCGGGTTCAGATAGCAATGAGGACATAATATTAATTTCCAATTTTATTTTATAGTACTTTATTTGGGAAAATAAACGGTTACATATTACAATGTAATGGTAAAGAACTTAAGGCTAAAATGGGAGTATAAATGTATAACCAACAACATTTGCCACATAATATAAAAAATTGAAACAAACACGAACGGCGTGCGACATAAGTTAACTACATTGAATATAGAGTATTGTTAAATTGAAAAAATAAAACTAAACTGAAACATATACGGGTAGAAGTAATAAAAAGAAAAAGAAGATTTCATAGAATATTTAAAATAATAAATTATGTTTTTAGGATTGTTATGTACTTAATTCTGCTATAATTTTAAGCGCAATACTTCTAAATTTTCCAGCGGAAACAATAAAGAGGGAAGGAAAATAGGCTGCTTTTTGTCGTCCTGTCATGCAGGCAAAGCCGCGGGCGGAAGCTAGTCACTAGTCTTAAATATTTTCTTATTTAAAAACTAACCAATTTGTACAATTTGATGTAATGTCATCTGTCGATATACATGAAATTAAATAATAAATAAATACATATTTATTTCAGAATCACTTTCATATTTGTTAGTGACAATGTGAACTTATAAACTAGTGTTATTAACGTTTATTCTAAGCTGGGTAAGGCACGCCGATCCTGGGGAACGTCTAATTGACTGCGTGCAGTCGTATCCACCGCCCCAAGATCAGAGTCCCACCAACCAACGTTCTAAGAATGGTGTTGGGGCTGGCGCGAATACGGCGTAGCAGAGATGCGCATCTGTCGAGCATGATGACCGAAATTAATAGATTTCATCATCCCAATCAATTTTAAGAGTGTGATTATCCCTTTAATCGGAAGCCGGGTGCTAACGATTTTGGCCGGGAAAGTTGACGGCCAAATTCCCTATTGATTACACGTTAACTTCATATGGTTTTCAATTGAACTGCTGAAATAATTGTTATGGCTGTCAATAGACGAAATCTGGATTAATCTGGATCATCGGGGTTACATTTATCAAATATTAGTTTTGCCTATCCTACTCCAATAGTTTATATGAAAGAGTTTGTAGGTATGTATGTTTGTTCCTCAATCACGCTTTATCGGCGTAACGATGTCATTCAGTAAACAGGTACACTATGACATGGATTAAAATACAAGTAGATAATAAATGTCTTTTTAATGTCGATGTTGGAACAAAATTTCGGAACGTTATAACGTTCTTTATGAAAACTAATATAAATGTGGGGGAGGGCAGGATAAAAGGTAATTCAGGAAAGCTTCACAGACCAATTAAGTATTACAAATATTTCCTCTTTTCTCAAAGAGCCTAAAAATAGTCTTTTTACGTATCCTTTTATTAAGACATTCTTACGACCTTTTGCAACAAGCGTTACCTACTAATACTCGTAAATAAATTGGTTAGGAAGTCAAGATAGGCCGACATTACATTATTTTCTCTAACTAAAGAGAATATCGCGGAAACCTTGTTTTTCTTCTTTATTAATAAAAAAACGTCTGTGTTTAACAGAAAGGCAGTTGTTTTTTCCGTTCTCAAGAAGACGCGTTTTATTTTTCGCGGGTACTTATTAACTTTTGCTGATTTTTTTAAATTGTTTATGTTGATACAGCACTTAAATATTATTCATTTGTGGGGCTTGTACACGGATCGATCGATCAGGTTAAGCTACGCTTGCCGTAGTTGGTCCGTGGATGGGTGAGCCTCTTTACATATCAAGACCCCTCCGTGCCTCGGAAAGCGCGTTAAACCGTTGGTCCCGGTTGTCATTCGTGGATCTTTACATCCCAAGATCTCTCCGTGCCTCGGAAAGCACGTGAAGCTGTTGGTCCCGACTGTTATTCGTGGATCTTTGACAGTCGTTACGGGTCGTCAGAAGCCCGAAAGTCTGACAACCAGTCTTACCAAGGGTATCGTATTACTCTGTCTGGGTTGTGGAGGTCAGATATGGGCAGTCGCCCCAAAACACTGGTATTCAGCTGCATCCGGTTAGACTGGATGCCGAACCTAACATATATATGTATTTGGGAAAAGGCTCGGCAGATGATGACTTAAATTTTATTTATTTTACTATATGTACACATCTAAACATAAAAGAAGAAAGGAACAGAAAAATACGTACAAAGCTGATGCTTACGAGTATTTCTAAAGAAATCTTTCCAGCATTATCAATCAGCGATATTCAATTATCATTATTAATATCGCTGGTTGTTGAGAAGTGTAGAGCTGCTACCTAATTAATATATTTCAATAAATTAAAATTGAAATCAAAGACTTAAACATTAAAACCAATGGTGCCGGTTACATTCAGAGAATATAAAATAAATATCTAAGTAAGTACCTACTTACTTCGGCTTTTATCATCAAAAGGCCTTTCTTCGGAACAAAAATAAAAGACTAACAAACCCGTATTGGCAGCTCAATAAGCCGAAATTTCAAGTACTTATATCGAAGAAAATTCTCGGAAAACCTTCTTACCGAGAAATATCGGCGTGAATACGTAATTAGAAAAGATCAGAAGTGAGCGATTTTATCTGTAGCAAATCCACTTTAGGTTGGCGACAGCATTGACGAAACGTAAAGGCGCCTCCTCACCGGGAGCATTCGATTGTAATGTGACCTCTATCCGGGATCTAGCCGTGTGTCAAATTTTCCCAATCAACTTCGAACCTTATGCTTTAGCGATAAAGTTGAAAATCTATTTTAAAAAATTGGCAGATTGTAGTAGCTTGATGTGCTGGCGTCTGTACATCAATTAAACAATATCTTTCAGATGAAATAAATAATTATTACATTTTTATCCTCGAATCTTGGCTTGTCAACCAAATCTGACCCCTACTGTTTTCTGCCTTCTCAATTCGTATCGGCGTTTATCTTATATTGTTATAATAATAATAAAACAGTTTATTTCGGACAACTCTGAGATCCATAAATTGTTAGTAAACAGTAAAACAGTTTTGCACTCAAAATACCATTGTTAGTAACTTAAACCTAAAGACGAATGAAAACGAAGACCAGAAACTAAGGAACAAGTCTTCGCACAAATTACCTTATTATGGCGGAGGAGGTATGCCATTATCTTATACTTACCAAGAAGGTTACATGCCACAAACCATGGAGATCATAATCTATACACTCTGCAGCATTTGACGGTCTGCGCAGTCTACTTGCGAAGCCCTAGCTGTTACGGTGGAATCTTGAATTGGTACATTACAGGCGAATGCTCGCGGTGAGCGAGCACCTTAAGACGTCCAATATTACAGATAGATACTTGGGCTCCGTAAAACCTTTTCTAAAGTCAGTAATAGGATTCAGGCGGGCAAAATGTTTTCCCGGCGCCTACGCCGCTTAGCGCGGCTTAGCTTAGATTCGCAGCACAATCCGCTCTGATTGCACAAACGCTTTCTCCAAGCGTTAAATTTTTACTGCCGCCCACTGCGGCGATCGGAAAACCGGCACCTCGCTTTATTTTTAACAGAAAATTTGTCTAGTCTCCTTTTCGATTTTTCGTTCGTATGTAGGTGTGGACAAATTACTGCCTGTTTGCAGTGCGTTTGGAATCAATTATTCGAAAAAAACTGGTTTGATTTGCAGGTTTGACTTCCTACTTTTCTAATTTTTTTTTTTTTTTTAATATATTTTGTACTAGCTATTGCCCGTGGCTTCGCTCGCGTAGAGGTCGAAAATTATAACATGAAAACGTACTAAAGTATCCTACTTATGTGTTAATCCAGGATATATTATCTGTGTGCCATTTTTCATCCAAATCCGTTCCATTTTGCTCCAATCCGGAACATACATCCATTCAAACGGACGAAAATTCTAAATACTATATTCGGTATTTTAGACTCGTTCCACCGTCTGACTTGTACACCTCATAATTTTTTTCAAAAATATTCGATGTACAGACGCCAGCACATCAAGCTACTACAATCTGTCAAATTTCTTTAATAGATTTTCAACTTTATTTTTGCAATAAAAAGGTTCAAAGTTGATTGGGACCATTTGACAGTTTCGGGTAGCTTGATGTGCTGGCGTCTGTACAATTTTGACTTTGTTACTATTTTATAGCCAATTACACTAGTTAAACACATTTGAACATACATACTCATCATATGTGGCCAACAGATGTCAAACTGTTGTTCTTAATGAATACACATCGAGAACTATGATTATCCCCTCAGGGATTCCACAGGGGTCGCTGTAGGGACCTTTGTTATTCAACATCTTCATAAATGACGTCTCTTCATATTTCTCAAACGCCAAAGTTCTTTTGTTTGCGGACGACATGTAGAATCTAAGTGAAATTAGAACTGATGAAGATGCTGAACGTCTCCAACGTGATCTGGGTAGATTCCTAGAGTACTGTTTGACCAATCGCTTGCATATTAATATTATACATGTACCTTTACTCGTAAACCTAAACCTATTCTATACGATTACAAACTAGCTGATACTTCAATAGCCAGAGTTAATACCATTAGAGACTTAGGCGTCACTTTTGACTCAAAACTTCTTTTTGACACACACATCCATAATATTATTCAAAAAGCCTCTACGGCACTAGGCTTCATCTTGAGGATATCAGCCGATTTTAAAAACATCAAAACACTTAAAATTCTATACTGTGCTTTTGTACGCAGTCATCTCGAATATTGCTGACCAGTATGGAATCCGATTTATAATACGTCAATCGCATCGAAAGTATTCAAAAGAAATTCTTAAGGTACATTCAGTATAGGTCTGAAACCTATTTACCTAATTATTACAGCCGCTGCATGAAGTTTCACATTCTTCCACTGATTGAGCGGAGAAAAATTGCCCATATGGCATTAGTGTTCAATTTGGGTGATGGTTCAACTGACTCTTCTGAACTGATGAGCAAAATTGGGCTGCGTGTTCCATCCTTCACCTTAAGGAACCATCGACCTCTGTGTGGTGCATTTATCGACAAAACTCTTATATGATAAGAGCCAGCAGAGCATATAAATCGATGTGTCAGAGTGTTGATGATCTCAATTTATTCTCCACCAGTATTCCAAAACTAAAAAAAAATGTTTTGTAAAAACTTCTTTAGTCTTAGTTAGACTTGTTTAGTTTCTCTATGTGTGCTTATTTTTTTCTTTCTCTTGCCTGTCTACTGTTCCTTGTGCTACCCTAATATATTATTGTGAAAACTTTTAATTGGCCTTCTTTCACTAACTGTCAACTATCTGTATCCTAGCTGTAAGTTTTCTGAAGTAATACAATAAAATACATACATATGTAACCTCACGCCTTCTTCCCATCGGAGCAGGCAGAATCTACTGAGCGCCATCTGCTACGATCCTTATATCCTTTTGCATTTGAACAATATCAATAACCATAAAAAAGAGTAACTCTTAATAAAATTTTAAACGTTCTCACAGAGAGTGTTACGTAGCGCACATAATAGGCGTACCATCGTCGTATGAGAATTAGCTTTAAAACGTCTCGTAAGCAAGAGGCGTCGGAGGGCCGTTAAAGTAATTCAGTGGCTCATAAAGGCATTGTGTTGTTTAAACAGCGTAATTATACGAGCTTGTTCATAATATTCCGACATTTTTCTTATCATAAGAAATTAAGTCACTCGCATGTTTCCTAACGACTATTGCTTTTATGATTCTAATATTTTCAGCGTGTAACAGCTCTGGCTAAATTGAAGCGGATCCCGTGCGGGGTCCGGAACGAAATTTGCTCGCACCCAGAGCTTGGAACTGGTACCAAAAGTACAGATTCCGTATCGGTACTTAGCGGTTCTTGCCATTTCGATACCGGTACCAGTACTCCTCCTACCAAAGTATCGGTAGCAAATTCAGGTTCCCTGCGCGTATCACAAATCTCATATTTGCACGAGGAACTTCGTATGGTTCGCAACCTTGAAGTAATTTTCCTAATTATTCTCTTAACTCACTATATCTGTTGTCTCACTCTAACTTACGGAAATATTTGTTTGGTACCGGTACAGTACCGATATTGATTAGAAAGATCACTCACGGGAACTACGTCTACCAAACCGGTACCAATAGCACAGGTACTACGCTGGTACCGGTATCGCACCGAGGCCAATGATATCAGTTCCCAAAACTATTGGTATTTCAAGCCTTGCTCGCATCGACTATTTCAACTAGTTTTTATGGAGGTGTTCAAAGTAACGTGAAAAGTAGTGTGATATTTTTAATTATTAAACCAATCGACGCGTGAAGTAGCGTCCTGCATCCCACGGGTGATCCGCCTTAATGAAGATAGAGCTTAAAATGGAAATATTCGGTTCTTAATGACGAGGTAGTAAAATCCGCCATCAAAAATTTTATTGATTCTAGCTCCCATATTTTTTTCAGCAAAGGAATCAATGAACTACCTATAAAATGGCGAAAGTGCATAGATAACAATAATACATACTTTGATTGATTAAAGATATCAATCATTTAATCAATTCGGCCTATTGCAGTCCACTGCTGGACATAGGCTGTGCCACTTCGATGAAAATATTTAATTTCATGAATAAAATATCGTTGTGCTTTTTCCATAGACTTCAAAGACTAACTTTTCCAAAATTTTTCCGTATCATAGCGCCGGGAAGTCTATAGACAGAGGGATTTCGGATCGAAGCCTCTGTTTGATACAGTTGCCTCTGTGACGATGATTAAACAAACGCGTATGGAACGGTTTAAGAAGCTCTTGGCCCCAGAACATCATCATCTGCCTAGCCTTTTCCCAACTATGTTAGGGTCGGCTTCCAGTCTAACTGGATGCAGCTGAATACCAACATTTTACATGGAGTGACTGCCTATCTGACCTCCACAACCCAGTTACTGGGTAATACGATACCCCTAGGCAAGACTGGTTGTCAGACTTTCGGGCTTCTGACTACCCGTAACGACTGTCAAAGATCTACGAATGACAGCCGGGACCAACGGCTTAACGTGTTGTGCACGGAGGGGTCTCGGTATGTAAAGATGGTCACCCATCCACAGACCAACCGCGACAAGCGTAGCTTAACCTCTTGGCCCCAGAACAGTGATCAAAAGGCATGCAAGATTCGACGAATATTTGATTGCCTTTGAAGTTGTTATAAAGGTCTGTGCCTTTTTATAAATGTTGCTGTTGGATTTTTAACGATGGGCTCGTCGACGAAAGTTGAAAATCCAACCACGCGCTCAGTTTAGGCATGTTTTTAGGTGCCTTATGTTAAAAAACAGACATTCGTGGCTCGTCCCTAAAAGTTGTTTTGTACTGAATTAATTGCTCTCTTGTATAGAGGCTGTCAGGAACATTGGCGAAAAATTTTAACGCTGGTGGATCTAGAATCATGTTCTGAATTCATGGTAACAGTTTGCGGGTCGATGTCTCTGATACCCTTTATATTATACTTGTACAACTTAAAATTGGAAGTGGTGATGAGCAAAATTGGTCTTGGTCTTGCAGTCTTGGTCTTGGTCTTGCAAAAAAGCAAGACCAAGACCAAGACTATCTATAACAAGACTAAGACCAAGACTGGGACAGTCTTGGTATTGGTCTTGGTGTTGCTTACTCAGTCTTGGTCTTGGTCTTGCTTGTTCGGTCTTGGTGTTGGTCTTGTTAGTGGATAGATAGTCTTGGTATTTGTCTTGGTCTTGCTTTTTTGCAAGACCAAGACCAAGACTGCAAGACCAAGACTGCAAGACCAAGACCAATTTTGCTCATCACTAATTGGAAGCTAGTGGCTTAAAAATTTCTCCCTGTATTAGGTATGTATACCTACTTTTATTATTAAAATAGAAATTAAATATTTATGTTTATTCTGCTACATATACTGGGCCCGCGTGGTGCATTACGGTCTACTCCCTCTCACCGAGAGGAGGCCTGTGTCCCAGTAGTGGGAACATTATAGGCTGATTATATGTATCCAACTACCTATAAAACATCAAATAAAATAAAAATAAAAATCGTTTATTTGGAACAGAAACAGATACAGTCTTAAACAGATACAAACGATGGCAGCTGCAAAAGTTAAGAACTGTGGCGCAGTTGCCAACGCCCGTCTCCTAGCAAGAAGATACGTCTTCCAGATTAAGTGAAGGGTACAAAAAAAGTTTCTAGAAATTTTACTTAATACTAAGATTTCAAAAAATAATAAAATAAGCCTACCTATATATTTAAACGCACGTTATACATATATTTTCCCACAAACAAATTACTCCTTCAAGTCTACCTTTATCACAAGTGTTATTTACTGCATACATTTTTACGTTACTATCTCTTTTAAATTATTAACTCGAGGCGTAATAATTACCTTCCGGTCGATTCTGGAAAATCTCACCGTGATAACTAAGGTGTAGTGAGCTTCGAGTGAGCTGTGAATCATGTTGATGCTTGGGTTTGACACTATTGACGACTCACTCCACGCTCACTTCACCGAAGTTTTCACGGTGACATGGTCAGAGAATCGCACGGCTGATCGTAGTCGGTTCGTCGATGGTTGACCATCCATTACATATGGAGACCCCTCCGTGCCCCGGAAAGCACCTTGTTATGGGTAGTCAGAAGCCCAAAATTCTGACATGCAATCTTACCAAGAAGTATCGTGTTCCCCAGCAACTAGGTTGTGGAGGTTAGATAAGCAGTCCGTCCATACTGACATTCAGCTGCATCCGCTTAGACAGTCCCAGCGTTGGAGTCAGCCCCAACATAGTTAGGAAAAGGCTAGGCAGATTAACTTTAAATAATTATTTTTAGCTTTTTCATTGATTGCAAATTAATGTTGATAATATTGTTTATTTTCAGTATTATTGATTCATAAATAAAAACTAATCCAGCTTAAATCGATACAAATTGCCAATAAGTAGGCATACGTGTTAATTTCTATCTGTAAACGCAATTAACGTCGATGATAATTTTCATTGATATTCGATATCCGTATTTAATGAGAATGTCAAATACAAATAATCCGTGTTGAAAATGCTACCTGTTTGCTAAATATATTTATTCAATTGTTTTAAACGCTAAAGTTTTACTGACCGCTTATCGAGTATTGTTATACTGTCGATAAAAATGAGGATTGAATTATTTAATTTATAATTAAATAAGTATTGCGTCTCTTGCCAGCAATGTGGAGGAATATTTCGACGCCATATTTTAGTTTTTTAATAGTCTTATATATTTTTATTGTTTATTTAGTATTAGAAGTCTGTCCATTTAATAAATAAAAGTATACCTTTGGAATATTAAATTAACCGAAAATTACTATTTGTTGATACAGAAATATGTAGGTATATCATTTATTCATTATATAATATTAAATGATATTATTTCTGTGAGCTGTAGGGTAATTGCGTAACACGCTATTAGTAGCAATGGGAACCCCATTGCTACTAATAGCGTGTTACGCAATTTTGACAGTTCAACAACATTCATTGCGTTATTTACGTTGTTGAATAGACACATTTTCGTACATATAAGGCAATGGATTAGCAATATCCTTCAAAATGATTCAAAATTCAGATTGATAGTCCGTTACGCAATTGGTGTGCAGGTTTGTACAAACACGTTTATCAAACATATTTTGAAAAATTGGATGAGATCTGCGTTTCCTACTTAACTACTCTGAGAAGAAAGGCCGAAATAAAGATCATCCATTGGTTATCATAAGGCGTGCAAAATGAAATTAAAAAAAAAAAAACCCAGAGATCACTCTTGGTATCTCTTAACCCGTGAGAAGGCGCGCCTAATTTTCTTACACGAGTACGCGTGCGAGCAAATTGCTCACACTATCATAAATGTTTATATTTTTAGTGTTTCTATATTTATTGGCTTATAATGTATTTAAATAAATAACACAAGGTTTAGTAAGTAAGAAAACAAGTATTTTAATCAAAACTATTAAACATAATAGCAACTTCTAACGCAAATAACAAAACAACCTAGTATTAATTATTTTTTTTGGCACGTTTCATAAAAATCACAATAAAAACTGTTCCATAACAAAAACTAAAAAGAGTTATTCATCCATTAAATCTACACTAATGTGCCTCTCGAAACACACTGAACACATGTATTTTACATGTTCGGTGCAAAGTAATTGCTGGGCGCGTGATGAGCAAATTGCCGCACGTTGGTACACGGCCTCTACAAACGCCTTGCTGCGCGGTCGCAACGCCACTGAGCGGATCGAGAATTGCGTCAGGGGAGAGGGGGTGAATATTAAGGAAGGTACTTAAGTGCTTGAATTGGTGTGGCATGGGAAAGACAAAAAATTTTTGAATTAGATTTTTGTGTGAGCAAATTGCTCATAGCGCGCCTTCTCACGGGTTGTCCAAATATAACTTTTCAAAAGTATTTTTGACTTACATATAATATATTATTTATATATTTTTGCCGCACGAGTCGATCGATCAGGTTGAGCTACGCTTGTCGCGGTTGGTCTGTGGATGGGTGACCATCTTTACATACCGAGACCCCTCCGTGCCTCGGAAAGCACGTTAAGCCGTTGGTCCCGGCTGTCATTCGTGGATCTTTGACAGTCGTTACGGGTCGTCAGTAGCCCGAAAGTCTGACAACCAGTCTTACCAAGGGGTATCGTATTACCCAGTAACTGGGTTGTGGAGGTCAGATAGGCAGTCGCTCCATGTAAAATACTGGTATTCAGCTGCATCCGGTTAGACTGGAAGCCGACCCCAACATAGTTGGGAAAAGGCTCGGCAGATGATGATTTCTTTACCGGCTTAGATAATGTTCGCTAATTTTAGCGGTTAATACTCTCAAGTAGTTTATCGTACAACTTGGGGGAAGGGAACTCATTAAGACCCGCTAGCACCACAAATCACAAAATACCTACGTTTAGCGCTAAGCGAATTTAAATCGTTCCATTTCTGTAAATCATTTGAAGATGACAGAGGCAGAATAATGATTTAAATACGAGTATATTTAGTGCTGTCAAAATAGTCTATAAAGAAGTGTAGTTGGAGTCAAGAGAAAAGACAAACTAAGATTAAAATAAAAAAGTATATTTAACCAAGTTTGAAGATGCACAAACGGTGTGTTAAACACATGAATGGCGATGGACATGACATATGTTAAGGTAGAAAAAAAAAATGTACCAAATTAATAGCAGAGTGGACCAAGGGAGGCAAAAAGGAGCAAAGGACGGCAAGCGAAACGTTGGGAATAAGACAAAAGAGAATCTGGCCCAGAGTGGATTCAGAGGGCGAGAGACAGAGAGACATGGAAATCTCTAGAGGAAACTTTTGTTGAAGAGTGCACCGAACAATATTTCAAGAAAATAATTTTAAATATAATAATTAAAAAAAAAAAACTTTTAAACACTGTAGAACCAGCAATAAAGACTTATTTATTTTTAGTGCTAAACAGATTTAGTGATTCCTTAATATTAATGTTAGACTTAAAACAATAATCGGTACCTACATCAACAAACAGTCGGTACCTACAACAACAAACAGAAACCATTAAATAACCTTAACTTTTGGCTTCGTGTCTTCAAATGAAAATAATATTTTCAATGTAGAGAGTGATTTTCTCGTTCAACTTATAAACACGGAGTAATAAATGTCATATTTTATTAAAACAAATGCAAAACTATTTACAGATTTACGAATTTAATTAAAATATAATTTAATCGTTCACGTGACACGTACGGTACGACCTCATTTTTTATTTATTGTAATACGTAATGACAAATTATGGAACACAAATGTTATTATATTGAAACACGATAAATTATGGATATTTTCATGTCCATTTAATATTTTACTCCGTAATGAGAATTGTATTGCACGGTGGCGACAATATTATAGTTTTCAAAGCAGTTTTCAGCCTTCTTTTATTAATATGTATAATGAGTTTTTCAGATGGATTTGCAATGATTTTTATTTACAGCCTACTTATACCTGTATATAATGTATCAAAAATGTGTGGTCATATTTACTGAACAACCTTCTCGTAATTTTTATTCCCCTTGTGGGATTTGTAGATTTCCACAGGGACTAAAGATGTGTCCGTCGCATCACAGCGGTCCTCATCAGAATACCAGCACTGCGGTATTTTTTTTTTTTAATATTATCCCGAGTTATGAGGCTTTTTGGCCTCACACAAGTTTTTCTGTTGTTTATTAAAAAAAAAAAACAAATGAGTTAAGTTCCGCAGCATACGCTGTTAAAAAATTCGTAATTTAACTGATATAGAGACTGTCCGTTTAGTATACTTTAGCTATTTTCATAGTGCAATGTCGTACGGCATTCTATTGTGGGAAAATGCCGCCGATATTCAGACTGTCTTTGTTTTGCAGAAGCGAGCTGTTCGATCAATTTATAAATGAAGTCCGAGACACTCTCTGAGACAAAAAAGAGATTAATGTAATGACTGTACCTTCTCAGTATATTTATGAAAATCATTTATATGACCATAAAAATATAAAATTGTTTAAATAATACAGTGCTATACATAATATAAATACTAGGAACAAACACAATTTTTTGTACAGACACCAGCACATCAAGCTACCCGAAACTGTCAAATTTTCCCAATCAACTTTGAGCCTTATGCTTTAGCTATAAAGTTGAAAATCTACTAAAAGAAATTTGACAGATTGTATAAGCTTGATGTGCTGGCGTCTATACCTACAACAAGGCTCAAGAAAATAGGTGGCTCGTTCAGATGCCAATGTATACGTTTTTAGAATAAACTTCCAAGTCAAATTCAAGATCTAAGCCTTAATAAATTCAAATACATAGTTCATTAAACGTCAGTTGTGCCAGAAAGCTTCTTGTGCCGTTAACAATTATATTGAGGACAAAAAGGCTTGGGATTGAGCTGCTTCCAATTATGCTTCGTAATCTCGTCCTCATTGTATACTTTGTAGTTTGCACTCTTGCACAACTCGCTGATCACATTATTTAAAGATTTCATCATAAAAAAACACAAATGTTATCTGTGGTCCAGTCGTTGGCGCGCTCTCCTGTCATCTGTCAAATCATTGTACTTTTTTGTGCCGCGCGTTGATTACGTTTTCGCTTAAAAAAGTTTAGAAAAGTTTTAACGAGATGCGAAAACATGGAAGAAAGCGAAACGAAGGAATGAAGGAGCTGAAAGAACGTCTGCGAGATCTGGAAAATCGCTTGAAGAAGCGAAAGCGGAGCCGCCATCGAAACGCAAGTGGTCGGCAGTGGAAATAATGTTCCTAAAATTATATTGGATGCCGTAATACGCACAGCAGTCTCTAGAGTTTTCACGAGAGGTTAACCATGAGAACGTAACTGTGCCGTATACTTACACAAGAACGACACCACATGAGCTTTCACGAGAGGTTAGCCGATGGTATATATACGTTCAGTGTTATAAACACGTTCCTGCTGGATCCTTGGCCGTCTCTAAGAGTTTTCACGAGAGGTTAACCATGAGAACGTAAAGGTGCCATATACTCACACAAGAACGACACCACATGAGCTTTCACGAGAGGTTAGCCGATGGTATATACGTTCAGTGTTATAAACACGTTCCTGCTGGATCCTTGGCCATCTCTAAGAGTTTTCACGAGAGGTTAACCATAAGAACATTCAACTGTGCCATGGACATATAACAGAACGACACCACATGAGCTTTCACGAGAGGTTAGCCGATGGTATATACATTCAGTGTTATAAACATGTTCCTGCTGGATCCTTGGCCGTCTCTAAGAGTTTTCACGAAAGGTTAACCATGAGAACATTCAACTGTGCCATATACTTACAATAGAACAACACCACATGAGCTTTCACGAGAGGTTAGCCGATGGTATACACATTCAGTGTTATAAACACGTTCCTACCGGATCCCTGGCCGTCTCTAAAAGTTTTCACGAGAGGTTAACCATGAGAACAATTAACTGTGCCATCAACACCATATGAGATTTCACGAGAGGTTAGCTAGTGGTCTATATTTTCAGTGTTAAAAACACATCCCTGCTGCATCCCTAGAGCTATCACGAGAGGTTAGCCGAGGATTTAGATCTAAGCAGTTTGGGACCTTACTCTAATTATTCTTTATAGATATTTCAGTTGAACATGCTCCACTCGAACACATTCAAGACGCTGAGTGCATTGTGACCGAAGCCAACGCAGCCAGACTGGGAATATCCATACTCACTACCGCTAATTATAATCTAATTCAAATGGAATTAGGTGGATGTTAGTGTACTATCTAACTTAAATATGCTATGTTAGTATTTCAATTCCACTAAAATATAGCCAGAAGGATGCTGAGAGTGAAACGGTATACATACCCCTTCCTACCTTCAGCCTTAAGTTCAAGTATTGAAAATCTACTTGTGAAATGCTGGGGTTCAGTTAGCTACTTTACCTGGAACTGCATGGCAGTCTGACCACATGGTGGTCAGCAATTATGATAATGGACTAAATGCAGAGAAGAAGCAAAACATTTAAAATACTTCTTTTATCACTATAATCTATTATTGAACACACCAAACTGAACAAGGAAGTGGCGGCAACAGCAAATAGAAGTGGAATTGATTCAACTTGATTGGATTTAAATTTTTTATTTATTCCACTTACATTGAAATGATCAGGGGGCAGCGAATTACAGTGGCTGCTACTATTATGTTAATTGGAAAAGTCCATAACAGTCTAATAGCCTCCCAAGTGTTTGTGTGCTTAATGCAGATCAAATCGAAACATTCAAGTTACTGAGCTAAACTACTGTGTGACATTTATCATGAAAATTGCAACACACTGAGATCCTTAATCCTACCCAGCCTTAATAAGCAAATGGAAGAATTGATGGATCAAACACCGATATCAGAATACCTGTTCTACTGACCAATGTCAGAACATCAGTAAGCCTCAAGATAAGTTCAATGCCAACAATTGTTGCCAGAACCAGGATCACCACTAGCTCAGGTACAGACTCAGATTGCAGTATTTCTCTGAAGTATGTTATTAGGTATTACTAATCCAACCATACATGAGTGGATCAAGGGTTATAAATTACCTTTTACTGAGTTTCCAGCTCAAGCTTCTGAATAACAACTTCAGTCAGAAAGAAAGCAATCTATCTCCATTGAATAATCTCTTACAGTTAGGTGCCATAGAAACATGTGCTCCTTTCAATAATCAATTTTATCTTGTGTAATCACATGGTACTTGGAGATACATGTTAAATCTTTTTATAGGTATGTTACTACCTAAGTTTTTTTGCCCACAATAATGGATTTAAAAAACAAATATCAATTATCCATAGGAAAATATGTCAGAAGATATTTTCAGTTTTGTGCTTCAATATATGTTATAAGAATGTACATGCCTCGTATTTGGGCTTTGCACTACACCAAATGTATTCACAAACATCACGAAGCCAGTTGTCTGTCACCTGAGGTCATCAGGGTTCCTTTCAGTCATACATCTTGACAGTTATATTCTGTGCCCTGCCGATTCATATGCAAGGTATTTAGAAAATGTGTGCTACTCAAACTGTTAAAAAATCTAGGATTTATTATTAAAACTGAAAAGAGTGCCCAGACAGTGATGCCAGTATCTAGGATATTTGTTGGACTGAGTCCAGTTTGCCATTTCACTTCCTCAGGAAAGATAGAGTTTATCTTATAGTCCGTAAAGAATATTACATATTATAATTATGTCTGAAAGGAGATATAAATAACAGAGTTTGTCTAATTACTAGGTATTCTAGTAGTTACATCTGCAGCAGCCGTAAAATATGGTTAATTTTATACCAAGATAATGGAAAGTAAAAAAGTTGTTTGGTACCATACATTTCAACAAACCACAATAGAATCAGACAATTTGACTTTGTTCTTGAAATATTCTTTGATGCTTTTCAAACTGGCTGGAGACTGGTATGTAGGTAATGATATCAAAATTCACAAGCACTGGACAACTAATGATGAAAAGTTCCATACCTTACCTTGAACTATTAGCAGCATTTATGGGGCTCAAAACATTTACAAGCAAACTAAGATACTGTGAGAACTTGGAAAAGATATCACAATGGCCATAGCCCGTATCAGTAAGATGGGTGGTACTTGTTTTACTCATGAAAATAGCATGCCTAGGCAGTTTTGGCAATGGTGTGAGAAAGGACAAATATGGTTTCATGCACCCTATATTAGTTCCAAAGAAAACACTGGGAAATCTAGAATCTAGACTTCCTAACATAGAAATTGAATGGAAGTGATGTGATATAGCCTACAAGTCAATTGCTGCTATGCTGGGTCAGCCCCACTGACCTGTTTGCAAACAAGTGCAATACTAATCGTCAACATGTTGGCTTCCTGAGCCAAGTGCATGTTCCATAGATGTATTAACTTTCAAATGGGATCTACACCCAATGCACACACTGATTGCTGCCATATTAGCAAGGACGCTTTCCTGAGGTGAAAGACTGTTCCCTTCAATTGATATAGTACTAGCTTCCTTGTCTAGTAAAACAAAGGAAAACAATTCATAAATTTACACTAAATCAGTGGATTCTCTTGGATAGAATCAAGATATTGACCCCTAGGCTGTCACCATAGCCATATAAATTTTACCACTAAGTATAATCAAGGATTGTCATTTAGACCAGGAATATATTTATATTAAGACCAAAGAACTCCAAATATGAAATAGTTTTGGACCCCAGTATTGCTTTGGGTTATATAATTTTTTTCATAGTCAAACCCTTGGTTTAGAATTACTAACCAAACAATTAGTATATATAATAGTTCTTGTAACTGCACACAGAATTCAAACCTTGTCACTTATATGTAGATAACATTTCTTATAAATATTAACTTAAAAATTCAGATATAATTAAAACTTCTGCACTGGGTAGATCTCAACTCAACTTGAAACTACCATTTTTAAAGAAGATTATAAGAAAACCTAATTATGCCACCTCTACTGTAACCAATATGTAGTGGATCGATAAAACAAATTTTAAATAATAGTGATATACTCCAAAGTATCTGAGTTTTGACGGCGCAGTGGTTAAGCCATTGACTGCTGCGCTGCGTGTCGCGGGTTCGATTCCCGCACGGAACAAACATTTGTGTGACCTACAAGTAGTGTGTATGTGACTTTAAATGTTTGTAAAATCACCCACAATACAGGAGAAATTCGTAGTGTGAGAAAAAAAAAAAAAAAAAAAAAAAAAAAAAAAAAAAAAGCTGTGACGCAGGTGTCAATACTGAGGCCCACAAATGGTCATTTTTATAAGAGACCTTTTCATTTCTGATTCTAATGCTTTTGCACCAGCTGTGTCCTCTATAGGGTGGTTGTTCAAAGAACTTATTTACTTACATGTCAATGTTAATTGTTCGATTACCTATAGGAACTGGTTGTGTGCCTTACAGGATTATTAATTAAACTAATTGATTCAAGACTGAATAAGAATTCCAGAAACTAATAGTCATTAGAGAATTATACATTAAGTTGGTAACTATTGACCTTAACATAGACTGATTCTTAAACAGAAATACCTACATTTAGAATTAGTGCCTAAATAACAAACTTAGAATAACATGTTGATTTACAATGTTCAATTTCTTCAACAATGCTTATTTTTTGTTATACCAACACAACTTTATTCTTTAAACATCTACAAAGTATACAATGAGGACGAGATTACGAAGCATAATTATACAGATCGGACTAACTTACCTAGTGACGTCCGATCCTTAATTATGTGAAGTAATCTCGTCCTCATTGTATCCCAACCCTTCCCAGATAATCATCACACTTAGGTGTATTGGATTGCCTTATTAAACCCCTTCTAAAAGTTGTGTTGTGCTGTATGCACTGGACCGGGACTGCGATGCCCATAAAGGTCATCGGGAAGTCCCGTTCTTATGCTTTGAAAGAATGATTTGACAGATGACAGGAGAGCGCGCCAACGACTGGACCACAGATAACATTTGTGTTTTTTTATGATGAAATCTTTAAATAATGTGATCAGCGAGTTGTGCAAGAGTGCAAACTACAAAGTATACAATGAGGACGAGATTACTTCACATAATTAAGGATCGGACGTCACTAGGTAAGTTAGTCCGATCTGTATAATTATTACATGGTTGTTTTTTTTCTTTTGATTTTTTTTTATATACACATTGACATTCATGTAGTTTATATATACAATGACATTTGAGGGGCCTGCGGCTAAAAAATAACAGCCGCACAGGTCGATCGATCAGGTTAAGCTACGCTTGCCACGATTGGTCTTTGGATGGGTGACCATCTTTACATACCGAGACCCCTCCGTGCCTTGGAAACCACGTTAAGCCGTTGGTCCCTGCTGTCATTCGTAGATCTTTGACAGTCGTTACGGGTAGTCAGAAGCCTGAAAGTCTGACAACCAGTCTTACCTAGGGGTATCGTATTACCCAGTAACTGGGTTGTGGAGATCAGATAGGCAGTCGCTCCATGTAAAATACTGGTATTCAGCTGCATCTGGTTAGACTGGAAGCCGACCCCAACATAGTTGGGAAAAGGCTAGGCAGATGATGATGATATATACAATGACATTTGCTTACTTTGTAAAGTATTATATTATTTTTGTTATTGTGTGTATTGTGGCCTACCCAAATGTCCTTTCTTTGGTATTGTTCATTGAATCCGCACGATTCCTGACAAATGCGTGCACTGACTGGACAGGTCCTTTCAATCTGTGTGGTTCTTTCCTTAAAAGACCATTCAGACATCGATCTACATGGTCTTCATATGATCTGACCAAGATTATGTGTGCACTTTAAAAGAGACTGTGACCTCTGAGTTTGTTTCGTCCTTTCTTCTCAGGCTAGTCAGTGAGGAAAAGCCGATCTCATCTAGTTTTTAATAAAATTATAATTGACGTGTTAAAGTGTTTGTGCAAACCTTCTTACTGAAACAAAATCATTTATGTTTTATTATTTTGTTTTTGCTTCAATAACTGCTCGACCCAAACGTATGGGACAGTTAATTATTTTTGTCCTATGGAGAAAGTTGTTCGTTATATCATATTAATCACACCCTTAAATATGACGACACATTTCTGATACACGCTGTATACACGATGTACAGTTGACTGAATTACCATGATTACAAAACAACGCGCACATAAACCAAATCTTTATACAACATGTAACGTTAAATGCGCAAAACCTCAGACACCCCAACTGATTTTTAATTCAATTGACCTATTTCAGAAAGAAAATCGTCAATGACATAGTTCTCTCAGTAAAATACAGCAATTGCTCTATTTTTGCTGATGATTTAAAAATCTATAAAGAGATAAACTCATCCGTCGACGTCCATTTACTCCAGGCTGATCTCGACGCAGTCCACGATTGGTGCCTAGAAAACCGCATGTCTCTCAACGTGAAAAAGTGCTACCACATAACATTCACAAGAAAAAGGAAACCTATTCCTACGTCTTACGCAATCAATGGGGTAACACTTCAAAAGGTGAACACGATTCGCGACCTGGGAGTCCACCTCGACTCAAAACTCACATTCATTAGCCACATTGACGATATCACTGCCAAAGCTGCGAAAATGTCTGGCTTTATAAAAAGAATATGTCGAGATTTCCGGTCGATCTCTACCCTTAAGGTGCTCTTTAATACTATGGTGAGAAGTCTATTGGACTATGCATCGCCAGTTTGGAACCCTACTTACCGCGTTCACGTAAACAGGATTGAACGTATCCAAAGAAGCTACACTAGATACCTTCGTTTTAGAAGCCCTAGCTGTCCACGGGATACTTCTTACGATCAAAGGCTCACTCATTTTAAAATGTGTTCACTTGAACAGCGAAGAGACGTGACGGACCAAATCCTTCTCTATAAAATCTTAAACGGTTTACTAAATGTTCCTGATCTTTTGGCTGAATTAAGTATAGCTGTACCGCGACAGAATACCATTAGATCTAGTCGCGAAACCGTTACCTTTGCCATAACTGCAAGACGTACTAACCTTGGTAGCACCGCACCCATGAACCGTCTAATGGGAAAGTACAATGAAATCGCTACACGAACCAATAGCATCGACATCTACTCTAACCCTTTGCGGCAATTCCGATCGAAACTTCTAACCAGCTCTGAGTCTCGAGTCGTCTGTGCGCCACGTGCCCTCCATTAGTAATTGTACTTAAGTACTTCCTTTCCCTCCTTTACCAGCCCTCTTTTGGTTGTTTTTTATTATTATTATTGTATTTTCGATTGAATTTGTGAACATTGCTCATTTGAATTTTAATTTTACTTCTGTTTATAACTTTTAAGTAATTCAACTAACGATGTCTTGTACGTGCTATTAATTTCTGTGCTAGTGCTGTGCACTTCTGTAAGTGACGAATTCACAATTCCTAAAACTGTATGTGTTTTTAGTTTGTGTATGTCTTAGTGAGTGAGTCGTTGAAGTGCCATATAAATAAATAAAAATAAAATAAATAAAATAAGTCATTAAAAAAAGTGTAAAGGTTTTATGTGCTGTTTTAGTTTTACTGGCCATTCTGATCGTTTCTTGCGTCTGCGACGACGCTTTACCGAGTGAGTAGTCGTCACCGGGCCGCTGCGCCGCGCTGACATTGGCTTAATTGGCATTAATAAATAGACACGGCAACGTTTTTAGTGAAGATTTTTTTTTTAAATGTGACCTATATTAAAAAGTGGTTCAATTACTTCTGCTCGTTATTCTGAGCAAACTATTTTCAGGTTTTGCGCATTTGACGTTACACGTTGTATATAAAGATTATGTGTCACGTTGTTCGTCCGCGATGGACTCATAAACTACTGAACCGATTTTAAATATGATTTGCACACCGTGTGCAATTTGATCCAAATTGAAAGATAGGATAGCTTACATCTCAATTTATAGTCGCAATATTATTTTATTGCAATTATTTGTTTAAATTATCTGTTAGGTCCAAACGATTCTAACAGATGGCGATATCTGTTGACTGGATTGAGTAAGTATTCAATAGATGGCGCTATGTTAAAAATACAAACGTTTCATATAAGCTAAAATTATTTAATAGCATAATTCCAAGCGGGAACTCCGAATTCTACGCAAACGAAATTGCGGGCGGATGCTAGTAATCTTATAAAACCTAACCCAATTCACGACAAAAACACATCGGCCATGTTTTTTGGTAATCCAGCACACATTCCCTGTTCTATTTTTCACACCCCGACCAAAAATAAAGCATGCAGATCCTAGGGCTTGATTACACAAACGCGGATACGTTCCGAGTGAAAGAGCCGAGCCACTACAGTACAGCCAGTCAACCCGATCAAAGGCATTAGTGTGCACTCAGCCGGCTGGGAACTTGGATGTAACGCGTTTTGATGTTTATACCCCTTACAATTATGCAGACTGGGCTTAATTATCATAATTGATTCGGTAAGATGATATGTGTTGGATGTTTCCGGGTTATGATAGGTTAGAACGGTTCGGTGGCCTGATCGTAGGTGTCGTGGAATGGGATTAAGGGATTATGTTGAGAGGAAAAACAACATCGTTTTTGAGTGCAAAATTAAAATTGCCACATTTTCCTTTACTTAACACAATAAAAATAAATATTTCCATGAATTCTTAGGGAAATGTAAATTGTACCTACGTACTAATTACAAAGTTTTCCAAAATTCTATCGACTGATTATCGATAAAATACCAAATCGATTGCAAATTAGAACAAAGTTGAAATACGCATGAAATCAATATCGATTTATCGTCGTTTAAAAATCGACAATGCAGTCGACTAAAGGCTCTACAGACAGGCACGACTTGTCGCACGCCTTGTCGCATTGCGGCTCAGTTTTCATATTATAGGTCGTTCAACGGACATATATGTATATCACAGAATCACGTTGCACTGTGCCGTCCTGCCAGTCTGCGGGAGCCTTTATAATGATTTAAATAATAAATTATATATTTTTTATTATTTACGATGTAAAATCAACAATAAATGTATAAATAATAATAAATATTCTATTCAGTATTCAAATTGGTAATATAATATATATCGGTAAGTATTGGTACCTACAATTGTTAGTTTCTGAATCAAAGGTCATCATAGATAATTCTTGATGCAAGATTACGTATTACGTAGTCAGGAAATTGTAGCCTGTGTGTTTGGTCAAGACGTGGATAAACTTGAACCAACTTTAACGTGTCTACTGGCTTTGAAGCAACTTTTTAGAACCTATGAATGCAATTAGAACATCAGAGGTAATATATCTATGACGTTCTAATTGCATGGGATTTTAGGATGTATTATATCCATATGGATTTTAGTTCCTAAATAATTGGATTCTTATTATAGTTCTCAGAATATAGTTGTGCGTTCTCTATTGTTACATACGAGTACATAAGTAGAAATGTTAACAATATAATTTGGGAATTTGAATATCCTGAATCATTTTTCTTTTACTCAGTTTAAGAATAACAATAATTTATTTGCTGAAAATACATGTTTTATCAGGTGTGAAAATTGTTCGTTTATGCACAGTCCGTATTTTGCCTGTTTAGGGCATGCAAATTAGAAAAACACTAATATTATAAAGGCGAAAGTTTGCGAGTGTGTGTGTGTGTTTGTTTGTTTGTTACTTCTTCACGCTCAAACGGCTGACCGGATTTGGATGAAATTTGGTACACAGATAGTTTATAGCGGGATTAACACATAGGATACTTTTTATTCCAATATTCCCACGGAATCGACACTTATGCGGGTGAAACCGCGGGGCGCAGCTAGTTAATAATAATTTAGGCATTTATTTTAGTAAAATTGACAACTATATCCTAATATATAAAACTAAAATATGTCATCATCTTCCTAGCCTTTTCCTAACTATATTGAGGTCGCCCTCCAGTTTAACCGGACGCAGTTGAATACCAGTATTTTACATGGAGCGACTGCCTATCTGACCTCTACGACACAGTTACTGGCTAGGTACTACAATAACCCTTGGCAAGACTGGGTTATCAGAGTTTCGGGCTTCTGACGACCCGTAACGACTGCCAAAGATCCACGAATGACAGCCGGGACCAACGGTTTAACGTGCTTTCCAAGGCACGGAGGGGTCTTGGTATGTAAAGATGGTCACCCATTCACGGACCAGCCGTGGCAAGCGTAACTTAACCTGATCGTTCGACCCGTGCGGCTGTTATTACTTAGCCACAAGCCCTTCCAAAACTATAAAATACGTTCTCATAAATAAATTACAAAATTTTTATTTACGTACTATACTCGTATTTACGTTAAAATAACATTTTTTCTCTACGTTGCATTAACTGTTGTAATGTGTAAATACAATTTTAAATAAAGTTTTCTATTAAACACCCTTATATTCTTTAGTAATTTAAATATGGTAACGCATGATAATTTCTACACTGGTAGAAGCCAACGGAGTTTTGGCAGATGCTGATAGTTTTTAAGTTCAATAAATGTTTAATTGCAGTTTTATTTGAATCAATGACTTTGCATTTTATTTGTACGTAAGAAAAAACAAACGAAAATGAGTCGTGCAGATCTCATAATAAGAGTACGTGATTTTATATAGGTATACGTTGTTTTACATATACTTAACCAGGTCAACCAACATCTGTTCGTATATATGAACTAATGAGCGCACTTCCAACTTTTTACGCTAAACGGACCTGGCAGTGAGCCAAAATAAAGAAAAACGATATGTTTATTATGTTCTATGTGTAGCTGCAGGATAGTAGCTGCAGAACTAGAACAGAGTGGCTTGTGGCTAAATAATAACAGCCGCATGGGTCGATTGATCAGGTTAAGCTACGTTTGCCGTGGTTGGTCCGCAGATGGGTGACCACCTTTACATCCCAAGACAGATAGAATAAAAACACAGACTGTTCCAGTTTTCAAGAAGCAGTTGACAGATTTGTTGACAAAAAAATGCTATTATTCGATAGGCGATTTTTTGAACGATAAATTTTAAGTTAATATTAAAATTCTGTACCTTTTTTTTAGTAAAACATTTTAAATTATATTCAATTGTACTGAAAAATACATATTTACCTAAGATGCTATTGACTCTGACCTGAATAATGAATGGTATGGATATTCACTGGCATTTTTCGTAGGTAATATCTTTTTTATTTGTCAATTTAATTAATCATTTATTTTATCAATATGTTTGAATTATGCTTGTAGTGTTGTGGTTGTATTGTTTAATTGAATTTATCAGTTTTATATTACTTTTTGCATGCCTTAGTTAAGGTAGAAAGTACATATATGGCTCCCCTAATACTATAACATCTGTATACTGTACCTACTTTCTGTGCAAATGAACGATTATTCTATTCTATTCTAAGACCCCTCCGTGCCTCGGAAAGCACGTTAAGCTGTTGGTCCTGGCTGTTATTCGTGGATCATTGATAGTCATTATGGGTCGGCAGAAGCCCGAAAGTCTGAGAACCAGTCTTACCAAGGGATATCGTATTACCAGTGACTGGGTTGTGGGGGTCAGGTAGGCAGTCGCTCCATGTATAATACTGATATTCATCTGCATCCGGTTAGACTAAAAGGGTAGGCAGATGATAGTTGTAGCTGCAGAACTGTAGCCGACTGTACTGTACCAAAAGGTTTGTATCAAAAGTAACTCATGAAAGTGTAAACAAACCCTGTGCAGAATAAATTCTTACGCAGTCAATCTACTAAAGGGAATCAGTAACACATTGAGGAATTATTAATGTATGTGTAATGAAGTAGTGTACAGTCTGTACTTAGAGTATTTTAACTTTCTATCTCACCAATTTTTCTCTACAATTATCGTTTGATTTATTGAATAATGATGAAACATTATTGAATAATGTTTTTTTTTTTGTTGAAAATTGAGGTTATAAAATTAACCTCAGTTGCCAAACGTTAAACATCTTTAAGTTGATTTAAAATAAGAATTTCGTAAATTAATCAAATCAAAGCACTCAATTTGTAGGTGGCACCAAAAGGACATCCACAGGTGAGTTTACGCGGTAACTGCCTACACGGTAGTTGCCTAACACACTACCAGTAGCAATGTCTTTCATTTTGACAGTTCAACAACATTCATTGCGTTATTTAAGTTGTCGAGCAAACATATTTTACGAAAATATGAAGTAATGGATTAGCAATATCCTTCAAAATGTGATTGAAAGTTAGAGTGCTGATCAATTTTCATCAGATAGGTACTTTTAAAACAGACTATAGCTGTAGAAATGTAGGTGCCTCTATTACTGCGCATTTCTCCGGACGCAGGACGCGGACAGAATTAGTTATCAACGCGTGGCTAGCTGTACTTCTTAATTAATTCTAATTAAATAAGTAGAAGTTTACTGCTGTGGAAAGGTTTATGGGGACGGTTGTTGGGCAGAAAGTTGCGGGTTCAAAACCGGGAGCTGGGTACTTTTGTGAGTTGTTTTTGATGTTGCGTTCTTTCTCAGTAAATCTCGGGCCAAGTTCGAACTTTTCGCCCTTTTGTTCAACGTTGTTGGGTTAAGTTTTTTCACATAGTACCTATCCTTACCAGGAACGTCCGAGAAGTATAATATTTTTCCATGAGGAAACCCACGTTTAAACCTTGTCACCTATAAGCAGTGTTTGATTTAGCAGTAATGTGTCAGGGATGTTGTTTCAGTATAAACATATGTTCTAACAGTACATTAAGGATACCGTCCTAACTATATATAATATTATAAATGCGAAAGTGAGTGTGTTTGTTTGTTACACTTTCTCGCTAAAACGGCTGAACGGATTTGGATGAAATTTGGCGAAGAACATTGGCTATGTTTCATCCTAGAACGGAGAAGAAGTCGCGAGGAACAGCGAGTTTTACTATATTTTGTTAGCTCAACTGCCTTCAACTAACTCTTTTATTCTCGTATCATGCAAAAGTTCTTACCAATCCTTAGAATAGACACCCTCTACAGGAGCCATAGCTAACTAGATTCAGTCCGTCCATCCAGCTTAACTATGACGAATGTAATTGCCAGTCTGTAACTTTTCCTCTGTCACTTCAGCAAGCAAATGGAAATAAGTTAGCGAAAGTTTTGTTAACTATGAATAAAAGAAGTTGGAAGTTTCTCCGCTAGAGTATCTTTTACTTTTCGTATTATTATTTGTATTTATTTATTTGTTGTTATGATAAGTTGAATGATATTTGCGCACTTACTTATGTATTTGTTATTCATTCGTTTTTCCGAGTTGTTATCGGGCTGGTTGTCTTTTGCCATAAAGTATTAAGGCTTTTTAGGGTTTTCTATCCAAAGGGTACCAGCGAGTCCATTTGGCACCGTCCGTCCGTCTGACTGTTAGCGAGCTGTATCTCATGAACCGAAATAGGTAGACAGTTTTAATTTTAAGAGCGTGTGTATTTTCAGCACCGGTATAACAACAAACAATAAAAATAAAGTTAATAAAAAATAATGGTGGTCTCCACAGAAAACGTGTTTTTTGGCGTTTTTTGTGTGTCGCTTTATGGTACCCTTCGTGTGCGAGTCCAACTCACATTTGGACAGTTTTTTTGTTGTGAATATGAACGAGTATAGGCACCAGCACATCAAGCTACTACAATCTGTTAAATTTCTTTAATATATTTTCAACTTTATCGCTAAAGCGTTAGTTAAAAGTTGATAGGAAAAATTTGACAGTTTCGGCTAGCTTGATGTGCTAGCGTCTGTACAACACTTTCTTCTTCTTTTCGAGTCGACGAAGTATATGAACATTATAATCACGCCAACATAATTATGGGGCATGGTTTGGTTAGAAACATCGTATTATTCTTCTTGTATCTGTCAAAAAAAATTGTTTGTGTTTCCAATTTAGGTACGGTATATTTTCCATCATTTTCCCATTAAAATCCTTTATCACACAGAGCTTTAGTTTTATTTCGTCCACGACCACTAATACATATAGTCCATTTTCATCGCCTTCATTTTAGGTTCTTCACTGTTCAAAAACCATACTTTCAATATGTTGATATTTCTTTGAGTAGGTATAACCTACAAAGTCTTCATCAGAGGGGCTTGTGGCTAAGTAATAACAGCTGCACGGGTCGATCGATCAGGTTAAGCTACGCCTTGGATCCGCGGTTGGTCCGTGGATGGGTGACCATCTTTACATACCAATACCCCTCCGTGCCTTGGAAAGCACGTTAAGCCGTTGGTCTCGCCTGTCATTCGTGGATCTTTGACAGTCGTTACGGGTAGTCAGTAGCCCGAAAATCTGACAACCAGTCTTACCAAGGGATATCGTATTACCCAGTAACTAGGTTGTGGAGGTACTGGCATTCAGCTGCATCCCGTTAGACTGGAAGCTGACCCACATAGTTGGGAAAAGGCATAAGTCATCATCATTCTTCTGTTCTTATCCCAATTTATTTAGGGTCGGAGCAACAAGTCTTGGAAACTTCTCCATTACACGTCACCTCGGTGGTCACCACCTTTCTCACCATATCTTAATTTACAAAGTATAGGTATCTACAAAATGTTGTTGATAAATACTGTTTGCATAGCAACAAACGCCGCAAATCGTGGTTGCAACACTTGAGCGGAAACAACAAATTCGTCATAATATATTATAGGTGTTTCATCCTGTTCTAACTTTAGACTACTTCGTATGTGTGTCCCGCTTGCTTCCAAAATAGCGTAGTTTGCAAACTTCCTTTCACACCGATTCTGTGTTACCGTATTGTTTGTTATTGTTTGATTTCGCAAACAAAACAATAAGTTCTGAAGTGTTCTGGTAGTCTGTGTTAATAATGAAGCTGAAGAGTTTGTTCGTTTGTTTGTTTGAACGTGCTCTAGAACTAGCAGTCAGATAAAAAAAAAACCTATTAATAATAAAAAAGGCTAAATAATAACATTACGTTACGATTCTCAGAGCTCAGCAAAATAAAAAAAAAAAAAAACAGAATGAACGCTAATCACAAAGGAAGTAGTAAGAAGAAAACGTCTTAAGCGCAAGCGCGCGATACGATCCGACGCGATGGGCCGAGGGAACAAAAAGTTTTACGCGGACAAAGTCACGAGCAAAAGCTAGTATAATATAGGTGTGTAGACTATTGGTTGACTCTTATTTCCTTGTTGGTTTACTATTTCTCATATCGCTAGGTAACGACGGCACGGTTGGCACAATGGTTAAGCGATTGACTGCTGCGCTGCGTGTCGCGTGTTCGATTTCCGTACGGAACAAATATTTGAATATTTGTACATACAAGTAGTTGTTCCGGGTCTGACTGTTTGTGTATGTGAGTTTAAATGTTTTTAACGCACCCAAAATACAGGAGAAATTCCTAGTGTGGGGCAAAGTTTAAAAAAAAAAATGGTGGGCAACTGCTCAATGATTCATGTCGGGCCGTTGTATACAACGTGTAACGTTAAATGCGCAAAACCTGAAAATAGTTTGATCAGAATAACGAGTAGAATTAGTTGAACCACTTTTTAATATAGGTCACATTTTTCAAAAAATCTTCATTAAAAAAGTTGCCGTGTCTATTTATTAATAGGTCAAGCAACCCAATGTCAGCGCGGCGCAGCGGCCCGGTGACGACTCCTCCCTCGATAAAGCGTCGTCGCAGACGCAAGAAACGATCAGAACGGCCAGTAAAACTAAAACAGAAGAAAGAAGAAAGAAGAAAAATTTTTTTAATGACTTATTTTCTCTCTGAAATACATAGGTCAATTGAATTAAAAATCAGTTGGGGTGTCTGAGGTTTTGCGCATTTAACGTTACACGTTGTATACAATGCTAGTTGCGTGGCAAACTCTGCTTGCAAGATGCAGGATTTTACGTGACGTCAGTATGACGCGTAGTTCGCATGTGACGTTTTAGATACGGCTACAATAGTTTATATAAAAAGTTATTTCATTTTTAGTATTGCACTAGGGGCGCTTGTACACGGTAAGAAAATACGCCGGGCCTACGCAAGAATTCATGTCGTAACTAGAAAATAACTGTGTACACTGCTCGCAGCGGTGCACGAAAAAAATCTTGTCTGCGCAAGACACGACGCGGCGAACGTTGATGCGGAGAACGTTGTTTCGTGTGTAGAACAGACAAAATTCTTGTCGTGTACACGAAGAATTTGTCTTGTCTGAAGCAGACACGGTAAATTTTCTTACCGTATACAAGCGCCGTAATTATGTCTTTTTTTTTTAAGAACCCATGAAAATGGCTTCCACCAATTCACAGGGTTTTATTTAAACGGTTCCATGAACCGAACTCTCCCGTAACAAAAGTCCGCAGTTGCACGTCCGGTTCAATTCGGTAGCGCTGCAAGCATTAAATGTGTCACTTGCAAGTTCACAGTCGATTTCTGAAAACGCGAGGGAAACGTGGTAATATGTTACTTGTGCAAGCGTTCAGTTGGCAACTTATTATACTCACAGCCAGCAAGTTTGAAACAAGCGTGTCGTTGCTAGCCAGTTTCAACTGTTTGTCTTGTTAAGTTATGTAGGTTGTGTAAATTTAATGAATCGCTGTTATTATAGAGTACTAGCTTCTGTCCGCGGCTGGACGAGGACATAGGCTACCTTTGTCCCAGTTATGAGGCTATCTAACAGCTTCTGCTTGAAATACGTTCAGTAGTTTAGGCGTGAAAGGTAACATACAGACAGAGTTACTTTGGAATGTATACAACAACAGAAAATAAACAAAAAGTTGGGTGTACGCACTACGTTCTATTTATGTGTATGCTGTGCTTATACAAGGTGTAACTAAAATAACGCACAACCTCTTAAGGGGTCATTGTACTCATCATTATGAACAACTTTTACTATGGGACCAAACCTGAAATCGCGAAAAAAAATCAGCTGTTCCCTACATTTATTTATTTTTATGTACACATATATAAAAACAGACAAGAAAAAACAGAACAGAAAAATATGTATAAAGATAATGTAGATAGGTAATATTATGCTCGCAAAACTCGTCAAAATGTAGGGAACAGAAGATTTTTTTTTGCAATTTCAGGTTTAATAATAATAATAATAAACATTTTTATTTCTCTTCCACAAAGGCGCCTTAAAAATATGAATATACTACATCAGATAAATCCTTTGTGGGAGACTGGTATCTGCACTAGGGAAACCCTGTCACACAGATTACCAGGCCCCCCCCAGAAAAAGTGTTTTAGTATTAAATCTTAAATGCTAACAAATTATTGTAACCTTTAGTAGAAGAACACAATAATCAAACAAATGGAAAAACTAGATTTACAAAATAAAATTATTATTGATAATTGTAATAGTAGACTATGTTAAAGTGAAGTGCGGTGTGGAGTGGTGTGGTGTTGTGGTGTGATGTGATGTGGTGTGGTGTGGCATGGTGTGGTGTATTGTGGTTTGATGTGAGGTGTGTTAGGTAGGCTGAAAACACATTTATTTTAAAACAAGTAAGAGACTTTCTGTGCTATCATAATCAAGTTCCAATAGATATGTGGTGAGTACTTTCTTACATTTAGCTTTGGTAAGAGGGTATATTTTTAGAAGAGAGTTTAGTTTATTATATAAAAAACTGCCTAGAAAACCAAAGTTTCGGCGCGAAAGACTACTTTTACACATTTGAGTAGTGCAAACATTTGTCTTAATGCGTTTATGGGCGTGCAAGGATGCGTTATAGTGTAACGAAGAATGTTTACGCAATATTGTCTGGACGATAAACAGTTGTCGAACCGTAAGAACCTTGCACATATCGTAGAGTTCAGTGGTAGGGTGAAAAAATGGTAAAGCGTGGGCTACCTTGAGCACCGCTCTTTGTGCTCGCTCGACCTTAATCATGAACGATTTAGGGGCGCCACCCCAGGCAGAAATACAGTAGCTTAGTACAGATTGACAGAGTGCAAAATATACTGTTTTAAGAACTTTAGCATCTGCAACACGTCGTAGGCTTTTAAAAATAAAGATAAGTTTCCTAATCCTCTTGGACAACAGATCGATGTGGGAATTAAAGTTAAGGTTCCTGTCAATAATTACCCCGAGGTACCTGAGAGAGTCCACTTTTTCAAGGTTTGGGCATGAGCAGGAAGAGCTGTTGTTACATGAGTGTGCAGTGATGTTTAATAAGGAATCTTGAGTGAGGTGACTGTTTGTTAGTGTAAACGTTATGTATTTAGTTTTCTCTGTATTTAGTGAGAGTAAATTATTGCTTAGCCAGGACATAACGAGTGAGAAACCCATTCGAGCATAGTGGTACACTTCCTCCCAAGTATCTCCAAAGAATATAAGAGCCGTATCGTCTGCGAAAGTAATAATTTTGCCGTTAGTAAGGTTTAACTGACAGAGGTCATTAATAAAAATTAAAAAGAGGGTAGGCCCCAAAATGCTCCCCTGGGGAATACCGATATTGACCTTGCAGTCATCACTCAGCCACTCATCGACCACCACACGTTGAGTTCTCCCATTCAGGTAACTTTCGAACAATTTTAATTGTTCGCCACGAATTCCGAGGTGTTCTAGCTTCCCCAGTAAGAGTGGCACAGAGACTGTGTCAAAAGCCTTAGCCAAGTCGAGGAAAATTGTAAGAACCTTTTTCTTTTCATCTAACCTAGAAACTATGGTATCAGTTAGTTGGTGTACGGCATCGCTTGTTGATCTACCCTTACGAAAACCATATTGATTGTCCGACAAAAGTTTGTTTGTTTCTAGGTAATTAGTTAGTTGCTTATTAATAACTTTCTCAAGGATTTTGGATAGTTGAGGCAAAATGGATATTGGACGGTAGTTATTGACACAGTCCCTGCTACCAGACTTATGAATTGGATGAACTAGGGATTTCTTGAGATCTGAGGGAAATTCCCCAGTGAAAAGACAGAGGTTGCAAATAAACGCGATAGGATCAGATAATAAGTTAGCGTATCGTTTTATTAATTCACTGGGAACATCGTCACACTTTACGACATACGTGGTTTTAAGAGATGCTATGATGATTTTGATCTCATCCGCATCAGTAGGCAGAAGGACAAAAGAGAAGGGACACGTCGGCAGAGATGAAGTCTGGTATAGAGTAGGGTCAAACCCTGAGATAGATCCCGCTATAGTTTTACCGATTCCTATAAAAAAATGATTAATCTCATTCACGGAGTGTTTGGGCTGAACTGGGTCAATCAGATCCATAGGTGGACTTTTCTGTTTAGTGGTGTAGGTGATTGTTTTAATGGTGTCCCACAATTTCCTAGTGTTGCCCTGACATTTAGAGAGCTCAGCCTTATCATACTCTTGCTTGACTTTTTTTAGAATGTCGTTACAAAAATTACGATATCGTGTGTAGGTTATTTTTGCGACTTCGTCATTAGGATGCTTTTTAGACTTAAGATGAAGATTGTCTCGATTTCTCATGCATCGTAATAATCCAGAAGTAATCCATGGCTTAATTAATCGCTTACGTCTCGGCACAGTGATATTTTTAGTGCACGTAAACATCAAAGTGGTTAGGGTCTTAAGGAAGAGAGAAACTGCTTCACTAGCTCTCTCTAAAGAGTAAACACTATCAAAGTCTATGAGTTTCATTTTGTCGTCAAGGGATGGATAGTGAATACGTTTTATTGTTTTTGAGAGGTGGTGTGAAGAGCTCACGTGAGAGAGGCTTATAATGACGCTGTAGTGGTCGGTTAAGGTCGTCTGGGCAACGAAACATTTTACCGATAGTTTTGCTTTGACAATTACGTGGTCAAGGCATGTTTGAGAATGGGTGGGGATATGATACGCAGGCAACATACCATGAGAGGCCAATAAATTGAGGTATATTTCCGCTCTTGCATCTGAAGTGGACGGCGTAATGTCTATATTAATGTCGCCAGTAAGGAAAATATTATTGTATGATGATAATGTTAGTAAAATATCGTTTAGTGATTCAAGAAATTTAGAGACATTTCTTTCCCCCGGGGGACGATAAATACAGAGAACCACCGTCTGTGTGTTGATAATGATAATCAGACAATTTCCATCCACCAGCGACGGTTCCAATATCTTATAGGTAAGAGAAGATTTATAGTAAACAATAACGCCCTCGTTTTGTGTCCTGTTAGTTTGTGTGTTTGCGAACTTGTAACCTTCAATGAGAGGAATATTCGGTGCCCTACATATCCAACATTCCGTTAGAATTATAACATCCCAGTCAACTTGTGATCGTTTGATGAGAGTTTGCAATCCTGGAAAATTACGGCTAACACTTCTTATATTTTGTACAATTATGTTCAAGGGGGAATTCTCGGTATAAATTAAATTGGAACAGTTATCGATATCGCAAGAGCTAGAGTAAGCGACAGTTAATTCATCCAGTTCATTATTTATAGTTAATTGGGAATTATGATCGAATTTTACGTAAATGCTTAAATGTTACTTTTATAAGTATTTGGTGTGAATATAAAGTTTTATTGGGAACCGATGCTAAGAAAAGGCCGTACGGGGATGCGTAAACATGCGCCTTGTGTGTAATATCATGTGTTCTCAGAGATATGTGAGTGAAGAGTATGTTGATCTGTTTAGTGGAATTTGTGTATTTGTGTGTACAAACAAAAATAAGTGAAAAGTTAACATGCAAAAAGTTGTAAAAGTTAACATAAAAAGTAAACAATAAATTAAAAAAGTTATAAAAAAATATGCCAGCAAACACATTTTGACAACTTTAACAATAATTATGATGGATAGTCATTGTTGCCCTCTCAGATTAGTGAGATCAGATTCGCCATCAACACGAATTTGTTTCATCCCTTCCGCTTTACGTAGGAATATACGTCCGTGTGTTACCCAGCAAAATGCGTATTTATACTCCTTGGCAAATTGTCTGCTCAAATAATAAATCTTCTTGGCATTTGCTGTCAGAGTTTCCGTAACGTAGATCGGAATCTTCGGCCCTTTTAGTTGAAGGTGGGAAGTGTTTAGTTTATTGACCTTATTGAGCTGATTGAACTTTTTTACGGCAGCTAACATAGCCTCTTTTGTTAGTTTACTGGTAAACTCAACGATGATTGGTTTATAACCGTCAGGTTTGTTATTCACTCTGAAAATATCACGGATACCTGTTGTTTCAATGTCTACGCTGACGGTTTTCCCCACGTTTTTAACCACGTTGATCAGATCCTCCGTGGTCTCATTCTTATCGTTAAGAGGGATGTTCCGTATCTCAATGGTTGTACTTTTTAAACTTCTCTCAACAGATTCTAGTTTATTTTCAAGTGATTCTATGTATTTTTGGTTATCGCGTCGTTGATTCTCTAACTTCGCTACACTTGCAACTATGTCGTCAAACTTTTCTGAGTTAAACTCAACTGATTTACGCAGTTCACGATATTCTTCTCGGATCTCATTCATGCTAGTAAGTATTTGGTCGATCTTATTATTTTGAGAGTCAGACCAAGTTTGTAATGTACTCATAATCTCTGTTTTGAACGATTGCCACTCCGCTTTATATTCCTGATCGTGTTTTCGTTTAGGTACACGTGTACTTACGTTTGACGAGTATTCATCAAGAGCTACTTCGTCACGACCGCAAGTCGGAATACTCGGCTCCGACCCGCCGTGATATGGGGAGCTCAGAGCTTCCGCGGAGGTCGCTACTGGCGGAGGAGATCGTCGAATCATAGTTACTTGAGCGCCGCAAGTTTGTACTAGTACCCTGGTACTTGGCGACAGCAACGCTGCGCTAAGTATGTATAGCTTTCCGTCCACTAAACTGTGATTAAACGTCCCAAAAAGTTTTGCAGTTTGCGGGGTTCGAACTCAAGACACCACGAGTCGCCGATTGCGGGCAAGCGGCTTACGCCTTTAGGCCACTCAAGCTTTAATGATTGTTGCGAATTAGGTGATGTGTTACCAAAACGGACATAGATGTGTGTCATTGACCAGTCCGAAGGTCATTCACCTCGGCACAGAGACAAAGAAATTTTTAACGATCACTTTAAAACTTTGAAATGTTTTTGCTTATTTCTCTTATAATAGTTTATGCACTGATTTAGTTTTTTCACTGTATGTTCTTACTTTTGCTGTGCACGTATTGGTGTAACTTTATAACAATTTACTGCACTTTAAACTAATTTTTCGAAATAAAATGATCGCGACTACAAAAAGCACGTCTGCTCGACACAGCGTCCGGGCGGGGGCCTCCATCCGGGCGGGGGCCTCATTCCTCATTCAGGGGGGTTTGGTCCCATAGTAAAAGTTGTTCATAATGATGAGTACAATGACCCCTTAAGAGGTTGACGTTACACCTTATATAGTACGGAGATGGTAGTTGGTAGATTGCCATAATATCTCGAATAACTTAGAATCGCTTAGATTAGGTTGAGTTGAGAACGTAGACACCTAATTATAATATAAAATAATATCAGTATAGTAAGGATTATGATATTGTACAGACGCCAGCACATCAAGCTACCCGAAACTGTCAGATTTTTCCAATCAACTTTGAACCTTATGTTTTGGCGATAAAGTTGAAAATCTATTAAAGAAATCTGACAGATTGTAGTAGCTTGATGTGCTGGCGTCTGTACATCCAACAGAAAAGCTGTCTTCATTTTTAGCTTCAGTTGTGTTGCTAACTCGGAAACTTACAGACGGCGACTGGTATAGTGCGAACGTACCTCATCATGAGTTTTGTTAGTTACCTACTTTATTATAAGCACACCAGTAACTGATAGACACTGATAGAGGGAGTTAATCATAAGCAATTTACCACCATCTTCAGAATTATTTTGTTTTTATTTTAACTCATATAATACTTGATACTGCCTGCAAAACAAATTTACCTACCTACATATATGCCAACTATAGAATATAATAGAATACTCTTTATGATTTACACCATATAAATTATAGACATAAATATAGAAATTTTACAAAGGGTGACACAATGAAGGAGGAACAAATACTGTAGGTCGTCTGTGGTGTACCATTGACACGATACAATGAATACATACATAAAGTATATTATACTAATGTAAATAAATATATGCATATAATAATAGACATGAAACAGGAGTAAAGAAAATATAATGATGATGTTCAAGGAGAGAGGAAGTGTGTATGTGTTCGTCAATCATCGGCGAATCCTCATAATTAATTAGAGAAAATTTGTTCAAATATCTCCTAAACCCATTATTTTACTTTCTCAGTAATAAAACAGTAGCGTAGGTATAGCATCGGTCGGTAAGAATTTTGAGGCGACAATAATCGACTGACTAGATTCATCTTAACATGCAATACACCGGCGACTCCTAATAAGACAGAAATCGTTGAGGTCGAATATTTCGATGTCTCCGGATAATTGTAATTTCATCGGCAAATAATTATTTGATGATTCTTATTGTACGAATTGTTTGTCTTAGGAGCAATGAACTTCAAACAATATTTTAATTAAAACATTTTATTTTCTTTTTGATCTATCAAATTATTTTATACCATTTTCCCATATAAATGCCAGTTTTCGTTCATACAAAGACTATCAATATCAGTCGCAACTGTCGCAAGCTTTTTAAAGGACTAGTTTCAAAGAATTTGACACACTAAAGAACCGTTAAAAGAAAACTTGACGGAATAAAGAATTGTCAATACTTTCTGTTCGCAGGTCCATTGTGCGGGGTGATTCACTGAGTGAATGGTGAATGTGACTGGGAATGACAATTTAAAGTGGACTGCCCTAATGAAGATAAGTGATAAAGAGCAGTGTTTGCCCTAATGATGTGAAAAAATAAAACTATCGTGATGTGGCTTGCGGCGTTGGTGTGTTTTTTCTGTCATTTGGGTAAGTCTTTTTTTTTTTTTTTGCTCGTTAGCTTTTAAGGTATGCGAGCTTTGTTTTGAAAGCCATCTAAAGCGGGATACGGTTAGAGGCGTGTGTGTTTTGTGGTATAAGTTCTGTGCATTTATTACTCTCCGTGTATTTGACCTGTGAGTCTAATTAAACACGATTTCGAGAGAGGTATTCCTACCGCTCCGAAAATTAAATATTGAGCTTCATGTTCATGTTTCCACGTTCGGACAATCAACCGTCTATAATATAATTCACAGTATCTATTATGAAAGCCTTTACAGTTTACCGTACAGTAAACATGCATAGGATACTATATCCAATAAAATTCCGTTGACGGTTTTCATTGTGTTATCACACTACACATGTTCAATCACGGTAATCCGGTAAATGAAACGGATATTTTGTGGCCTAAAACGGACAAAAACTTAATAATATGTATTTAAAATCCCACCACAGCTTTCGTCACTTGGCAATTGTTTGAAGAAAATATTTCATTTAAAAGATTATTATTTTAATTCAAGTATTCGGGGAGGTCTTTATGTAGCCAGTTTTGGAAGTAAGATGGTAGTTGGGACATGCTTATTGTAAGAATTCATATGATTTCACGAATTTTTTTAGAATATAGAATATCAAAACTGTATTTAAAGCGTATTGAATAATAACTGCACTATGAACATGATATTTAATAATTGATCAAAGTATAAATTTCATGTTTAAACAAATAGATAAGTCCAGTCTTTTAAGTATGTACTGGCAGCACCTTCTTTATTGTTCATAATAATTGTCACTGCCCGTCATTGTCATGCATTTGTCATATGTCATTTCAGCTTTATACAGAGTTAAAACTAACATTGAGGAGGCATTAAAAGATAAGGCTACGCAACATTTTATTTTTATTTATTTATTTAAACTTTTCGCATACAAAAAGGTACAAAGGCGGACTTAATGCCTTAGGCATTCTCTACCAGTCAACCAAGGGTGGGTGGGTGGTGGGTGGGGAATTTTCTTTTTTTCTATAGTTACGAAACATCCTGTGTGTAAGAAATAGTACTCTTTAGTGCTTATACGAATATATGACATTAGTTATTTTTGACGATCCTAATAATACATATGAATTATGACTGTAAATGATTGTTATACTGCGCGTATACACTTTTGCACGTTAGCATAAACCAGTGTAAACAATTGTTAGTGAACCAATAAAAATAAATTAATTTCCGCGGTGACCCCAAGGTCATGTCATATTTTTGGAATCGTCTCCTCGAGCCATTTATTTTTACGTAGATATAAAAAAAAAATCACGACTATTGGGTTATAAACTCAGCCATGTTGATTTTTGTGAAACCTCTCCTATTCAATTCCTATTTATTTCCTTCAAGATTCTTCAGATTGCGATTGAAAGTGACGTGCGTTACGCTGGGCGGTCACTACAATCCTAACAATTAGTAAATCATTATAAAGCATCCAGACAGACATCTGGATGCTATGAAAAAATAAAGAATCCTACATACATAGAGGATAACTATGTACAATACAAAGATATGCGCTAAAACATGATCCTTCTTGCCAGCCAGGTTCGGTGCTTTCTATTTTATTTATAACTCTGTGGTGTCGCGTGTGACAGCATCATGAATGTTTTGTTGTGATTTGCAAAAACGATGCATCAGGTCAATGTGCGGTCTTAAGACAACTGATAGCTGCGTTCCCTATTTTAAATCGTTAAAAATTCTAGCTTTGCCTTGTTTATACATAAGGGAAACCGCTTTGTTTGTGAAATTAACCCTCACCTATTTAAAAAACTATCAGAGGTCAGGAAAAATCCAACACGGACTCAATACATCACTCAATTATGTCACGTAAAATGTAAAACTGCACTAATGTAAAAAAGTTTTTTTGGTGTTGCCCCACTCATATATAATAAAGTACCTACTACTATAAAAAAATATGACTATATTAAAATTTCAAAGAGCCCTACAAGAATTTTTAATAATGAAAACTTATTACACTATTGACGATTTTCTTAATGATGACTCACTAACTGATTGACATACTTTTACTCTGTTTGACATAATTATTGTGATCCTCTCATCTTCATTTTATTTTGTTTTTATTACGACCACGCTGACATTTTTTAATATATTTATATAATCTAATTCGAATGATCTGCCACTATTTTTTAATTTTTTATTTGGAATTGTAAACCTTTGCATGCCCATGTGACGGTAAAATATGGAGAACTTTATCTATTATAATAATACCTGTGTACTATACCCATGTTTGCAAAGAAATAAATGATTTGATTTGTTCAAAAATATAATTGGCTATGTTTCTGGTTGTCTTTTTTGCATAATAATATCTGAGTGACTTCATCTTTCTTGGACTATGGACTTTTGCAGTGCAGTTTACCTCGGCTACAATAACAATACCTATAACTCGCATCTTGGACAACTCTGATTTTGCCTGGTTTTCAACGGAGATTCAACGTTCTAAAAATTGGGGCATAGCGAATTAATCTTTTGTGATACAGTCCTTAGATTTGAGTGAAATTCAATCTGTTGGAAGACAGTACATTACTCCGTCATCAACAGGTTTGAATTTAATTTTTTTGACAGGTTAGAAGTCATCAGATTTGGGAAGCTTATAGCGCTTCACCTAGTTTTACGACGAACAAAAATATACTGGGTTTTGAAACACTATTATTGCTTCATAATACATTTTGTTTTATCTGGGCCCATTTCTGGGCTTGTATGGGACAAAAATCCATCTCCGTTGGGCAAAAATGAGGTAATGCATAGAGAATAGCGTAGTTCAAAGTACCTCGTCCAAAATGGAGCGAATGAAAATTGAAATTGGAATATGTACACCGTTTTCGGCAAATATCAGGGGTTTGGCAGTTCTTTTTTTCTTTTTCTATCTGACAACCAAGCAAAAGCTGACAGTATCTTTTTATTATAATAAAAAGGTTGCGCGCCGTGGATAAATCCTCAAAGAAAGTAAAAAAGAAGACTTTTTCTTGTCATCTGGACTAGTTTCTTAAGCCGTGCTTGCTAAGCAGTTCTACGACCTGAGTCGAGCACTATTTTTAGTACAGTATAAAAAGTCATATTCTTTTCGGTTCTATTTCAGTTCTATTATATCCACTCTACTTATATCAATTTTTATTATTAGCCGTTGAAATTGTGGTAGCTGGCAAGCCTGTTTTTTTTTTTTTAAGATTTTTTATTTCCCAAAAGAAAACGCATTAAAATGAACAAGCCCAAAATTAGGCCTTGCATGTATCTTTATTGCATGTACAGGTAATTAGAAGCTTCCGTGGGATTCATTTCGATTTAGAATATCGCATTTTGTATAAAACCTTACTTTCCTGTATTTCTCAAGTCTCTGACCAACCATTTCTAGCTCTACTAAGCAGCTTCTAAGATAAAACGAACCACATCTAGCCACCGTTGATTTAAAAATAGTGCAAATATAAATGTTATAGCAGTACTGAAGTTAATCATAGCACGCTACAGCGGGTTAGGTTTGACACACTGCGCTTCCGTGCCGGCAGCCGAGCCAATTAACTTGTCGCGTCCAACTGATATTAGATTGCACACAGTTCTTGCTTGTGGCGGAAAAGGTTCAAAAATCTGTCTAGATTTTGTTCATTTTTTTAAAATGATTTATATGACACATCTCTATTCCTTATTTTGGAATTTTGGAAATCAATTAATCAAAACTTTGTTATTTGATCACATAATTAACAGAGTATAGTCTGTTAGTAGGTGTCTGGGTATACTTTACATTGTTCAGTCTAACTGGATAAAGTCAAATACCAGTATTTTACATGGAGCAGCTACCAAATTAGCCTACACAACCCAGTTACTGGGTAACACACTACCCTTTGGTAATACTGATTGTCAGACTTTTCGACCTTCTGCCTGTGTAACGACTGTCAAAGAAATATTAATAGCAACCGGGACTAATGGCTTACCGTGCTTTTTGTAGCACAACACGAAGGGGTCTCGGTATGGCATGGATGGTCACTCATCCACAAACCGGCCGCGGTAAGCATAGCGTAAAATTTGATCGACCCAATCAACTCAGTCTATCGCAGTCCACTGCTGGTCATAGGACTCTCCCAGGCTGCGCCACAACACTCTGTCATCCGCCTTCCACATCCAGTCTGTCCCAGCCACATTTTTTAGGTCATCCGTCCATCTAGCTAGAGGGCGTCCCACACTACGCTTACCGATACGCGGTTTCCACTCCAGGACTCGTCTGCTCCATTGCCCATCGGTCCTTCGACAAACATGGACAGCCCACTGCCACTTCAGTTAGCTTACTCTGCCAACTATGTCGGTAATTTCTCTTCTTTTCTGGATAATTTCGTTTATGTACTTAGTGTCACTCGGTGTCCAACTTGTAACCCTTTTTATATATTTTTGGGACAAAATATAACATGGTGTAAAAATTATTGGAATCGATTCAGTTACTTATTCTGAACAAACTATATTCAGGTTTACAATTTACTAAAAATAATGTCGTATATATTTTTTTAATAGTTTTTCCCATTTTCATGTCAATCAATGTTATAGTAGTTACGTGTTTTAATATTTATTGGTGATGTTCTTCAGAAAAGTCAGGTGAGTAGTACTTACAATTTGATTGTAAACGAGGAAAAAGGAGTATGTCAGAATCATAGCAGGTTAAGTTCTGTTTCTGCTTGCCCCAGTGGGAAGAAGGCCTGAGTTTATGAATCGATGTATGTTTAAATACAAAACCCTCCTTAACACCAAGACCGTTGAGTCACGAAATTGATAAAGCGCAGTGGTTTCCAGCTTCGTACATACCACACCACACACACAGCGTGCCCGGGCCGCCAGCTGGCGACCCAATTAAGTTGTCAGTCCTAACTAACGCTGCTACGTACTGCCCTTTAAAATTATATCTACAGATCCGTAGTGCACTAAGAATCTGATATTGCTATGCCATTCTGTCAGTTTCGTTGGTACTGATTTTAATAATCCCTAGTATAAATGGTTGATTCATAATACCTATACGGAGAGAAAATTCTTAGAAAAATGACTGTGCTCGTCATTGTAAAGTGAGTGCAAGTGACATCTATAGAAAATGTTCTGAGTGAGATTGGGAAAAATTTACTATTGTCCAATAAATATTACTGTACAGCATAAGAATGTTTACTGTGCTAGCATGGTAATTTTTCCATTACCACTCCAATGCAGTCAGATTATGAGACAGCACAGTAATTTTTCTAAGATTTTTCTCTCCGTGTACAAAGATATTCTCTGTATTGATACACGTAGTGAAGTAGGCTTTGCATAACCTCCTCCTTTTTTTGAAGTTAGTTATAATGAAGATTCTGCGGGGTGATTGCGTAACAAACTAACAGTAGCAATGACTTCCGTTTTGACAGTTCAACATCATTCATTGCGTTATTTACGCTGTTGAGTAGACAATTTTTTAACATATGAAGCAATAGATTAGCAGAATTTATTCAGGTTGTGATTGAAGTGTTGCGCGATTAGTGTGAAGGTAGTAAAGTAGGCTTTCCATAACCTCCTCCTTTTTTGAAGTCAGTTAAAAAGAAGAATCATGGTTTAGTCTTTACCGAACGACGGACGTCGACGATAACGATTTTCGGTTTTTGCGTCCGCAGCTATTTGCCACCATTTTCTATTTCCGTTTCATGTCATTCTTTGACAGTTCTGATTTGAATATTCGAACACTAAGTTGACAAAACAATTAATTTCCCTGAACTCACATAACAATATTATATGAATTCATATATTTTTTGTTGATCATTTCTAAGATATTTCCCGGGTATTGTTATGCAAAAGCGAGGCATGACCAAAGCTTTAGTTCTTCAAACACCCCTAAAAGCATTGACCGAAAGAAAATAGGTCAAAGCTAATTAGCAGTCGACCCTTTACCGCGTCCTAGTGTTTAAAGTGGGAGAAATTGAGGTGCAAAATCTCTACATACGAATTTGACAATTTCACTACTGCAGGTGTAAATTACAGGTGCATCAGGCTTACACAATATAATGTGGGGACCACTCACGTTTTAAAATATTTCAATGCCATAAGAGCGAATTTGTTGAGACTATCCTAAAGAATACTTTGAGGGTTTGTAACTAAGTATTAACAGCAGCCCGAGTAGGTCGATCAGGTGAAGCTAAGCTTGCCGCGGTTGGTCCGAGGATGGGTGACATCTTTACATATCAAGACCCCTCCGTGCCTCGGAAAGCACGTCAATTCGTTGGTCCTGGCTGTCATTCGTGGATCTTTGAAAGCTTCGTAGATGCCCGAAAGTATGACAACCAGTCCTTAAATAGTGGTACCATATTACCCAATAACTGGGTTGTAGAGGTCAGATAGACAATCGCTTAAAAATACTGGTATTCAGCTGCATCCAGTTAGACTGGAAGCCAACCCAAACACAGTTGGGAAAAGGCTTGGCAGATGATGATCCTAAAGAATACTTTTTTTTAAAAAGACCTAGTCTTGATGTGAATTTGAACCAAGGCATAAACTGGAACAAAGCAGGCTGGTCTATTTCCCGTAGTTTCTTTTTCAAAATATTATTATGTTCGTCATAGATTTTCAAACCTCTGTGTCTATTTCATTCTCAACCTATTTTTTATGAATTCATTCAAGTCACTCAGTCAGCCTTTCTAAATTCTCATTAATAAGACAACAAACATACATACACTCACGCCTTCTTCTCATCGAGATAGGCAAAAGCTACAGAACACCTGCTACGATCCTTACACAGTCCTTTTGCCTCGTCTACGTTCATACATCTGGTCATACACGCACGCTGGTTACAAATACTACGCACTTGACCTTTCTGAAGAACATCACCTCCTGGCGTTTCCACTCACATCTGTCTTGTAAATACCTTTTGTAAGTCGCCTTTCATTCATCCTTTTGCCACACCCTACATTCACTCCCGCTGCTGTGGTGTGGTGTGTCCACAGCATTTATTCTAGTTTCATGCTTCTTTTGCCACACCCTACATTCACTCCCTCTGCTGTGGTGTGGTGTGTCCACAGCATTTATTCTATAATAGTTTCATGCTTCTTTTGCCACACCCTACATTCACTCCCGCTGCTGTGGTGTGGTGTGTCCACAGCATTTATTCTTCTTTCATGCTTCTTTTGCCACACCCTACATTCACTTCCTCTGCTGTGGTGTGGTGTGTCCACAGCATTTATTCTACTTTCATGCTTCTTTTGCCACACCCTTCATTTACCTCCATACATAAGCGTAGGCAGCAGTACGCCAACAAAATAAGACAGCAAAATATAAATAAAAAGAGGCTATCATATCCCAGTGCAGAAAGCTATGGATTGCAGCGCTTAATCTTGTGGTTCAAGCACACGCCGTCTTCCCGCTAGTCAGCTTGGTACTTAATTAAACTGCCACTTTGATTTACCCAATTAGAGGAACTGGAAGTTATCCTGCTGTTTGCACTTATAGTTAGACAAAGATATCTAACAAGTTAGACTCAAGTCTTACTTTAGATAGTGATAAGATAGAGCGACTTGAGTTTCATGCTAAACCTAAAAATGTTTGTTTAGGATTCTTAGGTTTATTCTAGATATAATGGGAAAAGAAGTATTCAACAAATAATGGAAATGTAATAGTTAACACTATTACTGACACAGAACAACCAATAATAATTGCGGACTGGTTAAAAACTCTTCCAGCCGGTCGATTCTGTAAAAATCTCACCGTGAAAACATGCGTGGAGTGAGCTGTCAGTGTCATCCCACTGATGCTAGGGATTGTCTAAGCAAACATTTACAATCAAAATCGACATTGTAATAATATTAATATTATTACCTTTTGTGTGGAAAGTTTAAATAAATAAATAAATAATATAAAGCTTCTTCAGTCTCATGCAAAACTTAAAAATATTTGTTTACAATTCTTAGGTTGGTTCTGAATTTAATGTCACTGAACTTTTATGACTTTCGGGCCTCTTATCATATTTCTTTAAGTTCTTACCATGGACATTATGATAGTCTTGTCTTGTTTTCATCTTCTTCTCTAATTGATGTACGAACTAAAACATACAGGTCATGCCATGTTAAAAATTCTAGCCCGTCAGAAAAGTTGTAGTTGAATGGGACTAAATACTCTGGTTATACTACACGTACGTATGAGTATGTAGATTTGTAGATGGATGGAGAGGGAGAGGAAGGCCAAAGAAAAGATGGATGGAGAGGGAGAGGAAGGCCAAAGAAAAGATGGATGGATGGTGTGAGGAATGATATGAAAGAGAAAGGAGTAAATGATGCCATGACGTCTAACAGGGAAGAATGGAGAAAGAAAACGTCTTGCGCCGACCACAAATAAAATGGGACAAGGGTAGGAAGAAGAAGAAGATACTACACGTACGAGTACCTAAATCTAATGTAATTGAACAGGTTGGCATGAACATAGACGCGTAAACGGAAACCATGAATTCAGCACAGATTCTAGATTCGTAGATATTATTCTAGTTGTAAAAAAAAAATCTGATGGTTCATAGAAATGTGCAAAAACTACGCGGTTTTAATGTAGATTTTTTTTTAATACAGTGAAGCGTCGATTATCCGAACGTCGCTCAACCGAACGACCGATTATCCGAACTATTACGCCCGCCCGACTCACGCGTGCCTCTCTCCCGCCTCCCGCGCTACAGTGCTTGCGGTAGTCATCGACTTGTCGATTTGTTATGTAAATGTAAATATGGTTTTAATTAACCTGTACGTAAATGTGTCTGGCTGAATCAATATACATATAGGTAGTTCGATTATCCGAAAATACCGATTTTCCAAACACCCAAGTCCCCCAATTAGTTCGGATAATCGACGCTCTACTGTAACAGAAATTCAGAATCATAGTAGATACATGATTCTGAACCCGCTTACGTTGAAATTTTTCATGAATAGTTGGTAACAGATTGCAAGTCAATGTGCCTACCACCCTGTAGATGGAATACATTTGCACGAATTCCTTTCTCCCAGTATTTTTAGACTCACCTCAACCTTTGAAGGTGAAAGTCAAAAATTTTGTTCATTTTCTGATGACTGTTGATTAATCTTATTATTAGATCCTTTGAAGATATTCTCGTAAAGCTGCTGTTTGGGCCCTGAAAATTAAATTATGTACAAGAACTCTCTTATTACAGATTTAGCAAACATAATTAAATAAAATTAGAATATTTTAACCTTTATGCCTTTTTTTCTGGAGGTTGTTAATCAAAATCAAAATCTAAGTCATTTTATTCAAACTAGGCTGAGAATCAGCACTTTTTGAACGTCAAAATTACATATGTAAGTCAGTCCCCCAAAACGCCCGCCCTTCGCCAATTTGGATGAAAAAGAGGTATATCGTTTATAGCCCATGTAAAAGCGTACTACCAAAATGTAATCCTGTCCTATAGGAAAATATAAACGTTACGATGGCGGGAGCCATTTTTGTCGATAATTATTCGTAATGTGATAAATTTCCCCGATAAGTGAGGGTAAATCATTACGGCCTAATCTAAAAGGGATGTTCTGCGACATTTATGACACCAATCCGTATGTGTACTCACTGACTACGCTTCAACCAACAAAGAGTTATACCTAAATCCTTATACGCCAAAGAGTTATAAAAAAACCGGTCGTATCGGTGATTACATAACATACATAATTATATAATGATCCCACTGCTGGGACACAGGCCTCCCCTTAGTGACGGGGTGTCGTCCGTCACGCGGGTCCAGAATGGGTTGGTAGATGTCACATGTCTTCGAATTTTTGGTTTTTGGACATGCCGGTTTCCTAACTGGTATCGGTGATTCCCTTTTACTAATTTTAAATAAGATTCGACCAGAATTCGTCCACTTCGACAGCGTTACCGTTGGCTTCGCAAAGGTATTCCATAGTGCAGACGTTTTTACACGAAGAGCATGACAAGATGTGAGGCATCGTTTGTATTGTGGCTCCACAGTCGCCGTCTTCCTAATAGTCAAATTATGCTTTGACATGTTTTTGAGTGAGCAAAGATCTTGTAGCGGTATCTACACCGCCGCATGCGAACATCGCGTCATACTGACGTTACGCAAAATCCTGCATCTCGCAAGGGGAGTTTACCGCGCAACTAGCATATATAAAATGGGCCGACAAGGATTATCGGGCAGTTGCCCGCCAGACACAACACCCGTCTGGTCGGAGGATCCTTTCTTTTCTATGGACAATGAGTGATATTTACACCCCGTTCCTCATACCTCTATAATATTTTGTAAGTCATCAGAGTATGACGTGATTCGTCAAAATATTATTTCCTTACCTAGCAGAATTAAATAAATAAATAAATTATCTATTATAAACCGTCTGCCTGATGGGATTTCCAGTTTACAGAAATGACGGACTCCAACGCGGTGACGTCAAGCAAACTACAGTGTTTCGTCGATGCGTGGGAGTTCCAGTGCCTTAGGCATCTTCTGGGCACGCTCGTTCCATCTCAGACCTCATTCATCGCTTTACATCAGACGTTATCAAAGCCAAGAGCGAGCCCATACGGAAACAATAAAAAAAAAAACTTTCATCCCATTAAGGGATGAATTTTAAAAAATCTCCAAGGAACTCTCGTGCAATATTTCATGCTCCTAGATCCGGAGGTGGAGTGGAGTGGAGGAGTATGGAGGTAGAGGGTGTGCGTTACGTGTCTGTGAATTTAAGATTTTTGTATTTATTAGCTAAGATAATCCCAGTTTGCTGGACATAGTAGACATACTGCCGTAATCACATCCTCATTGAATATAATATAATATAAATAATCTTACAACTATCAATCACAAACAGAATCATTTTGAAGGGTTTTGCTAATCCATTGCTTAATATGTTCGATAAAATTGTCTGTTCAACAACGTAAATGACATAGTGTGTCACGAATTTACCCCGCTGCATAGGGCATGAGCCTTATCTTCATAGCCTAGCTGTTTCGCAACAAGCCAATAGGTTTGCTCAGAGTGGCTTGTAGTGAAACAAGATGCGTCGGAATATCAGTATTTTAGACGAAGCGACCGCTATCTGACCTCTGTCAATCCTCTGGGAAATACCGATATTCTAAGGTTAGAGCGGTTGTTGCATCTAGGAGTCTGGCTACCTATAACAACTGTTATATGTGACGATATAAAGTGATGTTGACATCACAAAGGGGTCGTTGTTCTTCTAAAATTAGCAAAGGATTATGGTGCAGTTTTTACTATCATTTAGAGCAGTTATTATGGTAGGTTTATGTGTATAATATATTAATATTTAACTTAGATGTTATTAAATTATTAGTAAATAAGTAAGTCATAGTAGTAGGGGGGGGGGGGGGGGTGCTGGTTATAAATAAAATGTTGACAACATAATAAAAATAATACTGCCGGTATGGGAATATCTTGGAAGTGATATAGTTTAACACATTAAAGAGTAACTTTCATTTAATAGAGAAATGCTTTGCAGTTTTGTCAAGTAGGAAAAACGGTGTGAAGCAGGGGCAGGTCGCTAGTAGTTCAAAAATGTACTGGCTATTTTCTAGTGTAAATTAAAAAAAAAATACAACTTACTTAAATTTAAAATTTACTTAAAATACAACATTTTAAGGCTGCTGCTGAAAAATTCCTGACAAAAAAACCCAATAAAACTTTGTGCAACCTGGGAACTTTAGTATCGGCTTTCAAAGATATTGAATTCTCAAAGAAAAGTTTGTGGTTTATAAAGTGGTTCAGGCCACCGCACGGTGGCGCCGCTCATTTGCGAGTCAATTAAAATGTCATATTCTACAAGCGCTATTAAATAATAACAGGGCTGCACGAACAACAGGTGATGTATGACAGTTGTAATAAACGTGGATTAAACAAGGTTTTAGTATTATTTTGCACTGACAAACTTACATGTAAGGCTTGATAAATTATTATGCAGCATGTCTTTAGCCGACAATATGTCTGTGATGTATCGACACATGGTTTTGAGACCAACCGTTCTATTCTGTAAAAATCTCAACTTGAAAATGAATTGAGCTGTCATTCCACCCGCTGCTAGGAATTGACACTCACTCATTCGTTTTCACGGTGGAGTTTTTACAGAATGTAGTAGGTAAATGTACGAGTATACAACGTGTAACGTTAAATGCGCAAAACCTCAGACACCCCAACTGATTTTTAATTCAATTGACCTATTTCAGAGAGAAAATAAGTCATTAAACAAATTGTAAAGGTTTTATGTGCTGTTTTAGTTTTACTGGCCATTCTGATCGTTTCTTGCGTCTGCGACGACGCTTTACCGAGGGAGGAATCGTCACCGGGCCGCTGCGCCGCGCTGACATTGGCTTGCTTGACCTATTAATAAATAGACACGGCAACGTTTTTAATCTAGATTTTTTGAAAAATGTGACCTATATTAAAAAGTGGTTCAATTAATTCTGCTCGTTATTCTGATCAAACTACTTTCAGGTTTTGCGCATTTAACGTTACACGTTGTAGAAATGTGTGGCAAATCTCGTTATAGTAACGAGACTTGCCAAACTATATTCGATAGTATTAAGACTGGAAGAAAAATGTGCTGTAACTCACCCTACTGCGGGGCTTTTGTGATTGAGTTTGCTTGGGAGACATCAGCACGTCTAGAAGCATAAACCTACAGAACGTAAACTCATTTTGGAAAGGAAGAATGTTCTAGTTCAGTGCTGTGGAAATCTGATACCTACACGAAGTGAAGATGTAGTCAATATGCACAAAGCTAGTTTTGTCTAAGAGGTTAGCTGTCAAGCCTGAGCAGTATTGATTTATGCGGATATTTATTTATTTAAACTTTTCGCAGAAAAAGTTACAAAGACGAGAATAAGGTCTTGAGATGCAGAGGTTTACACAGATATATGTCTATGTCTAGTTACAAATCCAGTTGTGTTATGGTCAGTGCAAATCCATACTATAATAATATTATGAATTCGAAACAAAAATTACCATTTCACGCCTAAATCACTGAACGGATTGCTATAAAATTTGGCAAGGAGATAGACGGTATCTTAGGGAAGGATATAGGCTTCTTTTTGTCCCGGCAGCACGTTCCCATGGGATAATTTCCGACGTCCACGTAGGTGAAGTCGCCGGCAGAAGCCAGTATAGCATATTATATCCCTGCATGTATATAATATGCTAGGTAAATGAATTGAACAAGAAATTTCACGAGGACGAATTCTCGGGCAGTAGCTAGTCAAATTCATTTCACAAAACAACCGCATCAACGTTTACCAACAGCGCCTCCTGTCAACGTCATTTGAACGCCACAAGATCTTTAAAGCAGTGTACGAGTATCAAAGAATGACAGTTGTGATTTAAATTTACGGACAATTTAAGTTGATAGTCAATTTGCTTAACAATCAATTTCGCCGTCTTTGCAAATTACAAATCTCAATTTGTTTATTGTAATCCATGATATACATTTACAGGTGGTAAAAAGATAAAAACAATACAAACAATTATGGAACCTGTCGGGCACAGCAAATTTTAAATATTTTAGTAGAGAGAGGAAGAGCGCTTTAATTACAATTACTATAAGTTCGAATTATTTTATATACTATTAAGTATTTATATTTCTATTTACTTATTCTATTAATATTATATATTGTGAATATATTAATAGTCTATCTATTAATTCATTATTTATTTAAATATATTTAAATATATTTAATATTGCTTATTTATTTATTTAATCCCTTAAAAATCGTTCGTTATTATTAGTGTAGTATAATTATTAAATATTATAATATAATTTATTTTTGTTAACTTATATATATTCATAATTATGTATGACTGACTTTATCCGTTAGATATTCGTGTACTGTGTATAAGCTTTTTTTAATTAAGTATTGTTTTAATTGATTTAAAAATACACTGGCTTTATTTTGTTGTTTTACGTCTTCTGGTAATTTATTATGTATTTTATTGACATTGAATATGGACTAGACGAGTGTAATTTAAGGCGGCTTCAATCTGCTTTTATGGTGCAACGAATAATTTGTTTGTATGTCTCCCCTGAATTTGCCCTGAAGCTAGTTTTCATGAAGAAAATTGGCTTAATTCATTCTATCGTCGTTATTATGGAGAAGGAAAGAGGCCACGACCTCTGTGTTTGTTTCAGCATTTCTTCTCAGGGATTAGTCAGCTAGGACAAGCTGGCGCCATCTATTTTTTTTAAAAATAATAAATAAACATTTCGTTTTATTGGAAATAACAACATAAGTAGGTATATACCTGACCAATGGTGAAAATGTTAAAATTCTATTTTGTTGTTATATTTTAATCTAATGAAATAAAATCTCTCAAAAGTTTAATAGCCCTGACAGTATTATAGAAACAAAATGATTACTGGCGTCTCATATTATGGATAGATTTTTGTAACTTGGAGTTGAATGAAATAAAACCTATTATTAAAACAAGATGAGTAACAAACGAGAACACAAAACATTTTTTTTACCGGAAACAGTCGATTTTTATCGAATAGAAACGTCTTTTATTTTATTTTAATGTGACGGTTTCTGCGTATTTGGCAATCCCGATGGCAAAGTTGATTTAATAATGCTTAATGCTCCAATTTTATTTTGATTTATTTTTCCTTAACAAAAGAATTTTATAGCGGCGACTTAAACCTTACTGTTCTGTATTTTTTTACGTGACCTACCTGAGTTATTTTCTAGGTATGAGCGCGAATTTTGTGACCAAAACAGAGACATTTCTCTGTCTTCATTTTGTTTGTCTTTAACAAACTGGACCGATTAAGACTCGTTTTTATTTAATGGCATGGAAAACTCTGTGTACGGAGTTTTTAAATATTTACTTGAACAATAAAGAAGTAAAAGGAAATTTTTTGGCTAAGTATGGGCGGGCATGTGATGAGGAGAGAAGAAACGCATGTGAATAAAAGAGTGATGAATATCAATGTGGATGGGTGGAGAGGGAGAGGAAGGCCAAAGAAAAGATGGATGGATTTAATTATTTATTTTATTTTTTATTTTACCATTTATGTACACACATATATAAACAGAAAAATAGGTACAAAGGTGATGCTTATTCCATAAGAAATCTCTTCCAGCAAACCTGCGATAGAACATTAGATAGAGAGATGTGAGCTGTCTACACAGCGTGTGAAAGAGTAAAGGAGACAAAAAAAAAAAAAAACATAACATCTTAATCAATTATTCAATTTATACAATTAAACAAATACTATGAGAATATTTATACATACAAATAAACATACATAAGTACATACATACAAACATGCATACTTCTAAATAAATATCACTAGGATGTTAATAAACATCACGTAATTAAAATAATAAATACATATACAACTATGATAAAGTGGAAAGATAAGTGAAGTGAGGTGGATTTGCTTATTATCAATTTTAATTAACTGTCTCATTTTATTTTCTCAACATTGACTATGATGTAATCAAGTGACATTAATGACGAACTAATATAATTGCTAATAATTTTGTAACATTTATGTATTAATTATCCGTAAAGCTGTGACCTTATCAATTTAATTTAATTTAATTTAATTAATTTGTAATACTTATCTATTTATTTATTTATGACAAATGTAGTCACTATGGGTGAAATGTATGTATGTACAATGCCTGAAATAAAATGATTTATTATTATTATTATTAAAACGGAAAAATGCACTTTCTTATGTGTTTATTATTCGAGCGTATGGCACTCGTGGCCTGCAGCTGAAAATACCTTATGTTGCCATCTGTCATTAAATTGAGCTGAGACCATTTTGGCATTATAAGCAGTTTTCTTTTAAATTTATGATGTTTTTTGCTTGTTGATTATGCTTATAAAATATGATTCGTGAACGAACTTAAGATAAAAAATATGACTTTACAGAAGTTCATATAATCCTAATTGATTGATATTTCATAAAATAGATAGATTATACGAAATAGCTTTTGCCCGCGGCAAAAGCAAGTTTGAAATAAATGGTTTGAGTTTGAAGAGTTACCTAATCTACTTTTGTCAAAGGAAAGCACCTACCTACACACATTTGTATGACATGTCCTTTTGTATATCTTATGTAGATAAATTTTGTTTGTATATCCCTCCAATCTCTATTATACAGACAGTGTCGGGTACAGAACTTAAGCCGCGACCTCGGGTGAGGACAAAGTCATTGGATAATCTACTGCTTGTGCACAATCCTAGCCATTTAGGTAGCAAATTAGGTAGACCCTTATACTAAACAGGTTCTACTTCGGCTTATCCGAGATTACGCAAAGACCTAACCAAATATAGATTTGAATACAATTTTCACACTGAATAGAGTAGGAGTGTTCGTATATTGTTTTATTTAACTGTGTGCGATACTCGTTTTGATACCTAATGTAAATATTTCCTGGTTATATTTGTTTAAATGTAATTTGAAGCTGCAGCAATTTAACCAGTTGAATGCTATAATTACAAAAGCAATTAAAAAGCCGTTGTGTCTCGCGTGCATCCACGTTGGATACTACGATGGGATAATCCAATGATGTGGATTTTTTTTATAAAGTCAATATCAAAAAGCCTCTCAAAGGGATTGATCTAATCGTAAGCCAAAATTGAATAAATTACCTGTAATTGATGATTATCTGTTTTTTTTTTTATAAAGTAACACCAGGGCCTTTTCTTATTACCCCAAGGAGGCATCGTTCTTAGGTCCTCTTCTTTACTCTGTTTTTATAAAGTTTCAAGAAACCTTCTTATTTTACTAGTACGCAGATGTGAAAAACATTTGCAAACACAAGACCTATTTTCGCGACCATATAAAAGTAAATAACAAAAAACGTAACACGCTTTTTTTGGGCAGTCACGTAAACACAGCACTTTTATGATCACTACGTGAGCGGTCATTACTTTGGGCTCATTTACTTATTCCATTTGTATTCTAACTCAAGAAATTGACCTGACATTTTATAGATAAATACAAAATCTAGCGCGGGTAATAGGATACCAAACACAATAGGCGAGCAAATTGTTTAGGTGTATTATTCCATTTATACAGTCCGCAGCCTCCATTTTGCTCCCATTATTCCGCTTCCATCTTTAGTCACTTCAATTCATCTATTGTAGTTTGATCCTTCAAGTCATATTTAATTAGAATTTCTTGAGTGAAAGCTTTTGTGCTTAGGTTCAGCTTAGACAGATTATTTGACAATAGGGCGATGGTGAAAAGGCAAACAGTGTTGGATTACATGGCCAATTAAAATTAACATGTGAATCTTAGCAGAGATATGGATATATATCTAACAGTAAAGTTATTAAATAAACTAAGGTTTATGTATCAGATTGGAATACAATTAAATACTCTTTATTATATTCACCATACGAATTACAGATAGAAATCTAGATTTACATTGGATGAGACAATAGGCGGTCTTATCGCTAAAAACCGTTTTAGGTATTTTCTAATCGAAACTGAAGAGAAAAGATTTGATTTTTTGTACGTTTGTTTGTTACGCTTTCACACTAAAACGGCAGAATGGATTCAAGTTAAATTTAGCACATGGGTAGACCATGACCTGGATTAAGACTCAGGATACTTGTATCTTGATATTTCCACGGAATCGAGACTTGCGGGTGTAACCACGGGACGTAACTAGTGTTTTATGAGTCTTACGTTACAGACAGTTGACATAGATAAATAAGTCATATGTACATACGTACAGACGCCAGCAAATCAAGCTACTACAATCTGTCAAATTTTTTCAATAGATTTTCAACTTTATCGCTAAAACATAAGGTTTAAAGTTGATTGGGAAAATTTGACAGTTTCGGGTAGCTTGATGTGCTGGCGTCTGTACATTTATTTGAATGATTATTCATACTTTGTTCGTAGAAAATGATCCATTAATAAAAGATAAGTAGATACGTAGGTTTGTCGTTACTTACACATCATCATTTCAGACGTCCACAGATGGACATAGGCCTCCCGCAAGCGCTATTACTTCGACCGGTTCTGTGCTTCTCGCATTCAGCGGACACAAAAGTCAACTAAATACATAATAGGTATAGGTATAGGTAGGTATTTACATACTTGTAATATTACCATTGTTAGTTCAAATAAAAAACATCCTATGTTCTGTGACTTACCAAAAATCTTAAATAATTCTACTCGTAGGTAAACTAGGCACCTTTCTTTAGAAATACATTTCAGAATATCTCAGTTACATTACGATGGGTGTGGTCAATTCCTTTCCATGGCAACTGCTAATATGATTTTATTATATTTTGTTGAAAGTTAGGATATGGCTAGGATCGATGAGAATAAGCTTCTTATGATACGTGGGTGGATCATTTATAAACCGGACTTAAGTAAAAAAAAATACGCACGTATTATTATACTCGTAAAAAAAAGGAATATATTTTATTTTTCTACATAATCTCCCCTTCTATTAACACATTTTTCCCAGCGCAGGGGATGTTTCTTGATGCCAGTGTCGAAGAATGTAGTCGGTCGTGCCTTTAACCGATTGCACACAAATGATTCCACTATCTGGTCAGTGTGAAAACGGCGTTCTCCACTTGATTTTTTTTGTGCCATTCCTACACTTGAGTTCTTGAAAGCTTATTCTTATTGCACTATAGAGTCAATGGATGCAAAATTTCGGAAGGTTTTATGCCCTCCCGTGTTAAAAAAAATTATGATAAGTCGTTGCTCAACAGACTTATAACCTCCTGCTCATACATGATGCTACTGGCGCGCAATAAACTAAAGTGAGCCGGAGCAGTATACCCCCCTCCCCTAGATGATCCCCCCTAACACATACAACAGCACCAAGCGCGTCACTTCACTCAGCGACCAGTAATAAAAAAAGTCCTGTTTATATTTGATTCACCTAATATTTATATCAGATGTAGAAATGTTATACCACGTACGTACTATATAATATTCCTTATGTAACTTTTAGTACCTATTTATGTAGGTATATATCGTCTGTTCCAGAGGCCTCGTGACAAAATAATAAAAGTCGCACAGGTCAATCGATCAGGTTAAGCTACGCTTGCCGCGGTTGGACCGCGGATGAGTGACCTTCCGTGCCTCGGAAAGCACATTAAGCCGTTGGTCCCAGCTGTCATTCGTGAATCTTTGACAGTCGTTACGGGTCGTCAGAAGCCCGAAAGTCTGACAACCAGTCTTACCAAGGGGCTTAGGATTACCCAGTAACTGGGTTGTGGAGGTCAGATAGGCAGTCGCTCCATGTATTGGGTTGGTGCATATGAAATTGCCGATTTCGCAACAATGTAAAACAGTGGCCGCGTATTACCGAACACGTTTTGACTTGTTCATTTTTGTTATTATAAACAAAGCATCGACACTTAATTAATATTTTAAACACCATCAGAGGATTTAGACGTTAGACGTGATTTAATTTAAGTTTTTCTTTCTTACCATGGATTCGAAAAAATATTAGAGGTATCATGTTTTATGAGTTCAAAGGTGGATTAAGAGCACGTGAAACAGTAAAAAAAAATGAGAGATTAGGGGAGAATACAGTTTCAAAAAGGACAGTGAGAAATTGGTTCCGAAAATTTCGTTGTGGAGTAGAGAATTTTGAAAATGAGCCTTGCGGTCGACCTTCGCGCGTACTGGATCTGCAAGTCTTACAACAATTAGTGGAGTCCAATGTGCATATAGCACACGAGAAACTGCACAAGAACTCGCTGTCCATCATACAACTGTTGTACGATTTTGTCACGAATGAATAATTTTTAAATATTTTTTTTGTGTTTTTGATCCTCTGTTTAAATCGGCAATTTCATATGCACCAACCCAATAAAATACTGGCACTCAGCTGCATCCAGTTAGACTGGAAGCCGACGCCAACATAGTTGGGAAATGGCTAGGCAGATGACGATGATGACTTGTGACGTATCGTCTTTCCTATACTTTAACTAACGAAATGAAATAAATAGTGTGTTAAACATCTCTATCTATTCCTCCAGACAATATTACCGTGATGATATTATTCAGTAAGTTTAGTTGTCACCAATTCTCAGCGTAATTAGCCTATAATGTTCCTACTGCTGGGATACAGGCCTCATCTCAGTGAGAGGGAGTGGGTCATAATCCACCACGCGGGCCCAGTGCGGGTTGGTAGATGTCACATGTCCTCGAATTTTTGGTTCTAGGACATGCCGGTTTCCTCACGATGTTTTCCTTCACCAATGAGCGCAGTAAACCGCCCACCTGGGTTTGAGCTCACGACCTTCAACCAACTGGCCTACCACTGCTCCCCAAATACCAAAACTAAATATTGATATAATAAAATTCAAGGTAAAATCACTCACTAAATCTGTCACTTCTAGTTTGTGGCAAGAATACACAGCTGGAGATAAGACATGACGGTTTGACATTTGGGTACCTGACATAAACGTATCTAAGTGACGTGCGGTCGACTGTACGAGAGGTGCTCCAAAAGTAATGAAATGAAATGAAATTGGTTATTCTGTAAATAGGATATTGGAATCACTTTTACACGTCATATTATAAGGAAAATAAGCTAGATGGAGTCGAAATTTGCTATCTCAGTACCGCTGAGAAGAAATGACGAAACCAGCTCAAAAGGGTCTCTTCTAAGAGGTTGAATGCTGTAATTACAGAAACAATTAAAAAGCCATCGTGCCCTGCGTGGATCCACATTACGAAGTGTTAAAGTCTAGACATTACCATGGGAAGAGAATGTAGATTAGTGTCTGAAATGGCCTTTTGAGTGAATGATATCGAGTATGTAAATAGTAGTTACTGTTTAAAAACACTGAGGTATGTTTTCAACATAGTCTTAATTATCTAAGGTACTAACCTAACCATATGACCAAAATGAGTTATAAAAATCGCTTATTTTATTACAAATGGTCAGCCTTAAAGCACTTTGGCTCTATCATGCCAGGGGTATACTCAAAAAACTGTAAACACAAAGCCCGTTGTTTCAGCCGTAGTTACGGGCATTTCCAACTCCGTATCACTTGCGGACACAAGATTAGTTTGGGGACCGAACTAAGAATGAATAGCAACACGATTTGAAAGCTGTCCCTACTCCCGACGTGTATTTTCCCGTCAGAAAAATTGAATTTTACACTTTTTTTGATTGATCAACTACATTCGGACGGGCACAATTCTTCGTTGACGGACTTAAGGCTGATTTTTTAAAATCTTTTATTCGTGGCACAAAATTGACGTCTGACAGTTCTAGTATGGTAAAACTGTCAAAAATTCAAAATTTTATTCTCAGGGTAAGACTTATTCTACGTATAAAAGTTTGGTGGAATGCGCTCTTAGAGGGAAGACCCCTTAATTTCGTTTATCTCAAGGCACACAAATTGAACAGAGCATCTTGCGGTAAGCGAACTCAATGTTTGACTTATTTTACCGATGAAACCTGTAAGCTGTGTAATCTATATCTACCTTTCTAGCTATGTGTAAAATCCATTTCCATAAATCCTCTGAGTTATTCTAGATGAGTTGCAGGAAATGGTCCAATTCCGTCGGAGAGACGTAGTTTATTTGACGAAGAATTTTCATTACTGTAATTAAGGATATGCAGGCAAGATAGTCTTGCCAAGAGAATTAAAACAAGAAAATCGCACTAATATTATACGGACGAAAGTTTGTGAGTGTGTGTGTGTGTGTGTATGTTTGTTACTTCTTCACGCTGAAACGGCTGGACCAATTTTAATGAAATATGGCACACAGATAGTTTATAACCAGCATTAACACATAGAATATTTTTTATCCCGATATTCTTACGGGATCGAGACTTATACGGGTGAAACCGCGGGGCGCTGCTAGTACGAGTATAAATGACATATTTCGATGTGTTTTTTTTTAAACTATGCCATACAACTACCATTTAAACGTACAGTCTTACTGTGTAGTGGTCGAGAGCATGACTGGCTAACCAGGAATCACAATGTCTTTGACTCAATTCAATTCCCGGGTCGGACAAAGTCAAAACTCGACTCAAACTCGAAGCATTTATTTCAAATAAACCATCTATAGGCTCTTCTGAATTATCCAGGAGTCGGTCAGTCAGAAATATGAAGCTAGTGACCAAATACAAAGCGTAGTAGGTACCTATGGAGAAAAAAGGTCAACAAACTCTATGGACACTCTTTTAAATTATATTGTGAGATACCTATAGAATTTTTCCTTAAAAAAATCTTAGTACACTTATCCAGACAATGACGATGAGAATACGATGAGTAGACTTATCCAGTTAATGAGAATAACCTCACCCAGCTCCTATTCATCTCTGCCATAGAACAGTTTTATTTTTCTATGCGGACTGAAGCCTAGAAGAATAAAGCCATTCTATGTATATTCCCTTTGGGGAATACACGCGCGATGTTTTGTTATGTTTGCCAAACTTTCAGCTTCTACTTACACGCATTACTTTAAGTCTCCCAACTGACCTAAATATACCTCGGAAACAGAGCATTCGTCTAAAGAGGGATTACGAAGTGATCCTCTTACTAACCAATATCTAAACCGTTGGTTTATTGTCGCTCGTTGCAACAAAGACGTGCTCTACAATGAAAGAGCTTATACTCGTGAAAACATTGTTGTTTATTCTTTCAAAGTTGGATACTTTTGACTGTACATTATTCTGGTATACCTTATCTAGTTTTGAAGAAAGTTTTGAAAAAAGAAAGAAAATACGTTTATTTGCGGCAAATAAGATGAAGAAAAGAACACAAAATGAAAAAGATCACATGATGATGAGATATATATATAAACTGGGTGTCCGGAAAGTCATGGATTACCTTTTACCTGCTGATGGGTTACATTAGAATCTACCAATAAAAAAAAATGCATGTATATGTTGGCAGGTGTCTCCAGGAGATGGCATAAAAGGTATTGTATTCCTGAAGTTGTAATGTTTTATTATTGTTTGTTATTTGTTTATGTTTGTGTCTTAGTTAATTATACTAACATAGTTGAAGTAATTATAACCAAAATTATGGGTAATGTGCCTGAATCAAAGATGAATAAATAAATAAACAAAATAAATAGAATAATATCTAACAATACCTCACTAATTGTCTCTCTACTGGTACACGGAAAGAAAAATCTTAGAAAAATTACTGTGCTGTCTCATAATCTGAGTGCATTTGAGTGGTAATGGAAAAATTACCATGCTAGCACAGTAAAAATTATTATGCTGTACAGTAAAATTTATTGGACAAATAGTGAATTTTTCCCAATCTCACTCAGAAAATTTTCTGTAGATGTCACTTGCACTCACTTTACACTGACGAGCACAGTAATTTTTCTAAGAATTTTCTCTCCGTGTAATAAGATTATAAAATCCTACAAGCACCTTAATAGAAATATTTAATACAAAAATTCAAACACTCCTCTCATACAAGATTAACACTCTCAGCGCCATGTGGTCCGCCGGCCGACCACATGGCCCGCTTCTCTAAAAAATCATGGCGCTGAGAGTGTTAAATAATCTTTTCTTCATAATGTTATAATTAAATTAAATCTTTTAATTTAATTATAACATTATGAAGAAAAGATTGCAACATAATACTAATCAAATAATTACACAGAAGGGTCTGCAGGGCGCGGCGGACCTGAAACACCCAATTACTTCTGCAAAGCGGGGAGTTCTACAAAAGTAATTGCAAGAACAATCATATTAATAAGCGGAATATTAAACGTTCCCTATCTTCTAATGCTATATAATTAATAAAGCAATGAACAGCAGAAATTTCATTAATGTTTAAGAGAATATTACCTCCTGCGAAATTTTTTGTTGAAAAAAAATCCGTAGGAAAGTTTGGTATTGATTTAATGTAGGCTTTATTAATTCGAGGAAGTTTAAGCATCATCAGCCTTGAATGTTCCCACTGCTGGGACACAGGCCTCTTCTCTTCGAGAGGGAGTGGGCCGTAATCTACCATGCAGGCACAGTGCGGGATGGTAATGTCACATGTCTTCAATTTTTTGGTTCTAGGATATGCCGGATTCTTCGCGATGTATTCCTCACCGTCTTCAGAGCAGTGATGATGAAAATATTTACACAATGTAAAGCACCAGCCTGTGTTTGAACCCACGATCTGCAACTGCAGTGGACTACCACTGCTCTAAGATTTTCTTGCGTGTAAGAAAAACTAACTTCGGTGAAGTACATAGGAAACCGCTAGGTATAATTAGATAGTCTTAATTTTGTTCCTTTTCTTAGCAGCCGCAGGGCAGATACAGTTTAGGCTTGTATTATTAAAGTTAACTTAAATTAGTAAGGAAAAAAACTGAAAAACCACAACTAATTAACATAAATAAATATTTCTTCAAGTCGCTTACACCACGTAAATTAATTTAAACTCACTCTCTCACAGTTAATTGGCTAAATTACGTACGAAATGTATACTCTACACCAATCTTGTTAATCTGGTTAACCGGAAAGGTAATTAATTTCACAATGTGTTTCAAATACTTTACGTAAACAAGGAAGTGTCGCAAAATTCGCGACAGTAATCTAAGCTAAAGAAAATCACATTTTCGAACAATTTTCTCTTATCATACGCGTTACTCACCGAGACAGTTAATTTCGCGAGACTAGCGAAGCGTAAGTGATAAGGTCACGAAAGTCTTTGCTATAGAAAAACGCGTTTTCATCGACGGCTTTGTATTAAAGTCGTTGATTGTGTGTCGTACGAAACTCCGTTCATTTTAAAAATTTTCATTGATTTTGAACGATTTGAACGAAACCGTTTTTCCGGGTGTGAAGTGAAACTTTTGAGTGTCCGTTTGTTTTTTTTTTTGCGGACGAAAGATTTGGTGTATGTTGCGTGCCATTTGTAAGATTTAACAGAGGAAAATGGCCGCCATAATAGTGTATGCAAGCAATGGGACTGCAACCTGTATATAATGGTACACAGTTATGAACAAAATTATTGTTATTATTGTCCCTATGCTGGAAAAATGTGTATTTTTGTTGTACATAATAACTTACTATTTTTTTCAAATTACCTTTCGTACATAACAAAGCTCATTGCTAAGCAATTTTGGCAAGGCTTTAAAAAACTTTCAGAAGATATGGTGATGATTGAGCCGCTGAATATTTTCTTGTAAACATGTTTGTATTCAACCCGGAAAACAAAAGAACAGTGAAAACGATTTCCCTGAAGTTCTTTTTTTGGCAAACCTTTTTGAAGCTTATATTTAATAACCAAATTTTTGTATACTCTGTAGTACTAGACATTGTATCGATTTTCTATTGAGACAATAAGCACTATATATCTCAGAATTGTAAGTACTGTTAAGGTTGTCTGCATAAGTCAACCTTATGTTGTGCAGGCTGGCAGATAGATAACTCTGGTTGCATTCGAACATTCAAGTAAATTTAGATGAGCTGTCTATTTTTCCAGTAGGTTTTTTGTTTCGAAAAATAGTGATAGTGCACGCGTTCGCTTGGAATAAACGTAATATAACCCCCACAGTACACTCATCACAGTACCACAGACTGCCGTTTGTATGACTACTAACATTTTGTTTTATAGAGAGTTTTCCTCTTATAAAATTATACTCGCAGACTAGATATTGATGACTACTCATATTCTTGTGCGTTTTTGTTCCTGATCTCAATTGTTCTTGAACTCGATCCAACTATGCAATATTTAACAATTTTTAAAAAGGCGGAAATCGGTGTTTTGTATAAATAAAACATTTCCATTAGTGAAATTCCAAGACGCTTATTAATATCAGCGAGTCACGTATTTGTGATATAATTATAATGTTGAAATATGGGAACTCATTCAATTATGATAACTATACATTGGTATATTATTTATTGGTATGTATGGGTCATTCGCACATAAACAGTTTAGCGTTTGCTATTCGTATCCAACCGACCGACTTCATTTATGCACACAGTGACAGTAAGCCGTGCTGTGCGGGATGTATACCGAATAGGTTTGTAGTGTGTAGCTACATTCTATCCACTTAAGCGTTTTGAAAAATAACTTATTATTCATATAATTACGTTTAGCCCACGCCTGTAAACAAAAACAAAATTAAACGCGACGGAACTACAGAACGCCCGTAATGAAAATTTTAATATTAGAATTTTGAAGCACCTATTGTTCGGAACTCCGTGTACAACAATGCCCTATTCAGCTCACCAATTACTCAAATTATGAAATTTAACAGACGAAAAACACTTGAATAAGCGAAACTGCGAGACTGCGAAACCACACTTGAATGGGCACTGTGACAATTTTGCTCCGGGAAAATGTTCGACGAAGTCCGATCAGCACATTGGCCCTCCAGCCCGTATAATTCAGGAAACTGGCCCAGTCGATTTCCGATATATGAAGACGTAATGGCTGTAGCTACTGGCGCGAAAAGTCGGATGTGTTCTTAATTATATAGGGTGTCCCTGGAAGTATGGATCAAATCGAATAGGGGCGTGGGCAAGGTCATTTTCAAACGTTTTAACCCTGAGAAAGTCGGTGCAATTGAATAAAATTTTTGCTCTAAAATTTAATAAAATATTTTGCCAGCACGTAGCCTTTGCAGAAAATGTTTTTTTTTTTTTTCTTATTGAACACGTGTTTTCTAGCTGCGTAAAAGTATTACCACAGGAAAGGTCGAAACTTTGACAAAGTCCTGAAAAAAAATTGAATTGATAGCCCTGATAGTATTTTTTTTTATGATTTTTTTTCTTTGAGCATTGTGCGAAGTGATTGAAAAAAAAAACAAAAATTGGTCATAACTTTTGAACCGTAAAAAATTGCACCGACATTCTTAGGGTTAAAAAGTTTGGAAATGACCTTGTCCACGCCCCTATTCGATTTGATCCATACTTCCAGGGACATCCTGTATAGGAGCGTATGGTATGAAGAATATATATATGTGCTATATGACTATGTATGGCGTATGTATACAGAGTGGCGATTAGGTTATCACATTAAGCAGTACAGCAGTTATTACAAGTCGTTATCAGTCTGTTAAAATAACAAAATAAACAATTTTTATAAAAATAAATAGCTCAAAAATTGGCATAAAATAAACCACGCTTGACAATAAGGCACTAGACACGTGCGGGGCGACGATATCAACAATTCAACTCAAACTTTTTGTATTGTTACCAAATAATCACAAATTAAGTTTGTTGTTGATAAAAACTCAAACGACAAAAAATTTTATATAAAAAAAAACAACCGACTTCCAAAAAAACACTAAAAATTGTGAAAAATAATTTTAATTTTGGAAGTCGGTGTCGTTGGTTCCGCATTTTGGTTTTTTGACACCGACTTCCGAAATTAAAATTATTTTTCACAATTTTTAGTGTTTTTTTGGAAGTCGGTTGTTTTTTTTTTATATAAAATTTTTTATTTTTCACTTTTTAGCTATATCTACCCCAATCAAATTCATATAAACACTACTTGCTATGTAAATATCAGTGACAGGAAGCTGCATCTGCGTTTATAGGGTACAGACGTGATGTTATGTTGTGCGATTGCGTAAAAAATGCATACATATGCGATAGCAGCAGTCGCGGTTGTTTTACTGGTATTAATTATTATTATAATAAAAAAAAATTATAACCTTTGTAGTGAGTACAGGCGTGATATTATGTTGTGTGATGGTGTAAACAATGCTTAGATATGCTATAGCAACAATCGCGGTTAATCTGCTGTTATTTATTGAAGAGTTCCCCCGATTTCTACAAGATCCCATCATCAGATATTGAAATGGTGACAATGGGACCACACGGGAAGCACCAGCTTTCAAATAAAAAAAGAATCATGAAAATCGGTTCACCCAGTCGGTTATTATGAGGTAACAAACATAAAAAAAAAAAATAAAAAAAAAAAAAAATAATAATACAGTCGAATTGATAACCTCCTCCTTTTTTTGAAGTCGGTTAAAAAAGGTCCCACTGCTAGAACACTGATTGCTATTAATTATTTTAATTATCTATGTTTCAAATAAATGGTTTCAATTTATGTGATAACCTAATCGCCACACTGTAAGTAGATATCTAATTAAATTGGATACGATTGACTTAAGTCACTCGTATCCAATTTTCGTATCAATTGTATCCGATTTTCCTTAAGGAAAATATCAAAATCTTACCTTATTACTATGTGTCTTTTTTTTAATTTAGAGACTTCGATAATTTGTGTATTTTTGTTTTTAGGATTGGGCATTAAAATAAAACAATTATATGAAACGCTCACCTTATCGAGTGCCGCTGTTGAGTTTCTTGGCAAAAAGAATAAACGAGAATTAATTGGAGTTTACTATGTGTATACTGTGACTTTCCTGTTACTGCAAAAAGCTTCTGAAAACTTGCTTTAATTCTGCTGTAAATTTTAATGATGTTGAAGTAAATTTTGCTGACACAAATATCTTTTGAAACAAGGGGACTAAAGCATAAGGCAGCTATTTTTTTACTTCATCGTCTTTACGGCGAAATAAACACAGTAATAATTTGTTTAAGATTATTATTATTATTTATTTATTAAACGTACTTACCAAGTAAAAGCTCGTTTCTTATCCAAGACTGATCTTTTAGAGATTGTATTATAATCATTATTTTCTTTTTTCATCTATAGTCGATACAGGAACGTGCACAAAAAGCTTCGTTAACCCCTTGGCTACGGATTTATCACTATCATAAAATATATTCCTTGTTATTGACATAATGGGGCAGTGTATCGCAAATAATGTTCACCGAAATACTGTAACTGGCTCTTCTATTATGACTGATACAAGCTACAACGAAATGCTTAACCTCAAATAACGTTTTAGACACGTCATCCGCTCCTAGGGAGAACAAGTGAATGAAGTCTCTCAGACGTCAAATGTACCCAAGGGGTTAACTTAGTTTAGGTTTACTGAATTGGTATGCTTATGAATTTAGTATTACTACATAAAAGAGGAAGGGCAGCAAAATACTCTACATCTGCTAATAATATCGAACTGAGATCGTAAACCGTCATTCTCCTGTCATTATCATTTTTTTGGGGTCGGCGCGACATGTCTTATTCTTCCATACTTCTCTATTAGTCGTCATCCCCGCAGTCCATCCATTGCTTTTTCGACATTTTCATTTGAAGATCTGCAGGTTATTCAACTGCAGGACATTCCTGTCGCCCGCAGTAAATATTTGCGCTCTGATAACATTATAAACATTTTGAAACATTAATTAAATTAAATTGAAAGCTTAGAAGCTTTTGCTTGCATTGAAAATGAGTAGATAATAGAAAGCGTCTATTCAAAGGAATCATTTGAGGGTAATTGAGAAGTTGAGAATGGCTAAAAGAAAGCAAAAGTGAAGTCTCCAACCAACGCTGAGGCTCTCCCGCAGCGTCTTAGCATTGTGCTGAGCGAACAGCGATTAGACTGGATGTGACGCATGTTTTCCGCCAACTTGTTTTTTGTTTTTGTTTTGTGTTTTTTGCATTATGTTTACCGCAAATAAATGTGTGACTGTCCAGGATTCGTCAAGCGCTCGGTTCAGATGAATAACTGGCGGAACAAACTGCGCTACACGAGGAGGTTTCTTCATGCATCCCAAAAATATATTATATAGTTATGATTGCTTGTGATTTATGATAAAGTGGATCAATTAAATGGAACGAAAATAACTAAATTAATTGAGGAGTGATTTTTCAAAAGGCCTTAATTCCATTAAGAACAAATTTTCATAAACTCCAATTTTCTGTGGTAGGTAGAAAAGTTGTAATATAATTTTTGAAAGAGCGGAAGCCAATGTGCAATATTCTCTCAAAACCAATGGCATTCCAGTAATTTGAATTTTAATTTTAATTAATTTTAATTAAAATCTACAGTTGGGCAAAAAATGGAAATAAGGCCTTTTGAAAAATCACTCCTCAATTATTACAAGCTGAAATCATATTGAAACCTAAAAGAGTACTTTCACGATATTTTTTTAAGTAAAATCATTAGGAAGTTATTGCAATGTACCTAACTCTTTTTTTCATTGTTATAACGTAAAGTATACATTATTAAAATGATCGTCGAGTTTTATACAACTAAAATGTCTTGCTATCGTGAATGTGCTCCTTGAGTTTGCCATTTCTCAAAGTTTCGCATTCTTACAGAAAGTAGAAATTGTAAGCCAACGATACTAAGGTACCTTCTCTTAAAGTGAAGCCGACTAACTTAAGCCGTACCGTCGGCTTATCTTACGCTTGCTTACAAACACTATTAATCTGCCATCTCACTCTTTAGCTCTCTATCTCGTTCAAACTCTGCCAACTAAGGAAAAGATAAACATTTGGTTCTCAATGTTTTTCGCTTATCCCTAGATCAGTGTAAAGGAGCAAAATTAGTTTTAAAATGTTTTACGGGCAGTGAAGGGTTAAGTTTGGTACTGACTGTAATCCCAGAGACTGTGAAGTAGTATTTTCGTAACTTGTGGTTTCTGACATAGAATGGGCTGTTCTCTTTACTTTCAAGTAGTTTAAGCACACAATAGGGACGTTCTTTCAGTTCATGAGTCGCTTTAAAGTGACTCAGAACTAGACGTTGATTCTAAACGTCCTCAAATGCGATTGACAATGTAATGTTCTCTTTTGCTATTGATATTATATGAACCCAATTTTGAACTCTAGCAGATTATTCTGGCTTGTGGTATCTTCTGATTATGTTAGTCTGCAACAGCAAACTGACACAGTATGTTAAAAATGCTTTTCCTTAGCTAAAGTGACAAAATAAAAGCTCTGAAGGAAAATACAATTATAAAATCGAAATAAAAAAATTTTATTTTACATAAACCTACATGGGCACTTATGAAAAGTTAGAAGCTAGGTGCACGATTCCATTTGGTCGTTTCTTACGGAGAGCCAGACAGAAACTCCAGGGTGACTTTTTGGTATGAGAGGACAGTGTAGGCCTGTTAATAATTACGTTCTTCAAATGTACAGTCTAAAAGGCCTATAACGTTATCCCATTCAAAAAATATTGCACTTTAACATACTTAATTAATTGGCAAAATTCAGGTGTATTGTATGTATAACCGTGTCTACCCACTCCGGAAACACTACATTTTCTAAAATAAGCCAACATTGCCGTGCCAAAATAAGTTTTCTCAAACCGTGGTGTGGCAAGTTGTCGCCCCTTTACATCTTTTAGATTGTGGGCGGTATTAAAGGTGTCTGTAGTCCTGCCTTAGGCATGTAATTGCTACCGCGGACAAAGTGTGTCACGGGCTTTAGAGGATCCAGTGGCGAGTGACAGCCTAATGACGGCTGTCAGATGTCAAATTGCACCCGCGCCGAACGGACGCGTTTTGCATCTCACCGCGAAAACCACGTTTTCTAATCTAAATTCATCGCATCCGCAATAGCCAAAATATTAGTTTTCAAGTGATCAGTGCACGGACGAGCAAGGTGGCCACCAGCTCCAGGAGGACCAGAAGACCACAGGTACCGCTTTGCATTATTTGCTTAGGTTAGCTACAGATGCCATCTGACCGTCACCAATTTACTTGAAACGGGCAATTATAGGCAATTTGAATTGACGTGCAATCCAGACGTCAATTGTATTCCAGTCCTCATCCCGCATAGGATACAGGCTATTTACACGCCCGTCCCTCCATATATTTTGGTCCATTCGAGCCTAGGATAGGTATCACTTAAATAAGTATTGTACAAATTATTGTATTAAGTACAAGTCATTGTGGGTACTTACGATAACTTGCTACATTTAATATTAGATAGTGCCATATAATGACTACTAAGCAAGAAAACTAATATTTTGGCTATTGCGGATGCGATGAATCTAGATTAGAAAACGTGGTTTTCGCGGTGAGATGCAAAACGCGTCCGTTCGGCGCGGGTGCAATTTGACATCTGACAGCCGTCATTAGGCTGTCACTCGCCACTGGATCCTCTAAAGCCCGTGACACACTTTGTCCGCGGTAGCAATTACATGCCTAAGGCAGGACTACAGACACCTTTAATACCGCCCACAATCTAAAAGATGTAAAGGGGCGACAACTTGCCACACCAAACCGCAAAAAGTCTTATAAATTAAAACAAAATACATATACTCGTAAAGCGATCCTAACTAATTGAACTCATGAAAACTTATTAAATTAATGTTAATGTTTTCTGTAACAGCGCCGTTATTCAAGTTTATAATTTGCTACAAGATTTTAACATCAGCCGGTCGATTCTGTAAAAATCTCACCGTGAAATCATAGTCAAGTGAGCATTTAATAGTGTTAAACCCTAGCGAATGACAGCTCACTCCACGCTCACTTCACCCCAGCTTTCACGGTGAGATGGTTAAAGAATCGCACGGCTGCACTTAACTACTGTACACTGAAGACGCATGCCCTTGATAGATACACGTATTTACGTATATTTATTTGTGCTTATTTATTTACATGTAATTAGGTGTAAATTATGTGTATAGTTTTAATACGAGTAGGTTTATGCGTATCTTTATATTTAAAGTATTTACTCCTCAATTTTCATGATTGCACCTACTACTGTTTGTCTGGTAGAAAATGCCTATGGCATTAAGTCCGCCTCTGTACACGTTACGTGCTTGAAGTATGAAATAAATAAATAGAAGGGGCAAAGAATCAAAAATTACCTTTGTACAGACGCCAGCAGATCGAGCTACCCGAAACTGTCAAATTTTCCCAATCTACTTTAAGGGGTATCGTATTACCCAGTCACTGGGTTATGGAGGTCAGATAGGCAGTCGCTCCATATAAAATACTGGTACTCAGATGCATCCGGTTAGACTGGAAGTCGACCCCAACATAGTTAGGAAAAGGCCAGACAGAATATGATGATGTGTCATCCACCAAGCCGCACAATGCCCGCGTGATAGATTACAGCCCGCTCTCTCTTCAGAGAAAAGCCCAGTGTCCCAGCAGTAGAAACTTTCTAGGCTGATTTTGTATGTCATACTACCAAAAGTAGAACTACGAAGTTTTCAATTTACCAAAAAGTAATATGACGCAGCTCGCCCTTCTCAGGTCCTTCTGCAAGTGCGACAAAATATTAATCACAATTCTTTGTCAGCTTTCCAACTCCGAAGGAAAACGTGTAGGTAGGAAATTACTTATTGCCCACTAACGCAACCCCTTTCATACGCGACCTCGTCCCGCAACCCGCACCCCGCCCCACTTGACCCTCTGCACAAAATAAAATCGCTTTAGGTCGAGCCAACGAGCAACTAACTTACCTACTTGTTTACGTACTAGTTGTGAAAATTGGGGACCCGCAATCACCTGCGCTTGGGTTAGGCTGTAGGGGTACTTTTTTGATCTTGTTTTTATACGTATGATAATAATAACAGCTTAAATGGTATTATAAATAAATTAACGGTTTATTTATAATACCATTTAAGTTAACAATGTAAATTAATAAATTAACGGTTGAGGGGCCCGTGGATAAATAATAACAGCCACACAGGTCGATCGATCAGGTTAAGCTACGCTTGCCGCTGTTGGTCTGTGGATGGGTGACCATCTTTACATACCGAGACCCCACCGTGCCTCGGAAAGCACGTTAAGCCGTTGGTCCCGGCTGTCATTCGTAGATCTTTGACAGTCGTTACGGGTAGTCATAAGTCTGAAAGTCTGACAACCAGTCTTACCTAGGGGTATCGTATTACCCAGTAACTGGGTTGTGGAGGTCAGATAGGCAGTCGCTCCATGTAAAATGCATCCGGTTAGACTGGAAGCCGACCCCAACATAGTTGGGAAAAGGCTAGGCAGATGATGATGATAAATTATGATAAATTAACGGTTATAATGGCAATCATGTCATTTGTTTTAAATAGGTTTTTATTTTGTTATTTATCTTTTATAAAAAATCATGTAATATGCTTTGTGCCTGTTGCCGGACACCAATTCAGACTGTGAAGATGTCGCAGATAGATTGTCGGATCCGTACATAACCACTAGCCGTTTTTCAAAACAGCTTCTTTATATCAAACAGCTGAATTACGTTTAGCGATTTTAAATAATTACTGAACTTAAACACGCAGAATTGTATAAACATTTTGCAAAAAAAAAAACAGTGTTTGTGGCTCTATGTATCATAACAACAATAATGGCGTCCGAAACAGAAATAAATAAAACGTGTAATATGAGTGAAACCCTGTGACCCTAACTCAAGTGAAGACAGTGATTATGAAAGTCACTTTCATATGAGGATAATTTGAATATAAAGTTATTAGAGTTTAATGAAAGTAAATTCTAAAAATATTAAACAGCCAAGTAACTGTGACCAAGTTGGAAGTACAAACGCCAGCACATCAAGCTACCCGAAACTGTCAAATTATCCCAATCAACTTTGAACCTTATGTTTTAGTAATACAGTTGAAAACCTATTCAAAAAATTTGACACATTGTAGTAGCTTGATGTGCTGGCGTCTGTACATCACGGCACCGCTCGCTTCGGTCGCTCGGCTCGCGCGCGTTTGCTTACAGTTCTAACTTTATCTAAAACAATTGTTCAGGGTGCCCCAGCTTAATTACTGCTACTGATTCGGCATAAGAAGCTACACCAAACGCATATCGTGACTGCAGATAAGCCATACGTCTAAACGTGGGTAGCAGTTTTGCTAAACGTAACGCAATGACAATCCAGCTGAATAGAATAGAATTATCTTTATTATGTTCTGTTTTACATAACGGAGCTGTTTTGTAAAGGTGCTCCCTCACGAGGAGCATTCGCCTGTAATGTAATATTTCAAAATTGATTTTGAGCATTACATTACAATACTACCTCCCTGACTGATGAGCATTCGCGTGTAATGTAACATTATAGATTCGACTTTGAGCATTACATTACAATACTACCTCCCTGACTGACGAGCATTCGCGTGTAATGTAACATTACAGATTGCGGGGCGGGGAGCGCTCCGCGTCCCGCCGGACACATTTTAATTACAAGTGGAGCGCACTGTAATGCTCGGTTCTCCTCCTTCACTGATGTAATATTTGTTTTGTATCATTACAAGGTGCGCGCCGTAATGCTCGATTTTCCTCCGTCACTGATGTAATGCTCGAATCTGTAACGTTACATTACAGGCGAATGCTCCTGGTGAGGGAGCGCCTTAAAACAAGTAGCGGTTATGTGATACAACGGATTCAACAATCCATCTGCGACAAAGATAACTGGGTACATCATGCTTAAAATACAGGACGTGAACAGAAAAAAGGTAAGAAAAGAATTCAGTTGAACTGAAATAAAACTTTCGACAATAATATCGGAGATTTGAAGCGAGTTCTGAAGTCCCCTTTCAATAATCTTTTCGACCAACTTTTATCGCGGCGTTAGGGTTAACAAAGTAATAAGGAAAGGGTTTAAAATGACGCCGAGGCTTTCAAACGCTTTCTAATAAAATATTATTTACTGAGGACCTGTCCTCCGATATTTTAGCGACCACAATGAAGTATGAATACAACTCATAATGTAGGTAAGTAAATAACCCTTTTTGATTAATAGGTACCTATGTCCAAACGTAGGTACTTCAAGACATATACATTAAATTATGCAAATATTGCGACAAACGCCGTGACAGACCCCTAACCTATGGACATAGATAACCCGGATAAACCCCAGTAAGCACATGTGCGCCGCCTCAATAAAGCGACGCAATGTGGAGACAAAAATACGACGATAAACGAAAACACTGGCAATACAAATAGATAAGAGTGTTTTGGAATTATCACAGAAATACTTGCATCGAAATTAAAAAAGTGACTTTGTCTAACAAACTAAATGTCTAGTAGTCTAGAATATCGGGATAAAAATAGCCTAAGTATTATTCCAGGGTGTACTTGTACTCGTAAGCTACCTCCATGCCAAATGTTATCAAAATTGGTTCAGCCGTTTATGCGAGAAGAAGTAACAAACACACACACAAACTTTCGCCTTTGTAATATTAGTGTGATTAAGACTGCTAGCTTTTAAATTATATAAATAAAAAGCATTAAGTTTAAAACTTGTCTTTTTTGTCGGAATGTCCAAAATCCGTTTTCGATACAAGAAACTTCACAAAAAATATTTTTCAACTTTTCATCTCTTTGCCATTAAAATTTTGCAAGGACGAAGGGCCCTTTGATCGTATTGTATTTCCATATTTTTATTAGATTGTAACATCGACACGTGTGTAGCGATTACACAGGAAATCTGAAGAGGCACTCGTCGGCAAATCTCTGAGGGATCTTAATAGGATACGGTGACGGTAATAGTCATAAGCGCAAATGGATGAGGGGATGGTATAGTACAGTTAAGTCTGTTATATCTACGTCAGTTTTCACATTCATTCCAATTCCTACATTTTTCACTAATGTTTTTCTATGGCTTGCTAAGTACAATAAAAGCTGCTTAACTATGTGTGTACGAATTTATAACAAATTACCTAGTAATCTAAAAATGTTAAGCTCGAGATATGCTTTTAAGAATAAATTATATGAATTGTTAATTGATAACAACTTCTACAGTATAAAACAATTCCTAGAACGAAAATAGTGTTGTTGTAATATAATTATAATTTTGTTAAGGAAATTGTCATTACAAATATTTGCATGCTATGTTTAATCTTGACAAAACATGTCTGCTCTATCTTTGTACTGTAAACCTTTTAATACCATGTTTTACGCAAATAAATATATTATTATTATAAAAAAAAAAAAACTTAATACTATTGGGCCGACTATGAATTATACCTATCAACCGACTAGCTATTGTAACTAAACTATTGGACATATATTTGACTGAAATTTTTCTTGCAGGCTGGGAACGTCATTTAATTCGATACACGAAGTTTAATTTACTGTCGTCTCTAACTTATAATACTGAGTCGGTTAAGCAGATTCTATCGTGGAATCAGCAGAAGAAAATAGCCCTTAAGGGGGCGAACATAGTTTTGGATGTGACAATACAAGGACGAAGAGCGAGAGGTCGTCATCCCCATCGTCGGCTGGGTTTGATGTATCCTCCCTCAGTGCCGCAGTGATTTGTTTTGGATGATGCCCCCATTATATCCGAGTGGTTTAACGTGATAAAGCCGTTAGGTGCAGCCACGTAGGGGTTCTGGGGATGTCTAGGAATTTAAATTTGTAAATTGGGGAGGTATCTTAGAATTTGTTGTGTTGGCGTTTTAAATTTTGTTTGTTTGCAAGTATTTCTTCATTTTAAGACAATAATTTTATAAGTAGTTGTTCTTGAAAAATATCCAGAACAGCATGGATATTTTGTCATAGATTCTTAAATAAATAAATGTCCAAGATATTTGCGTTTTTGTCTAAGCTGCTTAGTATTCATTGTGGGGTTCATTGTGGTCATTGTGCAACCAATGTGCTCCTTGATAAGTACCAACACTCTCCGAGAAAGGTCTACCCTAATGCTATGGGATGGATCGTGTCCTTAATGTGTAAATGTATGTGAATCCTGTTAACTGCCACCTCATCAATTATGGTTCGTTATGTCGGCACCCCAACGAACCAAATGTATTTATTATTCTTAGTGAAGACATAAAAGACATATATGAAAATATTATGTTATGATGTACCTACGTATTACTAATGAAAGTAGAAATAAATAGAATTATAATAATATTACTTTTTAATATTTCATTCAGTGCCTAAACTTTCTAAATGAGGGGCCCGTGGCTAAATAATAACAGACTCACAGGACGATCGATCTGGTTAAGCTACGCTTGCCGCAGTTGACCTGTGGATTGGTGACCATCTTTGACCCCACCTTGCCTCGGAAAGCACGTTAAGTCGTTGGTCCTGGCTGTCATTCGTGGATATTTTACGGTTGTTACGGGTCGTCAGAAGCCCGAAAGTCTGACAAACAGTCTTACCAAGGGGTATCGTATTACCCCGTAACTGGGTTGAGGTCAGATAGGCAGTCGCTCCATGTAAAATACTGGTATTCAGCTGCATGCGGTTAGACTGAAAGCCGACCCCAACATAATTTGGAAAAGGCTAGGCAGATGATGACCTAAACTTTCTAAATATCTTATTTTAATAAAAACGTGTATCACTTAAGAAACACGAAAAGACTAAAGTTAGGAATGGAATTTATCATTCAAAAACTTTCGCCAAAACCAGAGAGAGCGCGAGTTAACTGGTGCAGACAAGTTAGTACTAAGGAAAACAAAAGCACATTATTGCTTTTGACAAATTGTAGGTTATCTACACAATACTTATTTTTATGCATAAAACATTAACCAAAATCAAAAGTCATTTATTCAAACTAGGCTGAGAATCGGCACTTTTGAACGTCAAAATTACTTATCCCCCCAAAAACATCGCTCTTCACCACTTAGCTAGAGTTTTAGCTAGGAAGAAGTAGTGGTGCAACAAATACCTCATCAGCACAGCTGTCTTAACAATAACGAAATCATCATCTGCCTAGCTTTTTTCCCAACTATGTCCGGGTCGGCTTACAGTCTAACCGGATGCAGCTGAATACCAGTATTTTACATGGAGCGACTGCCTATCTGACTACCCGTAACGACTGTCAAAGATCTACGAAAGACAGCCGGGACCAACGGCTTAACGTGCTTTACGAGGCACGGAGGGGTCTCGGTATGAAAAGATGGTCACCCATCCACAGACCAACCACGGCAAGCGTAGCTTAACCTGACCGATCGACCCGTGCGGCTGTTATTACTTAGCCACAAGCCAAAATATCCTGAAAAATGTTCAATCCATAAAAAACGGAATGTCCTTTTTTTCTATGTGATTTATATATTGGACAGGACGTCTGACGAGTCAGTTAGTAGTAATAATAATAATGTTTATTTTTCTTCCACAAATAACACATTAACTAAAACTTAAAAAATGAGAAAAAAAATTTAATAATAATTATGATTTAGGACAATGTTCATTTGTAGGAGACTGGTGCCTAAACTAATCGGTGACTTGTAATCTATTTCAGATCCCAGGGATTCCCCCCTACAGGCATAAAATCATCAAAAACATTATTAAAGTTACATTTTTATGTTATCCCTTGCAATGTGGCTGACATATTGCGCGCTATAAGGGCAAACTATTTGTTGGAAGAGAAGAAAAAAAAAAAAAAAAAAATAAAACTTTAAAGTATTTAAATAAAAGAAAGGAAATGACTTTCGAGATAAATGTACGATACCTTTGTCGCAAAAAATTCTTTTCTGAATATATTTTTTCACGTGTTTTCTTTGAATAAGCTCTCGAATTCTCGATAACACAAGGTGAGTAGCGGACTCAATTTCCGACTAGAGATGTGATCCATCACCGACACGGTAATCGAGAATCGTTTGGTATATACGTAAGTATACATACATAGTGTTGCTGATTTGTATGGAACTAGTGGTGTGGAACAAACACATGGTGCTATCTTATAATAATATGGTTATGTTTGTACTTGTGTCTGTAAGCGTATTGGTAAGGCCTTTGTGAATATCTGCTATGTATACTCCCTGACATATAGATTATTGGTGTTGTTTTGCTGTATAGCCAAATTGCCACTAATAATCACAACATTTCTGTAAGTTATTTGTATGTGCAAGTTTCAAAACAGATATGCAAGGTGTAACTTAAATAACGCACAACCTCTTAAAGGGTCATTGTACTCATCATTATGAACAACTTTTACTATGAGACCAAACCGGAAATCGCGAAAAAAAATCAGCTGTTCCCTATATTTTGACGAGTTATGCGAACATAAATGTAGGGAACAGCTGATTTTTTTTTCGCGATTTCAGGTTTGGTCCCATAGTAAAAGTTATTCATAATGATGAGTACAATGACCCTTTAAGAGGTTGTGCGTTATTTAAGTTACACCTTGTATATCTTCAGAATTTCGTTATCATTATTTCAGCATGGAATCACCCACTGCTGGGTATACCCAGCAAGTAAATATGTCAGAAAAAAGGGGAGCTAGGTATAACTAGCTCCCCTTTTTTCTGACATATTTACTTCGCGGTTCCGTGCGTCCCTCATCTAGGTTCTCTTGGTTTTGACATTATCATCAACCCAATGCGCTTTTGGGCGGCTCTCGTTTCTTTGGTCCAACCTTGTGCAGCATTCGGTTACAGCCTTTTCGTTATTTAAAAAAACTAGCGGCCCACTCTGGCTTCGCACGGGTGTAATATATTTTTTTAATCGAATTTTCGAAATTTTCATTCATACTAACCTTGTCATTTCAGCGACTTTATTTTATAGTATGTCAGGATAATCATCTAAACCATTTCTATGCGTCTTGCGATTTTTCCGGAGCACATAAATATTTGATAAATTTCCGCTGGGAGGCACCTACTTGTAGGCATTCGATTCCGTATTACCCGTATTCCGTAGTCCGTATTACTGGTTATGTGCTGTAACCATGTAGGTACCGACAAACAAGAATATTTTTTGCATGCCACATGGCCATGTGTCAATTTCTGCTAATTTACTAAGGCGCATTACACTTTTGTCTGCTGGTTGCTAAATGAAAGTAAGAAAGAAAATATATTTTCTTTCCCCCCTTATTTTTATATATTTTCCTTCTCCCTTGTGCCCCTTGTCCCCTATATTTTCTTTCCCCCTTGTATTCGTGGGTTAAAGAAAATGTATTTTCCTTAACCCCCGAACACAATTGTCAAGGACTTTACACAATTTGTAGCCACTTTCTTATAAAATAAAGATTAACTATTATTATTAACATTAATAACAACTCAGCGCACTAGTTGAAAGTATTCATAGTCCTTAATTTAATCGTTGGTAGACTATGACCAGGACTACGACTATTACTATTACTATGTCCAGCAGGCGTCTTTACTAAATGTACAGACGCCAGCACACCAAGGTACCCGAAACTGTCAAATTTTCCCAATCGACTTTGAACCTTATGCTTTGGTGCAGTAATATTAGTGCTACTAAATGTACTCGAGCAGCGGTGTCTTGGTAAGCTACATGTAGCGATAGTCACTCAAAAATGTGATCTCCTAATTATACCCGAAGTCGGCCAGGTCCGTGATGTCACTGGCGTCCCAACAAAGTACATTTAGTAAAGACGCGTCCACCAGTGGACTGCGATAGACTGAGTTGAGACTATCACAAAACTAATACTAATTTCTTGTTTGGCGTGGCCCACGTAACCCACATGTGAGTCGAGTGTAGTATACAGTTGCTGAAACAAACATATATCAGCAAATGTCGGATATTAATTTCAACTAGGAAGTCATACTCACTACGGCATAAGGGCCTTAGCACACCACCGCTACGAAAACAATGATGGGAAACCACTTAACGAATTCCGCTAAGAAACCTTACTACATTATGTCGCGGTCCGAGTAGCCGAACATCATGCGAGTCTGTTGAATTGTAGCAATCGGAGCAAAATGCCATCGCTTTCAACTTAGTAAATATAGTACGGGTCTACTGTTGACCTCTCAGATTTGTTTTTCCGTACAATCGACATTTATTTAACAAAAAATAAAAATAAGTTTCGCTTTATGAATTGGTCAACTGACGCAGATACCTACGTACAAACGTGGCAACGCAACAAAATCTATTTATCAGGTTGAGAGCGGAGGTGTAACTGGCATCTGTGCAAATCGGTAAAGTCACGGTCGGTTGAGATAGAATCATAATCAAATCCGTTCGTTGAACAGGCAGTTTCGCTTGTTGTACAGACTCCAGCACATCAAGCTACTACAATCTGTCAGATTTCTTTAATAGATTTTCAACTTTAGCGCTTAAGCATAAGGTTCAAAGTTGATTGGGAAAATCTGACAGTTTTGGGTAGCTTGATGTGCTGGCGTCTGTACAATGAACAAGTCTTGGCTACTGCGGTTTCGCTGCTATGAGGCGGTCGCTATATCGGAGTCGGAGATGTGATACCTGCCTAATGGGTTTGAATATTATTTGACAGACATGTTTAATCATATTCATCTTCGACCCCTGTCATACAGGATGTCCTAATTCGGGGGTCGAGACCTCATTGGTGTAATGTTTACGGAAGTTTCGGAAATCAATTATTATTACTATAGCATACGACACTACATGTAAGCAACATTATGTAGTTACGTAATAAGTTACGCAAAAATAAATTATATGTCGGAAATACGTCATTCGTTTGACAGATCGGAACGTTGGCGCCATCTGGTAGCGCTGGACAGAGTCTAGCCTGAGTTCAGGGGGGGGAGGGTCAAATAGAGCGAGCAGCGAGGTGGAGCGGCTCACTTAAAACTTGACCATTGACCATAGTACGGGAAACGTGCTCAGAAACTGTCTCGAGTTCCGTATCGTTGAGTTGTGTACCTAAAGTGTGTGATTCTCTAGTGTGATTAGACTGTTCGTAAAATTATAATCTGATTTGAAACCGTTATTCTATTGCGCAATTACCAACACTCCCCATAGTACGCCCACATTAATTAAAATATGGCTGAAATAACGAGTCACATACCTTCTCCGTTATATACAACGTGTAACGTTAAATGCGCAAAACCTGAAAATAGTTTGATCAGAATAACGAGCAGAATTAATTAAACCACTTTTTTTTAATATAGGTCACATTTTTCAAAAAATCTTCAATAAAAACATTGGCGTGTCTATTTATTAATAGGTCAAGCCAGCCAATGTCAGCGCGGCGCAGCGGCCCGGTGACGACTCCTCCCTCGATAAAGCGTCGTCGCAGACGCATGAAACGATCAGAACGGCCAGTAAAACTAAAACAGCACATAAAACCTTTACAATTTTTTTATGCCTTATTTTCTCTCTGAAATAGGTCAATTGAATTAAAAATCAGTTGGGGAGTCTGAGGTTTTGCGCAATTAACGTTACACGTTGTATAATTAATTAACATTATTAATAGATAAGTCCAACAATGTTAAATATTTCTAGTCGATACTTTCGTTAGGGTACAGTTTTGATTTCTTCGTTTGAAGTCGTATTCTTGTTTGAGATGGGTGACTTAGGTAAGGAAAAACTTATGATTTTCTTCTTTATTTTTCTGTAGGGAAAAGATAAGGGGTCAGATAAACAGTTTCTATTGCATAACTAAACGGACAACTTTGCGCAAATAGCGGCTAAAGGATTTGCTACGCAGAAACTCCTTATAATGGGAAAACAAACTATGTATTCTAGAATGTTTTTTTTTCTTTTTCTGTAAAATTCTTGCTTTTGAATAAAATCCATCGTGTTGGAAAAGTTAAAAATGTTCAGTTTTGGAAGAAAAATAGTTTCATGTTGTTTTATCAGTGAACTAGCGACCCATTCCTACTTCGCACGTTTTTAGGATTCCGTACCTCGAAAGGAAAAAACGTAACCCTTATAGGATCACTTTGTTGTCCGTCCGTCCATCTGTCTGTCTGTCAAGACCCTTTTTCTCAGGAACGCGTGGAGGTATCAAGCTGGAATTTATATCAAATACTTGGGTCTACTGTCCCTTGGAACTGTGAAAAAATCAGACTTCTAAGCAACGCAACCAAAAGATACAGCCGTTTATGCCGCAAAGTTCCGCAAATTTTCGACATTCGCAAGGGAATCAAAACCTACAGGGTTACTTCCCGTGAACTCAGAATCTTGAAATTCGGTACGAAGCAACGTCTTATAGCACAGATAAAGTATTAATCTGTGCTATAAGTAAGTAAGTGAAATTGCGGAAACCGTAAATTTGTATTTACGCACCTACAAATTTGTACGGAACCCTCGGTGCGCGAGTCCGACTCGCACTTGACCGGTTTTTTTTCTTTATTATATGTAAATCATAAATTATTTTATTTTAGTTATTAGGTTTTTACAAACACGTCAATCTAATTTTAATTACTAGATGAAGTCAGCGTTTCCTATCTGACTACTCTGAGAAGAAAGGCCGAAACAATCTCAGGGGTCACAGTCTCTTTTAAAGTCCAGACATAATCTTGGTCAGATCATAAGAGGAGGAAACATGCAAACAGGCTTAAGTCACAATAATGTAAATTTTCAGAATACTGAAAAAATCTGTAGAGAAACAGAATCTCTACAGATTTTTTTCAGTATTCTGAAAATTTACATTATTGTGACTTAAGGCTGTTTGCCTGTTACCTCCTCACATAGTACTTAGATTGTTGTTAATGGTCTTTTGAGAAAAGAACCACACAGATTTAGTGGACCTGTAGATTATCGGTACACCAAAATACTCCGAAATATTTTATTTCGAATATCGATGTTCCGATTTTCAAAAGTCCGAATTTCATAATACATAAGAAACATAATGTCTTTTATTTAAAATCACGAAATTTACTTTACCGAAAGTCGCAAATGCGATTAGTTTGTTTTCTGATTTTGATACGTTAGAAGAATCAAATACTCAATGGGTTCTCGGTCCGAAAACGACATTCCGATGTTCAATACTTCGAATAAACTGCTAAAATTAGGATTCTGATTCTGAATCAATTAGTTTATATTTATATGATTAATTAGATTAATATTCAGTTACAAAATCTATAAGTATCGTTTTATGTAGTTTAAAAACGTCTACTTAGTTATTAATATTTTTGTAGTAATATTATTTGTTTTTGTGTGTAGTAATATCCCCTGTATTGTTGGTGAATCATTTGGGTTGGGTTAGGTTAGAGCTGTGACCAGCGATTGAGTGTTTTTATGTCGGGATTCTAATTAATCGGTACTTTAATAATCGGAATTCGTATTTTTGATGTTTCGAATTATCATTAAGTCGGACTTTTTGATAACAAAATCTAATCTAATCTAATCCATTGAAACTCGGTATTTTGAGAATAGTAATTATAAACGTTAAGAATATTGAAATTTTAGAATTAACTATAAAAATAGGATGAATGATAAATCGGAGTTGTTATAAATTTATAAATTAGAATTGTGAACTAATCGGAAAAACGGTATGTGACTGACGGAATAAAGTTTTTGTATTTATGTAGCGTACCCATATACCTCGTTCAATTTGGAAAAGCATCGTTTCACTGTAGTATTTGGTAATTTCGAATTGAATAATTTGGTTTTGATATTATTAAAAGTAGATAGTGCGTGGTTGGGTAACTCCTGTTTATTGTGTTATTCCCAATTGTGTTTTAGATTCAATCAGCCACAATAAACTAAAATAGAATGGGTACGTAAATAAAGGAAAGGGATATTGTATGTTCATGATATTACGTTTCAGATATAGATAGCGATGAAATACAGTTATGAAATGCAATAGTGCTGCTGTGTTAATTTGCAGTCGAGATTATTCAGGTTTCGGATGTCTGATTTTCGGTAGGTATTCAGCCAGTTACCTTGTGATACGGGGGGATGATGAAAATGTCGTGAAAAAGGTTTGGAGTATGAATTTCGATGGTTATCCTATAGCCATTCTTTGGTCTTACCCTTAAGACCAAAGAAATGATGGATGGACTGTTGAATTATATGGTTAGAAAGGGAGTGACTACCGAGATGACGACTAATCGAGAACTATGTAACGTAAGTACTAACTATTGAACGTGTAACGTTAAATGCGCAAAACCTCAGACACCCCAACTGATTTTTAATTCAATTGACCTATTTCAGAAAATAAGTCATAAAAAAATTGTAAAGGTTTTATGTGCTGTTTTAGACTTACTGGCCATTCTGATCGTTTCTTGCGTCTGCGACGGCGCTTTATCGAGGGGAGAGTCGTCACCGGGCCGCTGCGCCGCGCTGACATTGGCTTGCTTGACCTATTAATAAATAGACACGGCAACGTTTTTAATGAATTTTTTTTGAAAAATGTGACCTAGATATATTAAAAATTGGTTCAATTAATTCTGCTCGTTATTCTGATCAATCTATTTTCAGGTTTTGCGCATTTAACGTTATACGTTGTATAACGTATAGTTTTTCTTGTATTTGTTGGTATATTGGTGTGGCTAGCTGACATATAGAAAATAATTTAATTTGGTGGTCTGTGTCTTGTGATGTTAAGCACTAGGAAGTGGTGAAGGGCGGGCGTTTTGGGGGACCGTCTTTTGTAATTTTGACGTTCGAAAAGTGTTGATTCTCAGCCTAGTTTTAATAAACGGATATTGAAAAAAAAAAAAAATATATATATATAAGTATGTTTCTCTCATTGTAAAGCAAAACAATTAAAATATTTACCCAAAGGGTTTTCCATAAAGGACGCTCGAAGTTCAAATTTAAATAAAGCAAGTTGTGTATCAAATATCATAAAATAGATTTTTTTATTTAATAGTGTAGGTACTTAATTATATGAACTATGGAAACTGCCGCCAGCAAGAGGTACAGGTTATTGATAGTCATTTTTTTTATGGCCTGAATTGGAAGCTATAAGAGCTATACTACTCTTATAGCCATCGACATTCGTACTCAAAACTTTGTTAACGACATTTTCCTTATTCCTCCGTATCACAATTAATATCCTATGACAACCGATGATGTTGATGGTTTTATTACTTCATCTAAACAATAATGACAAATACATGAGTTTCGTATTTGAAATAGCAGTCAAACCTCCGCTTATTTCAAAGTTAAATATTATTTAAAAAAAGATTGTGAATACTTCACGTTAAATCAAGTACCAACATTTTGGAAGACAAATAAAGACGCCGCCGACGCAAAGACAGCGTCGAAACCATCTTCTCAACCACAAGATCGTGTTACGAACATAAGTGTACACCTACCCTAACAAGGACAAATGAGGTTTGCTTCCTATATTAATGACTACGTTAGCAGTATCTAATTTATTTACTCTGTAAAATTTCGCTAACGTTAATTACTCGCACACGATTCGTGAATCTCTGGCACGCATTACTCTTGCCAATTGAAGGCATTTGTATCGACGAACCCTATTTGATATGTAATGAATTATGTATGTGTGTTAGTCGTAAGGTTTTGGTACACTGAATGGCAGCTTTATGCGATATGTGGCGATATTTAGAAGACGGACTGTACTCCGAAAGTGTGTGACTGGACTTTAAAAGGGACTGTGACCCCTGAGTTTTTTCGCCGTTTCATATCAGGGGTTGTCAGATAGGAAATGCTGACTCTATCTAGATTATTTGTTTTTTTTTAAGTATGACGTTTAGAAGTGATTTCAATATCCTATTTATGGAATAAACAATTTCATTTGTGACCGTGAAGTGTGTTGATCTTTGATCTTTGAATCTTTGATAACTGGTCGGAATTACAATTTTGATTTTCTTTGAAAAGGTGAATGCGAAGCTCGTCGGTCGGTGTACACACCACAATAAATAATTGAACTCTGATTTTGCATCACGAATGAAATCAAAGTGATCTTTATTATCGTTGCAACACCAACCTTTGGTGTTGGGTCACTTGAATCCCATTGATCTTTATACTCGTCACGATAAAAATGGTATTAGGTTGCAGCCGGTCGATTCTGGAAAAATCTCACCGTAATAACTAAGAAGAAGTGAGCTTAGAGTGAGCTGTGAGTCATGCTGATGCTAGGGATTGACACTATTGACGACTCACTCCACGCTCACTTCACTCAAGTTTTCACGGTGAGGTGGTTACAGAATCGCACGGCTGGTGTCAGAGTTACTAACTAAATAACAGTGAAAGGACTGTAGCTCGTCGCCATAGCTCATAGGAGTAGCTCATCGGCGTACTTGCTTCCTATGTGTCGTATTCCTTATTTCTTTGTACGCACTTTGCACGCCACGCACTGCTTACGTCTCGCGTTTAGTGTGTCGGAGGTTTTATTGCTCGCAACCCGGCCTGTAAAATGTATGATAACAAATTCCTATTTGCTTTCGTATATTTTAATAACGTTTGGATCGTGTGGTGATTGGGTGGATTGGGGAAAACAGGAACATTTTTTTTAAGAGTATACTTTCATATTCCCCGTCTAAGTGTACCTACCTTGTACAAAGGGATATATGTATCATATTTTTAACTGTGAAAATGAAATACAGATGATCCATTTCCCCTTCAGGCATGTGAGTTGTAACCTAAAAAAAAATATTCTTTGATTAAAATCTACTGTGAGATCATTTTTTTGTCATATTTACTTTAACAAAAAGGTCCAAGGAACAAGGCCAAAAGATGTCGTGGCCCTTTCTAATAAGTTTTGCATGTAATGAAGGTACATAATACATACATAAACAGCCTATAACTTTTTCACTGCTAGGACACAGGCCTCCTCTCGGTGAGAGGGAGTAGGCTACGGCCCACTCCCTCTAACCGAGAGGAGGCCAGTGTATGTGCGAGAGGACGATCCACCACGCGGTCCCAGTGCGGGTTAGTACACGTCACATGCCTTCGAATTTTTGGTCCTAGGATATGCCGGTTTCGTCATAATGTTTTCCATGACCGTTTTAAGAGCAGTGGTGATGATTTACATAAAGTAAAAAGGTAGGTATTACAGTATATTTCCAAAAAAAAATAAACTATCCAAAAAATAAAACCTATTTTCATAAGACTTTTGAGTTGAAGTTTCAAAAGCATGAATATAAAATGAAATGAGATCCATTCGTATGTATATTTCTGTTCATAAAACATTCGAGGACAATACGACGTCATATTATTTTATTCCGTCCCTCCCCATGCTACGCGCCGATCCATTTGTGCGAGAAAAAACACGATCGTACCATTTCTCCCTTGGTATTTATTCGCAGTTACCGATATTTACAATGCAATAAAGCTAACCACAATAAAAATATGGTTGCCGGGTAATAATGGGCGCTATAAAAACATTTTATCGTGCCTGATCAACGTACGTAGTGGCTAATTTGGTCCCTGATAATTTTGATTTATTTGTCGTGTAAATAACAATTAGATTCTCGTTTCTAATGGAAGGAGCGGCTGCCATAAAGAGCGAGTTATTATCGTCTGTTTGTTATGGGCTAGTGTTAATGCAATATTGGAACGTATTACGCTGGCTGTCCGTTGTAACATGCTGGCCCGTAGGTTTGCACGTTGTACGAGGCTGGTTAAAGTATCGCCTTTCAAAGCTTACTGTTCGTTCTTCTACACGTGCAGCCTGTGGGTCAATTTCACTCAGCGGACATACAGGGACTTACGCGTTCAATATAATAATGCAATGAGAGTGCTGTTGCGGCTGCCGTGGCGTGGTAGTACGTCAGGGATGTTTGGAGATGATGGTTTTGCCGCCATTATTAGAAATAGATGTGCATCCCTGATGACTCGTGTTCGAGGCAGCACCAACAGTATTCTCAGTGTTTTCGGAGATCGGTGGGATTCCCCGATGCTGCGGAGGTGGATGCGGCTCCACGCTGAATTTTAATTGTGTATTTTTATCTGTGTCTGTAACCTACTAACACTAGAAGTTAAGAAAAATTGTTGCTAACCCTATGGACTCCGCTCGAGAATAAAAAAAAAAATCTATTCTATTCTAATAGTGGAGTTTCTGCTCACGGATTCGCCCGGGTGGATGTCAGAAATTACCCCACGGAAACATGCTACCGGGACAAAAAGTAGCCTATATATTACTCCGTAATATCAGCTATATTATGTCAGTGAAAGTCCCGTCAAGTGTATTTGATTCAAAGTGTATTTTGATATTGCAAACAGACACTTCAATTTTATTTATTTGTATAAATGAATAGATTTGTACAGATAATTGTCACTTTCTAAATAAACGAATCTCTTTAAACAATATGGAAATCAATCTGCCTAGCGTTTTCCCAACTATGTTGGAGTTGCCTTCCAGTCTAATCGGATGCATCTGAAAACCAGTATTTTACATGGAGCTTATCTGCCCGTAACGACTGTAAGAGATCTACGAAGTGCAACCAGGATCAACGGCTTAACGTGCTTTCCTATGGTCACCTATCCACGAACTGACTGCGGCAAGTGTAACTTAACCTTCAATCGACCCCGAACGTGTGGCTTCCAAAACGTGAAGTGTGAATTTCCTTTTATTTGAACACACTGTTAAATTAAACAAACAAGGCTTTGTTGTAAATAAAACAAATATTTTAACGGGAACTAGCGATCAACGCTTGGTGGCGAACAAAACGACGATTTAGAAAAACATCGGTTCGTGTGGACGCATTTACACTGTGAAACTAATTGGATTATGTGTTTGAAATGTAAATAATCCTGCGTTCCTACGGAGACTAGGCTATTTATAAGGTTTCATGACATACAAAGCATATTTGCAACGCAGTATTAGCTTAACTAAAGAAAGAAAGGATAACGTTTCTTTGGACACGGTTCATGAAACGCAAAATACAAATAACGAAATAAATAAGTGAAAATAATGTTTTGACCACAATAGTGTGAGTAACTGAACGCAACCGATGTACGCGACGATAGCTCATGAATGGGTGAAATAGAAAGATAGCGGACTGTATAACAAGAAGTAAGTATAATAAAGAAGGAAAGTAAAGAAATTACAACGGTCGGTTGAAGAAATTAATGACAATGACATATATGAGATGTAAGACGCGCAAGCGCAGCCGTGCATTAAGGCGAGCAACAGCTGACCTTCCACCTTTTTTTTCTTCTACCTTTTTTTTCTTTATCTTCTGCCCGCGAGTTCATCCGCATGAGATTTCTTGTTTTAGCTAACAATAGAGCATGATTTTTTTACCGTCTCCAAATTTTTACAGGGTAACTAAGCTAATATTAATTATCTAAATTTAGTTTAGTTTGTGAACAACAAAATCGGCACCATTGTCCGCAGCCCTGGCGAAGCCACTAAAAAAGGATTTCGCCAGAATCATCGCGAGTGTCCCAGGAGCTCTAAGTTACAAGTATGAAGCCTATGCCAGATAAGGCAACGAATAGGGCTAATGATGACGGTTTCACGACGTTGCAAAAGAGGAAGCAGCGATCACGAACGAACAAGAACCGCTGCGGCAAAGCTCCTACGGAGTCCGAAGTCAGCTTGCGTGACGCAAAGCCGAACACACCGGTGTACATTACCCGCCTACACTACACCACTAAGGCGGAGGGCATCGTGGAGTGCATGCGCCAGAAGACGAGGTACACACCAAGGGTGCGGTTACGACGACAACGAACGTCTTGAAATTGACGTTACGGTGCGACTGCACCATAACGTCAATTTCAAGACGTTCGTTGTGGGCGTCCCGAATTGTTCTCTGCCAGTCGTCATGGAAGAAAACTTTTGGCCGCAGAACGCGGTGTTCCGTTGCTTCCTCAGACAGACACAGACACAGGATAGCACAAGAACAAGCTAGTGAAGTACTAATTTACAGTAAAAATATGTATGTTTTGGTTAAGGTATTTTGCGCATTTAACGTTACATGTTGTATGTGGGCCAGCCCTCCTTGGCCTAAAATAAATTAATTTAAAAAAATGTTCTTTCTGCTGTAACACAAGCCTCCTCTCTGTGTGAGGGAGTGGACATCCACCACGCGGGCCCAGTGCAGGTTGGTAGATTTCACATGTCTTTGAATTTTTTTATTCTAAGACCTGGTTCCCGGTTCCCGGTTCTCGGTTTCCTCACTGTGTTTTTCTTCACCGTTTTTATAACAGTTGTGATGAAATAATTTCTACAAAGAAAAGCGCTTTTCAGGGTTCGAATCTACGACCTACAAGTCGTAAGTCGCGGCTGTTACAACTGGGCCACCACTGTTCCAGGCCACTTATTACTAGCATAAAGGATTTTATAGGTATTCTAACTTTCATAGGATGTATGTATTCATTTTTATTGCCTCTTACGGCTTACCTGACAGGAGAGGAATCATGCATAAATTATGTCACACCTTAAAGGGGAGGTCAATGAAGTGTGATATACTGTGATAAGGGGGGACGAGTCATGACATCACATGTATAAATCTAAATTATCAAAAGTTTAAACATCAACTATACATATAGGTATATTTTTTTTAATTACCCTGTATTTATTATGTTGTAAGGTTTAATTTCAAATCGCAAAATATGTGATATCGCACCAGGGGACGAATACCCCTTTGCCCCTCTTCATCCTCTAGTCATGCAACAAAGATGACAGACAGACAGACCTGTAACAAGTTGTAGTCCCAATCATTATCATGAAATCCGTGTGACGTAGTTTTTGCATGGCCAGGTTCGGGGTCATCAAGCCAGTTTTGAACTGAAATAGCGTTTTAATATGTTTTAAAGTGAAAATACTAGGAACTGCGCTCAAAAGCGTAAGAGAAAGCACCGTTATTATAACTTTAATAAACAATAATAAACTTGCACAAAAGTTTCAAGTTCCAGGTAACTAGTATCTTGGTATAATAGAAACACCGGTTTGCATGCAAATGACATAAAATCGACTGCAGCTGTGGCGGTGACCTCATACCTACGTGCAAGATACTTGCATCGCAGGTAAGCACGTGCCTTGATAACAACTGGACCAACTGCCTTCCGTTGACCTCATAAGACTGAATATTATTTATTTAAATTGTACATTTTATTGATATGAAATTGTTTATACTGTAAATAGGATACTTTTCGAAATCACTTCAGTCACCTATCTATTTTTATATCACTTGTCTTATTATTTAAAAAAAAAAAGCTTCCGGTCGAAGTCCCTTACGCGATACTCACACGCACACACACTCGTACCTATAGGTATAATAGATATACTTTCGCCTCGAGGTCCCAGGGCGGGGATCCGGCCAGTACACAAGCCGCCTCGTAGGAGATCGTGCGATACCCCCTGATGATTCTGACTACGAGTTTACTCCTACCGCAAGCCACGTTAAAGCTAGATGGAGTCAATATTTCCTATCTGACTACCTCTGGGGAGAAATGACGAACGAAACTCAAAAGTCAAAGTTTCTTTTAAAGTCTAGATATAATCTTGGTCAGATCCTATTGCAGTTGAGAAGAGCAATACGATCATAGTACTTTTGATGACTGTTTTTTAAAACGAGTGGGTATATGAGGGCGTGTCCACGACAGCTGAGTTTCCCTTGTACGAACATCTAATAAAATAGGATAGACACCGTTATCGTGTTGCCATGGACAGTTTAATATTGAGTTGAAATCGTAGCAGCAACAGTTTGTGGCGCTGAACAAGTTGATACTTGTTCAGTACAAATTCACGAGGTCTTTGTCAAGTGTCAATTTGTCAAGATTGACAAATTCATGGGAATGGCTCACATACAGTCCTTTCACAGTTTTTTTAGGATTCCGTAGTCAACAAGTAACCCTTATAGTTTCACCAGGCCTGTCTGTCCGTCCGTCCGTCCGTCCTTCCATCATCAGTGACCTTTATTCTCATTTTATTAAGATTGCTGTTGTTTTGCTACCTTTGACAGGCTGTCAAAATCACGGTGATCTTTATTGTCTTTACAATAACGTTGATGTTACGTTGCTGTCAGTGGTAAAACTACTCTAAATAGACTGTAGGTATGTATACCTAGCCATATTTCTATAAAAGTGCTTACAGTATAACGGCAAAAGGTGAAAAACCACACGTACCCGAAAAAGGAGAAATCTCTTTGTTAAAACTGACATTCGGTACTCGAGAAATGACTGATTTGCATCGAAAGCTTGCAACCACTATTTTCTGTTTACCTTATAAAGGGGCAAATCGCAATTTGGCCTCTCGAAAACTTTCCTACCGAAACACTTGTCAGTTCCCACCACTTGGCTTGTCCATTGCCACTTCAATTGCGATTTCTAAGAGCTGTGTCAGCAACTTCGACTTTTTCCTGAACTTCCTCAGTGCGGAATTTGTTTCATAAAGAAAATACGGGATTAGATTTCTATAGCTCCTTGAGAGAGTTTGATATTATGCCATATTAGCAATAAGCTTCTATTTCAAACCCGCTTTTTAACATCTCCGTAGTTTGTTAACCCTTTGTATTCGTAACGTGGATCCACGCGAGACACGATGGCTTTTTAATTGTTTCTGTAATTACTGCTGAGAAACAGGCCTACTTTCTGTGAGAGGGAGCAGGCCGTAATCCACCAGGCCCAGTACGGAAAGCTGAATACTTGGAACTTCATTAATTAATCTTGAAAATGTTAAATAAGAACCTAGAAGAGAATTAAGTTTGCTCTAAGACAGTATCTGTAAGTGCTCGTAATAACTGTTCCCTCTGAGTATGCAAATTAAGCACACAATTGAACAAAGGTTTTAAATATTAATGCTCTAAATAACCCGTACACAATTATTAAAATAACTGTGTTCTTTAGGGTACGCTCACAGTTGAGTGGCTCCCTCCTTCGTGACTGATGGTGCAGACTTTAAATATTGTTAAAGGAAAGCTTATTTTAAGTCTGCAATATAAAAAGACCTTAAAGAAAAAAAAGGGGCTCTTGAAAAAACTAAATCTCATAAACGCCATCTTCTACGGGGTCTGCCGCAACGTCTTCTAGTTGTATCATGGCTCCACGTAGTGGTTATTTTGGCTCACAGCACATTGGGCATACGGCAGACGTAAGTCCCACTTCAGCTTAACATTTCGGTATTCCTAATCTATTAACAACCTCTAACATCGCTATTATAAACTTCACAGTGCACAAAACTGAAAATTATCAACATAATGAAATACCCCATAAAATAGGCAAGCTGAAAGCCCGAAGCGGTAGAGGTATTATTATCTCACGGGCGGCGAATCCCGGCATCGCATTGTGTCCCCACCCTCACAGTCGCAGACGGAATATAATTGAGAACCGAAAGCCGTTCTACGCAACGCCATCACAATTAGAACCATTTCAAGGAGAATGGTTATAGCTATATTAAACTTTATACATAATTCATTGTGTTATAGTGTACTGTAAGGTTTAATAAAGATTTAATATTGAAATAGGAGTTATGTGTGAGAGTTGCTGTCATTATTACAAAGTGGCATGACTAATGAGCTTATTAGGCTTGTAAATCCTTAGATGCGGAATTGGACGAGGGGAATTTATTGAAATGAACCGAAGTACATATATCATACAGGTATCATTCGTTATTTTATAACAGCTACTGCTTCAGATTACTGTGTCTTCTTGATTTTTATTTCAGTAGCCCAATTGCGTAATACATTATTAATCATAATCTGAAGAATTTTGAAGGAAATTCCTAATCTATTGCTTTGCTTCACAGGTTTGAAAATTTCGTCTACTCAACAGCGTAAATAAGGCAATTAATGTTGTTGAACTGTGTGTGTTGAATCGGATGAGAGGAATTTATTTAAATGAACTGAACAACAGACATTGATTGCTTACATCTAGAGCATTGTTTGTTTTATAACAAACGCTACGCTGCTTCGAATTACTGCATCTTCTCACGAAGATAAAGGGGGTAATTTCGTAACACACTTGCTTGCTAGCAATGCCTTCCATTTTGATAGTTCATCATCATTCATTGCGTCATTTACGTTATCCAGCAGGAGAAGTTTTCAAACATCTCAAGCAGTGGATCAACAGTTTCCTTCCTTAAAATCCTTAGGATTCGAATAAAAATGTGTCACGCAATTGGGATGCCTACCATTTTACTAACAGTTATAACTTACTTTTACACAAACATTATTGCCGTACATCATATTCCTACCGGATATCATACACTATTATGACGTTACATTGCCTTCAGAGCTCCCAAAGGTATTATAAAGTATGAAATTTCCAACCCCACGTTTCCTACTCACTTTAAGCAATCCTTTGATATTGCTTGGAGTGAGTGAAATTTTTCTAACGGAATGGGAAATGCCGTGAAAACTTTATAAATAAGTATACAAGAAACGTGTTGGGAACTACCTTTTGTAGCGTAAATAATCTCAGAAACGTGTAAATAACCCCTGTTGACATGAATACATATGTGCAAATAGATAGATGTCGGAGTGATTTCAATATGCTCATAGTCGTTTTGTGTACCGTCGACGCATTCGTCATAATTTTCACCATTTTACGAGTAGGTAGGTACGTTGTTGTAGAATAATTGCTAGCCAATATTTTTCATAACTCTGTGTTTCAAATACCTAGTCAAAACGAGGTTACATCACAATGAATAAAAATGTGTAAACTTTATTGTACATCATAAATATACCTACATAACAAAAACAAACCAAACACTACAAAATATACAATGGGTGGCCTTTGTACATTTCTGCGAAAAAAAAAAATGTGTATAACGACTTACTTCGTGGTGTAACAATACTTTTGTGAGTGCGTGTAATTTTTTTTAGAAATGTGAACAGAGAGGATTAAAACGTGAAAAGTGATTTTAGTATTTATTTACTCACGATACTAAGTATAATGGATATGATAGAGGTATCCATTATAATAAGTATCCTGAGTAAATAAATTCTTCTTCTCTCGTATATACAACATTATTTTTAGTATAATATATTCCTGAATATAGTTTGCTCAGAATAAGTAACTGAATCGATTCCAATAATTTTTACACCATGTTATATTTTGTCCCAAAAATATTTAAAAAAGGTAACAAGTTGGACACTGAGCGACACTAAGTACATATCCGCAATCATATAGTGACAGCCGGTCGGCCGGCGGCGTGTGTTAAGTGGTAACCAGCTTTTTGTACGGACAATCAGGTATCATAACAAGCTTATAACTTCGTGATTTTTCATGACATAGTTTTGAAATTTTGTATATAGATTCTTTACATAAAAATACTAGAGACGTGTTTCGGGTTTCCCATATATTAAAAATTATGTTGTATATAAAAGTAGAAACCGACTGACTGACTGATTGACATATCAACGCACAGCCGAAACTACTGGGACTAGGAATGTGAAATTTTTACACACGGTTTACTTTTATAGTGTAGGTGAGCACTGAGAACAGGTTTTTGGAAATTCAACCTTTAAGGCGGTGAAAAGGGGGATTTTGTTTGCATGAAAAATATAATTCCTGGAGTTAATAAACATGAAACTTGCCACGAATACTTATGTAAGTCATCATCTGCCTAGCCTTTTCCCAACTATGTTGGGGTCGGCTTCCAGTGTAACCGAATGCAGCTGAATACAGTATTTTAACGAATACTTATGTAAGTAAGTTATGAAATTTGTAATTTTTTGTTTTTCTAAACTAACCCCCAAAGGGGGATTCAGGGGTGCCAAAATTTGTATCGAAGAATTTGAACACGCGGTCCGATTAACTCGAAACTCAGTTTTTATACTTACCTAAGACCTTTTAGTTAAAAAAAAAACCCTCACAGAGGATTTGGGGGGACAGAGTTAATAGGTAAGAAAAAAAAATACCCTTTGTCGCATTAACTTGAAACCCGGTAACAATAAAAAAAAGTACGAGTATCTTGTGTTTAGGGTTTTTCAAAAATTGACTCCTTCCCGGGGTGAAAAAAGGTACCTAATAAACTTTAATTAGTGGATTTTACTGCGAATATGGGTATAAATAATATTTATATCATACAGTGGAAATGTCCCAAATGCTTTTTTAAAAACAAGCCATTCGTGGTGAAAAGGGAATACACAGTTTATTTGAAAATTTTATTTAACTTAAAAATTGTACCGAATACTTAATTATCTAAATAAATGATAAAGATCGTAAACATACATTTTGGATTTTTTTAAAGTAAAGGGGAAATACACGCGGACGAAGTCACGGGCAAAGTGCTAGTACAGACGCCAGCATAACAAGTTACCAGAAACTATCAAATTTTGCCAATCAACTTTGAACCTTATGCTTTAGCAATAAAGTTGAAAATCTATTAAAGAAATTTGACACATTGTATAGGCTTGATGTGCTGGCGTCTGTAATTTATAAAGATCGAAAGTGCGCATCTGTATTGCGGGGTACGGGATAACTGAGCCTGATGCTTGCTGCGCATGTACGTATAGAACTTTAAACAACTACCAAATGTGTACGTCGTTCTCCTACAGAACCAAATCTTTTACTAGGTACTAATAATAGTCATCTAGACTGAATTTCGGCCAAGGTGAATCTCAGCGGAGACCAGCCTTCAGCGCGGGAAACATTATAGTGCACAAGTGTGTGCACATTTGCACACACACTTGTGCACTACAATATTATCACTGTGATAGTTCGATGGGACGAAACACACTACATAGGATTTGAAGTCTAAATCACCAACCAGAAATAGCGACATGACTAGACATGCGTGAATGAGCGAACAAAAATAAAATTATAATAATAATAATAATAAATTTTATTTCTCAAAAAACTTAATAATAGGTTACAGAAAAATATTTTGGCAGTATTCATTTCTAATAGGTGGATGTAGCCACTGCAACCGAACTAGGCAATGCCTGTATTTCGGTTTCCAGCGCCTTTTCCCTCGATATTGCAACAATAAAATGCCAAGGAAAAGTATGGTTGGTTGTACTATTAATTAAAAAATTAAAAATAAGGTGAGCATAAAATTCTAAGCCCACAAAATACCTACTAAGCCGTATCAGAGAACCACGCACGACTTAATTTTCCGTTCAGATAAATCGTAAAGACGCACAGACTCCGGTCGGACTTGATAAGCCCTAATTACGGCATCAGATTACCACGCAGCAATAATGACCTGATGGGTAATCTGAATAAAAAGGAACTGGTTTAAAAATCGTTTAACAGGTACGTTAAGATACCTTTCCTTTTGTGAACAGGTTTTAAACTATTAGAAATGTCGACCTATATCTACTATTTTATTGGAATAATAATATTATATAATTTTGGATAAATAAATAAATCAATCATCATCTGCCTAGCCTTTTCCCAACTATGTTGGGGTCGGCTTCCAGTCTAACCGGATGCAGCGACTGCCTCTCTGACTCCACAACCCAGTTACTGGGTGATACGATACCCCTTGGTAAGACTGGTTGTCAGACTTTCGGGCTTCTGACTACCCGTAACGACTGTCAAAGATCTACGAATGACAGCCGGGACCAACGGCTTAAAGTGCTTTCCGAGGCACGGAGGGGTCTCGGTATGTAAAGATGGTCACCCATCCACAGACCAACCGCGGCAAGCGTAGCTTAACCTGATCGATCGACCTGTGCGGCTGTTATTATTTAGCCACGGGCCCCTCCTGGATAAATAAATCAAGGTTACCGATCCACTATAGCCAACGCAAACCCAATAAGTTTGCATAGCCCAATATGTTTTGTTCCCATGTTCTGCAATAGTTCTGCACCTACCGGGGATTGTCCTTGGGTGCACTTGCATAGTGCACACAAGGATAATCGTCGGTTGGTGCCTCCTTATCATTTTTAAAATTGTCTAAGAGGCATTCTGTGAGTTGGATTTGGCCCCCGGTACGCCTTCCAAAGGTTCCGGACCCCAGGGTCTTGAGATATGTAAAAAATATTGGATAAATGATTCTATTTTTGTAACTAGGTTTGTACAATCACTTTTACTCGTCAATCATATTTTAAAAACTAGATGAGGTCGGTGTTTCCTATCTGACTACTCTGAGAAGAAAGGCCGAAACAAACTCAGAGGTCACAGTCTCTTTTAAAGTCCAGACATACCTAAACTTGGTCAGATCATGTGAAGACCATGTACTTAGATTGTTGCTAATTATATAATTGTTGTTAATGGTCTTTTGAGAAAAGAACCACAGGTTTAGTGGACCTATCTAGTCAGTGCACGCATTTGTCACTAATTATGCAGCTCAACTCAGAATTTAAGTACTCAAAATAAAATTTAATTAATCGTCCTTACATTGTCCGTATATTCTAATCACAACTGTGATTCTATGACAGTATATATATATTATGGTAAAAAAAAAAGATTTTGTCTGTTTGTTCCGGCTAATCTCCGAAACGGCAGACTAATTTTGATAAAATTTTGTGTGGGGATACTTTAAATTCTGGGGAAGGACATAGACATTTTATCGACATACCTACCATGCGGGCGAAGCCAAGGACGGAAGCAAGTTTCTGCAATAAAATCGAAGCGAAGTTAAAACTGTAAATTAAAAGATTCTTAAAAAAAAAAAATTGCTGCGTGTTCTAGATTAGTATGATGGAGAAGAAAATTCAAGAGAAATAGATAATTATAAACAATATTGTGTAGTTCACAATAAAGCAGTCGACAGCCTTATTACTTGGAAAACCTGGGATGAGTTTGCTTATAGTTAGATTACTTAGGTATAACAATTTAAACAAAACAACTTTCAACTATTGACAGCCCGTCGAAAAGTTAGTTCAGAAACCTTAATGATTGTGGCTCAAGTTATTTCTACCTGATTTTTTTGTATTACATTCAAATGATACTTTGAATTTAGTTGGCAGGTCTAAACTTCAATTTTAAAAGTTTTCAAATCTTTTGCTTACACAGGGTCTTAATTTCAACAGTTTTTCTAGTATTTTTTTATTAAGTTATTGTGTTTTTCAGAAAGAAAAAAAAACGAGTAATTTACAGTAGCCGATAATGTTCCCACTGCTGGGACACAGGCCTCGTCTCTGTGAGAGGAAGTGGGCTGTAATTTATAACGCGGGCCCGGTGTGGGTTGGTAGATGTCACATGTGTTCTAATTCTAGGACGTGCCGGTTTCCTCAAGATGTTTTCCACCACCGTTTTGAAAGATGTGGTGATGAAATAATTTACTCAAAGTAAAGCGCCTGCCTAGGTTCAAACCCATGACCCGTAAGTCAGGGCCGTTATCCATAGGTCACCACTGCTCACACCTCTGCTCTCGATACTGGAAATATGAAATAACGTAAGGGACATTTTGTCGAAAATGAATTATATATTAAAACTATAGGTTTTGTTGATATTTTGCTATTTTAGCTTAAACAATGAAGGAATCTAAGAAACTTTGTCCTAGACACTTTTTACATAAAACATAATAGTTAAAAAATTATCATTAGTTTTGTAAGAAAAATACCCTATTTTTGCTCTCCCAAAAACCTTAGTTTTGTCCCTTACGTTATTTCATATTTCCAGCATCGCTCTGCTCACTGCTCACTGGATCTTGAACTGAATTCCAGCCGTGCGATTCTGTAACCATCTCACCGTGAAAGCTTGGGTGAAGTGAGCGTGGAGTGAGCTGTCATTCGCTAGGGATTAACACTAATAAGTGCTCACTTCACTTATGATTTCACGGTGCGATTTTTACAGAATCGACCGGCAGATCATCAACATCCACAGCCCGACTTCACCCACAGCTGAGCGTAGGCCTCACTTTTCATGTGCCAATCCCCACGCTCCTGCGCCAGCTTCCTCCAGGTTCTACCCGCGATGGTAACCGACCGCCCATTTCGCCGCCGGACGATCGACACTTAGTCTTCCAGTCCATGGACGAATTGAATTCCAGATTGTAGCAAGTAAAGATATAACGCCCGTGATGTAATCCGCGTGAAATTTCATGCTCCCTCGACCTTCCGCATCGCATCGTATCGCTTGCCCGCATGGAAAAAAAGTTTTTATTTCTGATGTTAGTAATACAGTCCTAGAAGGTTGTTAGTGTTTTACCAATAACCCTGTACCTATGTATAGATAATTTTCAACAGTAATTATTACTTTATTGATTGAAACAACTACCTAAGAATAGTTTCTATGACTTCGAGCGATATTAGATTGCCGGAATCTGGTATCGACATAGATACTTCAGAGAGTATTAAATTATTTCTCCCCCGTTCCGTCTTTTGTCAAAACCAAAGCATGAATTTCAATAAGACCGTTTCCAAGGTCTTTGAATTGTCAAGAGTTTAGTTAACGTGTTTTAAGTCTTGGTTTAGCTTAAGTTGTTTTTTTTTTTTTCTAACATATCACGTTGCCTGTCCAGAGTATTTTGGATAAGGTTGTCGTGACGCCCAATTTTTTTTTCTGCCAAACTGTTTAATTTTATGTACTTACGAAGCATATATAAATGATTTCCAATGATACTTCTGAATTTACTGAATTTCAGCATTGCAATATTTTTAATGCACGGACGTGACAGCTAGAATACCGTGCATTACAAATAAAGCACGGACGTCACAGCAGCAGCCAAAAATGCATTATATATAATGCACGGACAGGCAACGTGATATAATGTTGTAACGACAACAATAATACAACAACGCATCACAACACCACAACAAATTCCCAACATATTTATATCATATTTTCTTATAATTAAAGCTGATCCATATGCACATTTTAACCCTAATGTGATCGTAGTATAAAAATATTGAATTATCGACATAGAAAAATTTACCTAGCAAAAAAAAGTGCAAATAATCTGTAATATTCCTTACTTCTTTTGATATAAACGTTATTGAAGGCCGCTCATACTCCAATTCAAATATAATATAATCACCAAGAATTTACCTAGAAAACCTTGTAAAGCGATTCGCTGAAACTTTTCGAGGGGAAGTTCTGTTTGAAATAAACAGAACTTCCCCTCGAAAAGTTTCAGCGAATTAATTTTAAATGGTATAAAGCGTTTTACTCAAGTAGGGGTAAAATGAAAGCATCGTTCAAGAAAACGTTAAGCGTTTTTAAGGTTCCGTTGTCAACAAGGAACCCTTATAGTTTTGCCATGTCCGTCTGTACATCTGCAGCTTAGCTCAGAGACTCTTAGTACTAGAAAGCTATAATTTGTGATGGATATACATATTAATCATGCTAACAAAGTAGTCAAAAAATCATAAAAAATAAATTTAGGGTACTTCCTGTACACGTAAAGTAGGAATGTTTTTTTCTCGTCTAGCACATAGTGTGGGGTATCGTTAGATACATAGGTCTTTCAAAATATTACGGGTTTGTGAAAACAATTTTTCGATTCAGGCATCCGTTTGTAAACTACTAAGATTTAATGTACTATTTTTTGTTAGATTCAAGTGTCCTCCCCGCTGCCAGCTAAATGGTTATTTTTGGATTTGTGAAAAAATTACCGGTAGTAGTATATATAACGAAGTTCAAAGGAAAACTATCACAGCTAAGTAGGAACCAGTTTACGAGTAATAGTCGACCAACTTACATTTGCAGTTGCAATGTATGGGAGAACATGATTTTCAACAACAATGTTAAGCTTGTTCTTGGGATAAATTCATTTCAACTACAGAACCAGGCCGTTGCCCGGTTTTTTTTAAAGTTACGTTGGTATTTACAGTCGCGCTGTAATAAAATGTTAGTTACACAAATTATAGAACGTAAAACAGGTTGAAATTTACTAAATGAAATGGGACCGAAATGAAATGGTAATTTCAGAAACGGGTCAGTAAAGGCGATGATATTTAACGAATCATTCCGCTAGTGAAATCTTTTAAACATATAAATTAACGTTAAGAGGATTATAATGACATTTCGAGGCCCACTTCGGGAAGTCATTATAATCCTCTTGCGATACGATTTCTAGTACTTCAAGCTGTAAAGTGGGATTTGTTAAACGATTAGCAGGACTGCTATTCATCCAAAGTTGTTTTTTTACCTTATTTATTCGGTATTATAGACCTCATCCATCGCTTACCATCAGGCGTGATCGATTTCAAGAGCACATTCAGCAATAAAAAAAAATTAAGAAAGAAATATTTATGGAGGCCCAATACATTTTAAAACAGTGGTTGCCGAATGGAATGACAGGCACTAGGTATACGTGGAGCTTAATTATTTAATTACTACCTCACACCAAGAAAACATCTTGCGGCATGTCCTAGAACCAAAAATTAAAAAAAAGTGAGATTTGTCAACCAGCACTGGGCCTTATTGGTGAATTACAGCCTTTTCTCTCTCACAAATATAAAGCCTGCGTCCCAGTTTATGAACATTAGGTATAAGGTACTCGTATAGGGCGATAGTGGTATCGAATTCTATAACATAACATTTTTTTTTTAATCTCGTGCACTTATTAGAGTAATAACTCTGACCAGAAAAACCTTTAATTTAATTTATTCATTGACTTCGGACAACAATATAGTCCAATTTGTTAGTAGTTTTAGACTTCAGACATTCATATTTTTCTCTTTACGTTCTCACACACTATTGTCTACATTTATTTTTTACTTCTCCTTTCGCAGGTCTGCTGGAAGAAATTTCTTAAGAAATAAGCAGTACATTTGTACTCAAATTATAATTATGTCATATACATATGTTTTACTGTGTGTACATAAATAATAAAATAAATAAATAAATAAAATATCTTACAACAAGTGTTAGTAGCACAGAAACAAGGAGAAGAATAACCAGATGAAGAATAGTAGGAGACTGAGGCAGGATGTGCAGAGACCGATAACGTAAGGAATAAGCTACCTGACCATTCTCCCCACTTAATGCCTCAGAAAAGGGGAGTAAGGACTCTCCACCACTGTTTTCTTACATGGGTAGTTATAAATAACGGTACAGCGCGCTTGAAACTCAACACACTCATTTGCGATAAATAATGCTTTATTTTAAAGCTCACTATGAGCTTGCTCGATTAATTTAACTAATTACTACGTATTTTTATAGTTTGAAATCTTTTTATATCAAGGTATTTTATTTCCTAGTTGGATGGCATTCAATAATGTTGTTATACAGGGTGGGCGGGCATCGACGCGCCAACTGTAACCATGAATTTAGCACATAATTCTAGACCCCTTATCGCAGAAATTTTTCATCAGTGATCAAAAAATCTGCTGTTTCGTAGAAAAGTGAGTGACAGAATAATAATAATATTCCACAACTTTCACACAACGCCATCTAGTCCCAAACTAAGCAGAGCTTGGTGCTATGAGTACTAGATAACTGATAAACATACATATACTTCATATATTATAGATAAATTACACCTAGACAAAGAACAAATGATTGTGCTCATCACATGAACATTTTTTTACACTTCGTTTAATTTTTTTTTACATTTTTATTTTAGAATGTATGGAGCAGCTGATGTTTTTTTTAATAACCGACAAAAAATTTCAATGCACAGGATTCGGAAACATGTACTGAATCCATGGTAACAGATTGCGCATCAATAACTCTACTACCCTATATTAAAAAGACATATCGATGGTCTAGAAGACACGTGCTAAGTAAAATCAGCGTAGAGCGGCATAGCGGATTCAACCATGAAGTTTGAATTGAAGTTCGTAATTTTTTACCACTTAGGGACCAATTTTCAAAAATCCTTCCTTACTGCTCATGGTGACCAGTATTATATATTGGAACTCTTGTGCAAAATAGTAAGTTTCCAGGCCTAATTTACACGATGCGTTCTCTGTCATTTGGTGAAAGAAAAGACATTGTCCACTTAGTATGGGACTTTGGCTCGGCGTGAACAGACATTTTAAGTCTAAATATAATACAGGTCTAATAGCTAATTCAAGTAGGGAAGAGAATATTGTAATAAGATTGTATCATGATGCTTGTAAGACTTGTTTTGCTAACTTGCTTTTTTTTTTAAATAAACACAATTTGTATTCATACATTTTATTATTATTCTGAATCATATGTTAGTAACATGTTGTCTAGAAACTGGGCAGGTGGATATATATTATTATCTTGGTACCTTACCCAGCTTGAAAACCAAATCATAGTCATCTCATGAGCGCAGCAACCCACTGTTCTTCGGTCCACTATACAATTGCAGCAATAGGTACTGCTTGATTGAATTTCGTCCCTGACTGTTATTTTCGTTTAATATATACACGCATGCGGTATCAGTGTTCATTTTCAAAGCCAAAACAATACTTGCAAACAATAATAAGAGTAAAACGAGCAAAACAATATTCGATAGAAACAAAGTCATAACATGACAAGTGACTTGAAGTGACAACTCACATTATGTCAATGTCAGTTGTCACTTCGTCTTTTTTTTAATAATCGATTTATATTAGATTAAAAATCGAATTTAATGACCAACTAATACTTTATGATACTTTTGTTTTCCAATTATATGGATAAAACATGTTTGAGTGAATGTACGTGATTACAAATAACAGCTTTAATTGACTGTAGACTCTAGACTCTTATAAGAATGAGGAGGACTTAGTAAAACTTAAAAAATAACAATTAGAATCGATTTATAAATTATTATTTTACAAATGGCAACACCGTAAAGGTCGAGTACTGTCAATATGTCGAAGAGTAAAACAATTTCAGTACTTTTTAAATACACTATTCGTGGGCGCAACTTGATACAAAAAGTTAGAATAAATAAGCGTCTAAAAACAAAACATGATTTTTGATTAAGTTGTTTCTTTTCGAGCATCATGTCCACGCCAAGCCGAGAATGGACAATTTCCTTTGGCACACAGATAGTTTATAACCTGCATTAATACATAGGGTACTTTTAATCCCGGTAGTACGTTCACGTGGGATATTTTCCACCATTCACGCGGGCGAAACCGGCCAAAATCTGGTGAATGAATCAATTTAAGATTTTTAGTTAGAAGGTGAATGCCCAATATTCCTCATAATACCTAATTTGGAATAGACAACTCTTGCAGCTGAACATTTAATGGGATTCTTACTTGTCCAGATTTTAAATCAATTTAGTTTTCGTTTGATCGTGTTGAATGTTGCTGTTAAGTGATAACAATCACTTGCTTACTAAAGAACAACTTTGGTGTCATGATAAATTACTAGCAAGTTGTAGTTATAAAATATATAACAATGAGAATATGTATTCACAAAGACACAACATACAAGCTAACACTAAAAAATATACAAATAAAACGACACACGGCGACGGTATATGGGTCATATTCAAAATAATTGTAAGTTACGGATAGGAAACAGATATGAATATTGTTTGTTGTAACAGAAAAATAACAGAAAGGAATTATTAGGGCAAGTTTAAATAGCACACGTTTATAAATTAAATAATTAACGTTGAGCTAATTAAAACATCTGGAATAGTAGAATACCATCATCACTATCACTACTTATGCATACCTATTACAGTTCACCTACTAAGATTAAGTATAACAGGCTACGAGTGCGAAGCCAGTGTGGGTCGCTAGGTGGGTACATAATGAAACAACATTTTGATGATCGTATTTTAATTGGTATAATTGCCATAAATCAATAAACAATTCGTAAAGCAGTTTAAACTGCATGATTTTAATAATTAGAGTTCTATGTGGATGTTACTTTTTTGCTAGCTGACTAAGCACTTACAGTATTAACAATTTAGTTTTTTAATGAAAAAGAGTTTCTCAGATATTAATTTAAAAAATACTCACAACATACAACTTTACACTGACCTGTAAATTGCAAAAAACCTGAGACATTTTGAATTTCGCGGGCTACCTTGGCGCATCCCCCTTAACTGATACTGAGACGGCCAACGAGAGGCTGGGTACGCCTCGGCGAGGCTGCGCGGTTAGTACAAACGGCTCAAGCGGTGAAGACTGAGCATACGCAGTAAAACATGCACACACAGACAATACATGGCACAGCAATGCAATACATGCCACATTATACGCAAACTTTACATACTTCAAATAAAGGGGAATGGGCGAAAATATATGGAGCTTGGTCCAAATTTCCACCACCAATAAGAACTATGGCATATGATGGAACACTGCGTACTGAATCATTATAAGAAGACCGCAACCAAAAATATTTACTCAGTAAAAAGTTATGACCCCATGAAAACTTGCAATTTAAAAACCTTTTTACGCTTCTTTATTTCACTATATCTTTTAAACTACTCGATTGATTTAGGTGTATGACATTTCGTTGTAATTCATACGTTATTCTGGTTGATATAAGCTATATGACGTCAAAATAAAAACAATATGGCGGCCGCGGTCGGTACCTCGCTACGTCAAAAAAATCAAACCCTATCATGTGGGGTATCAAATGAAAGGTCTTATACCTATCTTTACAGTGCTTATATTTATTTTAAAATATTTGTAATACTGGGAAGGATGTAAACACAAAAATATTTCACAATAGTTTTATTTATTCCTGTCTCGCAGTGTGGGGTCTGTCCTTAAAAGAGTACATCTCGTATGTCTTCATCCACAATAACATTAGAACACTGCATACTGAATCATTATAAGAGGACTGCAACCAAAAATATTTACTCAGTAAAAAGTTATGACCCCATGAAAACCTGCAATTTAAAAACCTTTTTACGCCTCTTTATTTCACTACATCCTTTAAACTACTCGATTGATTTAGGTGTATGACATTTCGTTGTAATTCGTATTATTTATTTATTCGCTAGCAATCCCCGGGCTCCGAAATGCAAAAATATTAAAAAATACTTTTAGCTTTTAGCACGATTGCGAACCGTTCCGTATTACATTTTTATATGGGTAGGTGCGCTAGACGTTATCATTGTATACTTTGCAGACGATTTGAGCGCATTACATAACAGGGTTGAATGCGTCATCATTGCTACCATGTTTTTTTTACTGCTTGAAATGTGGCTATGTGCGAAAAAAATAAATGGTTAATTAATTAAAAATACGTATTTTTAAAACAGTCATAACTTTTTTCTGAGTGAATATATTTTTTTCGCCTAGTAGTCAAAATTGTATGGTATTTAGTCGACTTTAAGCTTACATAGCCCCCAATAGTGGTGGAAATTTGGACCACTTCTGCTCATTGTCATTTAAGTCAGTAAAAAAAAAATGTTTTGGCTAACCTGCGGTGCAGTAAATATTAATATTTTATTTTCATTAATTCATACAACATGAGACAATGTGAATAACGCCTAATCGTTCATATCTGTTACGTAACAGAAAAAATTGACAGATAAAATAACAGATATGAATTAATTGCACGTGTCTAATCTACAAATCTATTTATTTCCACAACAATTCGAAATGTTATACGAATATTTTATTGTTATAACAAATATCACAATACAGCCATTTCCTAGTATGAGTATTATAACAGTAATTACTTACCGCTATTGTAAACGACTCACACTGGATATTTACTTTTAAAAGTCTAATTTTCTTCGACAACGAAACGAGCTGAAAAACTATATTGAACAAAATCCCCGAGCGTTTATTCTTACGTTGTGTAGTGACAGCTAGTGAACTCATATTGCCAGTATATCAAATTTCTTTATTGTCATGGATATACTGTTAAAATAGCATAACAGAGAAGAATAACAGATATGATTAAAATCAGGAGACTCATTAATAAATTAAATTTGGAGAACACTAAATAGTATTTTATATTTTTTTTAGTGAAGTGTTGAAAGTTTAAACAATATTCTCTGAATATAGTTTTTTTTTAAACTTTTGTGTAATGGTTAATAATGAAATTATTTTTTTAAGTTTACCGTCAAAGACGTGGACATTGAATACTTGTATAAAACGGAACCTACGCAATGACTGGTTTAATTTTTTTTAATGAATTGTTTAGCTGTACCAAATGTTTCGTTGTTTTTTATTAAGCTCAAATAAAAATTTAATCTGTTTGTTTATAAAATTCTAGTCAGTTGTATCTCGTTATGAAAATAATTGGGTAGGACATTAAGACAATAGTAAATATACAATTATTTTGAATATGACCCATATAGCAAAAAAAAGATTAAGAAAAAAGGGAGGAGCTCATTGGGCATCAAAAAATTTGTCCGCATTGCTGTCAATGGGATAAGTGCCCAACAGGCTGGCAGCATTATCACGTTGGATGGCAATGCTGATTCTTTGTGCTAAAAATAGGCCAGACCTCTGGTCACGTGAAGAGTCAACCAATCGCTTGGCGATGTTCCGAAATATTCGATGAGCACTAAGGCCCTAGTGTTTCAACCGCAAACGGCTGCAACATATAAGTTCCAAAGAAATTGGAGTATTTGCGCCGTCTGAGGTTTTCCGCACGTGCAGCAGCCGCGACAGCACAACCCACCGTGCTTGGAAGTTCGGATGGTGCAAAGGTGTCGACACAGCTTGCATCCCACACCAAAGGCCTACCCAACTTCCAAGGCATTATAGTCATTCCATCTGGGATTTATTTGTCATTCCATTAAAACAGTTTTCTTTTTTTTAGTTGTAGTTTGTATTGACATATCATTGGAGGATTACTTCATATATTATGGCATAATACACTGTTAAGTGAGCAAATCCGATGGCATAGCTAATAACAAAATATAGCGTATATTTCAATTCTATAGGGACAAATTATAATAGTTCGCAAAACTCCACAAACGTGATGGATCGATATTTAAACAAGATAATACAAAATAAAAATGAATGTGATTTTTTGGTTCAGCGACCTTAGTAAATCTTGTTACTTGAAATATCAGTTAAAAAAACAGTTTTTTTTTTTGTGTAAGGTTCACAAACCTAATGGGTATTGATATCTAAACACAAAAAAAAAACAGATCTTGTTCAACTATACTACCAGCGGTTGTTGACTCCAAATTTTTTATCATCAATGCATAATGTTTTTATTTTTCGCCTGCGGAGTTTAAATTTAATCCAGTATATTTGAAGTATGATTGATTGTCTCATGGTCGATGTTTTTTCTGTACCCTAAAAGGAAAAATGTCTATCATATTTAGGTTTAAAACGTTGAAACTATTTCAGTTTGTTTCTCTCTCTCGTATAAACTTCTGTAACTTTCACAGGTAACACCTCTTAAAAAGGATTCACACATGCTCAATAAACATTACTTAGTATATTCACTCAGTATTCACATTTGTTTTGGCCCGTAATTGGACTATCTCTATACAAGAGAGCGCTTAAGAGAATTACATGGAGCTTTCAAAGTCCTTGCTTGAGCTCAAGTGTTCACGTATCGCCGTTAACAGGGTTTTAACGGGATTTACCCATCCATTAAGCTGGTTCCCTCTTGCTACTGACTTTGTACTTAGTGTTTTGCGTATCGAAAATTCAGTCAGATTTGAGTTCAAAGGAGATTGACCAAAAGCAGTCTAGAAAAGTTGCACGTATGAAAACCAAATTAATATACAAATTATTTGCTTATTTTTTACAAGCTTTTCACTTCAGGAATTTTGTTTTCGTATCCGGAATTATGATGTTAAGATAAACAGTAAATTAACGATTGGTAGGTAGGTACATTTCCGTATACTTAGTCATGGTGGACGTTTCGTTCTCTTCATTTGTACGAGTTACGTAAGTATGAGCCTTTACATAAAAACATCACAAAAATGATATTAAACTCATAGATAGCTAAATAATTAGTAATATCATAATCATAACGTAGGTACTGTATATGTATTTCATAGTTCCGTTGTGAAAATATTTATTTTTGTGTTCCGTCTCACGCAGATGCAACTGTCAAGGCAGATGACAGACGTACCGGTAGGGATGACGATTATTCCTAAACAAGATCGATTTTTAAATCTACCCGAATCGCAGGAAAGAATCGTTAATAATTATAATCGTTAATCGTTATAACGATATAACTGCTCCAGCTTCTTTTTAGGTAATTATTTTGATGAGTATGATGAATAATAAAGGTAATTGGTACTTAACACAATGGTATTTCTGCTGATTTTACATGTCAAATACGTAGAATATCTATAGGTATACTTGTTGTAACATTAAATACACCTAATGACTCCCTACATGAAAAGTCTGTTCATATTATGTGTTTTATACCTTTGTATACATTAGGTAGGTAACTTATTCACTTGTGTATAGATCTGGGATAAATTGAAGTTAATAAAATATAATCTCTATGTGACCGAAGTTGTTTTATTTCGATAATGTCACATCAACGCTGCGAGGCCATAAAAAGCACGATTATTCGTTATTCACGATTATTCACGTTTTTTTTTTTCAATTAGCAGCTGTTCTCTTATTTTGTTTTTAACTTTCTTTGTGGTTTTGTACCTACATGAGTGATCTGTGGTCATTTTATAAGTTGCGAGTAGTTTAGACATCATTTTTAGGTTATCTCCTAATTTGTTTATTTACTTTAAAACTCGGATACTTGTGTGAAAATGATCACTTTCATTTAATAGTATATAAAGCGTAGTCTATAACAAATAAAGATTTATTGTGTTTCAACTTAAGACGGATTTCCATACATCGTTGGTCATGATCCTTTCTTGTTCCTTCGTTCAAGATTTTGATAACTTTAGATCAAAGTTTGACAGGCAGTACCTGATTACAAATATTTGGCGCTTTGTTATAGTCCTTATAACTATGGGCTGATTTCTCCATAGTCAGGTAACTTTTATCTAAGGAATAAATATTGCGGTTTGACAGCTTTTGTATAGAGAATATGTGCATAATAGTGGTATAATTATGGGTACTTATGCCTGAAATAAAATAAATAATAATAATAATAATAATAAAAAAAACTGCCCAAAGATAATTATATCTAGGTTGAGTTTAAGTGTGATTTATAAGCGTCAATGCCGTGGCGTCCACATACAGACCACACGCTAAACTTTTGTTTTCGTCTGATTGGCCGACTATCCGTTGCGTTATCGCAGCCTGGCCATTTGCAGCGGTCGATTAGTGATTTCCGTTTAGTTTCCCGTAGACATCGTAGTCAGTGTAGTGACGCGAAATAAGTAAAATAATGCGGCAATACCTACTTACACTAATACTTACACTAGTCAGATAACATTTATCGGTTGAATAAATATGGTGGTTTGAGATATTTTATACAACGTGTCCCTGAATTAACGCACAGCCTGTTAAGGGGTCATTATAATAATCATTATGAACATCTTTTACTATGGGACTAAACCTAAAAACGCGAAATAAAAATCAGCTGATCCCTACATTTATGTTCGCATAACTCGTCAAAATGTAGGGAATAGGTGATTTGTTTTTGGCGATTTCAGGTTTGTTCCCTTAGTTAAAGTTGTTCATAATGATGAGTACAATGACCCCTTAAGAGGTTGTGCGTCAATTCTGTGACATGTTGTATACAGACGCTATGAAACCGCAATTTATTTATTCCTGAGATAAAATTATTTAGAGATTGAAACTCGGGCCTTAGTGAAATATCGACCAAATCAGGTTGATATTTCAAATGTTTGTTGTCATGTTTAAATACTTTCTTGATATCATGTTTTCTTGATAGTTCTTTATTTTCGGTAATCCAGCGAATATTAGCTCATAGGCAAAGGGAACCTATAAATACTCGTATAAACTCTTAATTCACATTTACGAGAATAACCCCCTTCTTAAACTTAAACTATTCATAATATCCTTATTGGCAAGGGTGCTCCTGTGAACCCAGATTCTAGCCAACTCAGACTAAGTGCATTTGAGTTCTGAGTTGGCCAAGTACTCACATTTACCAAGATTGCCCAACATAGTTGTTTGTATGAGTGAACTTTAGTTTGTGGAACGTTCAGTTTGATCGATAAACGGGCGATCCTCGGGTTTGTGAGTGAATTGAAATGTTATTATCTCTAAATTGATTCACGTTTGATCGTCTGTTGGCGTTTTATTAAATGAAAATTGAACGCTTCGTTTAGGCTTAGCCGAATTTAAATGCGTCAGTCTATCGAATAGGTATTCTGATTAATATATAACATAAGGGGCCCGTGGCTTAATAATAACAGCCGCACAGGTCGATCGATCAGGTTAAGTTACGCTTGCCGCGGTTGGTCTGCGGATGGGCGACCATCTTTACATACCGAGACCCCTCCGTGCCTCGGAAAGCATGTTAAACCGTCGGTCTCGGCTGTTGTTCGTGGTTCTTTGACAGTTGTTACGGGTAGTCAGAAGCCCGAAAGTCTGACAACCAGTCTAACCAAAGGGTAGCCAGTAACTGGGCTGGGTTGGTATTAAGCTGCATCCGGTTAGACTGGAAGCCGAAATCAACGTAGTTGGAAAAAGGCTAGGCAGATAATGAACATCTAAAAGCTTCATTTGGGCTTTATTAATTCAATCTATGAAGTTTAGCGACAGCTGTGCAGTTTTTAGATCCACAAGTAATTTCTCAGTAGTAGAATGACACCTACAGTAGAATAGGGTACGTTGAAATAATATTTGGAACTATGTTTATTTTAATCTTACGTTAAATGGATCATTGATTAGTACAGTGGCGGCACAAACATCGACGGGCGCAAACTAAAACCGTGAATTTGGCACAATGATTCTAGAGCCCCTAGCAAATAAATCAGCTGTTTCATAGAGAAGTGCAAAAACATATATAAATTACGGTCAAAATATACGGAACAGCAATTTTTTTTTTTTATAACCGATGAAAAATTCAGACAGTTTGCCACTCTGTATTATTATCTTCTCACAGAGAGGAAGCCTGTGTCCGAGTGGGAACATTGTAGCCTGTTTTTGCTATGCTATTTTGTAATCATAGACATGTTACACAACTATCATAAAGCTCAAATTCAGTAATAATGTATTCATAATAATTAATATCAAATGTACGTAGATCAATAGACGAGTTGTTTCTAAGTTCGATCCAAGCCTTGTAGAAGTTATTCTCTCATAACATAAATTATGCTACTACATTAATTAATAAATCATTGATTCGTTATCATTCCATTACAATTTGATCACTAGTCCATTACGTTACGCGAGGAGGGGGAAGGGGAAGGGGAGAGGAAGGAGGGGCTTGTTGCTAAGTTATAACAGCCGCACGGGTCGATCGATCAGGTTAAGCTACGCTTGCCGCGGTTGGTCCATGGATGGGTGATCGCCTTTACATACCAAGTACCCCTCCGTGCTAACCAGTCTGACAACCAGTCTTACCAAGGGGTATTACCCAGTTATAGGTTGTGGAGGTGAGATAGGCAGTCGCTCCGAGTAAAATACCGGTATTCAGCTGCATCCGGTTAGACTGGAAGGCGATTCAAAAATAGTTAGGAAAAGGCTAGGCAGATGAGTCCATTACGCCCGACATGCAAAACAAATGCAATAAGTAAGAAAAAATATTTCTCAAGGGATTTTTATTTTCTGCTCGCAATCTAGAACATTTTATACTCAAACGTTTTGTTTCTAGGTCATCTGAAAGCGTGTACAAATTCACTTATCCTCTGTTAACTTTGTCTCCTGGACTAAAACATTCGAGGATTCGCGAACATATTCTATTTCATTTGGAAGCAATTGTGAGATATGAATGTATAGGTAGTCAATTGAATGTTCAATTCCAAACTTTCGTTTGGATTTTTTGTCATATCATCAGCAGTATCTCATACTTTTCAATCTAACTTCAATATTGTGCCGAAGAATGTCATCATCAGGTTTCATAAATTCGGAGCTTGATCGAAGGAGAAAGTTTTTGCATTAATAACAAGTAGGAATATAGTTTTCTATACATTAATACATTGAACATTTCAGGCAAAAATGAATTATTGCTGCGAGGTGTAGGAACGATTCTGATGTCAAAAGTATAGTTTTTAGAATTTTTTGATTTTAGATGTATGTTCCAGATTGTCGCAAAAACTACTAAATACTCATAGATTCTGTTCAAATATTCCACAAATATTTTTTAAGGGTCTGGTCATGGAATAGGTTTTAAATTATCACGCTATTTGCTATGGGGATTAGCAATATTGCATTATGTGCGTACTCCTCAACAGTTTACCGCGAGATTTAATAAGACATTTTTTTTTTTTATAAAATTGCAGATACATACGAATTCAAACTCTGAAATGAATATCATCACGCTATACCTACAAGGAAATCGCCAGTAATTCTTGACATGTATAAGAAACTTCACGATTTCATTAACATATAACGGCAATAGAATACACAGTTAGGTATGCAAAGCCGTGGGCACAGACAGTCGTATTATAATTTTCAACGTGAGAAATAACGTTAGTGTTACTGACAGATGTCTGAATGATGGACTTTGTTGGGAAGTCAGACGTGCGTCTTACCGCTACCTATTCAATCCTGAGACTATTCGTAGGAGTCAATGTCAGGCACTCCGATAAACAGCCCTTGTGGAAGTAACAAATCGATCTTTTCACTTGAAAGGAAAGTGGCTTTTTACTTTGTAGAACGCCGATCGCTTTGCCACGCTTTCAATTTTTTTTCTTGTAAGTCTGGGTTTTGTGAAAATGACATGGACAAAAAGAACTTTCCATATACACATTGACATACATAGTAAATATATTGTATGACAAAAAAAGGAATATTAATACGTAGTTATTCCTCTCTGACCTTGTCAGTTTTTATTTAAAAATATTAAGTAATGCAAGATGAATTCAAAGTCCTGTTTGCCAACTTCCGCCATAATAGACCATAGAGAAAGATATATATCATAATAATGGACGTTCCTCACCATAACACGGTGTAAATTTAGACAGCAAATTATATAAGAAACATTTTATTCCCACGAAACCAATTTTTTAAGTAACTGTTCATTAAAAACTCTTCAACTCATCACGGCAACTCGTGACGGCATGGTTGGCGCAGTGGTTAAGCGATTGACTGCTGCGCTGCGTGTTCGATTCCCGCACGGAACAAATATTTGTATGACCTACAAGTAGTCGTTCCGGGTCTGGCTGTTTGTGTATGTGAGTTTAAATGTTTGTAAACGCACCCAAAATGCAGGGGAAATTCCTAGTGTGGGGCAACGTATTTTTAAATTAAAAAAATCAAAGATAAATCTGCCATTTTTAAGAATTTCTATGATTTAATGTAAATGCCGAGTAAGCATAGAGTGTCATTGTGAATAGAAGTTATTTTTTTATTTAAGGCATAATTTGAAATCTTTATTTTCGTAGTCCATCTTACATCCCTAAAAAACTTGCACAAATTAGCTACCTATGCATTCGTCAAGAGGCAACCCATTATTAACTTACCTACCTACTGAGTAGGGTTTACACATTCATGTTTAGGGTTGTAAGTTTCTAAACCGAGTGCCAATCATTGTAGTGAGCGCCATTTTCCGTATCTGTGACGCGCCGTTTGTTTGTGACAGCCCTGCCAACTGTCGTGTCACGAAACCGACAGTCACATGTTTCTCCTTTTGATGGTACATCTATAGCCTGGAAACCTTTTCTTCATGGAAAATTGCTTTTCCCAACTATGTTGGGGCCGGCTTCCAGTCTAACCGGATGCAGCTGAATACCAGTATTTTACATGGAGCGACTGCCTATCTGACCTCCACAACCCACCTGGGTAATATGACATCGCTTGGTAAGACTGGTTGACAGAATTTCAGGCTTCTGACGATACGTAACGACTGTCGAAGATCTACGAATGACAGCCGAGACCAACGGCTTAACGTGCTTTCCGAGGCGTCGAGGGTTCTCACTATGTATAGACGGTCACCCACCCGCGGACCAACCTCGGCAAGCGTAGTTTTACCTGATAGATCGATCCGTGCGGCTGTTAGTACTTAGCCACGAGCCTAAGAGGTAGTACGCTGCTCTAAAATCTAGGAAATTACGCAAGAAAATTTGGTCCTACGGAAAATCCCAGGACACGTTCTGCATGAAATAGAGTTTACAAGCTTGGCTTCGGATCACTAATGGCTAATGCTTTCAAATCCCAAGATGAAGGAAAAGTTGGTATACTAAGTAACCTTTGATCTTAAGCTTTAACTTATTTAAGTGTTACTTTCATCAGACCGTGCTGAAGTAAGTTCGTTGGGATATAATGAAGAAGGAAGAAATGTAGGATTTAATTAATGTATCTTATCTCGTAGCAGCACGAACTGTTTTATAATAGCATAAGACATCATCTTCAGCCTAGCGTTTTCCCAACTATGTCAACCATTCTAAAGGGATGCAGCTGAATAGCAGTACGACGCCAGCACATCAACCTACCCAAAACTGTCAAATTTTCCCAGTCAACTTTGAAACTTATGCTTCAGCGATAAAGTTGAAAATCTATTAAAGAAATTTGACAGATTGTAGTAGCTTGATGTGCCTAATAGTTCCATATTAGACTTGACTTCATCGTTACACTTATTATATAATGAATTTAGCTATATTATTAGGTACTGTCCTTATCGGGCAAACAAGAATGAAAAGCTTCTATTATTATATTGTGTTTTGAATCCAACGTAATAGATGAATTCTGATTTCAGATTCTGATTACTGTTTTTGTTCGCATAACGCCAATTTGTTGAGCCACATTTGTGTTATTGCTTTCAATAAAACAAAGTTCAGTCACACCACTGTTTGGTCCGGGTAAATTCATAACGATAAATAAAATTTAACATACATTAAAATTCATCCGGCATACATTAATATGTCACAAAAATGACAGAATAGACTTTCTAATACAATAAAACAAAATACATGAACAAAATACATCATTACATCATTCGAAAAGAGTATTACTTGAACAATTTCCTCTAAGAAGATTGAGGTCCATATATCCAGGAAAATGCGATAATATACAATATTATCCTTATTGTGGTTGCAAAATTAATCCAGTTCGTGCGTAACAAATATACCTAACAAATGTATTATTTTTAATTTTATTTCTCTTATTGTCTGTACAAAATCCGACGAAGTGATAGTCCGACCTATTGCGAATCCGACCAAGTGAGAACAAATGCTTAAACATTTATAACATCCCTACCTTCGCAAAATCAACGCACAGTTCCTTCATCTCGTTAACATAATATATTTTACAAAAAAACTTGCTTCAAAAAGTAAAAATAACACTCTCTTCTTCTTCTTCTTCCATTTCTTTTTATGGTGTGAAATAATACATCATTAGACGGAAACTATCCCCATCCCTAGGGTAAAGTGTGTCGTAGAACATTGTATCGTTCCGCGCCATATTTCAACACCCTGTTTGTTTCTAACGTAGACGTCCCGACAATTTATTTTATAGTGCATTTCGCTGGCATTCTCAAATTCCTACGTTTCTTGTACATTTTCCTCATTGTTTGCTGCATGAGATTTAATTTACCTTGTTATGTCTTCGTCTTCAATATAAAATGTTCAAAAAATATTCGATCTCGATTTTATAACCGTTTTTATAGCGGTTACTTTATTTGATCGACGTTCAGGTATTCTTGCTTCAGGAGTGTCTATACCGAGTTTATTGTGTTAGCTTTAATGTATTTAATGCGTCGCTTGCCTCCATTTCCTTGATTAATTGTTTAGAACTATGTAGAAAGCTGCTTTTCACACCTGCCTGTCATCTTGCGCCTTAGATGTTGAACGGGTTGTAAGGGTGTAAACGAACAATGAGCTGGCACATTTTCAGATAATAGAACGAAGAAAAATAACTCGTATTCTGTACAAAAACATTGTATAGGAAGTAAGAGGAAGTTCCTGTTGATCGGTTTGCTTCGCTCTAAATAGCATCTAGTACAGACGCTAGCACACGAGGAAACTGTCAAATTTTCCCATATTTTATCATATCATGTGAAATTTCAGGAACCACCCTCGTACACCTTCACACCATCCATTCGTCACACTTTCGTACTTTAGTACATCTATCTTCTAAATGAATCGAGATAGCATTCTGAAATGTTTCACATGATATTTTAATAATAGGTATGTTTTCAAGTAAAAATAAAAAATATATAAAAATACCAAGTTGAAAAAAAAATAGGTTTTTAATGTTAACTTTCGGTTTACTATGAGAAAAAACAAATTTTAATCAATTTCCAAGAAAAACATTGTATTCTCAAATAAACACTGTTTACTTATTGCTCAATTCATCTCGTTAACTTCATTAATAGCTATCGAAAACTCAGTTCCTCAAATTTTCATAGTTCTTTGAAGTCGCATAAGTTCGTAACTGGGAAAAAAAAAATAAAAAATAATGACGTTCGTTTATTCAGGTCCCCTAGGAGTACAATTCTCCTAATTATGAACAAAATCCAGAACTTGACATTTTTTTTCCTGTCTGCTTCACGTGAAATGCCCCACATCCTCACATGCATGTATGTCGTATGTTGGGACGGGTCAACACAAAGCTGCAATGGCTCTTTCTGCGAAAGGCATTGCCAGACATGGACTTACATAAAATCCTAATAATATAATGTTTGGACGAGAAAGAGACCATGACCGCTGAGTTTGTTTCAGTGTTTTTCTTCAGAGATCAGTCAGCTCAGAAATGCCGGCTCCATCTAGTTTGAATATTTTGACCAATAAAATATTGACGTCTAGAAGTTTCTTAAAAAATCTAGGTGCAGAAATAAACAATTAATTTAATTTGTTATGGAAAAATAACACATCCCACATGGAACGATACACACGTATTGTATGTACCGTTACAAGCGGGATGATACGTATTTATTTATTTAGGTTATTCAACAAAAGATGTATACAATACATGACACCTGTAGGTACAAAGGGCAACATCAGCCACTCTGCCGGTCTTCTCACCCGGTTCTTTAAAAATCTCACTTTGAAAACGTAGGTGAAGTAAACTTGAAGTGAGCTGTCATTCCGCCTAATGCTAGTGATTGACTATATTCCACTTATGAAAGAGCGAGACAATAGTATATTTGGATCTTCGAATAACGCGGTTAGGCGAATCTAACGATTTCATCCATGCATCTCAGCAAGAATAATAAATATAACAACTTTACTCAATGATATTAAAAACAGGTAGATATGTTACATACGCTCCGCAAGTGGCACGTCAAGCCTAGATGCTATCTTACTTCCTCGTGTCATATAATAGTGTCACTTAGTGCCGTTTTTGAAGATCGAATGTTGGGTAGGTAACCGAACTACCTCTTTTTATTTATTTTATTTTTGCTTGCTTCGTCTCTACGTATTTCCAGTTACTCGACACGCATGTGTTTGCATCAATTTTTTTTTAAATATAATATCCTATATTAAATATCTATAATATATTCCTTATATTAAATATAATATAGTTTTAAATACAATTTAATATTTTATATATTTATATATGACTTTACTTCTCGATATGAATACACTTAGATAAGAAAAAAACCGGTAAGTGCAAGTCAGACTCGCGCACTTTTACCTGTGCTACATGACATTGCTTCTTACCAAATTTCATGATTCAAAGTCAACGGGAGCTGCCGTACAGGTTATGATTCCCTTGTGAGTGGCAAAATATGCGGCATAATTGGAACATAAACGCCCGTATCTTTGGATTGCGTTGACTTAGCTTAGTTCGATTTTTCATTGATTCAAGCGATTGCAGCTCCTGAGTATTTGATATTAATTTCAACATGAACATGATAACTCCACCCGATCCTGAGAAACGGGTCTTGAGAGACGGACAACGAAGTGATTTTTTAGGGTACCGTTTTTCCTTTTGAGGTATGGAACCCTAAAAACAAACGAAACACTAAAATTATCGAAGTTAATAATAAACTCCGGATAAGTTCAAGAATCGAGAATATATTTTTTTTTTTTTGAAGAGCTGAATTATTTATCTATAGTAAGATACATTTGATATAATGCGAGAACCGATGTCAATTTCAATCAGGGCACTATTCTTGTTAAAATAGGAAAGAAATGGTTTGGCACATTATTATGACGTGGGTAGTACAGATGTAGGTATACAAGATACACATTTTGATGCTGTTATCTTTAGATCTATTCCGAGAATTATTTTATATTATACCCGTATTTTTTCTCGGAATAGATGACAGACAGATTCTCGAAAAATGGAAGCCAAGAAAGAAATTCACTGCATTTGGGAATTCAGGCCGTATTTCTTTGTTGTTACAAAAGGTATTATCGTATGTTTTCGAACAATTATTTCATTAAAGGTCTGAAATTTTGTGTCGTTGGCTGTTTAAGTTACAACAGCAGCGAAAGTTAACCGAAACGAAACATTCGCGGATAGCGAAATTCAATCCAGGAAATATAATTAGGTTTATCCAACGTACACACCGTTAGCGTAATCATAATAATGTTCCTCCAGCTGTAAACAGGCCTCATCTATTCGAGAGAGGGTTTTTTGAAGGTTGGTAGGTGTCACATGTCTTCGATTTTTTGGTTCTAGAACATGAGGGGCGAGGAGAGGGGCCCGTGGCTAAAAAAAAGAGGGGCCCGTGGCTAAATAATAACAGCCGCACAGGTCGATCGATCAGGTTAAGCTACGCTTGTCGCGGTTGGTCTGTGGATGGGTGACCATCGTTACATACCGAGACCCCTCCTTGCCTCGGAAAATACGTTAAGCCGTTGGTCCCGGCTGTCATTCGTAGATCTTTGACAGTCGTTACGGGTAGTCAGAAGCCCGAAAGTCTGACAACCAGTCTTACCTAGGGGTATCGTATTACCCAGTAACTGGGTTGTGGAGGTCAGATAGACAGTCGCTCCATGTAAAATACTGGTATTCAGCTGCATCCGGTTAGACTGGAAGCTGACCCCAACATAGTTGGGAAAAGGCTAGGCAGATGATGAACATGCCGGTTTCCTCACGATGTTTTCCAGTGGTGATGAAATTATTTACACAAAGTAAATCGCCTGCCTGGGTTCAAACCCACGATCTACAGCTTCTAATTTGGGGCTGTTACCACTAGGCCACTACTGCACACACCGTTAGCGCTATGATAACTATTATTAAGAATATATATATTAATATAATTATGGTACAGACGCCAGCACATCAAGCTACTAAAATCTGTCAAATTTCTTTGATAGATTTTCAACTTTATCGCTAAAGCATAAGGTTCAAAGTTGATTGGGAAAATCTGACAGTTTCGGGTAGCTTGATGTGCTGGCGTCTGTACCTACAGAAGAAATCTCTAACACTTTCTAACTAAACATAAATCCCAGAAACTGATGAAAAAATTTTTTTTTTCCAAAATCAACTAAAAATATACGAGGTCATTTTAAGGTGACGTGGACCAAAATATGTATCCCTATTCATAGTACTGTTTCAGAAGCTATTAAAATTCAGCACCCAATAACGTTTCATTAAAATTCAAAGCAAAAGTCTTTCAACATGTACAAACAGCTTTGACTAGCACAATTAAGAACTTTAGCGAAACGGATGGGCCATAACTTTTAATGAAATCTATATTTATAGGTACATCTTCAACACAAAAATATACATATTTAGGTGCATAAAAATAAATAGAACTTAAGTGTCTGTTTATACCCACCTAGTAATTAATTATCAAATATTACAAAAAGTACCCGAAAAATGAAAGGAGCTGATGTCACTAATTTTGATTAACAATTTGGATATTTTTAACGAAGAACAAGTAAATCATTTAAGCCAACTTCAAATAGGAAGAGGATAAAGGAATTCGTCGCGTTTTTTTTTTTAATGTCGACACAGATGGGGCTTTAATATAACAGTTTTATTACCCTGACCTGATAGGAATTTACTACTTTTTTTTATGAAGGGTCATCCCGACAGTATATCTTACTTCGCATTTTCGGGTCCAACTATTTTCGGCGAAAAAATCATAGAAATAATATCGGCTACATGTAGATCAAGGAGACTGAGGTTAGGTATAGTCTGTTCTAAAAGTATCTGAAGAAAATGTAAGCAAATAGATTAGAAAACGTACCTCTAGATACCAATTTGTAGTGAGTGGCATTTACAAATTGGTTAGATTTGACTATTTTTTATAAACAACTACGACGATAAGTTTTCGACTACAATTTGATAATATTATCATAACAACACTTTTGGAAAATGAGGTCAGATATAAAGTTGAAACCTTTTAAATACAGATGGACGTGTTACAAATTCCCTTTAGTAAGTGATTGCGTAATAATTTAACCTGAACAGAGTTTGTTTACAATTTCATCAGATACTTTTAGAACATACCATCGAGTTTTACAAACTACATTCCAACTCGGATGCGCACAGAACATCGTTCACGGTTTACACGATTCAGTCACTCTGTAAACGCGTTTTTGAACACATATAGGTGCCAAACTTGAAGAGTGTACAAGGCTCGATGGTCACCATTTGGAGAACGTGGTTTCACTGAACACCCTTTATAAACCATTCAATTAAAGGCTACTGGGCACCCAGGGCACCTTTCGGCTTGCATTCGGGACAAGATAATCTTATTTCTAGTCGGACACACAAAGCCGGCTGGCGCCGATCAACAGAACACCGAATTATTGTGAAGCTTTGTGTAAAGTAAAGTGTGTTAAAGCAACTTGTATAATATTGAAGTTGAAGTATAATTATGTAGCATATCAATGGTATAAAAAAAATATATTTTGTCAAAAGTGAAAACATTTTAAACGGTTTTTACCTGAGCTTCTGGCAATAATAAAACATGCATTAGAAATGAGAATAAATCATAAGTCTGGCAGGCAAAAGAAGAAACACTAAAGTTCGTTTTTTTTTAATCCCAGAGACAAATCTGACAGGTGTAATGTCAAACCTCTATGCTAAAAAAACGCAAACACAAAAGATTTAAATATCAGATTAGTCGAAAAACGAACTACAATATACAGCAGGCCCTACTGGGAATACAGAAATGTCATTATGTAAATAATAATAGCTCCTACGTATAAATGATGTGTCTTGTGGCTAAGTAATAACAGCCGCATGGCTAGGTCAATCAGGTTGAGCTGCCGCAGTTGGTCCGTGGATGGGTGACCATCTTTACATACCTAGATCCTTCCGTGCTTCGGAAAGCACGTTAAGCCGTTGGTCTCGGCTGTCATTCGTAGATTTTTGACAGTCGTCACGGGTAGCCAGCCGAAAGTCTGACAACCAGTCTTACCAAGGGGTTTCATACTACCCAGGATTTGGTTGTGGAGGTTAGATAGGCAGTCGCTCCATGTAAATTACTGGTACTCAGCTGCATCCGGTTAGACTGGAAGCCGACCCCAATATAGTTGGGAAGCTAGGTAGATGATGATGATCACCTACAAGTAAATGATGTACATAAAATTACTATTAAATATAATACAATAGTAACGAAGTCAAAACTGTACATAGAATATTAAAAAAAAAAAAAGTAATTGGTACGATGTATGGGAACGATCCTGATGCCAAAAATATATTTTTTAGAATTTTTGTCCGTTTTTATAGATGTATGTATGATTGATGTATGTTCCGGATTGGCGCAGAAACGGCTGGACAGATTTGGGTGACATTTGGCACACTGATAGCTTATAGTCTGGATTGACATGGGATGAAAAGTACCCTATGTGTACTTTTAATCCCGTGTCCCACAGACATTTTCCAACATCCTCGTGGGTGAAATTATAAATATTGTGAAATTGTATTTTTTTAAAAATGCCTCCTCAAATGAATTCAGTTTTAATCGTGGATACTATTTTAACACTTCAAATTGATTAAAAATTTGAACTGCCAGGAGAATATTTTGTTGTAAATAATACTATATAAGTCTTTTTATTTTCGCCTGTTTTAAGTGGATAGAGTTATGCTTTTACCGGAGTAAAAAGGAAACAGAAATGTTAATTAAAAACAATCCTAAAATCTGAAAAATAATCGAAGAAGACTTAACGCAAAGATTCTAATCATCACTCTAAAACTCCGTATTCAAAGTTCCTTCCTCCAGTCTAACAATTTGTTTCCATAATGTTACTTCCCAAGCATGCAATTTTCATACACTTCATTTTCCCATAACAAGTAAAATGGGAACTGGATACAGTAACACTTTGTCTTCTTAACTTACCATCAAATCAAAGTAGACTCTAAATTCTATGCAAAACAATCTATTATTCAGTAAACAGCCGCAATAATTTTTAATCCAATGTTCTCAGAAATTTTGTAAGCGTCGGTTAGTGATGTCTTTTAGCACAAAAACGTCGTTTTATGTAAATGAACTGCCGGTCGAATTGCACCCCATGGATTTGTGTAGCTGTAAAGCGAAATTAACCATACTGTACCGCAACGAAATAGCAGATGTTACTGAGTATCCTCACTTGAAAGCAACTGTTTTTTTATTTATTTGTGTTTAAGATACGACTTTTGACTGACTGCCTCGATGGTCTAGTGTTAGCAGGCGCTAATACTGACCATGAGGTCCTGGGTTTGAGTCCTAGGTCAAGCAGTGTTATTGGGTTTTTCTATCAGGCATTTCTCAGTACACACCGGGAATCTGGATTTGAGCCCGGTTGATGACAATAGGCTCGCCCCCTATTGCATACTAAGGCCTCTAGAAGTCAGCAATTGCGGCGCGAGGAGCGGCGCGACAACGCAGACCCTGTCTCGAAGCCAACGAGCAGGTCGCGCGGCGCTAGAGCGGCGTAGTGTTGTGTTATGAGAAATTAGTCTCTTTGTTCGCAAACGAAATGTCTAAATATTGACGACAACATTTTTTTGATACAAATGTCTTCGTAACGTTACATTTAAAGCAAAAAGCAAAGCAAAAAAATAAAATGCTTAAAAGCTAGACGTAACTATAAATATATGTATACTAAAAAGAATATAGAAATTACAAAATTAGGCAATAGAACGTGTATGTCTCTTTAGATGTGATTCACGGGACAGGGAATGGGTTAATCGTATTACGTTTGTATCAATATCATTTCTACAAAATCAAACAAAACTGACCACTTGACATAGGCTTTTTCTAAGTTGCACAACACATTTATTTTTCCAAATCGTAGGGTTGTCAGCCTGCATAGACTATAAATTGTGCTAGCCCAGCTGCATAGCTGGGGTATAAAATATGGAGCAGTATGGTTGAAAGGTTAGACGGTTATTCTCAGCACTATTAAGGGGATTTCTAGTGGAACGCCCTTTATTGACGCTCTATTATGGCGTTACGATTATATGTATATGCATTATGCACCCAATGGACATTGTATTCTGAGCTCCAAGACTACGCTCGAGTCCTAAACCAAAAGCGTTTGTCGCGCGAGCGCATGAGATCGTACTACCGGGATTGAAAGTACTCTATAATATGTCATCCAGATAAACTATGTATTAATTCCGTAATACATTGTTTTCATATTATAACTCTACTCGTTTACGCGGCGCACGCCAGTAAAGCTCTCGGCATGATTGTTTCCGACATCTTTAACAATCACAGTCATATTTTAGTTAATCTCCACAAACCTTAATGAGTTATGCACCTAAACCTTCCTCGTGAATCACTACGTTCATTGTTGAAAGTCGTAAGAAAATTCGTTTGATAGTTTTGGAGTTTATCGCGGTCAGACAGACAGAAAAACCCGAATGGGGGACTTTTTTTTATAACATATAAATGTATGTATAGTGATTATACAGAAAATAAATAAAGAGTGCGAAAACTGTAACCACGAATTCAGCATACGATTCTATATAGCGCAGAAAATTTTCGTCGATTACCAAAATTCAGGGTTACAGTTTGCGTACCTACTGGCAAAAAAAAAATCCTGTACACAACTCTAAATAGATATCCAACCGTCCGAATTAATATCAAAACCTACTAAAACTACCATTTTCTTTGTCCCAGGGATTTCAGCGGGCGGCGGCGGTGACACCAGCGAGGAAACAACGACCAGCACCATTGACTTCGCGTTCAATGCCACTTCCAGCACCGAGAGCGTCGCCCAGCCTTACTTCGATAATGCAACGAAACGCGACTACACAGCAGCTGTAGGACAGCCAGCGTATCTGCACTGTCGCGTGAAGAATCTTGGAGATCGAGCTGTATGTTATTTTCCTTGCTTTTTTCTAAAACATTTACCTCTAGGGCCCCAGCGGCACAAAAACGTGAAAAACTGTATTTGTAGTAAAGATAAGGCTTAAAATCGTCCGCTATATATATCTAAAAGAGCCCACTCGCGGTGCTTAACCGGTTATAGGCTTACGTTGATCATTATCTCACCTCATGGCCCCATGGCATACCTCTGCAGTTTGTGATCGTCCTGTACGAGTCGCAATAAATACTTTTTCTTTCTTTATTTCATGGTAAATGACGATGTGGTCTACACTTGTGGAGCAGGTTTGTCTAATTATTTATTTAATACTTCAAACACATAAGCGTACAGAGGCGGACTTAATGCCATAGGCATTTTCTATCAGTCAACCTTTGGGTGATGCAGAGAAAAACAGTAGTAGGTGAAATCATGAAAATTGGGGAATAAATATTTTAAATATAAATATATATACCTAACTACATATAAATATAAGCACAAATAAATATATATAAATACATGAATAAGAAACAAGACAAACAATGAGAAAATATTAGCGTTGTGATGATACTGCCAGCTTCTTGCGAATGTGCTCGCGAACCTTAATTTTATAGAATAATCGGTTGGTTGCCATCCTGATTTCTTGGGGAGCACCATTCCACAGAGAGATAGACTAAACGAAGAAGGAAGAGTGAAATTACCTATCCACTCTTGAAACTTAAAACCCCCAGTTTATTACAAAAAGGAAACAGACTCCGGCAGGGAATTCTAATCTTTTCCTGATTTTCCTACTTGACTGAACTATCTCGTAGACCCTAATCAACAGCGGTCTCAGATGCGATTTTACAGTGTGTAGTTTCTGAGGAATTTGTTAGTTGCAACCAGGAGTGAGAATTGGCGACCATACCGACCGACTGACCGAGAATGAATGTTGATCAGACGCCAATCTTGGCTCCAAAATTAAAATCAAAAGTCATTCATTCAAATTAGGCTGAGAATCAGCACTTTTCGAACGTCAAAATGACAAAATATAGTCCCCCAAAACGCCCGCCATTCACCACTTCCTAGTGCTTCCGCTGGGAAGAAGAAGTGGCGCAACAAACTCTCCAGCACCTCAGCTGTCTGTTCAGTTTGTATACAACATAATTAACATTACAAGACACAGAACATTAAATTAAATTATTTGCCGTAGGTCAGCTAGCCCCGGCAATATACCAACAAATACAATAAAACTACTTGTATACGTACTCAAGCAAAAAAATAAGAAATCAAAATTAAAAATGTAAACAAAAACTTACTACCCGACAGGCGTAAAAGGCGTGACAGCTTACATTTATATTATGCAAAGCTGGGTTCTGTTCACATAGCTGTCACTTGAAGTCACAAATGATAAACAAGAACCATTGAAGTAAAATAAACAATAAAACCATGGTGAGTAAGAGCTTCGGGCTATAATAGAAATTTGAATGTTGTGCCTTTTCTATAACATCATGTCTGTGCTCATCAAAGTCAGTGTTCAAAAAGGCATATAAAATACACTTTTGAACATCAAAATTTACAATAAAATAGAACTGATTTTAGTGGCCCCTTCCAAAAGGTTGTTTTTTATGGAGACTAATGGGCAAGAAACTTCATCTTTGCTTTCTTTAAATGTTTTCCAATATTTGGTATAGATTACTTATGTTAATTACATGTGAAGACGATGCATCTAGAATAAAATTACTATACCATAATTCGTAAAAGAATTAAAAATTACAATAATGACAGATAAATTAATTATGTGAAGAAATTTCAGGTCGATCGATCAGGTTAAGCTACGCTTGCCGCAGTTGGTCTGTGGATGGGTGACCATATTTACATACCGAGACCCCTCCGTGCCTCGGAAAGCACGTTAAGCCGTTGGTCCCGGCTGTCATTTCGTAGATCTTTGACAGTCGTTACGGGTAGTCAGAAGCCCGAAAATCTGACAACCAATCTTACCAAGGCGTATCGTATTATCCAGTAACTGGGTTGTGGAGGTCCGATAGGCAGTCGCTCTACATAAAATACTGGTATTCAGCTGCATCTGTTTAGACTGGAAGCTGACAGAAAAAAATAACAAAAAAGTTGTCTTTCGGGGTATACAGAGCATTATGTTGTGATAAAACAGAAGTGCTACTACCCAAGCAATTCGTCTAATCCATGTTCAACCGTATAGTGACTTCAGTATATACAGCGAGGATGCAGATTAACACCTTGCATAGGATTAGTCGCGCAGGCTTTACGCTAACATTAAAGCGAGCTGCGGAACCCCACACAGTTTCATTGCGATAATACTAAATTTAACTGCACGCTGTTAGACAGCTAGCTTTCCTGTGTCTTGGTTCGTCGTTGGTTCTTTATTTGTAATTCCTGTTAATGATTCGTAATCATGCTATAATGTTCTGAATGTTTTGATTAATGGAAAAAAAAATCAAAATGCTTTAGATCGTGTGGTTTTACCGAGACAGAAGTCGTCCTTAACGAAAATTAATGGTCTCGACCCCAATCAAGTATCAGTCTACCACTTTTTGTTTGGGCCCTAACTACATTAAGTATTTATCTAGTTGGGAAACCATTATTGTCGCGACTTACTTTCTTCTTTCTTTCAAAGTCAAAGCATTTATTTCAAATAGGCACATAAAATGCACTTTTGAACGTCAAAATTTACATTAAAATATAATCGATTCTAGTCGCCCCTTCAAAGTAGTTTCAAGAGAAGAATGGGCAAGAAACTCCACCGTTAGTCTTTTAAAATATTTTACAATATTTTGTATACATTAGTTACATAGTAAGATTCCAGTTAAACATGACGTGAAAACACGAATAGCCAAATCAAAATCATTTCAAGTGCCACGAAAAAATAACTTTCATGGTAGGCGTACCGTTTCCTTCACAATACCCAACTTACTATACCAAATACCTACTGTATACATGTAGACATTAGAGACTCATTGAATAGTAAAAACATAAAGCGTAAGCTGTAAGAACATCAACTTGATTATAACTTAACTGTTAATAGCGCGTTCTGATGATCATAATTATTTCAATCCACTTTACAATATAGGCAGAACCTCCGCTATGCAGCGTGATTTCCATACATTGGCTTGTAGCAACTTAGACCACTGAGGGTCTGTTTTGTATCGTCAATCAGTTGTAACCAAAGTCTCCTCTAAATTGGCGGTAACCCCGTTTTATAGTCTTATGATATTCCCGGTACCTCAAACATTGCCGCCAGTTCCGCCGTCGTTTAAGGCCATTTTATAACTTAATAAGATTTTGTAGCAATTTAGTATGTATTTGTTTGTAATCTTTAAATAAAATCTTATAATATAATACGTAACATCACATAAAAAATCTGAGAATCGTCTAAAACAACTTGTTACTTTAAAATTGCAATATTAAATCGTGAGACATATTATTAGTACGAGTATCATATTAATTACTACTTAATCATTTATTGTAATTCTAAGATAATAAGCATTTGTTTTATTTATTTGAAACCATAAATAATGAGTTATTCGACAACTCTAGAATCTTAATCAATATTGTGATCAATATTTAATGAGATATTCTCCTATAAATTTAAATTATCTCACACGCGCACACAGTCGCACACGTATAAGGGTCTAGCGTAGTAGGTGCTGCGTCCATTGTGATTTGTTTTAACTATACAGCAAAGGAGCGACTGTAATTTACGCAGTTTTATTTACTTTTGGGATATAAAATTACCTACGAATTATAAAAATGACAGAAATCGATTCAGTAAACGATTTTGAATAAACTACTTTCAAATTGTGCATAAATTCAATTACACGTTGTATATAGGTACTAGTATTTTCAATTAATAATGACTGAAAGTTTTTCTCAACTGATAACTGTACCTATACATAATGAACAACCCACTATATTTTGAAGTCGGTTAGAAAGGAATACAATGATGATAAAAAATAGTTGTATGATAAAATACAAAAAAGGTTTTTTAACTCGGTACAGTATTTTCATTTCACGACGCGACGCGCGCTTTACTTGTGGTTACCAATTGTATAAACACGCTGTGAACGTTCACACACACATTGCTTACACACACGTGTGTAAGCTGAGGAGATCACAGTATCGTCTGAGACAATGGCGAAGAGAGTGTTGTGCGTGTGTGTGTTATGTGCTGACGCTACTCGTCTTCACGCACGAAGAGACGCGCACTTTACATATGGTTACACATGCAAAGTGCGATAAAAATACTACACCACCAAACAAAAAACACCAACGCTTTCAAATGTTACTAGGTCAATAGTAACATTTTCTCCCTACGCACCAGAATATCACAAGCCAAGCATAAACCTCATTTACAAAATTACTATATCCACTTTTATTAGCCTACTCTGTACGTATAATAAAGTGGAAATAAAGGTTAGTTACCCACGAAGTCAAAGCAAATAGAGTGACGAGAGCAGTTTCAAAATTAGGCGCACCCTCCTAAATAAAGTGAGCCTGCTTCTGTGAAAGACATTGTGTACCTAAGTAATTACCTACTTTATTGAAAATGTAGCCTACTGCCTGGCGCAGAACTTTTGAGGAAACGTTTTAGATAAGGGAAGCCATTTATTTTAATGAAAAATGACGACCTTTTTTACGCTTCACGAAAACGTTCGTGTATACCACCATAATGTTGTACTAACATTTTTACACGGCATTTGGTTGGACAATAAAATATTTTATGTGCTTTGTGGGTATGATTGATTTTTTTGCGGGTATGTTGAAGTAACATGTGACGTCATAATTGCGATACAATGCGGGTAATTTAGGAACATTGTTTGCATAGCAATTACGAGTTAGATGTCTTGCTTGCTCGCAATTAACATTTGATTGTTTAATGGATGGTACACAAGAGGTCATAAGTAACAAAGTGCTGTTCAATGAAAGATTTCTGGGATAATACGTTCATAATTATTTCTTAATTGAAAGACCCGAGGAAATTCTACCAAAAAGTCTGGAACTAATGAAGAGGCCCAACAAGATCTTTTCATAATCATTTGAGATATATTTAGATTAAGCTAGCTTCAGATTTCAATACAGATTCAACGTTCTGAACGAAGCATTGATAAAATGAAATACGAACTGCTGAATTATCTTTATTCAGTAAAATGGTAATAATTAAAACCTCTACTTGTTAACTAGTAATTCCATGGAACTTCAATCAAGCTTCCGTATTTCCCTTTTCAAATACACAACATTTTCTTCTATCCTCTTTTATTAAACAAAGGAACTACGAAGAAAATGTCGATAAAGAACAAATAAAACAACTATTTGAAAGAAAAGCTGTGTTAGTGAAATAAGCAGTTTTTTTTTTTCCTAAAACTAATAGGGCTGGGAATAATCCACGCGAACGTAAAGGATCGTGCGTGTACACGCGACATTTCGTCGTCGACGTAAATCTCTGCCGACAGTAAGCGGAATTCATATCAAAGGATATTATTGTTCTTTGTTAAGAGGAGTATTACAAAAATGCGCGTAGATGCATGATTTCTTCGTTGTAATTGAATACTATTCGTTGGTTGGTATAAAAAACAATTAATTAGTAAAGATAGTTCGTTTTCTCTCCTAAAATAATAATGAACCATTTTTTTATTTTTATCTATCTATTTATTTAGCAATAATTGTTCTCCTGATGCATGTTTAAGCAAAAACTCATAGAGAGCTAATTTGAGAGCTCTAATGTGCAGTTTCTGTTGAATTTAATCCATCAAAACAATTTTTCTCATATCACAAGTGTCATATATATTTTATAATAATAGAATACATTTTTTTTATATACTTATAGACTTTTTGTTATAGACTTATAAATAAAGAAAAAACGAATGGACCTAATTCAATTTATTACTGGAAACAGTGTTAATATCTCCGAACGTATACATCATTTTCACGTAGTATTTATACCAAAATAGTCTCCAATGATTGCTTAAACAAAATAAAAAAAATATTGATGCTTCGATTTTTTAATAAATCAAATAAAAGTACTATAATATATTTCATTGCGCCGGGGATGCGCGCTTGCCCTGGTTGGAGGCCTTAATTTATTAAGGCATCCACAGATATGCCCGGTTAAGCAGAAGACAACATCATAGGTTGAACTGCGAGATGACATTTATAAAAAAAAAGGATGCGCGCTCAGTACCGAAATGTGTATTGTTTTGATTTTATATGAAAAATACCGGCTGACTTTTTCTACCGTCCGGAAAAAAAACAGGGAATAAAAGCTGAACGGAGTAGTGCATACGGCACAGAAATCTCTTTTTTTTTAATTTCACCATTCATTAAAAGATATCATTTAGTTTTAGAATTTAAATATTAATGTTTCGGTGCGTTTTGCCTTATAAGCTATTTCTACCTATTATCTTTTGATGATATGAATTGCGCCGCACGGTTCGATCAAAGTGTAACCTACGCTTGCCGCGGTCGGTTAGTGGATGGGTGACCATCAATTACATATCAAGACCCATCCCTGCTTCGGTAAGCATGTTAAACCATTGGTCCCGGCTGTCGTTTGTAGATCTTTGACAGTCTTTACGGGTAGTCGGAAGCCCGAAAGTCTGACAGCCAGTCTCACCAAGAGGTATCGTGTTACCCATTATTAGAGTTGTGGAGGTCAGATAGTAAGTCACTCAAGACTGGAAACCGACCCAAACATAGTTGGGAAAAAAAGCTCGGCAGATGATGACACATTAGTGGGATTGGTTGCCGTTAAAATTATCTTTATTTCGCTAAAATAAATTGATAATTAATATCTTATGATGAATATGGAAAGTCACGAAAGGTTCAAAGCCTGACTAAAACAAATAGCTCGTTTGTCATAGAAATAAATACTGAAAAATGAACAGCAAATTATATTTTACAGGCAGAACGATAGACATCAAGTGTAGGTACTCCATTAAAACGTCAGACCGACCATATTTCAAAAAAAGTGATCCATTTTCCCCAGATAGCTGCAATATAACGCGATAAAAATGTATAAAATTTTAACATACAAAAAAGGCTGAGAATTAATGTGCCTACCCGGGTCAGTAAGTACTGCCAATAAATAAGAGCACGAAATACATCTTCATATCAGAGGACCTTAAGATATTTTTATAAAGTATCTTTATAAAAATACCTTAAGGTCGTCACAAACTATGCGTCTTCAGTACCTTCAGCATACAAAAATGTAATCTATACTTAAAATAAAGCTGAAGAGTGTGTTTGTGTGTTTGTTTGACCTCGATAATCTCAAGAAAAAAATATTTTTGCATTTGATAATCCAATTCCAATTATTAATATCACGCTAGGACCCTTAGAAGACGTATTTCTTATAATGTCATTTTTCTTCTTATCTTCTGCCGTGCGATTATTAACCATCTCACCGTGAAAGCTTGGGTGAAGTGAGCGTGGAGTGAGCTGTCATTCGCTAGGGATTAACACTATTAAGTGCTCACTTCACTTATGAATTCACGGTGAGATTTTTACAGAATCGACCGGCTGTATGTATTTTTTTCTTTTTATATCGGCACCTTGTTTTTATACTATATGCATGTAGGTAATTGGTTATCATCTAATTATACTTTTGTGTGTTGTGCTGTCTTTTGTGTGCGCCAAATAAATGGTTTATCTATCTAACTATGGAAACAATAAACGAGTTATTATAACTATATAAATAAAACGAAGTTGGATTAGTTACACCGTTTATATCTCAAGAACGGCTAGACCGATTTTTATGATCTTTGATTTGTTGGATTGGTCTCCGCCCCAAATAGCAGAATAAATTATAAAAAAATGGAAAACATCCTCGAAAAAAAAACTTCATTTTCTTATACATTTATTATGGAACAGCTTATTGATTCTGAGGCGGAACAAAGTTCGCCGGGTCAACTTGTATTTAAATAAAACAAAGTCGGGTTAGTAACACCATGTATAACTCAAGAATGTCTGGATAGATTTTTATGATCTTTATTTTGTTGGATTTGTCTCCGCCCCAAATAGCAGAATAACTATTAATAGATGGGCAAAATATACGAAAAAAAAAATTATGAAGATAATATATTTTCTCATATTTATTGATTCTAAGGCGGTACGAAGTTGGCCGGGTACCAGCTAGTACAGACTCCAGCACATCAAGCTACTACAATCTGTCAAATTTCTTTAATAGATTTTCAATTTTATGGTTAAAGCATAAGGTCCAAAGTTGATTGGAAAAAATTTACAGTTTCGGGTAGCTTGATGTACTGGCGTCTGTTCATACATAAATGTCGGTTACCTCGGTTCGCCTACGCATCTCATTTCATTCGATCGCGTGGGGAAACTCCAAGCATAGTCCTCCCCATTGCCCGTTAGGTAACTCGGCCTTCTAACGAGGCCCATTGTGAGCAACCACGTTTCAGTGGCAATACGTACCAATCAGGTAACCCACATAGCCCGAAGGATTGCCAGGAATTCGCTGGATGCGAGAATCACAGAACGGGATAAGGTGACGGGGAGGTCTACGTTCAGCAGTGGATGTTTTGCGGCTGAAATGATGATGACTAGATAAATTAGCCTAATAGATAGTTCCTCATTGAGGCAATTTACAAAAAAAAAAAAATACGTGTGGCACTCGGTGACTGCCGCGGTAAAGCTATTGCGCTATAGCTATAATATTTATGCAATATCTTTGAGCGTAGTGAGCGATAAGAAAACAAATTGCAGCTCGTCTCGATCCGTGCGAGCTTCGTACAGTCTACACGCATACGTCTAGTCGCACGCACACAAACACCGTGCCCAAGTCTGCCGAACTGAAACGACGTTAGGGTGCGTCCACATCTGGCGAATGCGCCGCGAATCCGCAGCTAGCGAGCCGTTCGCGAGCCACCCGCGAGGTGCCCGCGTGCACTTTATGTTCGCGCACGTGAGCTGGACGCGCGCAGATCGCGCGCCGCGCGCGTCGAGCTCACGTGCTTACACTTTCGTTTGCCTAGCCTCAGTGCGGGCGAGCAATAGCGCACGCGCGACACTTACGCCGCTCGCGCACGGCGCGTGGACGGCGCAAGAGCAGTGCGCGAACATAACATGCACGCGCGCAGCTCGCGGGCGGCTCGCGAACAGCTCGCCAGCTGCGCATTCGCCAGATGTGGACGCACCCTTAGACGATGCACGGCTTTCAACGCGCCGCACCGCCGCGCTGTGCCGGTCGGAGTGGGGGGTGTTAGGTTTTTTTACGTAACGGAATTTCTTGATTCGGTCGCCGCGCTCAAAGCCCGACATAAAAGCTATGCAATAGCTTAAAAAAAATGTAGGCATAAACAATACAGACGCCTAATAAATATGAAAAAATCTAAAAAAAAAAAAACTATAAAATGATTTCGCAATTTTTACAACAAAAAGGTTCATCGTCTCATTAACCTTGAAAATGAAGGTCATTAATTGCCTCAAAGTTACTTTGCCTTACATTCTAATTTTGCTGCCTTTGTTTACACAGCAATACGAACACGCTGTTTACTAAATCTAATCAAGTAGGAAAAACGGATACAACCGACACTACAACGTCATAACCCCGCTTTGGAAAAACGGATTTTAAGGAAAAACGGATCAAAGTTACTCCGTAATATTACATAAACGGAATATATGAATATTTTTCGGGTGTCGTATCCAAAGGGTGCCAACGGGCCCTATTACTAAGGCTCCGCTGTCCGTCTGTCCGTCTATTACAGGGTTGTATCTTTTGAACCGTAATATTTAGACACTCGAAATTTTCACAGAATGTGTGCTGCTATGGTCACTGTAACAACAAATTATAAAAATAAATTATAGTTTAAAGGTTTCTTTTTTTTTACTAAAGTGTCGAATATCCTAACTAATTAGGAGAGAACCGATTCCGACAACCGATTTATTCGGATGTTCGAACTGTATTTAAAACTGTTCCAATAAAACCATTAATATGTAATGTGTTTTAAATGTTTTATTTATTGCAGTAGTAAGTATGTAATTTAATTACTACTAGCAGTTCCGTTAAGCGGTCATTCGGTTGACCGAGGTTCGGATAATCGACTCTCTACAGTATTTTTTATAAATATTATGTAGTGTATACGTATTGTACAGTGGTACAATACCATTCGTGTGTAAGTCCGAATCGCACTTGCTCTCTTTTTAAGAACCAACTATGTAGCAGTAATACATCACTCGTTATATAAGAAGGCCAATCCCGGTAGTTAAAAACTTCCAAAATCTTGTCGCAATACAGCATTTTTGAGCTTGATCATCGCTGAGTCATCTCAGCGATGATCAAGCTCAAAAATGCTGGATTGCGACAAAAACATGTCAAAAATATAGGGAAATTAGAGGTATTTTTGACCAATTGAGACTGAGATCAGACTGTGAACGTTCTTAAACGAGAGTTTCCCCTCAGAACTGTACAAGTTTGCACTCCTAAACCTGCGTTAAGGGCTAGTTTGGCTTCTAAAGTAAGTCTTAAAATTTTATCGAGGTCACTAAATAAAATACAAGTGGAAATAAATGTTGCATTTTATTTTAAAGGCGGACGTTTAGCTATCTGTGCAGATGCTTCAGGTGGAAAACTTAATAATCTGTAGTTGAGAAAATGGTTTTGCTTGGGCATTGGTTTTAGACGTTCTTCGTGTCTATCGTAGGGATGATGATAACATTTTTATTTTTTACTAGCTTCTGCAGTGCTATTCTGTAAAAATCTCACCGTGAGAACTGAGGTGAAGTGAGCGGGAAGTGAGCTCTGTCATTCCCTAATGGTAAGGATTGACACTATTAAGTACTCACTTCACTTATGATTTCACGGTGAGATTTTGACAGAATCAACCGGCTGTTCCCGTTTCGTTCACGTGGAAGTCAACTATCCCATAAAGCGTATCCTTTGGCACTCGGCAGTAGCGAAGCTTTCTATGAGTGAAAGTATTTTCGGGGGTAATTGCGTAACACACTATCAGTAGCAATGGCTTCCATTTTAACAGTTCAACAACATTCATTGCGTTATTTACGTTGTTGAGCAGACACATTTAACTGTGGACTGTGAGATTGATGGTGTGTTACGCCATTAAGATGCTGATCAGTAGCTCCGCTACATACAAACTCACATATATTTCTTTATAATATAAGTATAGATAGATTGTACACATAAATTACGGAGTTATTAGTATAATGTTACAAGGGCAGCTTATGCATAAACGCGAGCTTAACCCAGCATTGGGTTTTTTGACAGCAACCCTTAGTGTAACAGCGAAATTTGCAAATGAGGACAATAAATAAGTGTAAAAGACTAAACAAATATGAGTATAACACACAATACATATACATAATACATGCAGTATAATATATAAAATCAAAAGTCATTTATTCAAACTAGGCTGAGAATCAGCACTTTTCGAACGTCAAAATTACAAAAGACAGTCCCCCAAAACGCCCCCCCTTCACCACTTCCTAGTGCTTTTGCTGGGGAGAAGAAGTGGTGCAACAAACTCCCCAGCAGTACAGCTGTCTGTTCAGTTAGAAAATATTTAATTGTATACAATACTACGTATACAAAGTAATTGGCATTACAAGACACAGGACATTCAATTAAATTTTTGCTAAATGTTAGCTAGTCACGCCAATATACCAACAAATACAATAAAAACTAAACGTACTCAAGCAAAAAAATAATAAATAAAAATTAAAATTTTAAATAAAAACTCAATACCTAAATTAAAGCCTCCAGGTATACGTAGAAAGGGCGTGACAGCAAACATATTTATGCAATGCTGGGTTCTGTTCACATAGCTGTCACTTGAAGTCACAAATGTCTAGGACCATCAAAGTAAAATAAATAAGCAAGTTATTACAAATAACAATAATAAAACTATGGTCAGCAAGACGACCAGTCACCACAAGTAGCACCCGTTCACGAGCATAACGCAAAGATCAGCCGTTAACCCCTCGCCACATTTGAGCGAAGGAGGCAACCCGACCCGATGCTACCGCAAGCAGTGAAATCTAAAGGAACATGACGAACTTGCTGCCGGTTGCTCAGGTAAGAATAATAAACTACATTAAGTAACACGGCTGGGTGTGATCCCACGACGTACATACAGACGCCAGCACATCAAGCTACCCGAAACTGTCAAATTTTCCCAGTCAACATTGAATGTTGACTGGGAAAATTTTACACTTTCGGGCCTAATGCTTTAGCGATAAAGTTTAAAATCTATTGAAGAAATTTGACAGATTGTAGTAGCTTGATGTGCTGGCGACTGTACAAGTCGCGGCCGTTACTACTATGCCACCACTGGTCTAATTAAAAAGTAATATAACAAATAATGGTGTCTATTTAGCAAATTTGAGTTTGAGTAGGTCCCCGTTATATTGATAAGAAACCGTTCTATACAAGCATATGTACACTTGTACAATGTACTTCAGTAGGTACCTATAATATTCTATCAAAGTAAAAATTCTCGAAGATTCTGAACGTCAGGATATTAAATATCTTTTGGATAGCTCTTTGCTTAATCCCACATATTAATGCCACCTTCCCATATGAAGGAATTTAATATGAAGCTTCCTTTGCGTGACTATTTACAATTTTAGAATGCCGGTAATGTCGGCGCCAGAAGATTTAGTAACTAGGTGGTAGATTTAACATATTTTTAAACCTTTTTACTATAGTGTGCTGTGGATGTCACACGAGGCAACTCAAAGGAACCTACGTATGTACCTATGTATTGACGCGCTTAAACATTAATTCATGAATTCCTTCTTTAAGCCTTCAGACTCACGTTTCGTTAGAGACTTATGTGACTTTTATATCCTCCTTTTTCGTGTATTCATCATCTGTCTTACCTCTTTTTTTGGGTTGGGATCAGCTTCCAGTCTTACAGAATGCAGCTGAATACCAGTATTTTGCATGGAGCGAGCGCCTATTTGATTACCTCTACAACCCAGTTACTGGGTAATGCGATACTCCTTGGTAAGACTAGTTGTCAGACTTTCGGACTTCTGACGATCCATAACATCTGTAAAAGATCCACGAATGACAGCCGGGATCAATGGCTTAACGTGCTTTCCGAAGCACGGAGGGTAAGTTAAGATGGTCACCCATCTATGTACCAAACTAGGCAAGCGAAGCTTAAACTGATCGATCGCCCCATGCATTTGTTATGACTGAGCTATGAGACACTTTTTTCGTATATTCTTCTTCCTTAATACACCCAAATATCCCTGGAGTCATCTTAGTTAATATTGCTTAATACAGTAAAATCTACCTACCTTTCATTTTGTATAACTATGAGGTAAGTGCACAAGGATTTATGCCTCAAATCTATTGCTCCGGTATTCCATGTCCAACATAGCAGGTGGTATTTATCCCGTTGTTCTCAGGCATTCATAATTAAACTGCACGCTCCTAGAGACATTCTCCTCTAGTTTCAAGGAAGTGTCAAATTTTAATGAGTCTACTTCTATGCAACTCTCTGGTGCTTTGTGGTTATTCATGACGACTATCCATTTACTAAATAACATGTCATGTGTGGCCTCCCATGTAATTTTGATATAGTATCGTTATCTGGTAAATAATCTTAAATCATCGTAACGTAAATACTTGTTTAAGTTGGCAGTGTTGGCACCCGCAGAATACTCGTACAACGAAATGCGACTGCGGCTAGTATTGTACATATTTTCTTGTTTCATGCTTTTCAGTTTATTTCCGTACTTGAGTTTTAGTTTTTCAGTGTCGCTTAGCCTTTCAGTTTTATAAAATACTAGCTAACCCGGCAGACATGTTCCTGTCCAAATTTCAATAATACTTTGAAAAATCCGATAGTACACCAATTTTTAGTTTCCCCGAACTGTCAAAATTTCACGTCCAATAACGTCGAGCAATAATGGCGTAGGAGGATGTACCGCACTAAGATGGTATATTGTTTCAAGCGCCATCTATCCGACGCCTGTATAATATAAATAACTTCACTAATTAGTCTCAAGTCATCTACAACGCCATACTACCCGTTATTAGCGCGCATAAATTTGATTTATAGTTTGTATGTGCTCCATAAATTCTGGAAAATACGAGGATGAAAATTTTGGAGTCAGTTTAAGGCGAAAGCGTCAGGGTAGCCCGCGAAAATTAAATTAAATATCGATCTAAATATATTTCGCGGCCGTTACATATACAGAGTGGCTCATTCAGAGCGGTCAGTATGGGAAATTCTGAAACTATAAGATATACGAAGATCTGTTCTTAGGAACCATGTCATCGATTTTAATAACAAGAAAAACTGCATTCATACATTTAAAAAAAAACCTGTACTCAGGTCGGGAATCGAACCCGATCGTTTTGAAAAAAAAAATACTAACACTATTTCTATTTAGATATCGATTGTGTAGGTCTTAAGCAGTAAATTTTTCTATGGAACATGATGTCTAAAATGAATAAAAGGCATTGTTTTCACATACTTTTATTTATTTTAGTAGGTGTTCGAACACTTTTCCCAGAAATGGATTGGTACGAACGGCCCTATCAAATGGCCCGCGTGGTCGCCCGATTTAACGCCTCTAGACTATTTCGTGTGGGGTTATGTTAAGGATGAAGTGTACAAAACAAGCTATGACACCGTTGAAGACCTAAAAGCAGCAATAGATTCAATTTTAACGCAAATTCAGCACATGAAGATACAAAATGCAATAGTAAGATCGTTACCTAAACGTGTTGAATATTGTATTGAAAAAAACGGTGGTCACTTCGAACACCTACTAAAATAAATAAAAGTATGTGAAAACAATGCCTTTTATTCATTTTAGACATCATGTTCCATAGAAACATTTACTGCTTAAGACCTACACAATCGATTTATCTAAATAGAAATAGTGTTAGTTTTTTTTTTTCAAAACGACCGGGTTCGATTCCCGAGCTGAGTACAGGTTTTTTTTTAAATGTATGAATGCAGTTTTTCTTTTTATTAAAATCGATGACATGGTTCCTAAGAACAGATCTTCGTTTATCTTATAGTTTCAGACTTTCCCATACTGACCGCTCTGAATGAGCCACCCTGTATATATATCTAGCTGGTTTTTGTTGAATTAGCTGTCTTCAGTATTAAAAGTACTTTCCCTCCAGGTACGCTTCGAAAATTCCACCCTGTATATGTTTATGGAATTATAATCATAAAAATCATCAATACATTTCTCTAAGTTCATAATACCCTATTGAATGACTATTTAATGAAATCATGACATTTGAGGCCATTTCTAGCGTAAGTAGTTATATTTCTGATACTAAGGAATATTATTCCATAAAGCCATAGCCAGCCATAAAGCCATTGGATCATATCGATGAGTCCTACGTATAAGGGCCAATGCAGCATTTTGAGCATTTTCACTTTTTTGTATTAAATGCTTCCTTTTACTGTATTTGATAACGTGCACTAAAAAAAAATAGTATTTTCACCTATAAATGTGTATTCTTTTTTAGTGCACGTTATCAAATACAGTAAAAGGAAGCATTTAATACAAAAAAGTGAAAATGCTCAAAATGCTGCATTGGCCCTTATACGTAGGACCCATCGATATTTTGATCAACATGACCTGCAAGTGTCAAAAAACCTAAGTAAATTTGAATTTCGCGGGCAAACTCAGCGCATTCCCCTTAAAGAGGGATGGGTAACGAGATTAGTTATAGCTCCTGCCAAGATAACGAACATAAAAACTTTTTTTTTATGATTGCTGTTTAATAAAACAAGAAGATTGATCCAATGCGCCAAGCATAGTAAACGTAGCCAGAACGTTTACTATGCTTGGCGCATTGGATCTAGACCAAGTGTGCTGAATTTCTTAAAGAATAGACAACATTTGAAAAATCTACAAGAGCACGACTCTTTATTGTTTTTAATAAATTATAATTAAACTACTTTGAATAAAACAGCCATTTTCAATAGGGTTCCTCCTAAGGGTGAAACGAATATATTAAAAAAAAATTACTAAAATAATTAATTTTTTCGGAAGCTACAATGTTTATTTATTTATTTATAATAACCACACCAACAGCACAGCTACTTACAACTAAAATAAAAAAATCATAATAAAAATTGCCAATTCAGTAACCATGCAAATAACAGAACAGGTATGCATGACAATAAACTTACAAATATTAGAGAGACAAAAGAGAACAATAAAAGTGTGTCTAGTAGATCTCTTAATCTAGAACACTACAAAACAAAACAAACCAATTTGAGCTACATAGACGTGCCGTCTTCACACTGTCTAAATAGGGAACGTCTGTATGAAGCAGGTTCCACACCTGATTCACGGGAAAATTTTAAGAAATAATTTGATATTTTTTCGTTTCTACTGCATTATTTTTTTTATTAAAGTACAGAATTAATTTCCATTAAATTATCCATACAATGGTATCTAAATTAAGTAGGTTCGGTGTACTAGCAGGAGTATAACAATAGAAACAGTTGCAGAAAGGAGGCAAAAAGAACATTTTCGATCTTAAAGCACTCTCTAATGCTTCGCATTATGAGTCGTGCGATAGGTAGCCGAGGCGAGATGCTCGGAGCTTGTCTACCTCGACTGCTCTCAACTAAAATAGCCGTGGCATTGACACAGAAAGACAAAGAGTTAAGTTAGCGTCTATGTAGATATGTATTTCGTCTGAAAGTTTTTGGATTGTCAAGAGAAAGAATTATTGTTTACTCTTGCGTCAAATATCGACCCATACAACAAAGATAAAAGTTTTGTTGGCATCATTTAGGCACATACTTATGACGGTACATACATGCAAAGAGATAAGTATTGTTTGAATAATTTGGGTACATTGTTCTTGTGAGCTTATATGAAGAACCAGATAAGCCTGAAGATGGCTGAAAGAATATGTTCGAAAACATTTAGGTACTGATGGTGGAGATGATGAGCTGGAGACTGCAAGAGCTCGCATAGCCATATTCATCATTACTATTATTACTAGTTTACCTATCTATATAAATAAGCCATTATTTATATAGATAGGTAAACTAGTAATAATAGTTCAAGTTAAATATCTCTTAAAAATGATCTCAGATTAAAATATTCTTGTTGATTTTAGAGAAAGGTACGTACTAAGGGCTAACTTTTTCAATCGAAACCACCATTGTACCTATTTTTCTGTTCTGTTTTTTTTTTCTTGTCTATTTATATATGTGTGTACATAAATGGTAAATAAATAAATAAATGTTTATTCGTGGAATAAAACTGACATCTGACAGTTTTTGTATGGAAGAACTGTCAACAATTCAAAATTATTCCTCCGATAAAGTTATCTGACTTTGGAAAAATCAGAACTTAGTCTTATAATTATAATAATAATATTCCACAACTTTCACACAACGCCATCTAGTCCCAAACTAAGCAGAGTTTGTGCTATGAGTACTAGACAACTGATAAACATACATATATATTTCTAAATACATACATATTATAGATAAATTACACCCAGACAAAGAACAAATGATCGTGTTCATCACACAAACATTTGTCCTGGGTGGGAATTGAACCCACGACCTTCGTATAGTAGTCAGGGCCACTGACCACTAGACCAACAGGCCTGCCAATTACTCTGAGACTATTGTTTTTGCTCGATGGATGGTTTGGCCTAGGCTCGGGACCTATTCAGTACATGGGACTTACATAACTGGCAAAATATTGGTATACTAATTACACTTCTTCTCAACCCTTCGGGCAAACAAGGCGTAAGGTTGTGTTATGTGTTGTTTTATTTATATGTATCTCCTAACTATATTATATATTTTTAATATCATAAATGCGAAAGTAAGTTTGTTTGTTCTTTTCACGCCTAAACCACTGAACCGATCATCCTGAAACATTGCATATACGTTTTCAGGTGTACAGAAACAGACATAGGGTACCTTTAATCTCGAAAAAATTAGTGTTGTTCCCGAGGAAAACAACAATAATGTCATTATGATAATAGATGGCGCCACGTGTCTTTCGAATCGTAGCCCCAGCACGACGTCAACGTAGAGATACGGCGTTATTATTATTAATCTCTTCTTGAAATGCGTTAATAAATCATTTACTATTAAATCTCATATTCAAATATATTCTTGTAAATATAATAAGGTACCTATAAAAAGGCAGCAATGCGTCATAAAATTTGAAACATGTTAAAAATAAACCTTTAACGTTTCGCTGATACCAGCTAAGGGCGACGTTTATTTAGAATTTAACAACACATTGCCGGTCGATAGCGTCCTATGCCAACAATTTTATGTAAATAACCGCTCAACCGTAAAACGTTACGAAACGGTTCGTGTTCCGTGTTCACACCTTGTTCGTTTACTTTCCAGAAATTTATTTATTTATGACCATTTATTTTTACAAAATACCATTATAGAAGTCATGAAAATCTTTTCATAGTATTAAACAAAGTCAATTGTTAGATATTCTAAGCTGCACAATGTATTTTGATGCAGTTTATACCATAATTTCGAGAAGTTGATCCGGAAGGTTTATGTGTATAATATTTTAATATTTAGCGTCTAAATAACACAAAAATCCCGATGTTTTAACATGCCGTCAGCACATTGATGCATCCGTGTCAAGCAACGGCGGGTCGCTAGTGAAAAGATATAATGATGTTGATATAACTTAAAATCAATTAGAAAGGGGATGACGTCTATTAGAGAAGAATCGATGAAAAAGACATGTTTTTCCGACTACAAATAAATTGAGATAGAGGATGATATAACTCAAAATCGTAATTCCACAAGCAATAAAATGCACAGTAAAACCAACGAAACAATTTCGGTGAAACTTGGCCGCACAACACAGCCATAACTTTGGAACACAGTTACCGTAAAAATTGGGTAAACGTGGCAAAAGTCTCTATTTGTCGGTAGCACGCGACGTTAAGCACATCACGCCTATAAAGGTACGAATACATTGTATAATCTAACAAGTATACAATACTAACTACAAACGTAGCATCAGCTATGGTATGGTGTGATATGTCCTAGAACCAAAAAAATCGAAAATTTTTAACATCTGACCTGCGCTGGGAACGCGTGGTGAATTTTGTCCCACACACACAGACAGGAGGCCTGTGTTCTTACAGTGGGAACATAATAGACTGATTAATTATGCTTATACTAAGGACATGTCCTAACCAAAGCGATCGCCAAGCGAACACGCGACTATTACTTGTTTGCCTGCCGAACCTAAACGCGTGATCGCGCCGCAAAGGGCGTCCGGTTTTCTAAACAAACGAGTGCTATAATGACGCAATAATCGCGGTTTCGCGCGACCGATGACACAAATTAAGTTTACGACAGACCTCAAATACTTTTCAATTATATGAATTTATCATCCGGAAACTCTTAACGAGAGAAGCTTTTGATAATAAACAGGACAAATGTTTTAAAATACTATTTGTTTTTCCGTTTCCTGAAGTGTACTAAGTATTATTGCAACATTGTGGTACAAAGTTTTTTTGTCTCGGTTTGTGTTTGGAATGACTTCAACACTTCTTGGAATACATTGAATGGATTTGTGCTTTTAGTAAGTAAATTTTCTGAGGAAAACTATGATTTATTAACTTCGTGTGTGTTAAGTTTATTAGGCCACAAGTTAATAGGCAGGGCAAGGCTCACCACTTTCTTTCAGTGAAGGAAAACATTAACAAACAACTGGCATAAGTACAAAAAGTACTTATGCCAGTTGTTTGTTAATGTTAGACTTTTTTGAAAAGGTCAAATACATTATTTTTTTTTTTTTGTAGCCGTCAAATTGTTGTGAATTTTGTTAGTTGTCTGTCATCGTCGATAAAAAGTATTGTACTATTGTATCTGTTTGTTTTTGCTAATTAAGGTTATTTATTCGTTCACGTTCATCATCATCTGCCTAGCCTTTTCCCAACTATGTTGGGGTTATTCGTTCACGTTATAATTCACTATTTTCTTGCGCATTGATCGTTTTTTGAGATTACATCACATTCATAACAACAAAAGTCTGGCTTTTGTTTTAAAATAAACTTATTTTCTCTCGTCAGCAAAAGTAAAAGTTAAGATACTCGTGATTTCGTATGCAATTACTGCAGATACGCTAAAAAATAAAACAAGTGACTCGCAGCGATAGCAACACAACCTTATTTCTATAGCTTAATTTTTCTTTGCCACCTAAGTAATAGAAATGGAACCGCTCCAAACAGTTAAAAAAACTGCGCGTGCAGAACCATACATGTGATAGAAGTAAAACTTCTTAAAAAATTAAGAATAAGATAGATTTCAGAATCAAACATACAAATTGGTTATAGAAGTTAACGTATGACGAAACCGAGAATCTTATTACAATTGTCTCTTATATGAACTAATACTGTATTTAAATTATGGCATTGTTTGTTTATGTTGTTTCTGTAAGTAATTGCATGACACTTAATACCAGTTCTATATCTTATCTGGAGGAACACTTTGACGCCTAAAACACAAGCTTTTGGCCTAGTTTAGGAGGCATCAGTTCGCCCTTTAATGTGACTATTGCACAATATATCTTTAATCCTGCGTACTTATGTATGTTTTTCTAAGTGAAGTGTACAAATAAACTTATTCATTATTATTTAGTGTGAGAGACAGAGAGTCGTATCTTTCTTCTCTATCATATAATGAGATGTGCCTAAACGTGACGCATCCTTGAAGTGTCACTCTCAATTCTCGTCCAATTGTCAACACTTGCCAACCCGCACGGGCCCGTCGTGTGGTGGATCACAGTCCACTCCCTCTCACTCTATCTTATCGTCGACTAAGAAGTTTCACTTAAAAAAGAGCAGTCACGCAAAGTGGAGATCGCTAAACAAAAATCAAATACAACAAACAACTAATAAAACTGCAAAAGAATTCTATTAGACATCTTTATCGAAGTCAAGCTGCGGGCGTATATTGCCAATGCGGCTTAACAGTCCGTATGTGGGATTTGATTTTCCGTACAGGCCCCAGTAAGTGCAATAGGAAGTGTCGCGTGAGTCTCGCCGTCGAATAAAGCAAAGAGAATTGGGTCGTGGCCCACGAAGCCCACATTTTTGGAACAAAGCCAGCCGCAACGGCGATTTTGTTTTATTTCACAAAAATAAAATACGTACTGTATAACGATTTAGCTCGGTTAATAACGGTTATGACTGCATGTCATAATGGAATACCGGTTATTGGATAACGGTTAAAAATTCTTCATCGCGTTTTTAAGGTTCTTAATAAACAGATTAGGGAGGGCCGATGGTGTACTTTGGAGCGCTGGGATAGCTTATAATATATTTTTGCCAGTAAAAGGTTGGGTTGGTAATGCTTAAATTGTTTGTAAAATATTTACAGCCGATAACTTTGGAATTAATTCTCTTTTTCCACGATTTCAGAAAAAATAACTTCAATGTATAAGGCTATATAACATTTTATGGGTTATCAGTATTCTGATCAAGTTAGAGGAAACCAATTTTATGTAATTACTTATACGTGCTGTTGCGGTAATATCCTCTCAATATTGATTCTATTACCGGCTTATGTCAGACTTCCGTGTTCTTCCGATTATATTTGTACTGCCTCTTTGGTCCAGTGGTCGCAAGCGCTACTGCCGAGCTTGGGGGTCTTGGGTTCGATTCCCAGGTCGGGCAAAGCGTCATTAATAATTAATGAGTCTATATTATTATAGCAAAAAGTGTTTGCATGCCTTAGTTAAGGTAGTTAGTATAGGATGATTTTAAACGGGTGGCAGTCGCCTCCTTCTGCGAACACGTCATGACCCAGAAGGAGGCGGCAGAGCGCGTTCGGGAGGAAGACCCTCTCGCGGCGCCGCTCCAAAGGCGGAGGAGGGGTCGAAGAAGACGTCAGTATGACAGTCATCTCCGACTCCTCCCAGGTGGAAGCCAGCAGGCGACGGGTGCGGGGGTTTCACCCTCGCCTGCATTGCACAGGCTTCCACCAGTGCCGGACGGGAATGGCCAGGTTTTCCCGGCCCATCCCGTAGCCCCCCACCCGGGGGGACATGCAGGGCCCGCCAGCTAGGCGGGCATGCGCCGGGGGGATTGTGGACGCAAAGGCTGAGCCTTATTCCTATGACCCCAAGGTCCCCTATGATCAAGGCGATGAGGGAACGCCGCTGAGTTTTAGTCGGTATACTGCCACTATGGCAGGGAGTCCCACATACTCCGTTCCGTCCCCCGACGAGCGGAGATGCGTAACACATTTCTCAGCGAAAAAAAAAAGGATCATTTACCTACTTTATTCCTTTCCTTTCCTTTCCTTTCTTTCTTTCTTTTTTCCTTTTTTCTTTTTTTTTCACTTTCTGTGCAAATAAAAAAATATTATATCTTAAATTTCTCAACAGCAGCCCGGAGTCTGGATTTGTGCCCGGTTGGTGGCAATAGACTTGCCTCCTATTATATGGGACTTGAACACAAATAGCAAAATGTGGGTATACCTGCCGTGCGATTCTGTAACCATCTCATCGTGATAACTTTTGTGAAGTGAGCGTGGAGTGAGTCGCCAATAGTGTCAATCCCTAGAATCAGCATGACTCACAGCTCACTCTAAGCTCACTTCACCTTAGTTATCACGGTGAGATTTTTCCAGAATCGACCGGCTATGTATGTATATGTACACCTCTGCCTAATCCTTTGGGTGTTACAGGTGTGAATTTATGTTATATAGGTAATTATTTATTCTATGAAAGACTCGGAGAAACAAGGAGTGATGTTATGTTAGGTTATATTTATAGTACCTACAAATATTTGCTAATGTAGTACGTTTTTTTTTTTTGAACCAAAGCCAAAAAAAATATGATATTTTAAAGTGAGGCAATAATTCTACCCCTTGATCGGCATACAAAGTAACTGCGAATAAGAAAGCTACTGAGAATTTCCCCCGAGACAAATTACCCGAAGCCGCCTCCATCAGCAGATTTGTACTCTTTTCAAGGAATTTTCACCTGATTACAGACAACAGGGAAATCAATGATATGTGAACAATTTGTTAGATTCTCCTATTCAGCCTAAAGGGAATAAGTTCGGTAAGTAAGATTTGTGTTTTAAAGAACCGTAGTAAAACACATGTTAACGTTGTCAAATATAAAAGTTTATAACTGCCTAGCTGTGCCCGTGGCTTCTCTAACGTGACTGTGTTTTATTGGCATTATAAATTAGTACGAATGTGAAGCCATAAAATATAGTTAGTCGTAATATTTTTCCGCTACAACATTGGTTGACTTATTTCATTTAAGATACAACTTGTTAGTACATCTTTGGTTTAATATGTATGTTTACGGAAGAAAATAATTGTTGTTCATGAACGCTTAATGTATTTACAAAATAATTGACAGCACGGCTGGCGCAGTGATTAAGCGATTGACTGCTGCGTTACGTGTCGCGGGTTTGATTCCCGCACGGAACAAATATTTGTATGACCTGCAAGTAGTTGTTCCGTGTCTGGCTGTTTATGTATGTGAGTTAAAATGTTTGTAAACGCACCCACAATAGAGGAGAAATTCCTAGTGTGGGGCAACGTTTTTTAAAAAGAAAAAAAAATCTTTGAAAGAGATCAATTAGGTACAAACAACGACTCGTTTATTAAATTACTTTTACATTACGCGTGGGAACTAAATCGCCTTCTAAAAATATTGTTTCTGATACTTACAAATTCGCATAGTAACCTTTAAATTGATGATTTTGGCAGGGAAATAGACGCACAAACTGTAATTTCAAATTCAGCACATGAATCTGAACACCCGGGAAATTATTCGTCAGTTATCAATAAAAAAAATAAAAAAAAATGTGTTTATTATCTTAAATCTATACAATTACGTTGCCGGGGCTTCCCAGAAAGTAATCCGAAGATACTTGTGATGGGATAAACCTCACTCTTCCTCGATTAATTAACAAATTTTTTCATTGTGCTAATTAGGTAAAAGTTACACATTTTTTATGAAATCAATAAAAAGAAAAATGAGAAATGTAAAATAAGAAAATAAAAATAAAATAAATGAAAATCGTGTTTATGGCAGTGTGTGAAATCTAGAGTGTGTCTTCTTTTTCAAAGAAAAGTGCAATACCTAAGCGGTCAAAACGTATGAAACTGCTATTTTATTTTTTACAACCTACTAATAATTTCAACACATGAGCGTTCAGAATTATACACTGAATCCATGGTGAACGGTGCCCTTGCAACCCTGTATCATTTATACAACGCCAGTGTTTTACAAACAACATTCTAGAAAATCTGAGGCGTTAAGGTAGAAGCCGGCACACTGTCACGTCTCTCAATGCCAACTATAAAAACGAGTAGCCAGTTACCTGAGTGTTCCGCCTCCGAAAGTAGGATAAAACTGAATGTATGTACAGACGCCAGCACATCAAGCTACTACAATCTGTCAGATTTCTTTAATAGATTTTCAACTTTAGCGCTAAAGCATAAGGTTCAAAGTTGATTGGGAAAATCTGACAGTTTCGGGTAGCTTGATGTGCTGGCGTCTGTACTTAGGCCGTTATGAAAGGGCTGATATACAGGGTGTCCCTAGAAGTATGGATCAAATCGAATAGGGACGTGGGCCAAGTCATTTCCAAACGTTTTAACCCTGAGAAAGTCGGTGCAATTTAATAAAATTTTTACTCGAAAATTGAATAGAATTTTTGCCAGCACGTAGCTTTTGCAGTAAATGATTTTTTTTCTTATTGAACACATGTTTTCTAGCTGCGTAAAAGTTTCACTCTTCACTCCACAGGAAAGGTCCACTCTTCTACAACGTCCTGATAAAAAATTGAATTGATAGCCGTGATAGTTTTTTTATGATTTTTTTTCTTTGAGCACTATATGAAGTGATTCAAAAAACAAAAATTGATAGTAATTTTTGAACCGTAAAAAAACCACCGACATTCTCAGAGTTAAAAAGTTTGGAAATGACCTTGCCCACGCGCCTATTTGATCCATATTTCGAGGGACATCTTGTATATCCCTCGGGATGGAATCAAGACGAATTATCCAATATTATTTGATTTAGAACGTGACAATTAGAGAAAATCGGTTTAAAATTACTGTAATTTGGGATGAGACTTCTTTGTTGAGATTTAGTTGGAGTAAGCTGAGGCAGCTACTGATTTTTGAACGTAATTGTACTAATTATGAGTCGGTTTTTTTTTTTTCAGTTTCATTTTACAGGACCATTGTTTTATATATTGATGATGGCGGGACGAGCTTGGCTTCTACCGAAAGGACTGGACTGACTAAAAATGTAAAAGGCAGAATTGCGTGAAAAATGAAAAAGAAAAAGTGACCTTTGCCCTACAGTGGGATAATACGTGCTAGTTAGAAAGATAGATCGGTTGAAACGGTGCTCACAAGATTGTTGTGGAGGGTAGTGGTGGCCAAACGGTAATGGCCCCGATTTACGAGTTGTACGTCATGGATTCGAACCCAGGAATATGCATTTCTCTGTGTAAATAATTTATTCACTGCTGCTCTCAAAACGGCGAAGGATATCCTAGAACCAAACATTGGAAGACATATGACATCTACTAACCCGCATGGTAGATTATAGTCCACTCCCTCTTGAAGAGAGGAGGCCTGTGTCCCAGGAGTGGGAACATCATAGGCTTATCTTAGGCTTATGCTTATGCTGTTCACAACTTATAACTAAAATAAAAAGGGTAATTATTTAGGAATTTCAATTATCCAAATAGGTATCAAAATCTTTCACAGTCTGCGGCATATCTCAATCCATTAATGTAAAAATCTAATCGCTTAACCGAACGCTGCCGCACAAACGCTGTTACAAACAAATCAGTATTTACGCTTTACCGAGCGCATCTATCGGGCACATTGGACAATAAAAAAGCTTTCACAAATTGTGATAATGAGAAAGTATTTTGTATTCCAAATTTGTTGCGAACAAAGGCTTCTTTGAAAGCGTAGATCGGCGGCTCGGAGCATTAATTAAATTTTGATCTAACAACTCAGTAAAGTCCCCACAAACGCAGACGTCAATTGCCAACAAATTTAATTCATCCGTAACAAAATACCAAAAATAATATGCTTATCTATTTATATTAATAATAAAGCTGAAGAGTTTGTTTGTTTGAACGCGCTATTTTCTGGAGTTACACTGGTAGTTAAAAATTTATAAGAAAACGTTTCGACTTTGATAGCCCGATTCTTGAGGAATGATATCTAGACTGTTTGACATCACGATAATATACAACATTATTTTGAGTATATGGCAAACTCGAAACACGTGTCTAGTATTTTTATGTAAAGAATCTATGTACAAAATTTCAAAACTGTGTCATGAAAAATCACGAAGTTATAAGTTTGTTATGTTACCTGATTGTCCGTACAAAAAGTTGGTTACCACTTAACACGCGTTACCGGTCGACCGGCTGTGACTTGTGTTGTGCGCATATGATTGCGGATATGTAGGTACTTAGTGTCCAACTCAGTGTTACATTTTTAAATATTTTTGGTACAAAATATAACATGGTGTAAAAACTATTGGAATCGATTCAGTTACTTATTCTGAACAAACTATATTCAAGTTTGCAGTATACTAAAAATAATGTTGTACTACGCATAACTTTCTCGGCTCCTATGAGTCCCATAATAGCCGAGAAAAGGAAAAAGTTTAGAAATAATGCAAACAGAAAACGAAATAAAAGCACGGGCAGGCGATACGATGCGACGAGGTGGGTCGGGGGAACAAGAAATTTGACGCAGACGAAGTCGCTTATAGAAGCTATTAATAATAAATCTTTATCAAATACAAACGAAAATAATAATGAAAGGCGAAGTTTGAGACGACGATAACTAAAGTCCTTGATTATAGTTTTTGATGTAATTAGTGAAACAGAAGCGATAATTCTAATTGCTTTTTGTTCAATTTCAACAATTGATTGAGTGAAAGTTTTGTAGGATGTGACTTAAATGTAAAGTTAACATTTCGTCGTTTGTATTCAAGATTCACAGAAGATGAGTCGAGATCATCCTAAAATCCTTTTTCCATTATGTAAGCCTACGTTGTCCTGCTGAAAATACAGGATCAAACTAAATTTGCTAGCGAAAGTACCTATCAGATGCGATGGGTATGATCCAAACATGATAAAATTAAAATATGTCTTGTGAATTAAGACTTACCAATGTATTTTCTCCTTGATTCGTAAAGCAATAAACATAGCGTCTTCATGATTATTTATCGCATAATATTGACTTAAATTATTAACAGCAACAACAATCAGTTCTGAAAGACGTTTTCGAGAAATGTTGACTGTAAATTTCCATTTGTGCTCAAGGGAAACGTCGAGAAAGTTTAATTAAATTGAATTATCTTCCAATCATCTCGCTTATTAATTCAAAAACAGAGTATTTTGAAATCACCGAACTAAATGAACTTATTTATATATTTTGGGAAATGCCGTAAACAGCCGAATAATTTTATTATTTCTGCCGTGCGATTCTGTAACCATATCTCCGTGAAAGCTTGGGTGAAGTGAGCGTGGAGTGAGCTGTCATTTGCAAGGGATTAACATTATTAAGTACTCACTTCACTTATGATTTCACGGTGAGATATTTACAGAATCGACCGGTGGATTAAATAAATGCAAGTCGTTTTTAGGGTTTAACAAAATTTAACTTTGTAAATGTCAAAATATTTTTTCTTCGAAGGTACCAACGCGAGTCCAACTCACATAAGCCCGTTTCTGAATTTCTTTTGGCATATATTAGTGTAGTATTTTGCCAACATTGCGAAGTTAGTGCAAGAGAAAATTACACAATGTGTCGCTACAAGTCCCCAGTGAGACCGGCTAGCGTTGCATTTAATTGAAGGCTCGAGCTGACCAACATTGTTTAAAACGACCGCCTCTCGACATGTCGACTAACGTTGAGACTAACAACATGTTCTGCTCCGTAATCATCACAGGGAACAGTGATTTCGGAACAATGATTTTGGAACAGTGTTTCCGGAACTGTTTGTATCTATACGACTATAGTCTTCCTTATCGATTTCAATAACAGCTACCTTTTGAAATCACTATTATTAATAGGACCGCGGTAGTGAAATTGTTAGTGGAAGAAGCTGTGCCCGGCTTCTTTCGATCCCGAGACATTGTCGCAGGGCTAACCTAAACCTAAACTTAATCTGATACCTAAAAACAAATATACGTAACTCAAATTAGAAAAGCTTAGTAACACTTAGTAACTCATTAACACAATGCACACTCACACACGCAAAAATTCACTCGCATACATCACACAAGTGCACTCATTTTTTTGTTATATTTTTTATACTAGCTGCGCCCTGCGGTTTCACCCGCATAAGTTTCGATTCCGTAGGAATATCGAAATAAAAAGTATTATATGTGTTAATCCTGGTTAGAAACTATCTGTGTACCAAATTTCATCAAAATTGGTCCAGCCGTTTGAGCGTGAAGAAGTAACAAACATACAAACACACACACACACACACACACTCACAAACTTTCGCCTTTATAATATTAGTGTGATTTTGTACTTTCTTTTACCTTATTTTTCTGTTTTATTTTAATGTGAGTTTATCTTGTTTTTTTGTTTTTCAATTGCATACCTCTTATCGTGTTCGAGAGCGGAGTTCACCTAACACAATCATCTTATTGCTTAAAAGGTGATCTCCAACTCATGTGTGTTTTCATTGTATGTAATTGCAATAAACATTTCATTTTTTTAAATTTTTTTATTCCCTAGCGTGTGCCCGAATATGACTCGCCAGACCGAATTTTGTTTTAAATACTCGATTACAACGAATACAATAGAGCTAGCTGGCAGAGTTAAAGCTACGTATTTGGAGCTTTCTCGAGTCACTTTTTTATAAGTTTTTACATTTACCTATAGGAGTGTATGAAATGTTATTATTTAACACTTGTCCAACGCAAAGCTTCATTAATAATGAAGGCCGGCTCGTGGCGGCTGAAAGTGTTAGCACTAATGTTTGTTTCCACAGTATAATTAATTTATAATTGAATGATGAGAACGGGTTAGGCTAGTAACTGGTTTACTTTACATGAAGTATATTATTAGATGCTTCTTTGTCTAATTTGACTTTGTAAGACAGCTAGGTTTGGCTCATCTTTAGACACACGTTTTTCTTGCCGTGAACAAAACCATGGTTTTGCAGTGAAAAACTGCAGACCGTAGTTGTAACGGTTGATATGCTGTATGTAGGCACGGTCGTCAGTGTTGTGTGGATTACTATGAAAGCTTGTTGACAGACACGGCGGCACTACGGTGCTATCACCGTATTATCCGGTAGTTTGCCGTATCATATACATTATACAAGCTCACACGATTATACAGCAGTGAGGCTAGCTCCCCGTACCATCTCAATCACGTGACAACATACATTAAATAAATAATAGTTAAAGGTGAGGATTCGAATAAGCTTACCATCAAACTCCCGTCCACTGCCTCGCGCTCCTAGGGCTCGGCGTCGCGTCCAGTCGTCCTGAATCCTGCTAAACTTCACTACACATTGTTTACACAGGTGTTGGTTAATGTTATTGTTTGTATCTTGAGGGGATTGTAGCACAAATGACAGGAGGACCATTTCTTAAAAAGTTTATAGTGCGCGGAGCACGTTATTTGTACGAGTTGCGACGGTTAGAGTGAGTGTAAGGCACGCGGAAGCGCGGCGCCACTGTGATCATCCGTAGACCAATCGGATTGGAACGATGGATTGTATGGAACGATGAGCAAACTGACAACCTAATCAAATCAAAACCTTTTCCACTGCACACAAAAGCATAATTATAAGTTTTGGGGTGAAAAAACTATCCGAAAATCACTAAGATTGAATGCAGTAGGTAGGTAATAATATAATATTTTACCTTTAAAGAGAATAGTACGCAACAATAATGTAAATGTAATAAATTATGATAAACATTACGAAATAAATTAAGTACTCCTTAATTATACCAAAAATGCTAAAAATAGTGTACTCATTGTGGAAGAACCTAATATCATCTGCCTAACCTTTTCCCAACTATGTTGGGGTCGGCTTCCAGTCTAACCGGATGCAGCTGAATACCAGTATTTTACATGGAGCGACTGCCTATCTGACCTCCACATCCCAGTTACTGGGTAATACGATACCCCTAGGTAAGACTGGTTGTCAGACTTTCGGGCTTCTGACTTCCCGTAACGACTGTCAAAGATGTACGAGCGACAGCCGGGACCAACGGCTTAACGTGCTTTCCGAAGCACGGAGGGGTCTCGGTATGTAAAGATGAACAACCATCCACAGACCCACCGCGGCAAGCGTAGCTTAACCTGATCGATCGACCTGTGCGGCAGTTATTATTTAGCCACGGGCCCCTCAGAAGTAATAAATAAATAAATAAAACTAAAGCAAGATAATAACATAGTAAAATACGAACGAAATACTATGCGAACAGTAAATAGGGCAGTTTTGTTTGCTAAACAGAATAAATTTCAGTTCCAACACTATTTCCAGAACTAAACTGGTTTACGACTAAGTACAGACCCGCTGCTTTAACCAAGAGTTGTTTACTCGAAGTTTTAGTTAACTGCGCAACAAGACATGTGTTTCTGTTTAAAAGATTTTACAAACAACAAATAAGTTAAGACCATACTGATACTGGTAGCCTGCATCCAACTGCTGGGCAAAGTCCTCTCCCCATGACTTCCAGCTCTTTCGATCCAGGGTTAAAGTGGACCACTGGTCATTTGATTTCTCCAGCTCGTCCCGCCTTCTTGCTGCTGTGTCAGGGCTCCACGTAGTGGTATATTTTCACCCACAGCTCATTGTGCATACGGCAAATGTGGCCAGGGCAGTCCCATAGCTTAGCGACTTTTTGAGCAACATCAGTAATCTGACCATATACATTTTTGTAATAAAATTGCTTTAAAAATAGTTTGTCTGCATAGGCTTGGGTAAGTTATTTTGAACTAACCTTTCTATTAGGGGAAAACACAAGCTTGGTGTCGATTTTTTGATCGATAGCTTTTATCTGACGAATAAATACGGTTTGATATAATTATTACTTCTTTACTAAAGCTGCAATTTTAATTTTTTAGATAAACGTTATCTCAAGAATGAAAAATTGGCCCTTCGTGTAATATTATAATACCAAGTTTGATACCTTTTTCATATAAAACATTATTTTTAGTATATTGCAAACCTTAATACAGTTTGTTCAGAATAATTAACTGAATCGATTCCAATAATTTTTACACCATATTTTTGGGACAAAATGTAACATTTTATCCAAAAATATTTAAAAAGGGTTACAGGTTGGACACCGAGCGACACTAAGTACATAGCCGCAATCATATGCGCACAACATAGGCCACAGCTGGTCGGCCGGCGGCACGTGTTAAGTGGTAACCACCTTTTTGTACGGACAATCAGGTAACATAACAAGCTTATAACTTCGTGATTTTTTATGATACACTTTTGAAATTTTGTACATAGATTCTTTACATAAAAATACTAGACACGTATTTCGGGTTTCACATATACTAAAAGTAATGTTTTATATTAATACACACTCTTCAGTTTTATAATTAGTATAGATATAATTGAAATTTTTGGTTTTTTTAAAGTGAAACTTTTATTACATCGTCTCAAACTTTTTCGTCTGTGTGTTGCATGTCGCGTGACGGTCGGCCGCGGAGTAGGGATAAAGTGAATACCCTTAATGGAATATTATTCCGAAAATTTTTAGTTAAATGTCTATATAGTGAATAAAAGTCTCACTTTTACCGTGGTTTCATAAAAACCACACAATCCTTTTTTTATGGCTGGCATCAACTAGACAAAACTTAGGCCTTATTATAAATCAATATGATTAAATTTTGTATAAGCCTAGAAACATTAATATATACTCATCCCTGAATATTTTATATGAAGCGGGTGCTTCAAATTGGACGTGCCTTTAATAAAATATGAACTCATATGTCGGAAAATTTATTTTATCGCCCCCGCCCTTCACATTTCCTGTCTTGAATTTACCAGCTCAATGGTAGCCATACGCGCACACACACATACATACATACATAATCAGCCTATCATGTTTTGCTCCTGGGACACAGGTTTCTCTCTGTGAGAGGGAGTGGGCCGTAATCCACCACGTGGGCCCAGTACGGGTTGGTGGAATTTTCGGTTCTAGGACATTCTGCCGGTTTCCTCACGGTGTTTTCCTTCACCGTTTTGAAAGCAGTGGTAATGAAATAAATTACACAAAGTCAAGTTTGACTGACTGGGTTTGAACCCACGCCCTAAAAGTTGTAAGTCGGGGACATTACCACTGGACCTCCACTGCTCTACACGCAACGTTGATTAGTTCTTTAGGGTTCCGTACTACTGGGATAGCACCGATTTTAATCGAAGTTATCTTTGACGTTTTTAAAGTTGTTGTCACAATGTGCATTATTATAATTTCTAACATCGTGGACGTCCACGTCCATAAAAGGTATGGAAATACGTGCACGTTGTAACGTTACCGTGGAGGAAAATTTAAAAGTGTCTTCATAAATTACTATACATTTTACTTCCCTGTGTTATCATGATGGCGTGACCTGGACGTGCACGTCCACGATAATATCGTTACGTTAGAAATTATAAAAGCTCGCAATATGTACCCAAGCAGCAGGTATAGGTATATAAAATATGCTTGCTTGATTACATTGTTAAAACGTTTATTTAGTTTAGAATCGAGTGGGCAAACCGCTATTCAAATTAAATTAATTACCCTGCCATGTGGAGAATTTTCTTTATCCCCGTAAAAACGAAATAATCAATTAATCTAAATGAAGTAGCGAATCATCACAAATGTGATGGGTACCGATATTGAATTGACTTCGTTTGATATAGGTACCCATCACGTGTCTAAAATTTTGAAAAAACAAAAAACAAATATTATAAATTCATAATTTCAACTAGCTAACTACAGCTAACCAGCCGTGCGATTCTGTAACCATCGCACCGTGAAAGCTTGGGTGAAGTGAGCGTGGAGTGAGCTGTCATTCGCTAGGGATTAACACTAGGTATTAAGTACTCACTTCACTTATGATTTCACGGTGAGATTTTTACAGAATCGACCGGCTGTTTAGGTAACCTGATTAGAGAGTCAACGGCCGTTAGGAGTGTAAATACTTGAAATTTTGAATTTAGAAATTATTTTAATTTTAAAGTACACGCCGTCAAAGAAATTGATTAACTGTATTATGGTCATTACACCGAGTCAAAGAATAACATTATATGATTTGAATATAAGTATGTATATTCGGACAATTATTGAAATTGGTAGTCCAGAAACCCTGACTTTAAATTATTTTTAGAGTATTCTATTCTTTTCTATTCTATTCTATTCTCCAGGTATCATGGATCCGCAAGCGTGACCTCCACATCCTGACCGTGGGTGTCCATACGTACAGCAGCGATGCTCGCTTCGCTGCGCTACACACGGACAACTCAGACGAATGGACGCTGCGGGTGGCACCTGCGCAGCCTCGAGATTCCGGCTCGTACGAGTGCCAAGTGTCCACTGAGCCTAAGATTAGTCTATCGTTTAGACTTACTGTTGTCGGTGAGTAACGTTTGACTTATTATTCACGATAAGTGACAATACGAAAATCTGACATTGGTGTCGATTCCCTCGTTCACAAACTAAACTTTTGTGTTCCGTGCATTGTTTTTTTTTTAATTAAGAAATTTGTTTGGCGCTGATTAATTTGACAGGACTAAACTAAAATTTATCTTCTGTCGTTTTCTTAATGAAATTGAAAGAAAAAGATGCGCTGAACTTAAAAGTTTAGTTTGTGAACAACAGAATCGGTACCACAGTTTTAAGTTTTTTGTATAGTTTTCTTTGTTTATTAAACACTAGCGACCCGCCCCGGCTTCGCACGGGTGCAATGGAGAAACACTGATAATTTTAGAGCCATTATTTCTCGTAAAAAGTATAGGATAAAAAATGGTTATTGTGGGTTATCCCTAAGAGATAGATATATACCATCGCGGACTTTTTTGTAGACCTTTTCAAGGTGTACAATACTGTAGTACATTATTTTGATCTATCTCGACGGGTTCAGCCAGCGTTTACAATGTAAGCGCAAAAAAATGTGTTTATTTACGACATTACATTAGAAACCTCTAAAATTATCAGTGTTTCTCTACTATATTATGCATGTATTATACATATAAACCTTCCTCTTGAATTACTCTATCTATTAAAAAAAACCGCATCAAAATCCGTTGCGTGGTTTTAAAGATCTAAGCATATATAGGGACAGACAGACAGGGAAGCGACTTTGTTTTATACTATGTAGTGATTGATATATCATGAAATAGTCATTTAATAAACATTCAATCTGACCTGCAAATTGCAAAGAAACGTAAAAAAAAATATATTTCGTGAGCTACCCTGGCGCTTGACCTTAACGAAAATTTGGATTTGAATAAAACCAAAGTGAATTTAAGTTGCATAAATTATTACACGTATTTGAATTTTCGTCCCGATCTCGTTAGTGCTGGTTAATGAAGTTAAATTAACTACAAAACTTTCTCGTAATACAATTGTAAATGAGTCGAAATGTCGACTTATATAATTGTTAGAGGCAATTAGCTTCGCCGAGACAGCGAGCCATCCCTCTAAGTAAACGTTTGACGTCGGGAGTACAAAACAAATTGACATCGAGAAACTTTCGAACACTCAACTCAGTCGCTCCCATTCCGTGAGTAAATAATTTAATTTGCAATGCAACTAAAGAGTGATGTTTGTTGCAGTATCAAAAGCAGAAATTCTCTCAGGACCAGAGTTGTTTGTGAGAGCTGGTTCTGACATCAATCTCACCTGCATCGCCAGACACGCTCCAGATCCTCCGAGGTAAGTATTTTGCTTAGAATGGAAAAGTTTATTAAATTGACATGTGGCGAGCTGCATAAACTTGTCTCACTTTATGTACAAAATATGCTTCAGACGCAGCAAACATTATAGTTTTAAAGCCGGTCTCAAAACTGCTTCACTTCCCGTTTATCTTCAAATGGAGGATATATAAAAATTTTGTCTCGCTTTCCCCTCGCTTTTGCCTCACTTTTGCCTGAAGTAATCGGCGGGTGTTGACTCAACAGACAGACTGTGTGACTTGCCATGTTAGGAGCAGGCGACTGTGTTCTTGAAGCGAGACAATCTATGCACGACTATTTGCTGACAAGCTTTCGTGTGATCGGGATAACTAATTGAATCCGGCTTAGAACACAAGCTGGCGAGAATTAAAGCAAACAAACTTTTTTGAACAGACATAAATATTTTATAGAAACGAATCATGTCTTACTTAAAAAACAGTTTTAAATATTTAAGGCGTAATGAAACTTGGCTGTTAGTACATTCGGGTAGGTATCTGAATGGCAACCTGAATTCGGACACTCAACTTGTTATTTACACAGGCAGTCTTGACGAATTTGGCTGTCGGTGGAATAGCAACCTGAATTCGGACACCCAACTTGTTATTTACACAGGCAGCCTTGACGAATTTGGCCGTCGGTGGAATTGGACGATGGAGGAAGACAAACTTTCCCAAAGACGAGCGTACATCGTTCAATTACACTTAGTCGTCAGTCCGATGTCCATAGAACTGCGATTGGTATGCGGATGCACGTACATAACGTATTGCGGCATTATTGCGCTTTTGTTTTTTACGAGCATAAAGCTACAGTTTTCTAGAAGAGCATTTTTGGGATGAATGAAGAAGCTTCCTCGTGTAGCGCAGTTTGTTCCGCCAGTTACTCAACTGAACCGAGCGCTAGGCGCATCCTGGACAGTCACACCCAACACCTTATTTCACTGGTTAATTCTTCCCTTGCGGTGATAGGGCTAACGCCCGCCTGGTTTGCGACTACCCTCCCACCGCAGTCCGGCGTCAAGCAGCCTGCTTCGTCGATGCGTGAGAGTTCCAGTGCCTTAGGTATCTTCTAGGAACGCTCGTTCCACCATCATCCATCGTTTTCCATCAGAGATTCATTCCACAAGAGCGGGCACATTCAGCAATAAAAAAAAAATTGTGATGGCCGCCACATTACGGCCGCAGTCACGGCCGTCATAAAAATGATGGCAGGGTTTGACTTTACTGTGTCAAAAAACGCTCTCTGAAAACATACCAACTTACTTACATAAATAACGTTTGAGTGACGTCATATGCCTCTAAATTAAGGACGTTATATGGCGGCCACCGCAGTCTTAGGTAACCCTAGCTTAAGTGTCCATATTTTGTGCAGTTTTATCTACTGGTACCGAGGCTCAAACGTGGTGAACTACGCTCAGCGCGGTGGCATCAGCGTGGAGACAGAGCAGCGCACGCGCACGAGTCGCCTGCTCATCGCACGAGCATCGCCGCGAGACTCCGGCAACTATACATGCGCGCCAAGCAGCTCCGGTAAACACCCATTATTTATTACATTCATTTTAAAACAGTACAGTCACGAGCATAAATACCTTACAGTAACGCAAGATTCAAAGGCGATTTTCTCGTGCAATAACGATTGCTACTTTGAGACAGACCTATTTCACAGTAGTATGAGTTCCAAACTATAGTCCTTCAATCTGAATTTTAACCATATCGGCCAATCTTAGGGAGACTAGCCATGGGTACGGGAGATATTTAAGACCAAAGCGTATGCGAAGACACGGTTGCACTCTCTCTTCCCTTACTCTCATAGTCTAACGGGACGGTAATTCGACACCACCGGAGAGAGATCAGGTGCCAAATTATATTCGTAACTACGTTCGTAACACCATAAAAGATCGATCAATACTTTAGCAGAAATCGCTTCTGTATCTTGCGTAAGTTTAAGGTTTTGATGTCTGAGACTGTACATACAACTTTACAAAAGCACATAAATAACGTTGCAGCATAATTTTAAGTATCCACGTAGTTTACACGAAACTTCTCATAAAGCCAGAATAATGACTCGGTTTAATTAGGCGTAGAGTACAAAAAATCTTAACGAAGACCCCGAAGTGAAATAGCTAATCGCTTACGTTTGTTCCCAGTTCTGTTATTTGTGCCAGTGGTTTATAGCTAAGCTGCTTAACACAGTTCTCTTATTATTTTGCCCTCATGGGCCATGCGGGTGTTATAAAAAATATACATGCCACAATGGTCGTCCATTCGGGTTTTTTATGGCGTACCTACATTTTTCACTCAGCATACTTCACTATTTCTCTGTCCATAGCTGTGTAAAAACCATTTGTCTTTTTCCACGCCTTTCCCCCTCAAGTACTGAATCAACGTGTTCAAATCCACTGTGTACTCGGCGTTCTTATCATCCATTTGTATTCCTTACACGCCATTAATATATTTTTCGCAATTTTCGTTCTCTTTTAAGATAAGCTTTTAAAAACGTGCGGCTCGGCGGTATGTAAATAGGGTCTTGAAAAACCTTTTCTGGATAAATATCTTTGACGTATGATTTAATTTCCGGTGGTGTGACATTTTGTTGCATTTTCATTTTCTATACGCAGTCGAGTGATTTTTTTTTTTTTAATAGATTCAGCTTCCGTGGTGGTTCACGTGGTGAGTGGGGAGCGACCGGCGGCCATGCAGAGCAACTCCAAGAGAATATCACCTCTACCACCACTATTACTTCTCCCTATCAGAACAAGTCAATTGAAATCATTCTTCACTATAAGCATGCTGTACATTTTATTAATGTCCCAGTACATTTTATTAATGTCCCAGTACATTTTATCAAATTCTCTCAAAAATATCAGATTTCTGTGGAACAATAATTGCATTAGAAGATTTGTGAGTAGATGACCAGCTCTAGCCAATGTTAGTAATGTGGCATGAAATGCACAGAACAAACATTTAAGTAGGATTTTTAATTAGCTGTAAGTCAAACTGACGTATAAAGAAACGAATTATTGTAATAAGCATCGTTTTATTACGAGTACTTTCCTTACGATTAGTTTTTAATGCATTATTTTTTTATTTTTTAATTTTAAGTCAATGTCTTATTTGGTAGTTTGACAAATAAGTAAAAAAAAACTTTTTTTTTTTTTCAGAAGATTTAGATAATGAACACTTAATTGAACTATGTTCTGATCATTCCTTTTAATCGCTTATTATTATTATTATTTTTTTGTTAATAAAGTTGTACGTAATCATCAATTTATTTCAAATGACTGAGTAGAATTTTGTGATAATTACAATATTTTGTTTTAGTGTGATCTACAATATCATTGCTTTAAATTATTTAATTAAAAGTTTCATTTGTTTCTTATAAAAATGTTGTTAAAACATTTTTTTTTTTAAACAGAATCCTGGCTAATGATGCTCTATGTGCAGTAAAGAAAAACGAAGTCTATGTATTAAGTTCTAGTGCAATCAAAGTAAATATAGAATTACCTAATCATTTTAAAATAATAGTACCTATTATTAATAAATATTTACTAATAACGTTGTAAATTACTAAAAATGCAATTTTAAGTAATTTCCATGTTTTTTTCCCCGATCCTAGTTCACTTTGAGCTTGTAAATATAATTCATTAAAATGACGAAACATTAATGTCACAATTCAGAAGAGTAAATTGTTGAATTTACACAAATTGAGGCTGTACCTATGTAAGAAATACTTAAAATTATGACAATTTGGAGTGACATTTTTTTAATTGAAACTAATAATTCCCATTTTACGCTCCTAAAAATATTATTGACACTCTAATATAATGATTGCGCCTTTTTTGTGAATCTCTAATAATTCCTATTTTGGGGTCCGAAAATGACTAAATAGCCAAGTAACTGGGACCAACATGAATGGAAAGCATGTCCATGTTGTCAGAATGTCAGAACATAGTTACTGCGACAAATTCGGCTCACGCGTGGTTGGTCACAGTTCCAGCCAAACCTAACTCATTTGGTGGAAAATTAAGTAATCAAATAAATAATACAACCGCACACCAAAAATAAATAAAGCTAATCAAATAAAAACAAAAAAAAAACTCATTTAGTCGGGTTACCCTAACTTAGCTACTGCGACCAACTGAGAGAAAAGGCCAGAAAGTTAAAAATAGTCTCAATGATTAAAAAATAACCATCATTAGAAGCGTAAAAAGTTTTTAGACGTTCATTAATTTTAAAAAGTGTCCATAATTATTAGGTCAATAAGTTTTTAGAGGGTCAAGTTAATATTTCCCTTTTTGAATTATGTGGCTACGAGATAGCTACGAAGAATCCGTAGCACGTGCTACGTAGAGTGCTACGAGATTATACTAAACTAAATAGATTTTTCATTTATGCTACGATTACGATTTAGGCTGTGTAATCTATATACAACTGTGTTAAGGTCGGACTATCACTGTATAAGAAAAAAACTATGTTAACTAGGTTTGAGCATAGCCTTAAAATATGAACTATTATTTTGCAATTTAAACTACTGCCTCAGTTTGTAGCACTTCAACAGTTTACTTCATTATAGTCTACAATAATGTAAATAATCCCATCGTTTTTTATAATATTATCATCCAACATAATGAAAAACATAAAGATAGAAATTGATGTTGTTTTCCTAATAAATTATTATTGTACCGAATCATGATACCAGCTGGAGATTATAGTAAATAATAACTAAAATTAAGTTTTAGTATAATAAATCTGTGAATACACAATTTAGAACATTGTAAATACGGTTTGTAAATAAATACGTTTTACGTGTTATTTATCGTTGAGTTTTACTTTGTAAACTTTTCAAGTGGTTATTAAAGTACCAAACTTAAATGTGAACTAGTTTTGAATTAATTCATTTGATATATAAATTCACTTTGAATATAATTCAACTCTAAAACATATTTGCTTATCCTTTAAAAGTATGTCGCAATATTTTTTGAAACAATGTTTTTACCGCAGCTTGCGGTAGCAACGAAGGTAGAATTCGTCACGTAATGAAAAAGCATTATGCCCCCTCCGTGCGACTTTTTACTATTTATAATAGACAGAGACAGAGAGATATTTTTCATGGTTTTCGAGGGTGTTGAAGCCATTAGTAAGGTCAAACGGAATCCAGTAAGGAAAAAAAATCCGGCTGCGAAAATATTAATTTTTTTGTCATTTTAAAATTTCGCAGCTTGGATTTTCATTTTGAATTTCGTTCCTGCCGAGGTTCCCCCGACCCGTTTTTTAAAGTAAAAATTTAAAAAAAAATTTAAAGTAAAAAATTAGGTTCCATTTGAGGGCCTGATCACTCGTACCACAACCACTGCACAACCATACCACAACGACAACACGTGGACGGGCGCTAAATTAAATGAAAATAAATAATTTATACATACGGGCCACAATTGGCCGTCTAAATCAGCTAGTGGTCGTTACCGACCACATCAAGGCAACATTACAGCCACAATGCAACCACAAGTGACACCGCGCACTAGTGGCCGGCCACATCGCAACACAACGCTGCGTCGACCGTTGATTATGTAGTTACCACAACGTAACTGCGAGTGCTCGTAGCTGCAGTGACACTGTTACACACGTAACCTCTGCTGGTCCATATTTTGTCACTGCGATGTGGTGTGGTTCACCTTAAAGATGGAGAAGATAATATTCTCGGCGTCCAAGCAAAAAGGCTTCAGTTCTCGGCATTTAGTTTCCGAGATATACGCAGTTTATTAAAGTTGCATTTCGTGTTTTCAATTGATTATTAATTAATGCTCAATTATGTACAAGTTTATATAGTAAATGACTTTATATGATCTACCAGAAAATTTAAGAGAAAAACATAGGAAAATGTTACCAGTACCATTTTTTTTTTATAAAATAGTTTTAAAACCGCATACTGATCTGTATTTAAGTATTTTAATTATATTTTATAATTATGACCTTGAAAAGAGATTTAAATGGTCTCTTACGTACAAGTGAAAATCATTAAATTCAAAAAAAAAAGAAACTTTCTAAGAAAAGAATACACGACAAAGTTCTTCTTTCGAGGTGTTTCAGTTCCTACGCAAGATTTTTTTCCAATATATACGTATATATGCCACTGGATTGAAAAGGCTAAAAACGATATAAAAAGGACTTTCTAGACAGCGGTGTCGCTCCAAAGGCCCATGGGTCACGTAAACGATCTTACAATGGTTCTTACATTTGCAAACTAGATCAGACGCAGTTACTTTTACGACAGTTTACTGCCGTAGTACTGCCGGGCCGATTACCTGGCCACCAATTAAGTTCTGATTTAATAATTTTACCTTGTGGTATGTCTAAGGCGTGCGTACGTGTGAAACAAATATTTGGAAACTGTAGCTTCACTCGATAAAACTCCAATTGACAGAAGTTGTTAGTTGAATCTCTAGGAAGATTAAAACAATAACACTGGAAGGTTTTGCCTTGATATTATCATTCCTACACAACTTTTAATTTCAATCTTTTATAAGGAACAGTACCTGTTTATCTCCAACCCCCCACGACCGTTATTAATACCGCAGAAGTTAAAGCTGGCTGGCAATAAACTAATTAGGGATTTGTAAAACCTAATTAAAATAAATATTTGTTGACCGTTTGTTGTTTACTTTATTTCAATACCAACCCACCTTGCATGGCTTTTGATCCTTCCACACTAGAGGGACAAAATCTCGTATGTAACAGTGGCAAACAGATCTTTGCGCAGTTTGTCAGAATAACGTGATAACTTTGGGACGAATGGGCTCTTTAGATGAAAGGGAAGAGGTAAAGCTTGTAGAAAAGTCGAAGTAGTACCTTAATTTAGTACAAATTGAACAAAAATACTAGAACGATATCATCAAAGGTACATTCTTTTCTCGTTCTTGGACCTCATGAGCCATGTTCTTACGAGGGTGAATTACTCTTTCGATTTTCCCCAACAGATACATTTACCGCACAGCTCTCAAAAAATTGGGCCACTATATTTTTTGACAGGATTTAAAGTCAGTTTATTTGGTTTTGCTGCAGAGCCATTCAAAAAAGTCGTATTGTACGTAATTCCTGAATTCTGTGCTACTGGGAAGGGAGCAAATGTAATAATAATAATATAATAATATTCCACAACATTCACACAACGCCATCTAGTCCCAAACCAAGCAGAGCTTGTGCTATGAGTACTAGACAACTGATAAACATACATATATATATCTAAATACATACATATTATAGATAAATTACACCCAGACAAAGAACAAAATGATTGTGCTCATCACACAAACATTTGTCCTGGGTGGGAATCGAACCCACGACCATTAATTGCGTATAGTCATGGCCATTGACTACTAGATCAACAAGTCTGCCTGAACTAATTCAATGATACATAAGTTTTTCGAAATGTTGGTAAGTATATGCGAAAAAGATGTAGTTTGTCACTGATAATTGTGCCGGTCAAAATAAAAATAACTTTGTCATGCAACACGCAACATTGCGAGTTTTAACAGGCAGACACTGAAGTTTCCGTATGTCTTTTCTTGCCGTGGGTCATACCAAGTTTGCTCCCGACATGTATTTCTGTCTATTCAAAAAAGTTTCAGGAAACGGGAATGTAACTATTTAAAGGATTTTATTGCAGCTGCTGTTCAAGTTTGTTCGAAAACAAAATCAATAGTAGCTGTTCTTACTGGTGATCAGAAAGGGGAAACATTTACGAAAACTTACGACTCGACATTTTTTTTTTCAACCTGATTCTTTAACCATTAACCAACTTCTGCATTTCTGTTATTTTGAAACGAATGAAAATAATAGAGGGCACATGTTATGTTACGAAAAAATACTGACAGCCAACTAACTGTAGCAAAGGTTTTGAACCCGAATAAGGTATACGGTTTTCCTTCAGAAAAATGCCCGGCAGGCATGACTTACCAAAGAAAATCATAATATGCTTATAATAAAATTCGTGAATTCGTTAGTGAAGAATCTAAAGATATTTTATGCCCGAAACCCATTTCAAATGTTAACGAAACAAGTTCCTCTAGCATTCCTACAGATCACAATTCCGTGCCAACAACATCTGTTCTGAAAAGAGTACTCAACAAAAACCAACATGTTCGTACTGCAAACAAGTTGGTCACAGGAATCAGATACGAGGAGGAATTTATTTTTGTCCAAAATGTAAGTTAGATCTGTATAAAATTCCCAGCTAGAACAATGTTTGTGTTTAATTTTGGTTACTGGTTACGTAATTTCATAAAAGGTACCAGCCGGTCGATTCTGGAAAAATCTCACCGTGATAACTGTGGTGAAGTGAGCTTAGAGTGAGCTGTGAGTCATGCTGATGCTAGGGATTGGCGCTATTGGCGACTCACTCCACGCTCACTTCACAAAAGTTATCACGATGAGATGGTTACAGAATCGCACGGCCGGTATACCCACATTTTGCCATTTGTGTTCAAGTCCCATAGAATAGGGGGCAAGTCTATGGCCATCAACCAGGCACAAATCCAGACTCACTTCACGCTCATTTCACCTTTTTTTTCACGGTGAGATATTTAGAGAATAGATAAGCAGTAGCCAAAAGAATCATTGTTCTGTTCAAATAATAATAAAAAATATGTTCTTGTTTTATTTTTTTACTTCCTAAATAGAGTAAGAATACTTAACTTTAGTTTTTTTTTATTGCATTATGCTGTCGTATTTACTTACTTTTTATGTATCAATCTATGTATCAATCCTTTATTTCTATTGTATTTTTTTATTTTGTAATGTTATAAATATAATTATAAGCTGATTTCATGGAGAGTCCTACCTACAATCTACAATTATAAATGAAAATCTATGTAACAAGCAAGTAGAAGTGTGTTATTTTTTCAATCAATCAATTATTTCTCGTGTTTTTTTTTTCACAAGTTCCACATTTCGTGTATTTTTTAATATAATACTCTGTAAGTGACTCACATTATATTTACAATATATACATAATATATTTATACGTCCTACACTAATGAACACAAACACACAATATACATTATTCTTATAAACATAAAACACTAAACAATAATTAGTAGCATTTATTATAATACACTATCACGTATTGTACGGTCCGTCCGTCATTAATATAACAGCAGTACACTGGACATGCGCGCCGCCTGCTGAGTCCCTTCGTCCAAGGCGCGTGAAGTTACATGCGCGCACGCATTCCTTTGCTTATCGATATACCCACGCTAAATCGCTGTGTTGCTTTTATTGAACTTATACAGGAAAATTTTTTAGTCACCGTCCAAATTTTGATATATTACTCTTTGGCGAAAATCATTGAATACTTGTTTTTTTCTTTTAGTATCACTCAATACAAAAATATTGAGATATCATACCACAAAGTAATCTATAAAAAGTTTATGTTTCTGGACACTGCCGCGCCGTGCGTACGCGCTTGATGAAGTTGCGCGGGCCGCCCCGCCCCGCGCGCCGCCGCAATTCATTGATAACACAATAATAATCAAAGTTGCAAATTTTCCCTTCATACTTTCACGGGCTTAGGACCGTCAATAAGCAAAAGCTTTATGCTATGTTCATTAAGATTAGAATGTAATCCTTAATTAAACAATTACAAATAAAGTAAAAATAAACTAGATAAAATAAGAACTTTAGACCTATTAAAGCCGTGCGAAAAAGTTTTGCTATTAGGCGTATTTAAAAAATTTTAATCAACTTATGTACAAATAATTAAAAATTTAATCAAAATCATCTTAGAACAATCACATTAACAGTACTTTAATAAATGTTCAAAATGCATACCGTTTCTCTCTAAACAGAGTCTTGCACGTTTATGACCATTGTTTTTAATTTTGTTGAGCACTACAGTGTCACTTTTCACTTGGTCGAATGCACGTACAATTAGCTCTTTTAATTGGTCTAGGCTTTGGGCTTCCTCCACATACACTCGTCGTTTTATTTCGCCCCACAAAAAAAAGTCACATGGAGTAAGATCTGGTGACCGGGGTGGCCAGGCGACGGGCCCCCCGCGACCGATCCAACGATCACCGTGTTCTATGTTTAAATAATCACGAACGGCGGCGGAGTAATGAGGCGGTGCACCGTCTTGTTGATAATAAAAAATCTCGATGGGAGATTACCGGCACGTCATCCATGAAAACTGCGCGTAACATATCTAGTACGTGCCCCCGGTCAGCCGTCCCTCAATGAAATATGGCCCCAGTATTCTGTTGCCGATAATTCCAGCCCACACATTTGCGCTAAACCGCACTTAGTGATATGTTTCTCGTATCATGTGTGGGTTTCGAAATGACCACCAATGTTCATTATGCTGATTATACAGCCCCCACTCGAGTAAACAAGGCCTCGTCAGTCCACAATATGTTAGCATCGGGGTGTGCGATCAGCCACTCGCAGAAGGCTCGACGGGGAACGGCGTCTGCGTCGTGCAAGGCCTGTGCCTTTTGAAAATGTTACGGGTACAACCCAGCAGTATGGAGAAGTTTCCACACGGCATATTGCGAAGCGCTGCGCTGCATCTCGCGTACTCGATCTAGGGCTCCGTTCAAAGAAATCGAAGATATCTTCTTTGATCTCTACTGCGAGTCTCGGCCTGCCACGTCCTTGAGCATGTGTAGGAGCTATAAATTGGCCATGGTCTAATAGCCTCTGATTTGCGGCCAAAATCGTTTGGCGATTAGGTACTGAAGGATTTATTATCCCTTGATTGCGAAGGCGAGGAACACTTTCTGCTTCGTACAGTCTCTGGGCACCGTTCAAGCTTTCACCACTAAGTATGTAAGATCGCACCACTTCGTAATACTCGCGGTAGGAATACATCGTAAACAAATTCACGAATCACGATAGCGCGGGGCGCCGCGCGCCGGCGGGGTGCGCGGGAACACGGAAGCAAGCGCTTGCGTCGCGAAAGGGTGCGCGCGGCCGACTAACGATGATGTGACGCGCAGGTGTAGCGGGGCGGGGGTAAGCGGGGTGTGCTGCGCCGCTGCCCTTTTCATTGATGTTTGCGCGGCAAGTGTAGTATTATTAACGTTTAACTTGTGACCACGCAGAGCGGATAATTCTTTCGAGAAAATGATTTAATATGAAAATTTTACATATCGTTTTTTTTTCAAAAATGGAGTTAGTAAATGATACCTAATGCATAGAAAAAATTTGGACGGTGACTAAAAAATCTTCCTGTATATGCTTAATGTTTGAGCAAACCCGCTCGCTATTTACTGTGCCTTCTTAGTGTTATTTCAAACATTGTTGTGTAGTGTAAAGTGCTGGACTACCAACTGGACTATCTTTTTCTTCAGACCCAGTAAGTCTACCCTCACACACCTCGACGTAACCAAAACTCATACCAACAACATACCAATATTTCTATTAGTATCCCAATTGAGGAAATGTTTGTAATTTGCTAAAACACCATTTGTAATTTTAATATTGGAAAAAATCACGGCAAAGTATTATTCACCTTGGATATTAAACATTCAAGGTAACGGTTGGAGTTTACGTAACGGGGCTCTGAGGAAAAATATTTTTTTTTCCAAAAATAAAAAAAATACATTTTCGCTGATCGCTTACTTTCTCTATTCCGTCGTATAAAATACCTAAATATAAGGCTAAAAGTCTTGGTGTTTTTGTGTCCGACCAGCCGTTTGTCGTAAAAATTATGTCAAAGCGATCGGTTCAAAATGCAATACTCGTATTACTGTACTAGGAGAATTTAGGATGCAAGAGCGAGCGACTTGGGCTTGGGACTTGGGGCACCCCGATTCGGACTAGTTAGGTTTGAAGGGGATAACGGGGTCTGCAGTGCACGAGCAAAGCGTGCGAGCTAAGACCCCGCTATCCCGTTCGTGTTTTTATTTTTATTATTTTATTCGTACCAGACAGAAGTAGGAGCTCCGCGATGCAGGGCTCCGTCGACTACGTTTTCTTATTATTATCATTCAGAGGACTCACTTCGACTTGCTAGCGGCAGAATCGCCACCTGCAATTGACAAGCCTGATACCACGTCTGCCACGCCCAGGGTAGACGCGGTGAATATCCTGTATGAGACGACAAAAGCGGGCGGCATCAGAATCAAGACTTTGTAAAATGTACAGACGCCAGCACATCAAGCTTCCCGAAACTGACCAATTTTCCCAATCAACGTTGAACCTTATAACGTGACAGGCCTGTTGGTCTAGTGGTCAGTGGCCCTGACTGCTATGCCCAAGGTCGTGGGTTCGATTCCCACCTAGGACCAATGTTTGTGTGATGAGCACGATCATTTGTTCTTTGTCTGGGTGTAATTTATCTATAATATGTATGTACTTAGAAATATATATGTATGTTTATCAGTTGTCTAGTACTCATAACACAAGCTCTGCTTAGTTTGGGACTAGATGGCGTTGTGTGAAAGTTGTGGAATATTATTATTATTATTATTATATTATTATGTTTTAGCAATAAAGTCGAAAATCTATTAAAGAAATTTGACAGATTGTAGTAGCTTGATGTGCTGGCGTCTGTACTTGCAGTACTTGCAGCCATGTACCATTTTAAACGCCGTTGGCTTTTGCAGGTACGGCAGTGGCGTTTCAGTTCTAGCCACTAGTACTGGTACTCTATGGTGTTTGTGTGAATTTTCACGGTTACTTCGCTAAATTTCGGACGACGTATGTGATTTTTTTTTTTTTGGATGGATAATATGAAACATGAAAACCCATATGTTGAGAATTACGCGGCAGGGTGTTATTGCGCGGACAAATTTTTCATTATTTTTACGATAGGACACCATTTTCGAGAAATAAGCAAATTTAAAAAAAAAAATTGCATTTGAAGAGGTTGGTAGTGTCAGGCCACTGGAAATCCAGACACTTCCAAGGTCACTTGCAAAGTCAAGTGACCTCCAAGGTCACTCAACCTTGACCTCTAGGATCACTTGAGCTTGACCTCAAAGTCACTTGTCCTTGACCTCAAGGTCACTAACCATGAATATTGACCTGTTACTGCTGTTGAGAATCACGGATCTTGAATTTCGGAATTTTGATCTTGATGCCTGTGGTCAAGGTCAATGCCCTTGAGGTGTCCCATGGTGTTCCCCCATTCTACTCCTCCCACATCCCACCGGGTCCCGAAGACTAGATTAGGCGATGGTTTTTGGTGCCTTTTTTCATGGTGCCCCGATTCGTATCCACTGACCGCTACTGCGTGATGATTGATGACGGAACGTTGTATTATGATAGTTGCGCGGTAAAATCTGCTTTACGCGATGCAGGATTTTGTGCGACGTCAGTGTGATGCGTAGTTTACATGTGGCAATCTCTATGCCGCCACACCTTAAAGTAACCTTTTTAAAGTAAAATTATTTTTTAACCATTTCCCTCAATGAAACAATATTCACAACATTTACAACATTTCTCCGTACAAAACAAAAAAGGAAGCAACAAGTTACAACTTAACAACACATCAAAACGAAATCGTCGTTCAATACGTAATATTCCCGAATACCATAAGCTGTTACCTACAAATTCCACTCGCCAAGTTATAACAACATGTAAATTGTAAGCACACACGCACATCAAAGACTTGAAAGGGTCTATCAGGTAACTACCAAAAACGTGTCGGTAGCATTCAACTCCACCGGCGCCAGTTCACTTTGAAATTTTATTTAACCCACTTTATTTTCACCGGATTAAACACGAGTACCTAACTCAATAAATCGAGCTGTTCAAGAATCGACCCCTTTGTCCATTAATCGGATAAACTCGATAGACAAATAAGTCCTCTCGAGAGGACGAAACTTGAATACAAGAGATTTCGGTAACTCCCACAGGGGCACTTGACTCGACTATCATCGTAGTAGGCAAATGAAAAGAAAAACATGTCGCAAACATAGTTTCAGGAGAGCTTTCCTTATTTACTTAAGGTGGATTTTCTTTCGCAATCCTGTATTGTATGTTCTCCGAGATTATCCGGTGATACACCTTGGTTTATCGCGGAAATTAGGGCGTCTTAAAATGTTGTGTAGATAAGCGTGACTGCGACGCACACGCCTGTGAACGTAACGACTTGTGTCTTAAGATTTGCACATTAGACGGGAAAAAACACGTCTGATACGTGATTCGACTGCTAATATCTCTTGCTCATCTCACACGAGAGCGACTGTATGAGTAGATACTTGCACATACTCGTTGGCATCATTAAAATTTTCATACCGCGGATTAAGGTCAAACATCGCGTGTACATAAGAGACTATAGCGAGCAACGACATCTGTGTGACGTGAATAAGTATTTGGGTTAACCACCTTCTTATTCAAATAAATTCAGATATTCCAGGCATTCAACTTGAAGTTGATTATTCAGCTGTACCTAACCTGGGAGTCTTTAAGTTAAGAGTGAATAGATTATTGTTGGTGACGCACCTACTCTAAATATCCTTCCTTAATAACGAACTATATTTTTAATTAGACCTTAGTACTGTATGTCTGTTACTTTTTGTACACATACCACATAACTTATTTCGCGACTCTTTCCCGTGAAAAATTTCACCTACAAAGGGTAATTTTCCGGTTTGTGAATGTCGCAAATTAGGCTTTAATTAAAATTATGACAAAAATTTACGTCATTATTTCGTCCTTCTTTGTGATCTCGACCTTTTTGAGCTTTCATCGCTTCTCTTATCTTTTCGGACGAGAACGGGACTTAAGGAAAAAATAAATAAATACCAAACAATATTTTCACTGAGTTGAAGACGGTGGGTGATTTTATTAAATTTTTGCCCACAATTATACCTTTTTGGAGATAGTTGCGTTCCTTTCGTAATGATCTGGGCTTATCCTTTTTGGCTAAGCTTAAAGAAGGCCAATGTTTACTGAGGGGCTTGTCTGGAAATATTATAGAACAGATTATTTAGGGTATCGTGAGTGAGCATTGGCCAATATTTGCCGATGTCCGTCCATTTTGTAAATCTATAGAGACGCGAATGAGTAGTGAGCTATTTTTAAAATAGATCCTTATTGGAATTATAACTTTTTTGAATACGTAGATATAACGCTCAAATGTTGTTTTGGCGTGTGGCCAAAATCAGAACCAACACCGCCATCTTGATTTTTGAGTAAATTTCATGTAAGCATAATCAGCCAACAGCGTCCCTACTGCTGGGACACAGGCCTCCTCTCGGTGAGAGTGAGTGGACCATAATCCACCACGCGGGCCCAGTGCGGGTTGGTAGACGTCACATGTCTTCGAATTTTTGGTTGGAGCAGTGGTTATGAAACAATTAACACAAAGTAAAGCGCTTGTCATTGTTGCGATTGCGAGCAAAACCTAGCTAGGGCTGGTATGCCAAGCAGTGGGTGGAGTCGGGCTGTGGACGATGATGATGAAAGCACCTGTCTGGGTTCGAACTCACGACTTACAACTCGTAAGTCCGCGGTCTTTACCACTGGGCCACCACTGTTCTCATATGCCATATGACATTTCATGAAATAATTACACAAATGTTTCCCAACAGCGCCCCCTGTCAACGTCATTTGGACCTCAAAAGATAGAATGTAATACTGATCGTCATTAGTCGGTTAAACCCCATTTTATCTAGCAGCGGAATGCAGCGCGTAAGGGTTTTCTATGCACGGCACTTGAGCCTCGTTGGGATCACGACATGAATGCCTCCATGACGTACAAGAGAATCTTTAAACGTACGAGGTAAGGTCCGCATAAATCTTTTATAAGAAGGTACTGAATAAGAGGACGACTCTATGGGAAATTCGTCCTGCATAACATAGAGATAGGTACTCATTTGTATAGGTACGGATTTTCCCTCTTATCGTTATTGGTACAATCCAATCTGTTTTTTTGAATCCCACACATCAAGCTGCACTCCACATTTTATTGAATTGTTATTAATTTTATTAGTTACTATAATATAATTTACATTATAGGATGAGCCCGTGGCTAAATTATAACAGGCACACAGGTCAATCGATCAGTTTAAGCTACGCTTGCCGCGATTGGCCTGTGAATGGGTGACCATCTTTACATACCGAGATCCCTCCGTGCCTCGGAAAGCACGTTAATCCGTTGGTGCCGGCTCTCATTCGTGGATCTTTGACAGTCGTTAGATAGTCGGAAGTCCGAAAATCTGAGAACCAGTCTTACCAAGAGGTATCGTAGTACCCAGTAACTGGGTTGTGGAAGTCAGATAGGCGACTGCCTATCTTACCTCAGTAAGAAGTACCCAAGTCGAATGATACAAGTTGAAAATTAAAAAAAAAAAACTTTAAAAAAGTTTCGCGGCGGGAATTACCTATTCTCTTCTTCAATTTTGCAACCTTTTTGAACCGTGAAAATACTGTCATATACTTTATGCCTGTTTTATTTTCTCGCAATCGGAGTGAAAAGCAGACTGAATAAATTCGGGCATAAACGAGCCATTTTACTTACATTTATCAACAATAATAAACAGTTCAGATAATTAAATCCGTACTTTCACCTTCAGCTACTGATTCAGCGCTTAATCCAAACAAATTATAATTAAAAATTTATTCGAGTCAGTAGCTATGAAAATTGTTTCGTGAGTAAATCGTGGAACCGATATTCAGCAATCATCTAAAAATGAAAACCTGAAAATGAATTTTCGCTGACTATTTTGAAAATAATTTAATGCACATAAGTGTAAATAGGCTCACTCTAGAAGTTAACCACAAAACATCAATTTAGAAGTACTTGTTCAAACAACTTTGACTTATGACCTTTCCATGAGATAATGTACTTTTTGGGTTATTGACGTTACAATGTTTTAGGCTGCAAGTTGGTTTTAACCCTTTCGTTACGAGCGCCGGATATAGCCGGCATCCACTCGATGACTTCTGTGTACGAGCGCCAGATATAGCCGGCATCCACTCGATTACCTGTGTGTACGAGCGCTGGATATAGCCGGCATCCATTCGATGACCTGTGTGTACGAGCGCCAGATATAGCCGGCATCCACTCGATGACCTGTGTGTACGAGCGCTGGATATAGCCGGCATCCATTCGATCACCTGTGTGTACGAGCGCCGGCTGTAGCCGGCGCCAGCGTGATACCGCTCACCAAACGGCCCCGCGATACTCAGTGTGTCAGTGGCGCTACTCCGACGGCGCGGTGCCCCGTTTGGTGACGTTATTCCAGCGGAGCGAAATGCTGTAACGAAAGGGTTAAATAATATAAAAATAACAACTAAATAATACAAGGTTGTGAGTGGAAACGCCGGGAGGGGATGCCGTAGGAAGACATCATCATCATCATCATTGCAGCAGAAAGACGTCCACTGCTGGACATAAACCTCCCCCAAGCACCTCCATTTCGACCGGTTTTGTGCTTCTCGCATCCACCGGGTTCCTGCGGCCTTCACAAGGTCGTCGGCCCACCTTGTGGGAGACCTTCCAACGCTACGTCTTCCGGTAGGCGGTCGCCACTCCAGAACTTTTCAGCCCCATCGACCATGTGTTCTGCGAGCAATGTGCCCTGCCCACTGCCACATAAGTTTGGCAATTCTTCGGGCTATGTCGGTTACCTTAGTTCTCCTACGGATCTCTTCATTTCTGATTCAATCACGCAGGAATCCTCCAAGCATAGCCCTCTCTATTGCACTTTGGGTGACTTTTACCCTTCTAATAAGGCCCATTGTGAGCGGACACGTTTCAGTGCCATAGGTCATCATTGGCAACACGCACTGGTCAAAGACTTTCGTCTTGAGACACAGCGGTATGTGTATACAATTATGTAGGAGGACATACAACGTGTAACGTTAAATGCGCAAAACCTGAACATAGTTTGATTAGAATAACGAGCAGAATTAATTGAACCACTTTTTAATATAGGTCACTTTTTTCAAAAAATCTTCATTAAAAACGTTGCCGTGTCTATTTATTAATATGTCAAGCAAGCTAATGTCAGCACGGCGCAGCGGCCCGGTGACGACTCCTCCCTCGATAAAGCGTCTTCTCAGACGCAAGAAACGATCAGAATGGCCTGTTAAACTAAAACAGCACATAAAATCTTTACAATTTTTTTAATGACTTATTTTCTCTCTGATATTGATCAATTGAATTAAAAATCTGTTGGGGTGTCTGTGGTTTTGCGCATTTAACGTTACACGTTGTATAGTGACCTCATTGGTCCTTCAGAAAGGTCAGGTGGGTAGTAGTCGCAACCGGCGTGCGTGTATGACCAGATGTATGAACATAAACGAGGCAAAGGACTATGTAAGGATCCGAGCAGATGGCGTTCTATAGTCTCTTCCAACCCCATGGGAAGAAGACGTGAGTTTTTGTTTTTTATGTTTAAACTAAATAATAATCTCTTTTTTGAACTTCACTTATTAGAGTTCCGTACCAAAATGGTAAATAGGAACCCTTATGGGCCGACTCTGTCTGTCTGTCTGTCTGTCCGTCAGTCACAGCTGGATATCTCAAGAACTACGAGTACTAATGCTATCAACTTGACATTTGGAATAGTTTTAGAGGACGTTTGTCCAACAGTGGTACTGGTTTGCTACCTTTCTGACCGAGCTGTTTATTTCTGGTATTTGAGTGGTGATTTGTGGAAATAAAATAAAATGCCTCTCCAGCGCTCTCCACCACCCTCGTCACAAAAATCTCAAGAGCCGACGCCCCAAATGGCAATTTTCAGCACTCCACAACCTATGCAACCTATCGCAAACACCATATAGTGTTTCCGAACCAAACCTAAATCTAGATACGGACTCGCCCATTGACGCCACTTCCCCTGCCATTACTTTCCGAAACTTAAAACGGAAACGCGCTGAGGACAACAATTTATCCACTTTCATCTCAGATATGAAGGATATGTTTCGGGAATTCAAGGAACAGCAGGAAGAGAAATACGAAAAATTATTTTCCCTGGTAGAACAAATTCGCGAAACCGTTGATTACATGACGACTAAGTTTGATCAGCTGAACTCGCGAGTTGAATACCTGGAGAACGAGCGCAAAGAAAGCATTTCCTACATAAACAAGCTAGAAACTAAACTAGAATATTTTGAGCAGAGCACCAGATCCAGCTGCCTGGAATTTCGCAATATCCCAGTCAGCAATTCTGAAACCAAGGACACTCTTCTTAAGACTGTGATTAATACTGGCAACATCATTAACATTGAAATTCAGCCGATCGAAATAAAAGACGTATTTCGCATACAGACGAAAGACCCGGCGAATAAGACGATCATAGTAGACTTCACCTCAGTTCTACGGAAAGAGGAATATCTTGCTAAATTCAGGCAGCATATCAAAAACAGGTTTAAGGTTACCACAGAACACCTCAAAATTAGTGGCCCCGCGAAGCCGATATTTATATCTGAGAACCTATCGGCAAGGAACAAAAGACTCTTTTTCCTAGCCCGAGACGCAGCCAAATCAAATAACTTCCAGTTCTGCTGGGTGAAGCATGGCAAGATATATATTCGAGAGAAAGTGGGCTGCAAGCATCTTATAATCAAAAGTGAAGCCGATCTTGCTAATATCTTGAAAACCACATGACTAACCTCTATCCTAAGTTATGTTTCCCTAAACGAGTATAATTCACAATTTCACTCCTTGTTGTACTTTGTAATCAAATTCTGTGTTAGTTTATTCATTCTTACTGTTACACTTTACGATTACACATCCATTCTCCAACAAAACATTTTACATAATCATGCTAAAACACTTCCCACAGCCACTCATCACAATTCACAGCATCCACAAAATACTATCCACAACCATACGTTATGTACTACTATCACGCACTTACTAAGTATCTCCTCGTCTGTACATTGCCCAGTTATTTGCACTCCTTTGTTTGTACTATTCGCAGAAAATGAATGATTTAAATACCATTAGCTCAGAGATTGAGCAAGTTTCTGTCTCAACCTCGTTCATTTCGTCGCCAGAATTTAGCTGTAACTACCTTAAGGATGGGATATCTGAGTTGAAAATACTTCACGTAAATATTCGCAGCATTAGCTGTAACTTTAACCACCTCTTGGTACTTATAGCTAGATTGAAGATTTCACTTGACGTCATACTATTATCTGAGTGCTGGCTGTGCAAATGTCCTAATATTCCATATTTACCAGGATACGAAAGCCACGCCTCTTCTTTTAAAAACCAGAATGATGGTGTTGTTGCCTATACTAAAAATGAACTAAAGTGTTCTGTTGAAGTGCCCTCAATAAGTGAGTCTAACTGCCTTGTCCTTAAAATCCTTGACAAGGTCGCACTTGTCGCCTTATATCGCTCTCCGTCGTATAGAGACCTGTCACCTTTCCTCAGTAGTCTGGACGAGCTACTACTCCAACTTTCGTCATACAAAACAATTGCCCTTATTGGGGACATTAATATAAATATTCTGCCGAATAGTCTTGACGCACGGGCAGATGAATACTTAAATACAACAGCTTCACATGCAATGCTCCCTGCCCATTCTTTCCCCACAAGGCTCACAAGCTGTCTTGACCATGTATTACTAAAGTCTCCCTACTCCGCCACAACCTTGGTACTTGACTGCCTAATAACAGACCATTTCCCAGTACTCCTTTTCTGCGACCAAAACGCTCCTGTCATAACAACCAAAAAAATATCCTGTAAAACTAACATTCCAGAGCTAATAAGCGACCTAAACAATATGGACTTTTCTCCTATTTATGATTATCAAAATCCATGCCTAGCTGCTGAATCCCTTGTCTCTCTCTTCTCTACTTCCATAAAATCTCACACTCACCTTTCAGTTATTCCTAGTAGATTGCGTATAATAAAGCCCTGGATTACACCTGGACTTCTGAGATGCATACGACATAGAGATAATCTTTCTAAGAAATTCTTGAAGAATCCGGACAATGACACACACAAACTTATTTTCCTCCGGTATCGCAATCATTGTAATAATCTTCTTAAAAAACTCAAGAAAGAATATGAATCCTCTGAATTTCAGAGGGCCAGAAAGAATCCTAAAGCGACATGGCAACTTATCAGACAAGTGGCAAATTTGGACCACTGCAACAAAGCGCCTGCCTCGGACCTTTTAAAACTCTGTGACGATCCCTCAGAGTCAGTTGCTAAAGTCAACCAATACTTCGCAACTGTCGGCAGTAGCTTAGCTTCAAAAATCCATCAACCTGGCCAGAACCTTCTCAACGCAGATCAACCCAAACCTAAAACCTCCCCCACCTCTTACCCACAAGGGTCAATGGTTCTCTATGATGTGGACGAGGAAGAAATCAGGAACTTAATTCTAAACTTAAAGGACAAGTGCGCCGTAGGCTATGACGGTATCTCGTCGTCCGTTGTAAAGGCTGCTAGACACATTCTCGTCCCCATCCTTGTACATATCTTTAACATGTGCCTATCGATGGGTGTATTTCCGAATGTTTTCAAGACTGCAACAGTTCATCCAATATTTAAATCCGGGGACAGGAACAGTGTCGTTAACTATAGACCTATATCTGTCCTTTCTACACTTTCCAAAATCTTTGAAAAAGTACTTAACGCACGACTTACCAATTTTCTCACTAAGTACCATATTTTAGCTCCCAACCAATTTGGCTTCAGAAATGGGAAATCTACGGAGGATGCAGTTGTGGAACTTACAGATACAATAGCAAACCATCTTAATAATAAAAAAAAAACGCTTGGCATCTTCCTGGACCTTTCCAAAGCCTTCGACACCGTTTCTGTCCCCACATTGCTAACAAAGCTGGAAAAGATAGGAATTCGTGGTGTCGCTCATGATATCTTTCGTAGTTACCTACAAAACCGTGAGCAGGTGGTTATGATTGATAACTACACCAGTAGTGCGACGAAAATCACATTTGGTGTTCCCCAGGGTAGTGTAGTTGGACCAACCCTCTTCCTCATTTACGTGAATGAACTGTGTCAACTATCCCTGCCAAACTGCAAAATAATCGCATACGCAGATGATACAGCCCTTATCATTCACGGAAATGATTGGGCTGATGCATTTAATAAAGCTGAGACTGTTCTGAGCGTGGTCATGAATTGGTTAAACACCAATCTCCTCACTCTTAACATCAGCAAGACAAAGTGTATAGCCTTCACACCAGGAATTCAAAGTCAGCCCCCAGATTCGTTTACAATCAAAGCTCACATCTGCAACCCGTCCATGTCCTACAACTGCAACTGCTTACCCATAGATCGTACAGACCACATTAAATACCTCGGAGTAATTATTGATAATCACCTAAAATGGAAAATGCAGATCAACTCCCTAGTGACGCGTATTCGTAGATTAATCTACGTCTTTAAGAAACTTAGGGCATCCGCTGACTTCAACTGCCTCATGACAGTTTATCTTGCGCTCGCCCAGTCAGTTCTGGGGTATTGCGTGACCTCGTGGGGTGGAGCCCACAAAACCTCTATGCTCCGACTAGAAAGGGCACAGAGGGCAGTACTAAAGGTTTTATCTAGGAAACCAATCCGCTACCCAACCTCTGTTTTATACACAGATTTAACGTGCTTACGGTTAGACAAATTTTCGTATTGCAAACTGTCCTAAAAAAACACAATCTTGTACCCTACGACCCGAATTTTAGTAGTTCCAGGCGTCTCTCAGACAGAGTCTGCAAAATCGTAGCCTGTAGAGCAAAAATATCAAAAAGGCAATTCACATTTATCAGCCCCAAAATGTACAACAAAATAAATAAATTAGTTAATATTTACCACCTAAATCGAAATGACCTAAGAAATAAGTTGACTGCATGGTTAAAAACACTCTCGTACATTGATACTGAGAAAATTGTGGATACTTAAGTGTAGTACTTACACACACACCCCACACACACACACACACACACACACACACACACACACACACACACACACACACACACACACACACACACACACACACACACACACACACACACACACACACACACACACACACACACACACACACATCTCACTCACACATACTACAACACCCATAATATGTGTATACGACACTACACCACTGCATGCAAATTCTTCTTCTTTTTTTTTTAGAGTTTGTTTAATATGTTTACTATAAAATAAAATCTTTTGTCCTGTTCCTATCGTTAAGTCTGGAACATATTGTTATCTTTATCCTAAGACGAGCGTTGATAGTTGCGACACAGTTTTAACTTTTGCAGCTATCATCGTTTTCATTTGTTGCAAGTACCAACTGTATCTATGTTCCGAAATAAAGCTTATTATTATTATTATTAACTATTTCGTAAATAAGAAAGAAATAAAAATGTATTTATTTTTTTCGACAGGGACCTTAAAAATTCGAAGCGGGGCTACTAGGACATGTGGGGTATGAAAGAGTGCTGTTTTCACATTGTCAAACATTTTTTCCTCTTTTTTTAGGCCACATAGTTTTCGACTTTTGATGAAAAACTTTAAAAAACAATACTGTTCCCGCCCCTTATCTCCGAAGTTTGCATAGAGAAAAATCTTAAATTATTCTACGAGTATGTGATAGAAGTTTATGTAAAGATTAAAGGAAAAATAATACATTGTCTCTAAACAGCACAGTTATTCAGAAAAACAAAGAAAATTTAATAGCAGGGAAAATAAGTAAAATAAAAACCGGTCAAGAGCGAATCGGAGGGTTCCGTATCATTATATAATGATACACTCGTGTGAGTCTGATTCGCTATTGACCTGTTTTTTATTTTTATTTTACTTATTTTCCCTCCTAATTGTCCCTGTACAAAGCTCATTAATCGCCCACGGTAACGGTGTATTACGAAACTTTCAATCAAATTAGGGAAAACAAGGGATTTCAAAACTTTAACGAGAATACATATACCTAGAATACACATATCTAATGAATAAGAAATTTTCTTAGTTTAGTTTAGGTCTAATAATCATAAAGGTACCCAAACTTACTTTTAAATCTTTATCGTTACGGACGCGTTTAAAGTACACGTCTTTCTAAATCTACATCGTTCTCAAATGTTTAATTTCAACATGAATGATGTAAGCAACATTTTGATTAAAAAGAGTGTCCATGGAGTTTCTTGCCCATTCTCCTTCATAGGAACCTACTACGCTATGGAATAGGAATCACAAAGATGAAGTTATCTACATCTCTGTGACTGATCGACCCCTTGACATTTCAAAATTGATTGTTTAATTCAAAAAAATGCTTTGTATATTCATTTTGCAAGACGATCATCTTTGCGACCCATATTGAGTAAAAAATTATATTCAATCAGTTTGACATCCTGTTTCAATGTTCTTGTAACAGTTTTCCTCTCTGTATTTATTTATCGTCGCAAAACATTACATTCTTACATCATTGGATCAGTTCACGTATTTCGCACTTCTTTTTTTTTTCCTTGTTATTTTCCTTAAAAGAATAATCTCTCAAATATTGCCACGGTTTAATAAACACGTTGCTATCCTACTGAAGAGAGTTTTTCTCGGAAATGTCAATACCCACATAGATAAGATATTTGAATACTCACGGAAATGTTAAATACGTAATATAAAATGAGTAATGTCAACATAATTAGCCAGTTGATCAAAGCAAGAGAATTTATATTTATTCATACGAAATAAAGTCGTTTTTCAAAGAAGTTACAAAATACGGGTTGGTACGTTCCAGTTACGTCTCCACTTCTGAGGAACTCGCATTTGAAGTCAATAAAGGATTCGTAGGATTCACCGTAATATGTTGATATACATATGTATATATATATTATAAGTATATATTTTAGTTAATAGTATGTACCTATTTATGTATTTGTGTACGTTTTTATAATTCAATAATTTTAATAGTTTTTTTTTTTTAATCATAATTCGGCTCAACCAAAGCATCTGCCATCTAATCTTTTCACCACCCTTGGTTGACTGGTAGAGAATGCCTAAAGCATTAAGTCCGCATTTGTACCTTTTTGTGTGCGAAAAGATTAAAATGTTTACGCAGATTAAAGATTTTTTACGCAGCACAATATTAGCCGCTTTCAGCTCAATATTTAAATTTACTTGCATTTCCAAATTAACTACGACACTGCTAATAGATTAAACACACGTCACTAACCCACAATAACAACCAACCAAGAACCAACAACGTTCTATTTAGTCGCGGATGAGTCGTAAGTTAACTGCATCTGTCTACCTTATAATTTATTTATTTAGATTTGTGGGTATAATCATGAAGTTTTATAAATTATATGAACAAGACGAACATGATACGGAACTATATTCAATAGCGTGATTATTCTAGTAATTATAAACATTAAAAAAAAATTATCACCGCGCGTGAGATTCGCATCCACTGCTCTCTACGCATGAACGAGCTTACCGACGTATGATAACCGCTAAGCTATCATGCCATATAGGTACCTTAGTGGTTGAATTAAGGAAATACAATCAGTTGCCAACAAATGCGAGTGTGTGTATCTATAGTATAGAAATAAATCATTAAAAGAAGGTCGTTAGTTAAACCAAAGTGTATATCTATTGCTTTGTGAAATTGCTACTCCACTTATGACGCGTACTGTACCTATGAATAAGAACGGTTAAGAAATTCTATGGATACTCTTCGCACACGTCAGTCAGCCTTTTTGTTTATTTTAGAATTAAATCTCAACATTATTAGGTTATGACTAAAATGAGGGAATCTCCCAAGTTTCACGTAATTTCAAAGTAATAATACAGGGTTATTTTTCAAAGACCAGCCAAATCTAAGTATGTGGTACAGACCATCAAACTGAACAACTTTCTCCATGGGACCAATATCGTATTCGCGAAAAATGTATCAACTGCCCCTTAAAAACTTCAATACCTACTCGACCTAAACGTATGGGACGCCTGAATTTTATTCGGGAATACGATGTTGGTCCCATGGACAAAATTGTTCAGTTTGATGGTCCGTACCGCACCCTTAAATTTGGCTGGTCTTTGAAAAATAACCCTGTAATTATGTTTCTTATATCTAATCTTATAACGAGCAGTAGTGGTCGAGTGGTAACGGCTCCGATTTATCGAGTTGTACCCAGGAAGGCGCCAGGAGGGGCCCGTGGCTAGATAATAACAGCCGCACAGGTCGATCGATCAGGTTAAGCTACGCTTGCCGCGGTTGGTCTGTGGATGGGTGACCATCTTCACATACCGAGACCCCTCCGTGCCTCGGAAAGCACGTTAAGCCTTTGGTCCCGGCTGTCATTCGTGGATCTTTGACAGTCGTTACGGGTAGTCAGAAGCCCGAAAGTCTGACAACCAGTCTAACCAAGGGGTATCGTATTACCCAGTAACTGGGTTTTGGAGGTCAGATAGGCAGTCGCTCCATGTAAAATACTGGTATTCAGCTGCATCCGGTTAGACTGGAAGCCGACCTCAACATAGTTGGGAAAAGGCAGGCAGATGATGACCCAGGAAGGCGCTTACTTTGTGTAAATTATTTGATTACCACTGCTCTCAAAACGGTGAAGGAAAACATCGTGAGGAAACCGGCATGTCCTAGAACCAAACATTCGAAGACATGTGACATCTACCAACCCGCACTGGCCTGGCAATGCCAATGTTCCAGCGGATGATCAGCCTAGAATGATGATCCCATCATTATAGGCTGATTATACTTAATAAAACTACTATTGCTACTTAATAAAACTGCTAAACTACTTAATAAAACTGCTACTTAATAAAACTGATAAAACTATTGCTACTTAATAAAACTGCTAATTATACTTAATAAATTGGATAGTTCAAAAAAGCCTTAAATAAAGACCAGAACGCTTGTTCCAGCCTAAACCGTTCAACTGTGGAATTCATATCATAAACTGTTTTCAACTGTAACCCACTGTCTGTAACAAACATGTCTGCTTCGAGGCATATTGTCATCGTAAAATGGTATAATTTTGTTCTGTTGCTCGACAATTTAATCGTTACAATTTGCATACGGCGAAAACGAATTGTTCAGTAACAGTTTTAAATGACATTTCGGGGCGTATTACATTTTTTGTCGTATTTTTCGGGGCAATGTGGGGATTTTAATTTTCAGAATTGAGAGCGGTTTCATTATTTCAGTTTATAGCTTTGTTGTTTTTGAAATTAATTATGTATTTCCATGCTCCCTCTATGAAGCTTAAGTTTTATATACTGGTATTGTTCGATATCTATTTACGCGCCATTATACCATTCAAGTATGAACGTTTTATTTACTTGGATGACAATTCGATAGCATTTCTGGGAAATGCTACGACACTCGTAGCACTTTGCTACGAGATCTACGACGTAGCAGCGCCAACAAGCTACGCTTACCTTTCAACGGTTTGGATCTCACAATTCTTGTTCGACACAAATGTAAAGAATCTCGTGACAACACTTTCCAGCAAAAATTTCAGTTTTTATTCAAGCAAAAGAGATGTTTAACAAAGTCTAGTCTAAAAGTTAATTACTTACAAAGCGTGTAGGTGACAATTATAGTGTACCTACAATTTTCCAGACATTGAGTACTAAACTGGGTTGTATTACAATATAGAGAGACACAGAAGTTCATACGAAATAGAAATCAGTTAAGCTTTTCCCAACTATTTTGGGGTCAGCTTCCAGACTAATCGGATACAGCTGAATACCAGTATTGTACATGAAGCGACTGCCTATCTGACCTCCGCAAGCCAGTTACTGGGTAATACGATATCCCTTGGTAAGACTGGTTGTCAGATTTTCGTGCTTCTGACTATCCGTAACGACTATGAAGATACACGATGACAGCCGGGACCAACGGCTTAACTTGCTTTCCGTGGCACGGAGGGGTCTTAATATGTAACAATGGTCACCCATCTACGGACCAACCGCGGCAAACGTAGCTTAACCTGATCGATCGACCCATTCAGCCGTTATTACGTAGCCACGACCCCCTTTCCTCTCTTAAATCAGCTAAGCCGCCTGATTTTTTTTTTTTTTTTTAAAAAACGTTGCCCCACACTAGGAATTTCTCCTGTATTATGGGTGCGTTTACAAACACTTAAACTCACATACACAAACAGCCAGACCCGGAACAACTACTTGTAGGTCATACAAATATTTGTTCCGTGCGGGAATCGAACCCGCGACACGCAGCGCAGCAGTCAATCGCTTAACCACTGCGCCAACCGTGCCGTCAAAAAATGTCACTAACGGGATTTATACGAATACTGTTTAATGCTGTCCACATTGCTAGTAGCCTAAATGAGAATTATCAAATATTTCGGCCACGTGGTTCGTAACGAACACTCCATGGAACGACTCGTTGTCCAGGGACAAGTAGAGGGCAAAGCGGTCACGCGGTCGGTCACCTACGCATTGGACAGACCTTATCAAAGCGTCAACACAAACCTCCATAGTTCAGAATTTCGGAGACGCTGAAGACCGGAATAAGTGCAGCGTCGCGAGGGCTGCTTTGGCCAAAGAAAATGCAGAGTCATCAACCACGACCACTCTGTCAAGAGTGAACGACTAAAGAGAGAGAGAAATGAGGATATTTTCAACCAACTTCAAAACCTGAAGAATTTTCCAGGTAAGATAATTGATTTTAAAAATAAATGCCCTATGCTTACGTTTGACCATTATCTCACCTGATGGTGAGCGAAGATAATGATAATAATAATAATATTCCACAACTTTCACACAACGCCATCTAGTCCCAAACTAAGCAGAGCTTATGGTATGAGTACTAGAGAAGACAAGACAAGACAAGACGCCAAGATACTTGTTCGCCAAGATGACTAGAACTAGGTACTTATCTCGCTGTGTCCCACAACAAAAAACCATTTATAGTATAATCAGCCTATTATGTTCCCACTGCTGGGACACAGGTCTCCTCTCTGCGAGAAGGAGTGGGCCATAATCCACCACGAGGGCCCAATGCGGGTTGGTGGATTTCACATGTTTTCGAATTGTTTGGCTCTAGGATATACCAGTTTCCTCACGAGGTTTTCCTTCACCGTTTTGAGAGCATTGGCGATGAAATCAAATACACAAAGTAAGCCTGCATTCGCTGGGCTTCCACTGCTATCCAAGATATTAACAAACAATTATTATGGGCTCAGTCTTACTGTTTACCTGCCTCTTTAAATCGTTATAGAGGTTTGAGGACCAGGGTGTAAAGTCCACTCATCCTCCACAGAAAAGGGAGGATTCTCCGACCAGACGGGTGTTGTGTCTGGTGGGCAACTGCCCCATGACTCATGTCAGGCCGTTCAAAATCAAATTTAAATTCAAACTAGGCTGAGAATCAGCACTTTTGGAACGTTAAAATTACAAAAGACAGTCCCCTAAAACGCCCGCCCTTCACCGCTTCACCCTTCGTTGTGATGTATGTATGATAGTTGCGCGGTAAACTCTGCTTGCGAGATGCAGGATTTTGTGTGACGTCAGTATGACGCGTAGTTCGCATCTGGCGTTTGTAGATACCGCCACATCCTCTCTGCTCCAACACATCTTCATAACTTACAGTAATAATTTTGATTGAACTTCTGATTATTTTTACGTAGTGGTTGTTTATAGATATTCTCATTTCGCTGCGTCGGACGAGCGTGTTGCCTATTCCAACCGGTGATATAGTAATTTTACATGTCATATTCAGGTTCTACCCTGTGGGTCTTTTTGTACCCATATAAATCTCATGTTTTTTGTTTCATCTGTTTTGTTCTTTGAGTAGGCAAACGGTTGACCCGTGACATTTCAAATTAAATCAAACTCTAAATTGTAGACACGAATGTTCAAATTGAATTTGTTATTTTATTTGTAAGGTTTACAGAAAAGTTTTGTGTTTTATTTGTAAAGACTATATTGTTTGCTATTCTGTAGAAATTTGTTCCGGAACTAGTTTCTACCAGCGACTTTGTCTGTGTGAAATTTCTTGCTACTCCGACCTACCCCGTGGTATCGCACCGCCTGCCCGACATATTACTTCGTTTTCTCTTAGAATTCTTTCTTACTTTTTTTTATTTCTCATCGGCTCCTAAGAGTCATAGCGTGATGATAAATTACCTTTAGCCTTCAAGAATCGGGCTATCAAATGCAAAAACCTATCCTATATCGATTTACGTTATCTCTAAAAGTGAATTTTGTAATTCTTTTGAGAAATAAATATCTTTAGCCGTAAAAGTTTTCAAAAGAATTTTTCAAATTCGACTGGTACAGACGCCAGCACATCAAGCTACCCGAAACTGTCAGATTTTCCCAATCAACTTTGAACCTTATGCTTTAGCTATAAAGTTGAAAATCTATTAAAGAAATCTGACAGATTGTAGTAGCTTGATGTGCTGGCGTCTGTACATCCAGAGATTAACGCGTTCAACGTTCAAGCAAATAAAAAAGTCTTCAGCTTTATTATTGGTATAAACAGAAAATCTTGTCGGTAGCTAGGCCTTATTCTCCACCATTGAGCCAATCGAGGAAATTGGTAAGTGGATGCATAATAGCCGACCGTCAGCACAACAAGAGATTTATTGTAAACAGAAAAATAACACAGGCAGACATAACTAGCTAACGTAAAAAGGGACCGGATATAGTTCATTCACAGATATTTTACCTCTGATTTTCCATCACTGTCCAAATCACAATGATCTTTATTTTGATTCTAATAAGGCTGCTGTTGGTTAGCTGCCATTGTAAAGTCTGTCAAAATAATTGTGATCTTTATTCACGTCCAAATAATGTTGCTGTTAGATTGCTGCTGTCAGAGGTACAGACGCCAGCACATCAAGCTACTACAATCAGTAAAATTTCTTCAATAGATTTTCAACTATATCGCTAAAGCATTAGGTTCAATATTGATTGCGAAAATTTTACACTTTCAGGTAGCTTCATGTGCTGGCGTCTGTACAATAATTGTGAACGGACTGTACAGTAGTAGTGACAGAATTCCATTTTAGTTACCACAGATATTAATTCCTCGATAGATTTGGCTTTTCATATTTAACAACAATATGGTATATTCAATCAAAATAGTAGGTATAATTGAATGCCATGAACAAAATACCAAATATTTTACTGGTGACACTAATTATTTTTCGCAAATAAAAGCTAGTTACTCCTTATAACCTCAGCTATCTGTCAGTGATAGTCCCCTCAAAATCAATCCAGCTGTTTCGGAGTTTAACTGGAACGAACAGGCAGACATTTTTTTGTTATAAGTACCGTACGAGCATATACTTTCATGTATTTAGTAAAAAGCTGTTATTTTGCTATTTCAAATAGACACTTCAATTTTATTTATTTGTATAGATGTATATTTATATATGCACGTATTTTCCATTAAAACAATAGTACCAGTACTGACGGCTCAAGATTTAAGGCTTAATCAATTCAAATCATTCATTAAATTGTATTTTTCTGATTTTTATTTTTCTCTCTGTTCTGTTAGTTTTTGTCATAGTTTGGCAGTTTAAGTAATTTATGTGGCCTACCCAAATGTCCTTTTATTTTTATTGTTCGTCAAATCGTTGAGTTCCTTATGTTTTGAGTTGAGCTGCACGATTTCTGACAAACGCGTGCACTGACTGGACAGGTCCACTCAATCTGTGTGGTTCTTTCCTCAAAAGACCATCTTAGACATCGATCTACATGCTGTTCACATGATCTGACCAAGATTATGTCAAGACTTTAAAAGAGACTGTAACCTTTGTGTTTGTTTCGGCCTTTCTTCACAGACTAGTCAGATAGGAAACGCCGACCTCAACTAGTGTTTGTTCAAAAAGTGTTTGTGCAAACCTACTTACTGGAAAAAAAAATCATTTATCATTTAACAAGTGAATGCTTTTAGTCTTTTACCACAAAAGTCTGTACTGTATTATCATCCGTATAAAATAGATGGTATATTGAAAAAGTTTCGTAATATGTACAAAGTAGGTATCTAGACAGACTATCTTTACCAAAAAAACTAAGGAAGAAGTATGTGAGTCGCTTACGAGCATGTCATTTGTACTGGAGTAGTGGTAATTACGGCTGCTAGTAGTAGAAGACAGTGTTCTTTGTTTACATTTGTGGATGTAATGTTTTTGAGTCGGTAATGTAGCTAGAACACCAAGATGAACAGTTTTAAAGATAGTTAAAACTTCAGTATGAATATGGATGCAGTGCATGGAGGAAACGACGAGCTTTCAGCTTCGGGAAACGCTATCAAGCGTAGAGCACTTGTTAGAAGACCAAGACCTGCGAAGGGCCTTTTTACCGTTTTTCTTGCCGTAAAAACTACGGTTTATTCGACGTGTGCCGGCTTATACGCAGTACCGTAATGAAGGCGTACCATATTGGGCCTAACTGCTGTAGGACAGTAGAAATTATTCGTAAAAAAATAACAACCCATTGCATTACTCCAGTTCAATAAAAAGCAGATCACTAGGGCGACAAAACTGCCGGTCGATTCTGTAAAAACCTCACCGTGAAATCATAGGTGAAGTGAGCACTCAATAGTGTTAATCCCTAGCATTAGTCTACTGAATCTCACTTCACGCTCACTTCACCTATGTTCTCACGGTGAGATTTTTTTTACATAGAATAGCACTACTGGTCACAGTTACACAGTGTGCGTAAGTGCACTGTATAGGGCAAGTACTTACCTAACGTAACTGAAGAATTATGAAGGAACCTTTTTTATATAAATTGTATTATTAAATGACCCATACATTTCGTCGAAACACCACATAACTACTCGAATATAATATCGTATATCATACTAGTACAATGATCTGCTATATGTAAAAGTTTGTATCTTTGGATGAATCGTATATTAATAAAAAAAAAACGATTCCGTCAAACTGAGATCCTCCTCCTTTTTTGAAGTCGGTTAAAAATAGTAACGAAGTCAAAACTATACATTTAAATCTTTTGGAAAAAGTGATTTAAACGTAGCGTAGGGAACGAGTCTAATGCCGAAAATATAGTTTTTAGAATTTTGTCCGTTTGTTGGTTCGTCTGCATGTATGTTCCGGATTAGTGCATAAACGGCTGAACGGAATTGGATGAAATTTGGCTCACAGGTAGTTTATAACCTGTATTAACACATAGGATCATTTTGATACCGATATTCCCACGTGATCGATATTAATGAGGGTAGAACCACAAAACGCTGCTCGATAAAAAATATAATTTAATCACTAAAGGATACAACGACATAGTTTCAATTTCCATTTAAAATTTTCTGTTGCAACGATTTTAAACTTCATTCAGCTGAGTACTACAGATAATTATGGCGGCCGTTTAATTCTCCGTTCACTGCGGTTAACTAGAGAGCCGTTTTAAAACTTTACTATTGAAATTAAACTTTGTAACTGACAAATTATTTTTGGTAAAACTGTAGGGTTGTTGTAGGGTTTTAAGGAGAGAGAGTTTTGGCTTTGGTTTTCAAAGGGCTTATTGAACGTAAATAATTGAAAAATGATAACAGCCACGGATTTTTTATTAGTTAGGTGATAAAAAGCAATCATGATTAGGAATTTAAATAAGAAATACACACAATTGTTTGAAGCTTAAAACAACAGATTTGAAATTCGAACAAATATGTTCCTAATTTTTTTTTTTTTTACATTGAGGCGATTCAAAGAAGAATAATGTATCATTCGGGGAAATTTCTAAGAATTAAAACTCAAACCGAGTGTCGATTCTTACAAATTTTCTTTTATAATACACTCACAAGTCGGTTTTTAGAATCCTTCGTGCAACCTTCGACGGTTTATTTTTATTTTGTGATTACCAGAGATACAAATAAAAGACGGAAGTAATGTAACTCAAATACGCAGTAAGTAAACAAAATAAAAATATAATCGGGTACGTATCTCTGGCTATCGGGAAGAATGTAAATATTTTTCAACCGACATCTCAAAAGTAGGAGGTTCTATGTTTGTTCGTATATATTTATTATTTATATTCATCGATATTTTCACGACTGATGTGAACCAATTTTGAAAATATTTTTTTTTTTTAGTAGAGGGGCTGGCGCGGTGGTCCCATATATTTATACAAAAAACAACCAACTTCCAAAAAATAAATTCTACAAAGTTATAAATAACTTTAATTTTGGAAGTCAGTGGCATACATCTAAAATACAGAACCAAAGACACACACTTGAAATAGTTTTCATACCAATCTTTCTATTCTTTTAAGCAGGTGGAAACTTAAACAACAGTATCATAATCAGCATAAAACCGTAAAGGAAGAGACTACAATAATCACAATAGTCACTGCTTGGAAAACAAATTGGTGGCATGATGACCATAATTTACATAAAAAATTACAACATGACGAGTATCAAGCACGGCGCTGTTAAAGAGATCAGAAATCGCGTCGTACTCATTAAAAAAGTGTTTGTAGTCACTGCGGTTCGAAATTGAAATGTCTGAGTCAAGCTCAAATTAAAATTACATGACATTTTCCTTGCGGAGTGGAACGGAACGAGCAAAAACAGGGGCGTAATAAAAATCTAGATACGTCACTCTTTGTTACTCGCGTTGTACGTGAATGTTGAGCTAATTACAAAAGCTTTTGTGATTCTTCCCCGCTGCAGTTTTTATTCTGTCACGCATTTTCTCCGGGGAGCGGTTGATCCCATTTGTATTCGGGAATGTATCGCGAAGAATCCTAATGTAAATCGAGTAGGCATTTTGGTTTTGTCGTTTGCAAGTGCTGGTATAAATTTTCCTGCCATTACGGTAGCTTAGTCGCGTGGATATTCGTTTTGTAGATTTATTTTAAGTTGGCTACGGAATTCTATTTTAGAGCAGATTCTGCTAGGTGTATAGAGGAGTGACTTGACTTTCAATGAGGAAGTTTGCAGGGGATAGTAATTTTCTCAGTTTATAGTGCAGGATTGAAAGTGGATAGAGTTTCGATCTGGGAAAATAACAATATATGGGAAATGGGCAACTTTTAATCAAGAGACTGAGAAACCCAAACCCAAAGGTTTCAATCATATTGGTATACCAATATGATTGAATACTTTGGGTTTATATAATTAGTTTCTTATGGAAATCAATGTGGCGGCATGGAAAGTCTTTTTAAGAGTGTTAGACCCTTTTCCACGTCGTATCCTAGGGATCAACCTAATGGATCAGGGGATACCTTTCTTACCTTTCTTTTGTTCCGTAAATCGTTGAAAGGTCCCCATGGTATGTATTTGATGGATGTAATGGCAGGTGTTTCTACATTTCTCGATTCATTTGTACTTATAGTAATTGAATATACCTATGTATTGAAAAAAAAAAAAAAAAAAGGATTAGTATTTCAACGCGGTGTGGGAATGAACGTGATACCGAAAATATAGTTTTTAGAAATTGTGTCTGAAGTATGTACCGGATTGGCGCAAAAACGGGTGAACTGAATTTTATGAAATTTGAAAACCTAGATTAACGCAGAGGTTACTTTTGGTCCCTGTAGTATGAACGCCAGCACATCAAGCTACTACAAACTGTCAAATTTTTCTAATAGATTTTCAACTTTATCGCTAAAGCATAAGTTTCAAACTTGATTGGGAAAATTTGACAGTTTTGGGTAGCTTGATATGCTGGCGTCTGTACATTCTCATGACACTTATTGTAGCAACCACTTGGGCGAATCCACGGGCAAAATTTATTTTAACTTTTATATTTTTTATTTATAAACGTACAAGCGCCAGCATATCAAGCTACCCAAAACTGTCAAATTTTCCCAATCAACTTTGAACCTAATGCTTTAGCGATAAAGTTGAAAATCTATTTTCCGACAGATTGTAGTAGCTTGATGTGCTGGCGTCTGTACACCAACGGCTTCTGTATATAATATATCTCAAGTACTATATATATATATATATAGGTTACAATCAACTCAGCCTATCGCAGTCCACTGCTGGACATAGGCCTCTCCTAGACTGCGCCACAACACCCTGTCCTCCGCCTTCCACATCCAGTCTACCCCAGCCACGTTCTTTAGGTCGTCCGTCCAATACACAACAACAATAGCTACAACATCGTTACAATAGCTTGTTCAATTAGAAAGTACCTTTGCGTAAAATTAAATTAAAACAAAGCAATATTTACTGATGAAATTAGGTTAGTCAATATCTATCAATATTCATTAAATTTTAGGCTTTAAGCTCGAGTAGTACCTTGGTAACGAACTATTTAATGGTTCAATATTATTACTTTGTAAGCTCAATCGAACCTTTAGAATGACAAAGGCAAAATAAACAACGTGAATGTAATAAGATTTGAATAGTATAACAATATTATTGTTTTTTTTTAGTTGTTATTTTTTTTAATGTGAACTTGCAGCAATATTTTCATGCCAAAAGTCTTACGAAACAAAAAAAAAATATATTAATCGTAAAAATAAAAAGCACAGTACCGACGCCAGCACATCATTTTGACAGTTCAACAACATTCATTGCGTTATTTACATTGCTGAGCAGACAAATTTTTCGAACACATGAAGCAATGGATTAGCAATATCCTACAAATTGATTCAGATTGAGATGGATAATGTGTTGCGTAATTGGGGTTCTGTTTATAAAAACATGTCATTGCGCCGTTCAAAATTTTAGTAGCATTTATTGAGGTGCAAAAATACTTTGGAATACAGACAACATAACTGAAACATTAGGCACATTACTGAACGCTACATACGCGTTATAAGCATCAATCGTTTAAATAGAAAGTTACACTACCTACAATTTCATCTCGCAATTTCCATTTTCCTGACATAATTTCCTAGGAAATAGGGTATTTGGGGACATCATCTCCTAAATGTGGTAATAGTCGACTGATAGTGACATCAAAGTACAGACACCGGCACATCTAACTACTACAATCTGTCAAATTTCTTTAATAGATTTTCTACTTTATCGCTAAAGCATTAGGTTCAGAGTTGATTCGGAGAATTTGACAGTTTCGGGTAGCTTGATATGCTGGCGTCTGTACCTACCGTCCTCTCATAGTGTTATGGTAAAGTAGCCCTTTTTCCATTCAGTCCATTTTTATGGCTCACGTCAAAGATAAGCTGCATACTTTCAAGCTTTCGTGTCGTCCCTTCGTGAGGTCGATTCATATGAGTATTTTTGCTGCACGAAAAATGTCTAAAAAGTTATCGATTATTATATGATAGAAGACTGGCTTCTGTCCACGGATTCGCCCGAGTGGAAGGATTTTATGGGTTTTTTTTTTTGTGTGCGGAGACCTAATTCTTTTTAAATAAAAGTTAGTAACTCCGTATAGTATAGGCTATCTACCAGTGAAAGTTTCGTCAAAATCGGTAAAGTCTTTTCGGGGATTAGTCGAAACAAACAGCCAAAAATTTAAAAAATACTTAGTTTTTTTTTTTTCTTAAAATTACCGTATATACTTTCATACGCATTTAGTAAAAAGATGTTTTTTATTTATTTATTTACTACTTACCACTACTTTACTTGTCTACTTTATCGCGTATCACAAAAAAAAATAAACAAAAAAATTACGATTGTAAAATGGGTTATCGCTTTCTGCGCTTTCACTTTATTACCTATTAGCTGTTATTTGACACTAGCTGGGGTACCCGGCTTCGCTCAGGGAGTTGATATGAGATTCCAGAATGTTCTGGAATGTTGTGGAATGCTCTCTAATGTTCTGACTGTTCTAGAAATTTGTACAGGGGGAAAATTCCAGCCCTTATTTCTTCAAAAGCATGTCCTTCAGGTAAAAACGGGAACCTTCTTCATGGACAGGACATAGAGGGTTACCACACCATATTTATAACTACCTTCATCGTACACTCATTTCTGAGTTTTAGTGGCACGCACATTGTACACTTTCTTTTATAATATATATTGATTACAAACAGACCCTTCAATTTTATTTATTTGTATAGACATAGATTATATAAATATGTATAGATTTGCACTATTTTAATGCTTGATAACCAAACTGCATTTAAGTATATTCGTAGCCAGTAAAAAGTGGTAATAGAGAAATTCGGTTAACACCAAAAACTTAGGTAAGCTACTAATTTACAATGATTTATTTAAGTACAGAAAAACTGACATCTATAATAAGGATTAATCTAGGAATACACACCGCGCCACATGAATAAGACCAGAATATTTTTTTTTGCTATATATGATATGAGACAAAATAAATATATAAGAATGATAAGTATAAAAGTCTTAAGCCACAAAAAGTTTAACTATAAACAATCGAACTTCTTAAATACTCAGTGATCACTTTTGACAATGTTGGTGGCAATTATGATGCGTCACTTGAATAAGACCATTAAATAAAACACAAAAACTTTAGTTATGAATACTATTATAATGAAAAAAATGATTAGTAATTAAGGTTTTTCCCCTTCTGCTGAATTAAATTAAAAATCCGAGATGGCATTGAATCATAAAGACTTTTTATGTATTTAATCGGCAGTTTGCTCCAACACTTTTTTATACCCTTCTCGAGTTCTTGCTTGTTGTTATATATGGTTTGCCATTCTTATAAAGTTCACGTGATACCCATCCCCACACATTTTCTATCATGTTTAAGTCAGGGGAAAGCGATGGCCAGTTAAGAACATCATCATGGTCTTATTCATGTGACGCGGTGTGTATAAACCTAAATGCGACTGTGCCGACGTCAAGCAACTGCACGAGCACAGCCAATCAAAAAAAGAATCTCTTGAACTTTTAAAACAGCCAGTGTTATCGTCTCTTTGTGTACCAAAACTTCTCAATTCTCAGTTCGACAGTAACATAGCAATTCCCTTATCTCTATGCGCTAAACGAACTTGAAAGTAGATAAGAAGCACTGCGCTTTTAGTTATAAACTTTTATACGTGACGTATCGAAAATGCATCGGATGGTAAGAAGGCTTATACGAGTTGACTTTAAAGTAGTTTAAGCGCTAAGCGCGAATCGCATTTGGCTCCGCCCTCCATTATTCAGGGAGTGATCCACCCTACATGAAGCTATAAACTTCCTCAACTAAAAGATTCCGTGAGAAAAGGGGTTGATATTTAATAAATTGAAGTTTTCCTTTAGTTGTGGTTTATTAACAACGGTTTATTTATATCGGAATTTTGCAAGTTATACCAAAATGCTGTAAAAAGAAGCTTAACGAAGCTGAGAGTCACTTGTAACCTTTGTCATTGTAATATTTTTTTTCGTACTGAACCATGCCTGGGAATCTTCTGATTACGGAGATATTCCGATGTAGGTACCAATTGTTTTAACTTTTCTTCACGAAAGCAAGTTTTAAATATTTGTTGTTGCATACACGCAAATGCACAATGTTTTGCGTAGTTACAGTGCTGTTTTCCTATACCGTTTTGAGAGCACAGGTGACATTGCGCGCCACCGAAAACAGTGATTTTCCCCCTCATCAATAAAAGTCGTTCCCTTGCAATAATTTTATCACGATGCAGATGATTACTATGTGATCAGTTTTTTTTATTTTTGACACTGTAAAAAAATTGCCTGTGGTTGAAATTCTTGACAAAAGTATCACTCATTTTTCACAAAGACTTTGATCGTTCTTAACCTAGTGCAAACGCACTACACCACAGAAGGACCGTCCTGTTATCTAGTCGTCTGTGTCTTCAGAAACCGTAACAACGAATGATCTTGCTTGTGACTGCCAAGCCGAACCATGATAGGCGTCTGCCAAGAGTACTCACATCGTATTGCGATCACCAATCAATCTAACATATCTACTGAATTGTGGTGCCTTCAACTATATTCCAGATATTATAACAGAGACCCAATAATTTACGAAACCTGTGAAGGTTTTGTATAGGTTTTGGGTTGGAGTATCAACTATTGTATGTTTCAGCAAATGTGATTCGCGGCTGTTAAAATATTTATTTATAGAATTATAATCATAAAAATCTGTATCCTCTAAGTTCATAATTATTGCCCTATTGAATGACTGCTTCATGAAATCATGACATTTGAGGGAAAATCTAACTTAGGAGCTGTATTGCTAGTTCTAATGATTATTATTCTGTAAAGTCATATTTGTTACGGTCGTGAATCATATTTTAATCAATATAGGTGCAACATGACATTGACCTGCAAATTGCAAATAACGTAAGTAAATATGAATGTTAAAGGATTAAAGGAGAAGGGGACTTCTGGGCCCAGCAGTTAACTAGTTGAAATGTGTATTAAAAAAACCGTTATATTTTTCTAAACGAAATCACAAAATATGGTACCATGTTTCTATCTAGGAAGCGAGAAAACTTAAATTAAGTTATTAAACTAAATAGGTAATCGATTAAAATGTTAATAATCGATAATGAATAACTCGGTAAAATCTCAGAATTATGTATGAAAATCGAGTGACAAGTGTTTTTTCGTGGAATCGATTCATAGCGAATAGAATTCCTTTAATTTTTCTTGTGGCAACACCTGCCTGACCTGACATCACTCATCTGTCAGTCACCGACTGACAGATGACACACGTTTGTTGTCTTTCGTTCTGAGTGTGTACGTATTTTCGATATTTTCCAAGTTTTATTGTTTAACCCCACGACCTCGGCTTTGCATAGGAATTTTGACGGATCTTGCTACTCGTACTACGTACGTGCTTCGTAAAAAACAGCGATGTTATAATATAACCTCACTTTTACTATACTTCATATAACTTGATTCCTGGATAGCCAAATTTCATAACATTTTCAGTGAGGCCTTGTTAGTATATCCTCTTACAAATAAGGCTAGTTTGATTCAGTTAACACCTGGGCCCAGGAATGTATGGAGTCATTCCCTTCTCCTTTAATTTCAAACTAAATTTAATTTTAAATATTAAAAGCTACGTTTGAGCATCCCCTTAAAAATTTTCCTATAACACCATAAAAGACAAATAAAACGTGATATCAATATTCAAGGTCACGCGCCATTTCCTGAGCCCGCCATGTTTTTCACATTTCCTAAAAGTCATCAGCGCACGCAGTTAACACGAGAAATTACGAATGCTTGAATAAAATATGTGACAACAGGGAGTGCCATGTACAGTCGTGTACATAGAGTATTTGGTTTCATTACGCTGTATCAACATTACGCCATCGCTGACAAACATTAAGTGGGGTCGCCTTACGTACTGCCGCGTACAAAATTATTTAGTGTCTGTATGCTAATATTTAGCGAGGTTTTTGGTATGTAGTTTGTCGCCGTGAGTTATTGTGTCTGGGAGGTACTGATAACGTACAAGGGTTTATAGACTCGATACTGGAGTAATTACGCATATATAGCGACGTACGTGGTGATTTAATGTTCCAATGTGGAATTATACTTTGTTTGGTGATAAAGTATCGTTGAGGGGGCCGTGGCTAAATAATAACAGCCGCACAGGTCGATCGATCAGGTTAAGCTACACTTGCCGCGGTTAGTCTGTGGATGGGTGACCAAGCACGTTAAGCCGTTGGTCCCGGCTGTCATTCGTGGATAATTGACAGTCGTTACGGGTAGTCAGTCTTACCAAGGGGTATTGTATTACCTAGTAACTGGGTTGTGGAGGTCAGATAGGCAGTCGTTCCATGTAAAATACTGGTATTCAGCTCCATTCAGTTAGACTGGAAGCCGACCCCAACATAGTAGGGAAAAAGGCTAGGCAGATGATAATGATGATGATGACGATAAAGTGTTGTTGTATACACGCATGTAAAGTTAGGGAAATTGTTGTACATATAAAGCAAATTAACTACCAACTTAAATTGTCCGTATATTTAAATCACAAGCAGTTCAGCCGTGCGATTCTGTAACCATCTTACCGTGAAAACTTGGGTGAAGTGAGCGTGGAGTGCGTCGTCAATAGTGTCAATCCATCAATCTAGCATCAGCATGACTCACAGCTCACACTAAGCTCACTTCACCTTAGTTATCACGTTGAGATTTTTCCAGAATCGACCGGATTTTTTTTTTCAATTTATTTAACATTTAATAAGAACCGTAAGAATACACATGACGACATATTTTCACCAGATTCTCGTAATAAGTAGGTATATATTTTTTACATGAAATCGGTTGGCAACTTGCTGTTAGGAATTCTGTTTATCTATTTTCAGTTTCAGCTTGAATAGGTTTCTGAAGGGTGGGTAATATACTAGGGTGGGTGGTAAAAGCCTAAGTTAGCGACATGTAGGTATTTTATTATTTAAAAAGGTTTTATTAGTCTCTCTCTTCTTGAATCTTACCCTAAAGCTACGAATACCTAGAAAAGCATTTCCATCATATTAATAACGAACGTCATGAAAATCTGTCATTTTAAGGAGTACATTAAGGTGTCATAAAACACTGGACATTACACTTTACATTAACTTGGACATTACGGCCGCATGTGGCGGTCACCGCTCTTCAAGAAAACAATAGCTTAACTGGACAAAAGTCACCGCAATCACCACGTCCAGTCTTCCAGTCTAAGCGGATACAGCAAGTATTTTACTGACCTGCACAACCCAGTTACTGGGGAATCCGAAACCACTGACTAAGACTGGTTATCAGAATTTCGGGCTTCTGACTACTGTCAAAGATCCATGAATGACAGCCAGAACTGTAGATATTAAAGGAAATGATAATGTAGATATTAAAGGAAATTATAGGTAAGACTTATTGCTGCTAAATGCTTAATTTAATCCATGAACTGGAAATGTGAATATGATTGTGACCTGATTATCCATTGAATGCAAACAATGTAACGGTTCACAGCACAATTTTCTACTAATGTGAGAGAAACGCGACGCGTACCGCGAAGGCTCGTTCGATGTGGCGCAGGAAAAGTGTCCTTGGAAGTATTTGAGAGGTACTTTGCACAGCAGTGGGGCAGTACAGGCTAACAAAAAAATAATAATAAGAGAAACGTTATAGAATAACAGATAAAACCGGCTATTGTCGATAACAATTTTTGCATAGTCAACCCTCAGTCTTCCGCATTCAGCTGTCCCAGCGACTTTTTTGAGCTCGTCTGTCCAAATACACACATCAACACGGTCTAGGGATATTTCATACTCAATTAAATAACTCGAAAAGTACTGGCCGCATTGGAATCTTTTATGCACCGATTTGTTTGTAATTTATCTCAGACTAATTCCAAATTTAAATTTTTGAAAATTCTTTTGTTTCGGTGGCATAAAAATGTCTTGATGTGTAGGAGAGGGAATTTTCATTTGTGCGAAATTTAGAAAACAATACGAATTACGTTTACTTACAGTTTTTTTTTTCATTTTTAAACGAAAGATAAAGTTAAAATTGAGGTATTGTAGCAATGCAACGCCGACATTTGACGAGGGCGGAGATGTTACGAGCTGTGGGAATGCTGGAAGCTGGGTCTGTTCAGCGTAATGTTGTTAGGGCCTTAGACTGGCCTGCTCAATCGCCAGATCTAAATCCCATTGAGCATGCGTGGGATATGCTGCAAAGAAGAGCTCTGAAGGAAGTTCCTGAAAATCTGGCTACAGAAGATCAACTTTTTGCGCACCTCAGAAGGACATGGGACAATATTCCGCAGCAAGACATTGACAACCTTGTTCTGAGCATGCCGAATCGTTGCCGATGTGTTATGAACATCATGGGCGCTTTCTCAGACTACTAACTTCAAGTTTATAAACACAAATTAAATGATTTTTCTATTTTTTTCAGTTTTTACTCACAAATTAAAAGTTAATTCATATACGGTTTCCGTCTATGCTTTATTTTTTTTTTCCATAAAATCCTGAAATTTTAATGTAAGTACCTTAACCATTATTAAAAAATGGTAGAATATTAAATAACGTATCTTTTAAATATATACATGTCATATAAATAATTAACACATTGATAGTAATTCGCTTTTTTAAAAATATCCCTAGACCGTGTTGATGTGTGTAGCTGGGGAGCGTCCCACACTACGCTTAACGAAACGCGGTCTATACTCCGGGACTCGTCTGCTCATTGCCTAGGCCGACTTTTATTGGTTAAAACTATCAAATCACAAATAAATTATTAGTCACGGAACCACTAAGTTTTTTCAGAGACTACTTTCAAAGCAAGTAAGTCGAACAGAAGCACCGCAACTAAGCTTAACTTCTAGAATTATTTCCCTTGCGGTCTTTTCGGATTAGCTTGAAAATACAGCTAAAGGCACCTAAACTCTTTTAATGCCAATTTTATAACCCAAAAATATTGTAACGGGGCTACACATGGTTTCGTCATTAGGGTCACCGATCGAAACACCTAATTAAAGAGGCAACTCTAATGGGGAAAGTTAAAGGGGGGTGTGAAAAAAAAGGTAACCCATGAAGTTCAAACTGACTTACGTTTCTTGCAATTTGCGGAACAGTGTCTGGCTGTATGTTGATGAAAATAGGATTCGCGACAAAAAATATGGCTTTACAGGATTAGGTATAATAATAATATAAATGCAATAAATCTTTCCAAATATATACATACCTTACACTACAGAAAGCAGCTTTACTCGTATTAAATACATGTCGCATGTTTCGGAAATTCCTAAAATTAGATTTAGACAATAATCTCAATGCAGTACAAAACACCTAATCTACTCAAACTTAAAATTTCACCTTGATTTACACCCGTGAGATTTTAAAAAATACCAGGTTCTAGGAACCTGAGAAAATAAAATATAAAAAAAAAAATAATAATAATAAGGTTTTTTTATTTTATCTTTTTATTTCGGCGCATCTATCGGAGTAGATAGAGAGATGTCCGTAGATGGGTGACCATCTTCACATACCAAGACCCTTCCGTTCCTCGGAAAGCGCGTTAAACCGTTGGTCCCAGTTGTCATTCGTGGATCTTTGATAGTCGTTACGGGTCGTCAGTAGCCCGAAAGTGTGACAACCGGTCTTACCAAGGGGTATCGTATTACCCAGTAGCTGGGTTGTGGAGGTCAGATAGGCAGTCGCTCCATGTAAAATGCTGGTATTCAGCTGCATCCGGTTAGACTGGAAGCCGACCCCAACATAGTTGGGAAAAGGCTAGGTAGATGATGATTTCGGCGCATCTATCGGGTTCTTCACGAGCCCGATGTAGACTTCTTAGCGTCCGTAACCTGGCTAGGTTTTGGTGACCTTTTCGGGGAAACTGAAGGTTTCGTCTGTGCAATTATGGTCAAAGTTGTCTTGATGAATAACTACCGGAAACATATTATGAAGGACGGGACGGTAGACGTGTGTCGGGCATACCACCGTCCGGGTGAGTCCATCAGACATATTGTCTCTGCTCGTTCTCGTTTGGCTAACGGCGAGTACTTACACAGGCATAACCAAGTAGCCAGGAATAATCCTGGCTACTTGGCCACCAGCACCAGCAAGTTGCTCTGAAATATAAGCTTGTGGATTCTGAGATACCGTATTACAAGTATTTGCCCAACTCAGTTCTCGAAAATGACCTTGTCACATTGTAATGGGATCGGTCTACCATCACTGACAGGACTATTGTCACCAACAAACCTGATATAGTGGAGATAGATCGATTAGCACGCCGCGCAATGATTGTCGATGTTACCATTCCACATGACGGGAACCTCGTGAAAACTGAGAAAGAAAAACAAATCAAATATCTTGACTTAGCACACGAGGTTGTTGACATGTGGAACGTTAGCTCGACTATCATTGTGCCGATTGTCGTATCGGCCAATGGCCTGATGACCAAAAGCCTCGATCAACATCTATCGACGCTCTCGTTAGGTGGTTGGATCATGGACCTGATTCAGAAGGCAGTACTCCTCGATACGGCTCGTATTGTGAGGAGGTTCCTGTCTCTGGAGCCCTAACCACCGGTAGCTTGAACCCTGCTCCCGACCCCGGCGGATCACTATTTTTTTTTAAATGTTTTTTTATACTTATTTTTTATGTTTTAAGAATTATTTAAACATATAATAAAATAAGATAAAGAAATAAATAAATGACATGATAAAAATAAATTCTTTATTTCAAACTACTCACAATCCGTATAGTACCTATTCGTAACAATGACATGTCTACGAAACTTCTTATACCCATACCATTCACTTATTGGACTTCGATCGAAGGGAAGCGTATGTGGTTGATCAATTGTTTAGTTCTACCCACCGGGAAAATGGACGGCTCTGTGTTGTCAACCTTGAGTGCGTCAGGGGTGGCAAACTAAGCTTTTTTCCTTGGTTATAAACTAGCTGTGCTCGCTTTGCCGCTCACGTGACTGGGTATTATTTTGCCATTATAATTTAATGGAGACGTGAAGTCATAGTATAGTCGTAATATTCTCGATAACATCGTTTGATTTGGTTAATTGAATGTTTATATAACTTATTAGTACATCTTTGCTTTAAGTATAATTATGATCGAACGAATAATTCTGATTCATGATTTCTCCTAGATCCCAAAATCGTTAAAATTAAAAAAAAAATCTAAACTTATTTTTTATATCATTTCTTAGAGAATTTGATCTGCCGATTGAAGAACAAAAGTGTGAATAAGCATAAAAAGCGTTAGCCCAGGTATGAATGGCCGATTTTTTCTCGCTACAATTGTATTTCACGCACTACCTACCGCCGAGAGTGGAAAATCTAACAGTTTGTTTTTTGACGATTTCTACCAGTCAACTGCTACCTCAAGACGGGTTAAAGAACTAAGTTCCAGAAAAACAGTTTTTCCAAAAAGTACAACCGACTTTAAAAAGAGAACACCACAAAATGCAAAATAACTTTAGTTTTGGAAGTCGGTGTCTTTGGTTTTATTTTATTTCTTGCCTCTCTCTTCTTTTTGCATTAGCATTCACATTTTTGAGTAGGTACATTTCATGTAAACATAATCAGTCTATAATGTTCCCACTGCTGGGATACAGGTTTCCTCTCTGTGAGAGGGAGTAGGCCGTAATCTACCACGCAGGCCGAGTGCGAGTTGGTAGAAGTCACATGTCTTCGAATTTTTGGTTCTAGGACAAGCCGGTTTCCTCAGAATGTTTTCCTTCAGCACTTTGAGAGCAGTTGTGGCAAAATTATTAACACAAAGTAAAGCGTCTGTCTGGGTTCGAACCTACGGCCTACAACTCGTAAGTCTGAGCCGTTACCACTGGGCAACCACTGCTCTCCTTCTTTTTGAAGTCGGGTAAATGTATACAGTTGTATTTGGCAACCCTAAGTGCGTCAGGGTCCCACGATGTCGAGGCGATCAACCGTGCCAAGAATAAAACGTTCGTTTATACTTTGTTCGGGATTTCGGTTGGGATTATAATGTGTAGTGATGTCATGGTAAAAGGAAACCAATAAGACGGATTTGTTGATTTCTTTTTATGTGGTTTGGTTTTCTCCGTTTCGTTGATAGCCCGTTTTAAAAGCTCAATCTGCCTAGCGTTTTTCCAACTATGTTGAAGTCGGCTTCCAGTCTAACCGGATGCAGCTGTATTGTACCTGTATTTCTACATGTAGTGATTGCCTATCTGACCTCCTCAACCCAGTAACTGGGTAATACGATACCCCTTGATAAGACTGGTTGTTAGACTTTTGGGCTTCTGACTACCCGTAACGACTGTGAAATATCCGCGAACGACGATTGGGACCAACGGCTTAACTTGCTTTTCGAGGGAATATGTCATTGTTGCTTCATGGATGGTCACGCATCCACCCGCGGCTAGCTTAACTTTCGATCAAACCATGCGGCTGTTATTATTTAGCCAATACCCACACAAAACAACCCGTTTTTAAAGTTACTGGTTGGCTTATACTCGTATAGGGTGGATAGCAACAACCGTAGTCACTGTAGACATTTTAAAAACTTTGCCGAAACGTTGCTGAATTTAGAAAGGAATTTTTACACTTGTTTACAAATTTTAACTTTTTTTTATACCCCGAAAGAAATGTATATAAGTATGTTAACCTACTTACCTTAAACATAAAAGTGTTAGCAAAAATATTATATCACGTCACAATTTCTTCCTGTGTTCAATTTTTTTTTTCAACTACCCAACGTGCACGCCAGTTTATTGTATATTCGTTCGCTTCAAACCACAATTATTTTTGGGCTGTTGCATAATTAATTTAAGAAAATAACATTTATTTTTAAATTATTTCATAACATAAATAAATCAAATTAATTTATTATTGTCGCACATTAAGAAGCTGTCTGGACGACTAATTGATTCATGTATGAACTTGTCAGTTTTTGAAGAACAACATAAACGATTTTGGGATGAAAACATGTTAGGGGCTTACAGTTGGTTCATTAAAAGAGAAACTGATTGAAATAAATATAAAAAGAAGGCAAAAATTAATCTTTTTTTTTTTTTTTTGTTAAACTAGTATTATTTTCACACGATTCACTCTGCATGTGACTCGGCAAACTAACGGACGACGCATACGGCGATGGCGCCGTGTCTATCAACAAGCTTCCATACAACACTGACGACGTCATGGCGAACCAACCGTAGTTTTTACGGAAAAAAAACGTGTGTGTACAATGAGCCTTAGTCCTTCACGCAACCTTGGACATCTAAAGGAAGGTACACAATGTAAGCGAGCCGATCACCCGTATCTTGAAGTCTTGAAAATTCGCTTATACATATTGCCTGAACGAGTGTAGTTTATCTGTGTTTCCATTTGAATTATAATGTGGTTTATGTTCGGGAGTGCTGGAGTGTAAAGAAAATGTGTTGTGTTTGAAATATTTGAGATTGTACTCCAGTACAATAATAGTAGTTCTTTATTTTTCCAAAAATAAAGATGAAATAGCAGGAAGAGATAAAAAGAAAAGTGGTTTTTTTTTTTATTTAATCATTTATTCTTTTTTATATTCATTTTAGTTTATTTTCAATTGTTTATTTTCATTTTAATTTACTTTCTATGTGATCTTCGTATGATTGCCATAGTTTTAAGATAATTTAGCACTAACAAAATATGGATATTTATCAAATTTCTACATAACTTAAGGCTAAGGAAAATTTCGCGAAAATTTTCAGTATTATTGAAGAAAAGTCAAATAAAAATCGTCAAGTTTTAAATTCAAATCACAAAGTTAACCTTTCTTGGTACCTTTCTATTTTATTTCATATTCCAAAACTCACAAATCATAAAACTTAAATACGAGCACACATTTTAAAACTCCACACGACCTCAAAAGTGTTGAAAGTTGGGAAGCCATTCAAAATTCAACCATAATAAAACTGCACTTTCAGTACCGCGAGAATTCTACAAAATAAAGTGGTTTGCACACAAGCAGTGTGCGTTTTTCATACGAGCACGAATCTGAGCACAATTCATCGAAAATAAAGTGGTTTTTACACTAGCTTTGTGCGTTTTTCGTGCATATCAGTACAATCGAGCAGGTATTGATGGTCCTGTCATGTATTTATTGTTATTTTTCGCTCGTGTCGATGCAAATAAAGTGAAGTGAAGCGTCGAGTTTTTTGACTGTGTTGCCTGGAAAGACAAAAAAATATAGACAGGTTCCAAAATAAATACGAGTATATACATATAAAATTGAGTCGTAAAACCGATCAGTTATTTAATGTTTGAAACAATGTGAATGTAATTAAAATTTTTAAAACACAATGACATGCTCTTTTTGAACTTTGTGTAACGTAAAACTGTGCATACTTAAAAAAACCGGCCAAGCACGAGTCGGATTCGCGCACGAAGGTTTCCGTACCATTATCTATAAAAACGGCAAAAAAATCATGTCTGTTGTATGAGATCCCCCTTAAATATTTATTTTATTCTGTTTTTTAGTACATATTTGTGCTTATAGCGGCAGCAGAAATACATCCTCTGTGAACCATTTAACTGTCAAACTATCACCGTTCATGAGACACCTGGTGACAGACCTTCGGACGGACGGACGGACAGCGGAGCGGTAGTAAAAGGCGGAACCCTTTTAATTTTTTTCTCTTTGGGTACGGAACCCTAAAAATAATAGTAGCTGCTGTTTGTTTAAATTTTTTATTAAAAAAAGAAATTCCTGTAGCGCTTCTGTAAGTAAATATTCTTAAGGGTTTGCTCCACAGTAGGTACCATGCCTTATATCTTCTGTCTTGCTTGATACCGAGAATTCCCTTACATCGTTACTGAAAACTTTATAACTCCCAGCTAACTTTGAAACTATACGAAAACTGTTAAATTGTATTCCTATACTTTACCAACTCATAATTGGAGGACGTAGGTTGTATTATATAGAATGGAGAAAGAATGACATTTTTTGTTTAGCCTTTTATGTCCCACAGCTGGGCGAAGGTCTCCCCCAAGTCCTTCCAGGAAGTCTTTTTCTGCACTATGTCGAACCGGCCCTCGCGGTACGCGTCCGGCTAATCTATTCAATGATGATCCCATCGTGAATACTGAAGTGAAGTGAGCTGTCAATAGTGAAAATCCGTAGCATCGGAAATAATGTTGTATAGTGGGTTGCAACTGGAAAGCAGAGTCAGGTAGTACACCTTGTGTTTTCATCTGACATCATGCTGAGCTGAGGCCCCTTAGGCATTATAATCTTTGTTTTCTTTTCTTTTTTTTTTTCTTTTTTTTTTTAGTTTCAAGGTGTTTTGCTATTATGCCATTAAACGCATTTTTCTTTCTTTCTTACAAATATACTACCCTATAGAATGAAGTTGGAACTCCAATTCTAAAACTTTTCAATCCATTAAAATACAAAATTACATTACAACTACTAACTACCTCCATAATCATTCCTCATTGAAACTTATAACCCAATTAAAAAGCGTCATCCCTTTCGGGTCCACATCGGTCGACAGCTCAAATACCTTACCACATTCTATGAGCATATAATATGTAGAGTGATGTCACTCATACATAGTTAAACTCGACCTTAAGGCTACCACATATGACAGTCCAACCGTCCCCTTTCAAGGTTCCCTTCATCTCTACAAAAACCGGACCATGTTTAAAAGTTACGGCCCGAATCAAATGATAGCGTTGAAGGTAGCAAATCGTTAAAACTTGACAGTTTCCTTAAGGCTAACCACACATGATAGTACAACAACCACAGAATTCAGCCTAGGAAAACGAACCCTGTTAAAATGTTACACCCCGAATCAAATGATAGCGGTCGGGGTATTTCTAACAAATCTTTAAAACTTGACAGCTTCATCGTTTTTTGTATGTACAGACGCCAGCACATCAAGCTACCCGAAACTGTCAAATTATCCCAATCAACTTTGAACCTAATGCTTTGGCGATAAAGTTGAAAATCTATTAATGAAGTTTGACAGATTGTAGTAGCTTGATGAGCTGGCGTCTGTACACGCATCCGATCGGACCAAACTGACGCGAGTTTGCCTCTTCATGTATTGTAGACTTTATGCAACCTTATAGCCAGATCGAATCAATTTGTGACCACCCATTGACCTTCCCGTTGAAACAGTGAGACTACGGAGGAGCTAAATTGGAACCGGGATTCAATCAGAAGGAAAATGGGGATGTTGGAAAAAAGTACATCCAACTTTGTTCCCCGTATTCTTATTTGGTGCTAAATTTTGGCACGACGCTTGTTTAGGTGTGACTCCGAGTCTAATTTAGTTTTTCCACCAATTTCCGTTGGTAGTGTTTTGTTTGCATTCATGATTTTGTAAAGTTGTTTTCACTCTAGTTTCACAAATATTTTGAAAACAAATACACTTTGTTACGCGTCTAGAATAATATATTATTTAAAAAAAACTCGTTAAAATTAATAAATATTATATCTATGTATGTCGCAGCCAACTGGTTAATTAGCCTTTCAGTTAACTGCCTAGCATTTTATCTAAACGGCACCGTTCATCTAGTGGCCTGAATGATATTCAGCCATTCAGTCAAACAGCAAGGCAAATGACTTGGGTCGCTAATGTTTAACTATTTGCCTAGCCCAGACCTTTAAATTGGCGATTGATTGAATAGTGATTGACTTAAAGCGGCAGTTGTTTATTGTAGTTTTGAAAATTATAAAAATGACAAAATGCATGTTTATTAACTAGTTCGGCAGTAAAAATTGAGCAGTAAACTAAATAAAAATGAGTTATAACAAATATTGAAATGCGTAAGTAAATAATTATTTCAATTAAGCCATTTTACTGCTACAAGAAGTCGGTGAGAAATCTAACTTGGAAGCACCGCTCGCTTGGCTCGCGCGCGTTTGGTCGCAGTTCCAACCTTTTTTTTTTTTTTTTTTTTTTTTGATATCGGGTTGGAAAATCCTCATGGAGACTGTCAGACTCTTACTGACTAAAAACCAACCCGTGTTCCTCATGTACCCGTGTGTCGGAGGGGAGGGTATCGCCGAAGCATTCGTCGCTACCCCCCGACGGGTATTGGCCCGCCAGAACGTCAGGCGGGCCCCGTCACCCACTGCGGCCGTCACCCCGGCCGCAGGACTCCACTATGAGGCGCGCGCGGAACACGACGCCGCCGCCTCGAGGCCTGCTGCTGGTCGGACGACAAGACGCCCCAAGTCTGCCGTCCGCAGGCCGCGCCCTACGGTGGCCGGAAGTCGGCCACCCTACGACGCCCAGTGCGTCTGCTGCGGGAGGGGAGAGAGGAGGCAGCCTCTCTCTCCCTTTCCGCCGCCTCCTTTGCGAGCATCACGGCCTCGCAAAAGGTGGCGACGGCACTCCACCCTGACTCGCTTCCGACCATGGTAGACACAACAGCCGGAAGCGAGAGGTTTCCCGCAGCACCTACGGCCGCGACCAAGTCACGGCGCTGCTCGGCCCAGGCTGGGCACTCCGTCAACGTATGCAGCGCCGTATCGTCGCGGCAATCACCACAATGGTGGCACTGGGACGTCGGCTCCCGGCCTATGCGACACAGGTACTTCCCGAAACACCCATGTCCGGTAAGCACCTGCGTCAGCCGGAAGCTGAGGGCGCCGTGGCTCCTATTGAGCCACTCCTCTAGAACGGGCCTTACTGCCGCTATAGCGGCATGCCCCGCCGTGGGTTGCGCTAAGCGCGTCTGCCACTCCGCCACTAGGACCTGGCGGAGCTCTGCCCTGCGTGCCTCAACCTGTCGAGGCACCAGGCGCTCGCCCCGCTCGACCGCCTCCACGCGCCACCAATAAAGCGACGCGAGGAGTTTTGCGTCGAGATCCCAGGGCGGGGATCCGGCTAGGAGGCTCGCTGCCTCAAAGGAGATCGTACGGTATCCCCTTATGATCCTGACGGCCATCGCGCGCTGCGGCCTTCGCAGCGCGGCGACGTTGCGGGCCGTCAGGGCGTCCGCCCACACCGGCGCGGCGTATAGCGCCATCGACCGTACGACCCCCATGTAGAGCCCCCGGCAGGAGGAGTTGGGCCCCCCCAGGTTGGGCAGCAAGCGCGAGAGCGCAGAAGCGGCGCCCAACAACCGGGGGGCGAGCCGCGTAAAGTGCGGCCCGAAGTTCCATCGACTGTCGAGGACGAGTCCAAGGTACTTCATCGTCGACTCAACAGCGATGGAGACCCCTCCTACTATGATGCTGGACCTCGGAGGCGGCTTCATCCTCGGCCCATGGTCGCAGTTCCAACCTACCCTGTGAACTGCCGAACTATTTTAACTGCCCGTTCCAACATTTTACTGGCCATTCATTTATTACGCTGCTTGAGTATTTTTGTACTATATTGTTGGATTAAAAAAACTGACTAATTTTACTTTTATTATGATTCACGTTTTAATTTAACAACCGCCGAAAAACTAAATGACTGCCAGTTATTTTTTCAACTGATTTTAATAAGCTCCCTTATGTTTAAATAACAGCTGTTAAAATAATTACCATATTTTTTCCTCATATTTTCACCCTCAAGCATCAGCCAGCCAGTTCATTAAAATGTTGTATTAGACGAATTGGCTGAATATCATTCAGGCCGCTAGTTGAACAGTATTTAGTTAAAAGGCTAGGGAGTTAACTGAATGGCTGATTAAACAAGTTGGCGGCAACATTTAGCCTAGTGTTATGATTATTATTTGATTAAAAAGTTGTATTATTACATTTCTAATTAAATTATGTAGCCAATTTGTTAAGCTTGCTCATTCCACAACAGTTTAAATATGTAAGGGTACTATTTACTCGTTTTAACATCCAGATTTATTAACGATACAATTTACTTTGCAAAAAGAAAGCGACGTCGCTCGCTCCTCGTACTAAATCGCGAAAAACCAATTTCCTGCAAATAGTCTAACGTACGAGTATTTTCGTAGTACTGGCTGGTTTCCTAATCAAACACTCATAAGTTTTACTCGTGTACCAGGAATTCAGGACATAATTTATTTGTCTGGATTTTATTTCGGCTATATATTTTTTCTCTAGAGCAGTGGTGAAACAGTGGTAGCGGCCCCGACTTATGAGTTGTAAGGTCGTGGTTCGAACCCAGACAGGCCCTTTACTTTGTGAAATTATTATTTCATCACCCCTGCTCTCAAAGCATCCTAGCCTTTTCCCAACTATGCTGGGGTCGGCTTCCAGTCTAACCGGATGCAGCTGAATACCAGAATTTTACATGGAGTGACTGCCTATCTGACCTCCACAACCCAGTTACTGGGTAACACGATACCCCTAGGTAAGACTGGTTGTCAGACTCGGGCTTCTGATTACCCGTAACGACTGTCAAAGATCTACGAATGACAGCCGGGACCAACGGCTTAACGTGCTTTCCGAGGCACGGAGGGGTCTCAGTATGTAAAGATGGTCACCCATCCACAGACCAACCGCGGCAAGCTTAGCTTAACCTAATCGATCGTCCTGTGCGGCTGTTATTATTTAGCCACAGGCCCCTCCCCCTGCTCTCAAAGCACTGAAGGAAAAAAATCACGAGGAAACCTAGGACCAAAGAAAAAGATATGTGACATCTACCAACCCGTACTGGGCCCGCTTGGTGGATTACGGCTCCCTCCCTCTCACAAGGAGGAAGCCAGCGTCCCAGCAGTGGGAACGTTATGGAATGGTTACACTTTATAGTTTTTCTCTAGGCCTGCTGAATAAACTGAAAAAAACAATATAGTGGAGTGGAATGTGATTCAGAAAAACTGCCTGGAAATGCAAAACTAAATTGGAATGTAAATCAAGTCCGCCCGTTCTGTGTTCCTCTCGATTCCCAATACACCTGATTACTGAAACGAACTTCGTAGCGAGCAAACAATATAAAACAAATATCTTTTAGTTCACTGTACAGTTGTAGCCAATTTTTTACTTACTTCGCGTTTTTGGGCACAATCAATAGGTTGCTAGAGCGCCCAATTACGACTTTTCAACCCGTTTTAAAAGTTTTTTGCTCGGTATACAGAGCCGAGTTCACGCGACTGTTAGTGTTCTAAGTATTTCTACAGTTTTTATCTGCTGAATGTAATTGAATAAAACTTTATAACACTCCGAGTCGTGTTGCTATAAATGTACCTATTTTAGTGCGTTAAAATATTTAAGTTTTCAAAAAGACATGGGTATTCAAGTCTTTTATTGATTTATTCCCTTGATAGACCCTTTTAGTTCTTGCTGTGGAATGTGTGACCTCAAAAGGTCAAACATTCCACAGTAGGCGGCTATCTGAATTATTTTCGGACAAGAAGCGGGTTCTTTTGGGTTTTACATGCAGGAATGTAGATATACAATTTTGTTAATAAATTTTGCATTTGATACATAGTTTTTTATTATGAGTTATGTTGGATATAAGTAGAAAAGTATGTGTCTGATCTTACAATATCGTCAACACATATAGCCAACACAACAATGTACCTTACATCTTTGGCAACAAAGTGACCACATTTCACGACATCCTCAAAATAAAATCCTACCTATTTCCGACAAACCGACCTTTCCCCCACTGACCTAAATAGCCTTTAGTGCATACTGTTTGCTCTAAATTAATCCCTTGATCGAATGAGTAGATCACTAATACTTGGCTGTACGGACGAGCCAGAAACCTGTCAAACTAATGCACTGCTGAAATATTAAACGAAAAGCTTTGTATAGCTTCGCGAATTTGAATCAGTCTCGTTCGAATGATTTATGTTTTATACTGAGCTATTTTTATAAGGAGCTTGTGACTAAGTAATAACAGCCGCACGGGTCGATCGACCAGGTTAAGCTACGCTTGCCGCGGTCGTCCATGTATGGGTGACCATCTTCACATACCAAGATCCTCCGTGCCTTGGAAAGCACGTCAAGCCGTTGGTCCCGATTGTCATTCGTGGATCTTTGACAGTCGTTACGGGTCGTCAGTAGCCGGAAAGTCTGACAGCCAGTCTTACCAAGGGGTATCGTATTACACATATATACATGTTGTATATATACATGTTGTCCAACACGTATTTTAACAGTTCTAACCACGCCATTGTGTCGCCATGGTGTCAGAGAATAAGTTAATAGCAGATGTCGTGATAAGGTAATGAATTGACATGGTTTCGAAGTAAAAAATCGTTAGTGGTCATAGTGAATTATCACCCTGATCAAAGTAGTTTCCCCATTTTCTTCTTTGCCCACTATATTTTCTTTTACAATCTCCGTTCTAATTACAAAATACTCAGCTAATTTCATCAACACCTCAAAGAAGCCATTCGAACATTAAAAACAAAATAGCTAACTTGCTTCGCCCTAATTGGCTGTTCTAAGCCGCTGAGTAATTGCCATCATTGGTCCGCTTATATTTTTTATAGCCCTTTATTGGCTATTAACTGGGGCATAATGTGCTTTGAGGAAGTCCATTGGAGTTAACACACGACGTTTGTTTACGATCGAGCGATTTCAATACTAATTAGTTGTTTATGACGGCAGTCATTAGTATAGTTCTGTTTTCAACGGTAAATTACTTCTGTTGTTGTTTTTTTTTTATGTGAATTGATTGCTGGATACGGTTACGAGTTCTTTTATTATCACACGGGTATTTGGTTAAGAACTTGAGATAGAGTTTTGTGTAATTTATTAAGAGATCGCGTTAATGTAGGTTAATCATTTAAATCAAATCTCATTCGACCCTGAAGTGTATATTCATTCATTCATTTATTTTATATCTGACATAAATCTAGTCCATAGTTTTACACTCATTGGTACAATTCACTTATAAACTATTTTAAATTCTACTCAGATAAAAACCCAAAATAAATTGTGATTAATTAACTTGAAATATTTAACAAACTCATTAAAAATAATAATAATAATTAAAATTGTCAAACAAATTAGAAAAAATGTCAGAATCGTATAAAAAAAAATAGTAAAATGCTAAATATAAAATCTTCAAATGTTAAAAGTTATAAAAATGTAAAAATATTCATCATCTGCCTAGCCTTTTCCCAACTATGTTGGGGTCGGCTTCCAGTCTAACCGGATGCAGCTGAATACCAGTATTTTACATGGAGCGACTGCCTATCTGACCACCACTACCCAGTTACTGGGTAATACGATACCCCTAGGTAAGACTGGTTGTCAGACTTTCGGGCTTCTGACTACCCGTAAAGACTGTCAAAGATCTACGTATGACAGCCGGGACCAACGGCTTAACGTGCTTTCCGAGGCACGGAGAAGCCTCGGTATGTAAAGATGGTCACCCATCCACAGACCAACCGCGGCAAGCGTAGCTTAACCTGATCGATCGAACTGTGCGGCTGTTATAATTATGCCACGGGCCCCTCCAAAAAATGCAAAAATATTAAAAAACAAAAATTGCAAACAAAATAATAATATTACAAAAAATCCATGATAAGTATCCATGGTAGTAATAGTATACGTCGCAATGAAAGTACACTTCATGAAAGTAACCAAGGATCGATTTAAATGACATGTGATTGAAGAGACCTATATCCGGCAGTGGACTAGGCTGCTATGGCAGGTGGTGATGATGCTGTAGAGATTTACCAGTCAGCAAAATCGCATCTCTATTTCTTCACGTTCATGAACTGTCAGTGTCAATGAAAATGTCAAAAACTCCGTAACAACGATGACAACGTCAGCTTGATCGCGGCTTACGTGTGCTGATCGCGTTCAGTTTAATTTGTGAATTTGACCCTAAAATCATGACTAATAGTTAACCCAAAAATCGTGATTCAACAGAAATCTAGGACAATTTCATGGGCTACCGAAATCACAAAGTACTTGCGGTAAGTGATAAAACCGCGGTTGACCTGAATTTGGCTAACAAGGTGGTTAAATGTTTATCAAATTACATTATTCCGGTGTCAGCGTTCCCAGCGGGTCAAAATTACAATGGATTATCTTTTATGTTCTGCGTAAACATTTATGACTATATTATTTGGATTTATAAAACTACCTTCTGATTGGTTATGCGCCGATCAAGGTAATATACAATACGCCCCTAGTCACGCAGGAGACGCCCTGGGCGTCGGGAGTCTTGCGGACGGCGAGCAATGGGCAGTTCGCCGTCCGGTAAGGACCAGGCCCGGGTCGACGGCGCGTTGTGTTCCACGCGCGCCTCAAAGAGTTGTCAGCAATAACTGACGGGGTCCGGTGGGGCCAATGCTTGCCAGGATCGCGGATTGTTCGAAAGAGGTACCGTGGCTCTTGGCACTGAAGGAACACGGGTGGGTTTTAGTCAGTAAAAGTCTGACACGCGCTCCCGCTCCGCCCAGAGCGGGAGAAGTTATTTGATAATTTCCCACTCAAAAAAAAAAAAAAGATAATATACAATGTGGAGACAACATCATTCTTGTCATCTGCCTAGCCTTTCCTTGTACTTGGGGTCGGCTCCCAGTCTAACCGGATGCCGATGAGAACCAGTATTTTACATGGAACGACTGCCTATCTGACCTCCACAACCCACTGGAGACGACTATAAATGAAATCACGGAGAGTGCTGGTATAAAGGAGTATTTTGAAACTCTCAGATAAATCATAACATAGAAATTTAAAAAAAAATGTCGAATTAACTAAGTAGTAGCGATGGGACGACCATGATCTTTGGCTAATTTTAGACTAGCTGTAGTGACTAAACTATTAGATATATTTGTTTTGAATTTTTCTAGGCAGACTGGAAACCTCATAAGATATACGACGTTTAATTTCTTGCCGTATTGTCGTCTCTACCTTGTAGGAACTGAATTGTAACGTACTAAAATTCCATGATCATATAATCATGGAATTTTAGTACGTTACAAGAAAAATACAAGTGCTACGCGCCGAGCTACGGCGTAGCCACGTAATACATATGATTCTACGATCGGAAATTGCACGCCTTTTGCAGTCTTGGCGACCTCTCTTAGATTTGTGTGAATAATTCAAGTTCATTAATTTTGAATCCTCCGTGCGATTCTGTAACCATCTCACCGCGAAAACTTGGATGAAGTGAGCGTGGAGTGAGCTGTCATTAGGGATTAACACTATTGACACTGCTCACTTCAAGCTCAGTTCACTTATGATTTCACGGTGAGATTTTTACAGAATTGACCGGCTGTACTTGGAATCATATAATACATTTTCAAAACAAATTACAAAATACAGACTAAGTGTGTAGTTCGGGGCACTGGCAAATAATATATTGTGACCTACCAAACGCGTAGCATGATCACCATGATACGATAGACAAATGACAGATGAAATAGACAAAATGACAGATTTCTTTAGGAATCTGTCTACAGTGAGTCCTTTTTTCTATTCTTCCGTCGACAAAACCCGTTTCTATACAAGTCATCTCATAGCTATTAACCTGTGAACCCGCTTACTCTGTTACCTGGACAGTCAAATATTTTCTATTTCTCAACCAAAATAACGTCAGTGTGGCCTAGTTTACACCTTATATGAAAACACTCCCTTGTTCTTAGAAATAAAGTTTATCATAAATGTATGAGGCTCAAACTAGGGAAAAACACGACCTCGACGGAGTGAAATGAAAAAATTCTGTACCTACATGTAAAGTGTTAGTAGCAGATATAATAAATATTAAAAAGCAGCTATCCCCGCGACTTTGCTCATGCGAACTTCGTAGAAACCCTATTTGCGTAGGTATACTTGTATATTTATGTGATAAATCCTATTTAATATTTCATATTTGACCTTGTTTCAAGGTATGATTTATGTGCCTAAAATCACGATCAAATAAAGTTCTTTCACGTGTGTGAGAAAAAGAAAAGCTAGCTAACGTATTTTTTTATGTTTAGTTCATATTAGTTTACTTTAATATTGTTACTATAACTCTGTGACAGACAGACAGATACCCTCAGAACATAGAAACCTCAAACCCACCCTTTGTTTAACTTAGTCTGACACAGTTTGGGACTATACCTTTGTCATACTATGACATGTGAAAATGTAATTCCCTTCACACAAACTTTCGCATTTATTCAAAATAACGCCAAAAGACAAATTAATATCATATCTTCATTCGCGAGACCATGACGTAATCAAATACAGGATGATACAAATATTGTGTAAGAAATGGTTCAATGCCAACCTTTATGGACTAAGGAGATATCGTAAAAAGTAGCGTTTTGCAATATCGCAGACCACTTTTATAGTGATCAACCCTTACCTTATTAAGTCAGCCACCGACCCTTTTTCCCTCAGAGACCCTCGACTGTTTATGAAAGTGAAAATGTCTTTAACTGCACCTGTTTACCCTTGTTACGGGAGATTTGTTATGAAATCAATGTTAACTTGTAAAATAGGGCGAAAAAATTATTCTGTTCCCAATTAATTGTGGCCATCGCTTTTATTCTGTTGACAGGTTCTCTCGCGTAATTATTGTTCGATGTTTTGCGAACAATTTGTTTTAGTTGAGTTACGGGACTGTTTATGTTTTGTTTTGTACTACTGAAATGTTGTAATTTTGTTGATTGCCAAACAAAAACCGATGTAACGGTTGTTTAATGTAGTGGCAATTAGAAAGGTTTTGAAAAGGTTAGTTTTATTTTACGGCTGTGGCACAGAGTAGAATAATCACCCTATAACGCTTCCACTACTGGAACACAGGCCTCCTCTCGGTGAGAAGAAGTGGGTCTTAACCCCTTCGGTCCCAGTGTTAATTTCAATGGACACGATTTATTCGTGTAATATGAAACAGGATAATAAAAACGCTAGTGTAAATATTTGACTGTACTGACGACTTACCTAGAAATGTTACAGTAAATAAATCACAATCGGAATTTGTTGTGCATAGGACAAATTAATTTTATTAGTCAAGTGTTGACGTTCGCCATGGGTACACACAAAGCAAGTAAGTCTTTAGTTTTATTTTATTTACTCTATAACGACGTGATCTATTGTTTAGATATTTTTTATTCTGTAAAGTAAATGTATTTGCTAAGACATTTATTTCCAAAAAAATACAAATTCTTTGATTGTTGTAATAAAATATTGCAGATGAAGCTATGTCCATTTCAGTGAACGTAACGTTCGTATTTACAATAAGATTTTGTACTGAATTATACATGTCATTTTTATTTATTTTTAGGTTTTGATCTATCCAAAAGCCAAGATGTGAATAGTTTACTCAATTTCTTAGAAAACGGAACAATATCAGACCTTGACGAAGAAAGTGAGGAAATTGTACAGGCAATACCACAACAAAATGAAAGAGCTGATCACTCTGAAGGGAAGGAAGATATAGTAGAGGAAGAAGATATAGAGGAGGAAGAATTTACCAATTACACCAAAACGACACCGTTTCAGAAATTAAATAAGACCAGCGAGCGAAGTCTCAGAATACAGAACCTGTATTCTGAGGTCCAGTATGGCACTTTCGACCATCTGCCAGAGTATGATCAAAAGAAAGAACCTACAAGATGTAAAAAACAGAATGAAAAGGAAAGACGCATGTGTAGGTACTGTCTGAATTGTGAAATACATCTATGTTTTACTAGTGAGCGAAATTTCTTTAGAAAATTTCATCAAAAACATGAATAACCCTAACAGTGTATAATATTATATAATAAATTAATCATTATAATAATATTATATAGTTTTACTTATATATTACTTATATATTACTTATAAATTAGGTCCGAAGGGGTTAATCCGCCACGCGGGCCCAGTGCGGGTTCGTACGTGGGTGAATCAAATATAAACCGGACTTTTTTTATTACTAGTCGCTGATTGAAGTGACGCGCTTGCTGCTGTTGTATGTGTTAGGGGGGATCATCTAGGGAAGGGGGGTATACTGCTCCGGCTCACTATAGTTTATTGCGCGCCAGTAGCATCATGTCTGAGCAGGAGGTACATAAGTCTGTTTAGCAACGACTTATCATAACATTTTTAACACGGGAGGGCATAAAACCTTCCGAAATTTTGCTTGCATCGATTGACTCTACAGTTCGATAAGAATACGCTTTCAAGAACTCAAGTGTAGGAATGGCACAAAAAAAAATCAAGTGGAGAACGCCGTTTTCATACTGACCAGATAGTTTCTTATTTTTTTTTTATTTTTTATAAAAAGCAATCATTTGTGTGCAATCGGCTAAAGGCACGACCGACTACATTCTTCGATAATGGCATCAAGAAACTTCCCCTGCGCTGGGAAAAATGTGTTAATAGAAGGGGAGATTATGTAGAAAAATAAAATATATTACTTAAGTCCGGTTTATATTTGATCCACCCACCTAGATGTCAAATGTCTTCAAATTTTTGGTTCTGGACATGCCGGTTTTCTCACGATGTTTTCCTTCACCGTTTTGAGAGAGCAGTGGTGATGAAATAATTTACATAAAGTAAAACCGCCTGCTTGGGTTCGACTCACGACCTGCAACTCATAAGTCGCGGCCGGTAACACTGGGCGACCACTACTCGTTACAGAGTGGGATACAACGTGTAACGTTAAATGCGCAAGACCTGAAAATAGTTTGATCAGAATAACGACCAGAATTAAATGAACCACTTTTTAAACTAGGTCACATTTTTCAAAAAATCTTCATTAAAAACGTTGCCGTGTCTATTTATTAATAGGTCAAGCAACCTAATGTGACGGCGGTGCAGCGGCCCGGTGACGACTCCTCCCTCGACAAAGCGTCGTCGCAGACGCAAGAAACGATCAGAATGGCCAGTAAAACTAAAACAGCACATAAAACCTTTACAGTTTTTTTAATGACTCATTTTCTCTGTGAAATAGGTCAATTGAATTAAAAATCAGTTGGGGTGTCTGAGGTTTTGCGCATTTAACGTTACACATTGTATACCTGGCAGTGAATAAGCGAGCTTCACATCTGGAATGAAAAGTGATTAAGGGGACTTAGTTAGTAAATAAAAATACGTAGTTCGATTATCAGTCCGACTTCAATGCGTGACTTTATATGACCTTTGATAACTCATCTTTCATGATATTAGTCCTCCAGATCGAATTTCGGCTATGGTCGCCAATCTGAACGAGGACTAGCCTATCTACGCTGGAGATATTATAGTTCACAAGTGTGTGCGCAGACACAGGTGCACTCACTCTTCCCTCACTCTCATAGTCCAATGGGATGGCAATCCGACACGGCTGAGAAGAGATAAGGCGCAGGACCAACGGCACGGGGGTATCAAATCGCCAACTTCCAAACTCCAGGCTTTTACGAAGAAATTCCTAATGAAAAAAACCAAATAACACTTTGCCCGATCTGTGATTTCAACCCAGGACTCCACGCTCAGCATTCGCGCTTGCGTCCACGAGATCTACGGGGCAGTTCATGATACGTAGTCATACACGGAGAGAAAATTCTTAGAAAAATTACTGTGCTCGTCACTGTATCTTCAGAAATTTTTCTTAGTATGATTGGGAAAAATTCACTATTTGTCCAATAAATTTTACTGTACAGCATAAGAATTTTTACTGTGTTAGCATGGTAATTTTTCCATCACCACTTAAATGCACTCAGATTCAGTAATTTTTCTAAGATTTTTCTCTCCGTGTAGGGTTACATCATTTTGATTTACCAAAGCGACCGGGAAAATAATCAGTACCTATTTTAATGGGATACAAATAAACAGCTTTGTAGATTGTGTTAAGCACAAATGCAAAAGTAAATGTGATTTTAAACTTTAAATTCAATACGTTGCTTATGGTAACCCCCCCACAGACCGCCGCGGTTGGTCTGTGGATGGGTGACCATCTTTACATACCGAGACCCCTGAGTGCCTCGGAAAGCACGTTAAGCCTTTGGTCCCGGCTGTCATTCGTGGATCTATGACAGTCGTTACGGGTCGTCAGAAGCCAGAAAGTCTGACAACCAGTCATACCAACGGGTATCGTATTACCCAGCCACTGTGTTGTGGAGGCAGTCGCTCCATGTAAAATACTAGTATTCAGCTGCATCCGGTTAGACTGGAAGCCGAGCCTAACGTAGTTGGGAAAAGGCTAGGCAGATAATGATGATGATGATGACGTTGCTTAGCTAAGAGCCATCAGATTAATAACAAGAAAACCTCGTGTAGAACCAAGCTAGTATTTCCATTTAACATTGCATAGTTACAAGTACATAGGTATTAGGTAGTTACTCCGGAGACGGGACTCGAGCAAAGCATGGGTAGCTATGCCAAGAACGATAGAATTCCGAGTTGAAGTACGCGAGTAATAACATAACTCGCCGAGATACTACGGATCTGAGATACTAGACAAATTTTATTAAATTCTAAATAATTTCATCTCAGTTGAATTGAATCCATAATGCAACAGCAGTAACAGTACTGAAATCGTTTGGCGACATTCCCGTTTCAATAAAATTCTTTCATATCTTATTTTTCGTATCTTTATTTCAATTACATACTGAATGATTTTTTTTTCAGGCTCCAAATTTTTACAGGTTGTTCCATCCATACATATGAATAACTTTTACTATGGAACCTTATTCTTCTGTATTAAACAGCTGATTTTGTTTTCGTGATTTCAGAGTTGGCCCCATAGTGAAAGTTGTTCATATTCATGAGTAGAACACCCTGTAAAAATTTGGAACCTGAAAAAAAAATCAGTATAATAAATGTAAGTGCCTTAAAAATGTTCTGCATGACGTTGTACCTGTCTTCCACAATCGTGTAATACCTAATCGCAATAAAAAAAATTCGCGGCCTCGAAAGCTACACAACGTATTAGCATATATTATACGCATGTGAACTCACATATACCGTCAATTTATGGGCATGTAATATCGGGACAATTGCCATGAAGGAAACGACACTGAGGGAATGTAACTGCCACGTCTCTCTAATTTATTAGATGTAATATTCGTGCCCGACCGACGCTGGCTCTTGCAACTCTCACCTGTACTCACGCGACACACGGCTTTAAGAACATAATCTTTATTACCTCCTGTAGTACACAGAGTTCCTTTATTTTACTCTCTGCCGCGGCCGTAATATATCCCGGATTACGTGGTGCTTTTAAATATGCAGAATCTTTGAGCGCGACGAATGTACGATGTTTCTTTGAGCAACGTGCGAGCATCAAATCACATTGCTCTTTCTATTTTAGGGTTGCGTACCCAAAGGGTAAAACCGGAACTCTATTACTCCCATTCCGCTGTCCGTCCGTCCGTCTGTCACCAGGCAGTATCTCATGAACCGTGGTAGTTAGACAGTTGATATATTTCTGTTGCCGCTATAACAAAAAATACTAAAAAACAGAACAAAATAAATATTTAAGGGGGGGCTCCCATACAACAGACATGATTATTTTGCCATTTTTATAGATAATGGTACGGAACCCTTCGCGCGTGAATCCGACTCGCGCTTGGCCGGTTTCTTTTTATTATACACTCTGAATATGCAGAATTTCATGTATATGTGCAGACTATATCATCAACTGTTGCTTGAATTATTGATTGTGACGCCTCTCGCAACACATTGTGAATGAATAATTAATATCGAGTTGTGGCTTCATTTCAAAATATAGTGTCGCTGCGGTTTGATCTTTCACCGTAAACCAACCGTGAAGCGTTCGCAAAATGATAAAATGTTTTCTATTCGAGTACATTTCTTTTTTTTTTTTGTAACATGTTCATTAGCTGCATGACAGTGCGACAAAACTGCTGGCTCACGCAGGTTTTCCAAATTACTTTCCTTTGTTAACGAAATTGTTCGACGTGCTTTTTGAGGACAATCTATTCATTATTGTTGGATCAACCGAAAGCCCCATTCTTTGAATTTTGTAAGAAAACGTTGCTAAAACGGTCATAAAAATTTAATTCGTAATTGAAGCCAAACTACCATAATGAATCTTTTCCGCAGTTAAAGTGAATGAATGGAAAGTTTTAATGGATGTTTATGTTTACAATACAAATTAAATGGATGAGAATGGTCTGTATACTTCATTAACGTTAGTTAAATATGGACGAGTGATGTGGGACGATACGTCAGCGCTAATGAGGCTTACGCTTAATAAAGTTGCGTTGATGAAACAACCAATCTGTCCGCTCATTACCGTAACTTGTAACTTTAAAGGCTGTGGCGATGAGCTCGCTTTTTCCTAACTTTAACGAACTGCCAAAGTCCTGTTTGGGGTTCGTCTGTTCACTTTGATTCTTAATCTCGTTCTTATAGCCTATTTATAGTTGTTTACTTAGTTGAACTTTGTTTGTAATCCTGTTAGACAGACAGCTAAGCCACGCGGTTTCACCCAACAATAAATCTCGATGGACAGGAATATTGAGATAAAAAGCATCCCGCCGTGTCATGGTCTACCTATGTGCCAAATTTTATCCAACTAGATTCAGCCGTATTAGCTGAAAGCGTAACAAACAAACATACAAAAAATGTAATATTTTTTCTTTATTTATAAATATTAGTTGAGATGAACATGTTATACCACGGAACCATACGGGGATCGCTGACGATGCCTTAACCTCATTTACACCTAGCTGCAACATATGACATGAAAACGAGGACAGGACACGAGATACTGATTTCGCGCAACGCGACAACGATTACGCCACGATCTATCTGAAATGGTCACTTTCAGTTCCAACCTCGAACGGAGTCACAACATTAGCTTTAGTTAATTAATGTAATTTCTCTCTAATTATATTAATTATAATTAAAATTGTTTTTTTTTTCTTAACACTCCGCCTGCAGCCTCCGTAATTAACGTTATACGCTACATGTCAGCTCGACAGATTGCTCAACAATGGTATCCGGCTCATATTCAATCTCAGGAAATATGACCACGTGTCGATCTATAGGTCTTAGCTCAAATGGATGTTCCATTCGCCAAAGAAGAAGTTTGCGGGCTTTGACCACACTTTTCTCCCTTCTCAACTAAACTCTCCCACTCCTTCTTATGTCGCATCTCACTTCCAATATCTATGTTCTTCTCATGCTAAGAATCTGCGTTCTTCTAACAACCTTCTCCTACTCTGTCCTTCTCATACTCTTGACTTTAATCATTCTTCCTTTCATATTCAGTCCATTCTTCTTTGGAATGCGCTTCCTCTCGATATCAGGACGGCCACTAGTCGGTATACATTTAAGTGGAAATTGCAGAGTTATTTTCAAAATAAATAACGTGCAGTCATCTCACCACCTCTCTTCTTCAATATATTGCACTCGGTGTCGAGGGTCTGATGATGGAGAGAGGAGGTGGATAGTGGAACTCTTTAGGGGCTACTTGTAAGCTCCTCGAGTTTGCTAGTAGTCCCTAATCGTAATAACTTCGTTTACATTATACTCTTTGAAGTTAATGAAGAATATACGAGACGCAAAAGTTAAAAATTAAAATATGTAGTTTAATAAAACTAAAAACACGCTTTTATCACACATTAAAAATTATAAAATAATTAAATTGATTTCTAAAAGCGTGGAATTATTTTTGAGTTAGTTATAAGTCCACTCCGTGCTTTTTGGAATCTTTTGTTTTTTATTTGGTCTACATCCAACTTTACAATTCTCATACAAACACTCAATACAATCAACTAAGCCTATCGCAGTCCACTGCTGGAGAAAGGCCTCTCCCAGGCTGTAATACAATACCCTGTCCTCCGCCTTCCGCATCCAGTCTGTACTAGCTATTTTGAAGGATGTTCATCCATTTAGTTGGGGGGCGTCCCACACAAACATACACATAATCGGTCTAATGTTCCCACTGCTGGGACAAAAGCCTCTTCTTTTTGAGGGGGAGTAGGTCGTAATCCACCATGTGGGCTCAGTGCGGGTTGGTAGATGTCACATGTCTTGGAATTTTGGTTTTAGGATTTATGCCGGTTTTTTCACGATTTTTCCATCACCGTTTTGAGAGCGATGAAATTATTTGCACAAAGTGACGCGCCTGCCTGAGTTCGAACACACACTACGCTTTCCAGTACAATCTCGGCACCAACATAACTACAGAAATTCTACTTTGCTCGAAGTCAGTAGCACTAGAGTTACCTTAGCTTTGTGTCTATTGTCACGAATAAGGTTTGACACAGATGCACTTAGATCGTAACTGCAGGGTAATTGCGTAACACACTATCAGTAGCAATGGGTTTCATTTTGACAGTTCAGCAATATTCATTGCGTTATTCACGTTGTTGAGCAGACACATTTTTCGAACATATGGTGCAATGGATTAGCAATATGTTTCAAAATGATTCAAATTGAGAGTAATATTGTGTTACGCAATTAGGGTGCTGGTCTTAAGTATGGACATTCGGTTATACATCAAATGTCAACCTCAGTCTAAACTGGACCAAGTCAATGTCCCGTCCAGTCTACGTGCCATCCACGTCCAAGGATCTATCTTAAGAGTCACGTACTCCAGAGATAGCACAGATGCACTTGTGTCTAATCCGAACAAGTTAGTCTTTAGTTGGGCTAAGCTTTTATTTACAGAGAGACGCTTCAGCTTTATAACGTTGCATTTTCTGCTAAAATTCAAAGAGGAATGCTCTAAAGTAACATTTTTGTTTTTATATCAAGTTGTTCTCTAAGAAGAGCACTAATGAAGTACTTAAGAAGCGACTAGGTTTAATGATTTCTTAAATCATTAGCTAAATACATAGCAACTGAAACGGTACGAGTGTTTTTATGTAGTTTGGGAATAAATGATGGCATTTGACTATTTATTTATTTAATTCAGGGAAAAATCTGCTACATAAACAGGTAGTGAGAAAAAAAAGACATTACATATGTGTAGCTCACGACGTTACCCACACATTAAAAAAAAATTGGAAACTCAAAATGCTCATTTGATCGTATACAAAACCATAGATATAGATATTATATATTATTATATTAGTTAGTTTTTTATTAATTGCAATTAAACTACTTTGAATAAAAGAGCCATTTTCAATAGGATTCCTCCTATGTGTCTATATACATTTTTTATTACAATTTACAACTTTTTTCCATTTTTTTTTTCTCGCGCTATCCCATCTTCCTAACACGGTGGGCTGTGCTGAAGCGGCTACTGCAGGAGCAGAAAACCTCAAAACGGCGCAAATATAACAACCGTACTGGGAGCTATATGTTTGAGCAGTTTGAGGTTGGGTTCCAAGTGCTTATCGAATATTTCGGGACATCGCCAAGCGGTTGGTTGACTCTTCACGTGACCAGAGGGCTGGCCTATTTTTAGCCCAAAGCATTCCGTTGGATGACAATGCTGATTGCCGTCCAATGGAATGCCTATGCTTTAGCCTTTTGGGCACCTATCCCATTGACAGCGATGCGGACGATTTTTTTGATGCCCAATGAGCTCCTGCCTTTTAATTTATTTTTTTATTATGTATGTGTAAACGAGTATAATGCATGTATACTTGTGGTACTTAAAACATACACATAACAACACGCCTATATTCCCTAAAGTGTAAAACAGGAGTGCACCAAATAGTAACACCTAGATTTCGCAAGTTATATTGATCGCGACGATAGCTCGTGGATGGGTGAAATGGAAAGATAGCGGACTGTATAACAAGAAGTATAATGAAGAAGGAAAAGTAAAGAAATTACAACGGTCGGTTGAAGAAATGACAAACATGTATGAGATTTGTAACTAAGACGCGCAAGCGCAGCCGTGTATTAAGGCGAGCGACAGCTGACTGTCGTGGCGGGGTGGCGCGGGGGCCCGCGCTCGGCCGTCGGCCGGCTGACTCCCCGCTGTCCCCGCACCCCTCGTTCACTGCCGCTAGCGCGCGGTGATGTTGAGTGGAGCGGTCTCAACATATATTTAACTAGCAGCGCCCTGCGGTCTTACCCATATAAGTTTCGATCCCCTGTGAATATCTGGATACAAAGTATTTTATGTGTTAATCTTGGTTATAAACTATCTGTGTGCCAAATTTCGTTCAAATCCGTTTGAGTAGTTTTTGCGTAAAAGAATAACAAACATCCATCCATCCTCACAAAGTTTCGCGTTTATAATATGAGTAGGGGTTAACGTGTAATAGAGCGAGCCTATGGCTATTAACCGGGCAAAAATCCAGGCTCCGGGTTGCGAATGAGAAATTCCTGATGGAAAAATCCAGTAAAACTTTGCCCGACCTAGGAATCGATCCCAGGTTCTCATGTTAAGTAATAGCTCTTGCGACCCGTAGCAACCAAGCAGTCAAATTAAATACTTATGCAGAATAGAATAGAATAGAATAGAATTTTATTTTGCAAATGGGTAGTACATAATAGTTCTTAAGATTACATCTAGCTCAGCCACATTTTACCAATCGGTTGCAAACATTTGAAATTATATATATCACTATTATTACACTTATTTAGATAAATTTATAAATTACCATTATAAAACTTTAAATCATCAACTTAATTAAAAATGTATGTTTGTATTAAAAGGAAAATATAAATTAGTATCATTAGATTATATATCATGTCATTACTATAGCAAATATCATTATAAACATGTCAGAAATCAAAATGTCAAAGATCAAAATGTCAAAAATCAAAAATGTCATACATTAAGATTTCAAAAATCAAGATGTTACTAACTAACAGATATAGAAAAAATAAACTCACGTTTACCGAAATAAAAATAAAGATTCAATCATTTAGGTCAATGGTTACATTAGCAATTCTAGCGAACGTCCGAAATATCAAACTTTTCCCTGTAATGTCTGTGTTGGTTTCGTGCCAACCAATCGAATGGAGTCTTTACTACGCCAAACTGGACTTTTAAAAGTTTAAACGTCTTGTACTAATTCCCGTTTAGATTTGGTTTAATTCGGTTGAATCGTCTAAAGGCCAGGATATTTGAGCGCAGTAAGCATTTAGCGTTCCCTTTCTCCACGCGTGGCAAGTCCCGCGAACGCGCAGTTCAAATGAACCCGCTGACCCCGCTGTGCAACATTTTTCGTCAGTTTAAAATTGTAACAGTAGGAACAGTTAACTTTGTTTTACGGAATTCATGCTAATATTTCGAGTGTTTCGTTTTTAGGGAAATATAAGTATTTTTTTTTTTTTTTTTTCTAGCAACATAATTCATTTTACTACCTACCTACAATTGTTTCTTTTTAATTGCTACCTAATGTTTATTTCGTGACTGTTACAGCGTTTCCGCACTACCCCTTACGATCCGGTTTTTAGAATGTTTGTCTGATAACAAATTGCTGGAGGGATTTTGATGGGAGTTTCGATATTCTGTAGCTTTGGTTTTCATTAATCACATAGGGTATGTTTTATAACTAATTTATAGTCCACGCGTACGAAGTCGCGGGTATAAGCTAGTATACACTGGACCGAATAAATTCTGATAAAACTCATTACAACATACACATTACACACACAGGACAATTAATTCTTTATTAGAAATAAGAAATACTAAAATATATAATAATAGATAGAATCATTTACTCACGACAATTAAAAGATAGTTAAACAAAAATAATCAAAAATCACAAATATTAATCACGCGCGTGCTTGGACCCGGTTGCTGCAAATCAGGTTGAGGCAGAGAGTGTGTATTGGATGCGCACTTATCTGGCTGCTCATTTTCCTTGTCTTGCAATGCATGGTTTCTGATTGGCATGCCACGTTCATTCCTACTGTCTATGATTTCTGGCAGTAAGCATTTGAGGTAAAACTGGACCAGCTTTGGCTCCATATTTGCTAGCCAGAAATTGTCATCTTTTTCTATACGTTCTGTGTACAAAGGCTCATTCTCACCTGCCCAGATTCCAAGAAGACATACCTGCCGTCCTGTGACATGTAGTTGGCCCTGAATTTGGTAGTACCAATTGCTCTTTTTATTTATGGAACACGTCTTCGCATTTTTGTTATATTTTAATATTTGAATTTTATGATCCGATTAGAATCAGATCCAATTAGAATAAAATTTTACACGGATACGAACTCAATAACCAGTAGTGTCGAATCCTCTCGTAAAAATCAGTAATCATAGCGACTTGTCGATCCTCGTCGAAAGGATCCCGATCGGCATCGGACATATTGGAAGGGACTCGAGCGTGCGGCGGCAGCGGAGACGGTATATGCACGACGGGAGGAGAGTACGGCGGCGGAACAGGCGTAGCGGTCGAAGAGTATGGAGGCGGAGGTGTTCTCAAAAGCATGACTTCATCGGTGCGCAAATCAGTAGAAGAGACAGCCAAAGGATACATAATATAAGACAAAGTCGAGCCTTATATACCAGACACAAAGGAATAAACGAGCCAAGAAAAGCGACATTGGTTCTGCCTCGGAGACGCCTGGCGGGCTACTGAAGTGAAGCGCGGGGGCTGCGTTGTTATATTATATTTTATTAAAATAATACAAATCTGTTTTGAGAAAAATAAACCATAGAATTTTCTTCTAAACATCATTGCCTATTTTTAGACATATTTTTTGAGAGTAAAAGTTTGATCTACTTCAAGTACGACTTGAAAAACCATCAAAAACTTCCCTATTTTCGATTTGTTTGCGATTTTTTATGATTGAGTGAATTTGTAAACATCGTGTTTTGAACCATAGAATAATCAAGAATGTATATTAATCTACGACATATATTTTTATCAGATCGAAAAAAAGAATATTTGATCGTTTAATGTTGAATCAAAAATATGTCGATTCTGAGAGTCCTGGCCTTAAATGCTATTTTTTGTTAGACTGCTGGTTTTATAATTATTTTGGTCTTTAAACTAGTCTTAAGCTGCAGTGTATATTTTTAAGACGGTAAGTTTTTGAATTCCTTTAAAATAAATATTTATTGCTGCTAAAATAATCCATACTTACATATTATATCTATGTGCAGGGTTGTTGGTTATTTGTCGGCAATCCATTAAGGTGATGTAGGAGAGGTCATTTGCAACAAAATGACACCTGATGACCCCCATACAATGTCAACCACTTTTGAGTTATTTGACATTTTATATTTCTTTTAAGATAGGTATCTACGGTATACAAATTTGATAAATTAATGTCAAAAGATCACCCCTTAATCCTCCCTTTTCATTAGGTTCTTAAACTCATAATTATAGCAAAATAAACAAAGTTAACCTAACCTACTTACTTATGTCCACAATGTACAGACACCAGCACATCAAGCTTCTACAATCTGTCAAATTTCTTTAATAGATTTTCAACTTTATCACTAAAACATAAGGTTCAAAGTTGATTGGGAAAATTTGACAGTTTCGGGTAGCTTGATGTGCTGGCATCTGTACTTTAATTGTTCGGCATTAAGTAATCGTTATGTTATGTATCTGTGGAGGCTTGTTATTAGCAACTTGATAATGTGTTGTTGTTACCTATTATTTGTAATTAGTCTGTAAGCCTTCATAAAAGTAATCAATTAATAAATAATACACAACGTGTAACGTTAAATGCGCAAAACCTCAGACACCCCAACTGATTTTTAATTCAATTGACCTATTTCAGAGAGAAAATAAGTCATTAAAAAAATTGTAATGGTTTTATGTGCTGTTTTAGTTTTACTGGCCATTCTGATCGTTTCGTGCGTCTGCGACGACGCTTTATCGAGGTAGGAGTCGTCACCGGGCCGCTGCGCCGCGCTGACATTAGGTTGCTTGACCTATCAATAAATAGACACGGCAACGTTTTTAATGAAGATTTTTTGAAAAATGTGACCTATATTAAAAAGTGGTTCAATTAATTCTGCTCGTTATTCTGATCAAACTATTTTCAGGTTTTGCGCATTTAACGTTACACGTTGTATAAAAAAATTATGAAATGCAAAAACACACAGGTGAAGTTGCGAGCTTGCAATTACATGAAAAATGTAATAGTGTGTGTGTGTATAATCCGACTATAATGTCCCCACTGCTGGGACACATGCCTCCTTTCTGTAAGAGGGAGTGGGCAATAATCCACCACGCGGGTCCAGTGCGGGTTGGCGGATGTCACATGTCTTCGAATTTTTGGTTCTAGGTTATTCATCAATAGTGCTAATTGATTTAATTTGGTGTACAAAAGAAAAAAAAGCAGCCCCTCATTAAAAACCAACAAAGCACAAATTACATAACCATAACGTAAAACTTGGTAGTCACGGCAGCTAACTTGCCATTCCTCAGTTTCCTCCGCTAAGCCTTCGTAATAACATAAGTGCATCCACTCTGACGGGTATGCACGAAGTTAGAGACTTTCAAAGCCACCGAACTTCGTCGTCACTGCGAATAATAGCGTGCATCTTTTGGAACGCAGTTATAATTGATTAAGGACATGGAGAATCTAAGATTCTTGATTTGTATGTAAGAGAGAGCGGTGTAAACTATGTTTGATTTTCAATTTTGGTGGAGAGTCATTGGATTGTTTGGAAGTGAAGGTAGATGTTAGATGTTTTTGTTAAGGTTGAGAGTATGACATTACATAAAATCACGCTTGTATTTCGGAATTCACTGGATGCGGGAAGCACGGAAGCAGTCAAAGTGGCGGTGTTTGGGAAAGGCCTATATGGCAGTGGACGTCTTTTGACTGAATGAATGAATGAAAAAAGCCTGTATTTCTCGAACGGTTAGGTGTAATTGTACCTTTGGCCATATGTCAAGGTCCCATGTAATAGGGGTTGCAAGACACGGCAGCTGCAGACAACAGCAACTGAGACATTTCAGATGGAAAAACTTAGTAACAATTTGCTCAACCCGGGATTGAACCTAGGACCTCATGGTCAGCAATAGCGCTTGCAACCACTAGACCACCGACGAGAGTATGAATGAAAAAAAAAAAAAAAACCATGTACATACAAACTTCTAACTCTTTGATCTCATTTTGGACTGAGTTTAGAGATATATATATATCAAATAAGTTTCGTTTGTTACACTATTTTGTAGTAGAAAAACAAGATTTGGTTGATGGTCGCGAGAGAGAAAAAGACGCCACATTCCATACAAAAATCGGCATTGTTCTTTGAACTGGTTTTAATACCTACTTTGCGAACAAACTAGCTAGGGTGTGTTTAACCAACCTAGTATTTTGACATTTTCAGTTTGAGTATGAATGACAAATAATAAATGATTGATATAAGGTGAACGTTGAAATACTCGCGCCACGAACATTTTGAATACTTGCGCCAACCGCGCGCTCTCGTGGTAATCAGTTGCGCTTCGTCCTCGGTCGGCCGCGCCACGCCGCCCGCGTCCCGCGCACAGCTAGTCGCACGTGGTCTCGCGTCGCCTCCGCGTCGTTTGCGCTAAAACACCTATCTATCGTGTCCTACACCTCTTCTTCAAATTGTGCCTGTACTTTTATTTATAAGTAATTGTGTTTAGTGGTGGTAAATACTACCATTACATTGATTGATTGATTGGTTGAATATCGATGGCTATAAGACTAGAGGAATACCAAAGAAACGATGGATAGACTGTGTGAAAGATGACATCGTTAGAAAGGGGGTGACTACCGAGATGACGACTAGGTGTAAAAGAGAAGTAAAGAAAGACAAAGACGAAGACATGTTGCACCGACCCCAAATAAATTGGGATAAGGGCTAATTTCTTTTCACTAATCAACAGACGGAAAATAATTGATCTCAAGCTTATTTTTGCAGTAATAAAATTACAAGTACCTCAGTCAAAGGTGTTTTTAAAGATGTTTATTTAACATAAAGCGGTTCGCTAATCCTTTAGGCGCAAACAGGAAGTGGGAAAACGATTTAATCCTGGGTTTATGAAGGGCTTTTCAAATTAATTTGTTGTCAAATCGCGCAACTATTTTGAGAAAACAATCAGAATGGCTAACATGGGGTGTGACACCGCCTTTACTTTTCAGAGTTGAGTGGGCTTTCAAGACAGTGGTTAATTGTAGCTGTGTTTAGAAATTAATTGTTTGTTTTTATTTCGTTAAGAGATGTTTTCAGTACTTTATTTATTTATATACCTATACTTTACAGTACAGCACAATTATAAATATAACCTATATTTTTTTTTTCTTTGACATATCTCGAGACACTTGGGTCCCGAACCTTTGGAGGGCGTACGAGGGGCCATAGTCAAGTCGCAGAGGCCCGTTAGACGTTTTTTTTTTCGACGATTATCATTTTTAATTTTTTTTTTTTTAATTTGACGTAATTTCGGGACCCCGGTGTCCCGAACATTTTGAAGGCGTACCATAATATGTGATGTGTTACTAGGTTTTTTTAATACCATTTTTTATTTATCATTAGTAATCACTACATCACTACATAGTATAAAACAAAGTCGCTTCCCTGTCTGTCTGTCCCTATATATACTTAGATCTTTAAAACTCCGCAACGTATTTTGATGCGATTTTTTTTAATAGATAGAGTGATTCAAGAGGAAGGTTTATATGTATAATACATGCATAATATAGTAGAGAAACACTGATAATTTTAGAGGTTTCTAATGTGATGTCGTAAATAAACACATTTTTTTGCGCTTACATTGTAAACGCTGGCTGAACCATTCGAGATAGATCAAAATAATGTACTACAATATTGTACACCTTAAAAAGCTCTACAAAAAAGTCCGCGATGGTATATGTCTATCTCTTAGGGATAACCCACAATAACCATTTTTTATCCTTAACTTTTTACGAGAAATAATGGCTCTAAAATTATCAGTGTTTCTCTACTATATTATGCATGTATTATACATATAAACCTTCCTCTTGAATCACTCTTATCTATAAAAAAAAAACCGCATCAAAATCCGTAGCGTAGTTTTCAAGATCTAAGCATACATAGAGACAGACAGACAGCGGGAAGCGACTTTGTTTTATACTATGTAGTGATCAGCATTGCACCCGTGCGAAGCCGGGGCGGGTCGCTAGTACAAAATAAAATAAATGATAATAGTCACAACAACACGTCAAATAACCCGCCCCTAACTGTTCCCGCCGCAAAGGTGCTCATAACGCTTGCTGCATTGGTAAGTTGGATGGCAATGACTAACCTTTGGACCAAGAACGAGCTGGAGCGGGAGTCACCCGTTTTGTCACGAAGCTTGTACCCTTCACTAATGAGCTTCTTGGCCTCATAGCCCCAACAACGTATGGTCTCAACAGCAATGGGCACAAAAAGGTAACGGCACGCCAATGGAACGTACTTCACCGTCTTCCTTACAGCGTCTTCCGCTACTGCCGAGGGTGATAGGACCGAGTGACCAAGGTGGCTGACGGCAACAGTGCAGAAGCAAGCTGCGTCCTCCAAGGCACCAGAGTCAGCCCATCTGGCCTCTTGCCTTTAGTCCTGCAAACACCTGGAGGCTCCAGTACGCAGGAAACATCTGCCGACACAAGTGCCCTCCTCACAATATGATTAAGTGCATGGTGACGCGGGAACCTCCCCGAGCAACGACGACAACTCAAAGCGTGACGGTCATCGGCCTCCACCCTGGAACCGCAGGTGCATCTGTGGGGTTCACACACCTTGCAGCCCAGGCGGAGGGCCACGGCCACACGCAGTCGTCATGAAGGAACGTGCCCAGGTGAGGCGAAGGAAGCGGGTGCAACCATGCCCCCGATTCCGGCTGCGATACAGCCCTGAGTCTGGCTAGATTAGCCCCCGAGGAACCCACCAACACCTGTTCCTGGATCAGCTTAGACGTAACGTCATCCCAAGCGCGTTGAACATGTGTTGCGGCAGGGCTTGCTGCACCTCTCAGGAGTAGGCAGTAACCTATCGCTGCCGGCCGTTGTCGAATCTATGGTCGGCAACGAAGAGTCCTGGGACGCGGTGGTTTCCTTCTGCGAAACAGTCATCTCGCAGAAAGAGGCTGCGGAAAGGGAGAGATCTCGTGCCCTCACCCGGCCCGCAGCAGGCACACCGGGCGTCGGTGGAGGGCGGACAACGCCCTCTTCCAGCCCCCCTAAATGGGTCCAGGGACGACGGACTTGGGGACGTCCGTCGCCCCCCACACATCAGGACCCGAGGCGGCGGCGCGTAGTGTTCCACGCGCGCCCCTCTTAGACGTCGCGGGGGGAGTTTAACACCTCACTCCCCCCCCCTGACACGAGGAGGCCAGCACCAGCCGCGGGTTGCGGAAGTATCGTTCGTTCCCGCGACCCCTGGTGTAGGTGAGAGAGGGAACACCGGGGTGGTTTTTAGTCAGTAAGAGTCTGACAGACCCCGCCGCCCGCCCCAGGGCGGCGGACATCCATGAGGATTTTCCACACCGAAATAAAAAAAAAAAAAGGGCTTGCTGCACCCATGTTGAGGACAGACCAAGCTGACCCGGCATCCAACATATATGGTATATAGAAGTATAATTTACATTATACGTTTATTCTTCAATGCAGTGATTCTTTTTATTTTCACTAAACTACGATTGTGCAGATATCCACGAAAATTTGCCTGGATTATTAAGCTCCCAACGTATAATATTTTTAATCTATATTGTGTTGTTGTGTCTGCAAAATGTGATTGAAGCAATCAATGCTATGCGCGTCTCTCCGTCGTATTTCAGACGACATGAGAGTGTTAGGTATGTATTCGGAAGTTTTTACATGAGTTTTATGTGCTTATTCCACTGGACTGGACACGATTATGTGTTAATGTTTGTAAGTTTTTTAACTGCCGTGTGCCTCTGTAACTATCTGCGAGCTGTCATTCGCTAGGGATTAACACTATTAAGTGCTCACTTCACTTATGATTTCACGGTGCGATTTTTACAGAATCGACCGGCTGTGGTCATTTGCTGCGTAGGCCAAAAAAAAAAAAATTGGTATGAAGAGGCAAAAGTCAAGTAGGTTTCAATTCTAATGTTTGGTCTGGTTTAGTTCTTCAGACGCAAAGGAAACGTATTTTTATTTCGTATGTTTTTCTGTTTCCAACTATTTCATAACCCGGGAAAACTACCTCGTAATTATTCCTTTCCCATCTTATAACATTTTCTTCCAACACACATTATCCATGTTGGTTATCTTAGTGTCCTTCGGGATATCGGCGCCGTCACCTACTTATATGTGGATCCGATAGCGAGGACACACTGTTTGATCACGATCGTGGTAATCGAATAGTCTACACTAGACGACTCGAACAGACGTTTCTGTCACAGAATTGTATCCACAGAAGGTTGGCTCCATACAACGAAAAGAGGCACATGCACACATACGCGACGTCGTCGGCGAACTCGGGCGTTCGAGCCAAACATAAGGTACGTTTGGTTCAACCAGCGTATTTTGGCTGACGAAGTACGAGCATAGTTTAGCCAAATGCCAGTCGCTAGCAAATGCCGCTCGCACGTGAAGCATTTATACAACGTGTAACGTTAAATGCGCAAAACCTCAGACACCCAAACTGATTTTTAATTCAATTGACCTATTTCAGAGAGAAAATAAGTCATTAAGAAAATTGTAAAGGTTTTATGTGCTGTTTTAGTTTTACTGGCCATTCTGATCGTTTCTTGCGTCTGCGACGACGCTTTACCGAGGGAGGAGTCGCCACCGGGCCGCTGCGCCGCGCTGACATTGGCTTCCTTGACCTATTAATAAATAGACACGGCAACGTTTTTAATGAAGATTTTTTGAAAAATATGACCTATATTAAAAAGTGGTTCAATTAATTCTGCTCGTTATTCTGATCAAACTATTTTCAGGTTTTGCGCATTTAACGTTACACGTTGTATATGTGCGTGCGTTTTCGCTTGTTGTATGGAGACGACCTTTTGTAGCAATGTATTCTGTGCTTTTGTGTAGATATCTTTAAACTATCGAGAGATTGAGGCAGTCTCTATGTAAAGATTATCTTTATAGAGTTCAAGCTTCTTCAACCTTTATAATAATTTTATTGTAGTTTTGGTTGAAATACTTAATGTCTGTCAGTTTAATGGTTATTTATAGGAATACTATCTCCATCTATTACTATCTGTCTATTATCCATCATCATCTACATTCGGTTAGACTGGAAGCCGACCCCAACATAGTTAGGAAAAGGCTAAGCAGGTTGATATTTTTCGTCACAACATTTAATATAAATAGAAATAGAAAATATTTTACTGTCCAGATAAACATGTTCACAAGTTGAGACGACATAATTAGCTTAAAATACTACTCACAGCTAGGTTACGATAAATTATTTACCAGTTAACCCCAAACTAGACAGTTAGTCTTAAGGCTTGGGGTAAAAACAGCTTTTATTTATTTATTTATATATTTATCCTCCTACTGGAACGCCATACAGCAATTACACCAACGGAGCAAAGAATTACTTAATGTGGTGCTTCACATCCATCCTGTGCGCGGTGGACATCGAACGGGCGGCGATGGAACACGCACGCTCACATACCGTTAGCTCAATAGTGCCGTTTCTCCATCCAAATCGCGCACATTCCTTGCGATTTTTTTTTGAGATACAATAAATTTTTCAAAATAAATACATTAAAATTGTAAAACCGGAAAATTTTGGTGTGTCGTCCTGATTGACAGATGTCAGATGATCAGCTTTCTGAAGATATCGCGAAAGTATCTATTTTCATCTCGATTCAAACCTTCAAACACCTAAAAACAAAACACGAACAAAGAATTGATCCTCAAACTACTATCTTATTCGAAATTCAACTTTACCGCAACTGTCTCGCTTCAACAACAACTTCACGTCACTTCACAAACTAAACAACAAATGAGAAGCGATTTCTAATTCATGCCGAGTGATACCTTCGCGGGATCTTGTATGTACAGATTAGGGTAATGAGATTACCTATTCAATTCCCCATTCATTCAATTTATATTCATTGAATCGTACAGAACAGAACATAAGGGATTAGTGGCAGCCAGTTATTTATAGACTGAATAAATAAACAATTTTGGGTCTGCGTTTGTTGTGGTTAGTTTAAATTGGTTTTAGATATGACTGAACAAAGCATTTTGTCATACAAAAGTTTTTGCAACCGTTAATAGTTATGACACAGACTGGCAGGAAGGTCATCATCTGCCTAGCCTTTTCCCAACTATGTTGGGGTCGGCTTCCAGTCTAACCGGATGCAGCTTTATACCAGTATTTTACATGGAGCGACTGCCTATCTGAACTCCACCACCCAGTACTGGGTAATACAATACCCCTAGGAAAGACTGGTTGTCAGACTTTCGGAATTCTGACTACCCGTAACGACTGTCAAAGATCTACGAATGACAGCCGGGACCAACGGGCTTAACGTGCTTTCCGAGGCACGGAGGGGTCTATGTAAAGATGGTCACCCATCCACAGACCAACCGCGGCAAGCGTAGCTTAACCTGATCGATCGACCTGTGCGGCTGTTATTATTTAGCCACGGGCCCCTCAGACTGGCCGGACGGTATCGAGTTAAATTCGATCCCCGACCTCGTCGCATCATCATCATCACCATCCGCAGCCAGACATCATTCACTGCTGAGCGTAAGCCTCTTTTTTCAAATGCCAATACCCACGCCCCTGTATCAGCCTCATTCAGGTTCTATCCGCGTGGGTGACCATGTCGTCCGCCTATCTCGCCGCCAGACGGCCGACAATTGTACGACCTCGTATAATTTGAAAATATGTTTTACTAGCTACGCCCCGCTGTTTCACCCGTATAAGTCTCGATCCCGTAGGAATATCGGTATGAAAAGTATTCTATGTATAATCCTGGTTATAAACTATATGTGTGCTAAATTTCATCAAAATTGGTCCAGCCGTTTGAGCGTGAAGAAGCACCAAACATACAAACACACACACTCACAAACTTTAGCCTTTATCATATAAGTGTGATTAAATAATGTTTTCATTCACAGAAATAGATAATTATTTTTAAATTTATTATATTTTAATTTTGAAAAACCCACTCATACTAGGTACAATTAATTTAATAGGAAACCAGTAATGCGTAACTTACATTACATAGTTAAAATTGTAACCCTACTAACCCATCATACACCAGGCTAGGGAGATGCCCTAGCTTTTTCCCAACTAAGTTGGGGTCGGCTTCCAGTCTAACCGGATGCAGCTGAATACCAGTATTTTACATGGAGCGACCGCCTATCTGACCTCCACAACCCTACTAACTACTTTCTATTATATTGTAGGTGCCTCAACAGCCATAAGTTTTATGCCGCGGTCCCATAGCCCGTTAACTGACGCAGCCTGTCAGTTAACGGGCTATGGGAGCGGCGTTGCTACGCCTGTCGAGGCCTGTCGCGGCCCGTGCTGAGCATTCCCACGGCGTGTGTCGGCCCGGTGAGGCCTGTTGGTCTCTATTCCAATATGTGAAGTAACATGTTTCTGCATCCGCTGTGGATTGATTCAGTGGTCAACATTTGATAAACAAAGCAAAATGTAACGCGCCCGTATAGTCACAACCGGCGCCTCCGCACTGCGGCTTTGAACTTACCGACATGGACGAATGCCACGGTTCCCACAACGTGTCAGCTTGTGCCTGGAGCGATCTGGCCTGTGAGAAAGCGAGCTGTGGGACTGTAGTATAAGATACGAAAAAGCAGAATCGAACCTGAAAATGAATCGAATGAAATGAAGGCGTCAGTGGTAAAAGACCAGTTTAAGCGACCTCTTATTCTATTGAAACCCCTTATTGCGCTCGGCCAGTGCATGGTCAAGTTTTGGGAACACTGTGGTGCCAACGAGGCAACGAGCGGTCAACTCTAGGTAAGTGTACCAAGAGTTAACAGTACAAATTTACCTACCTGATTTTACATTAGTGTTATTTCTACGCCAAGAGATTCGTCCGGCAATCAAGTTGTTAGCTTATCCGGATTTAGTCCAATATTATCCATTCGATCATGGACTAATTGGCGTATTAATTTCTTAGCATGTTAGTTTCGGAGCGCTCAACATCATCGTACATATAGTTGAATATTTTATTATTATGTATTGGAATCATTTTAATTATTCTAATCGTTTTACGATGTATTTTATCTTTCTGATAAATATTAAATGATATGAGGTCAAACCTATTTTAAACCGACTTCAAAAAGGAGAAGGTTATCAATTCGGATGTTAATATATAATATATGTTCGGGCACAACTCCGTCATATATGGACGGATTTGCAAAATCCTCTTTTCTCTGTAATCTGCTTTCAAAAAACACTAACAAAAAAAAACGAACCGATCACTCAGAGAAGGAACACTGAAACTAACTCAGAGGTCACACAGTTTCTTTTTAAGTCCTGCCGTGCGATTTTGTAACCATTTCACCGTGAAAACTTGGGTGAAGTGAGCGTGGAGTGAGCTGTCATTAGGGATTAATACTATTGACACTCCAAGCTCACTTCACTTATGATTTCACGGTGAGATTTTTACAGAATCGACCGGCTGCTATATCTTGGTTAGATTATGTGTTCACATGGACTGGACTTGAAGGTCCTCACCTTGTAGATTTGTGTTTGAGATAGTTTTTAGGGTTCCGTACGTCTTAATGAAAAAAACGGAACCCTTATAGGACCACTCGTGTCTATCCATCTGTCACAATAAATCTACTGGACTGATTAAGTTGAAATTTGGTACACATATAAATTTCTTTGACCCGAAAATGGACGTTTAACGTAAATAAATTTTAGATATGGGGATTTTTATTTTGGGGGCCAAACTAGAAAATTCAAATCAAAAGTTTTGCAAACTGTACCGTGTAACTGTATCAAATGAAAGGGCTTGTTGTTTAGGTTAAAAATATATTTTTTGTATAATTTTAAAATAATCAGTTTCTAAACTATTTAAGAAAATATATGAAAATTGACAATACCCCGCTTTACCTTCGAAACTACTCAGCCTAAAATTTTGAAAAAAAAAAATAAATACAAAGATTAGTTCTTTACTTACAGATTACAGGAGAACCTATAAGAATTCTATGATCTCAAAATAACACGGTGAATATTTCAATAAAGCGTGTACAAATTTACAATTGCATTTGGAATGTATGGGAGAACGTGTTTTTCAACTACAATATCAAGTTTGTTCTTGAGATCTGGGGCACAGTGGTACTGTGTCTCCTGTGGGAGTCAGATAGGCAGTCGCTTCATGTAAATAAATACTGGTATCCATCCGCCATCTGGTCCGGGCGCTGGTTGCCATCCGGATAAACTGGAAACCGACCTCAACATAATTGGAAAAAACCTAGGCAGATTGATCGTGAATATTAGCGGTCAACCCATAATCTGACATCCGTCTAAGGCTCTTAGAAACGTTTATCAATGAATTGACGTCGACAACAACCTGTAATATTCAGTATTGAATACTGATTTTGTTAATATAATCCGTTTATCAAACATTTAAAGCCCAACGCACCAAACAAAACATTTCCTTAGACATAGGTAGTTTCAAGTTATCTATCTATACATGTAATAAAACAGTAACGAAACCGATTTTGCGCCAATCTGGAACACACACCCAGATAAACGGACAAAAATTTCAAAAACTATTTTTTTTTATTGTTATTACAAACAATTTGAATGAAATTTGGCACACAGATATTTCATAAACTGGATTAAAATTTTTTCCCTACGACGCAACGTTTTTTGAGATATATGCGAAAAACCCAAAAGTGGGAACTTAGCTTCGCCCCCATCCCCCACTCCGGATCAACTTCTAGACGTCACGAGTTTTAGTGTGTTCACTTCCTAAGCATCCTGAACAAGTTTCTGAATTAATCGCTTAGATCCCTGCTCACACACTCTACAACTCTTTTATTGAACGTTACGTTTGATCAAAACCTATATCGCATCAAACAGCCACCCAGGTTCACCTATCTGTTAAATTATGAAACAATTCGAGCGCTTGGCCTAATTGTGTTATGATATGTATCTCATATCTATCTAGTAAACAAACATTATGCATGTTTGTTTGTGTCGGATATATTGAGATCATCATCATCTGCCTAGTCTTTTCCCAACTATGTTGGGATCAGCTTCCAGTCTAACCGGATGCAGCAGAATACCAGTATTTTACATGGAGCGACTGCCTACCTGACCTCCACAGCCCAGTATCTAGCTAGGTAATACGATACCCCTTGGAATGACTGGTTGTCAGACTTTCGGACTTCTGACGACCCGTAACGACTGTCAAAGAGCCACGAATGACAGCCGGGATCAACAGATTAACGATGCTTTCCGAGGCACGGCGGGGTCTTGGTACATGAAATTGGTCACCCATCCACGGACTAACCGCGGCAAGCGTAGCTTAACCCGATCGACCCGTGTGGCTGTTAATACTTAGCCACAAGCCCCTCACTTAGCCACAAGGCCCTCAGTAGGATATATTAAGACAAACAGAGTTTATTTGTTTTGCATATAATAATTAAAAATTATAAAAATTGAAGCATGCTAATAATCCGTTATCCACACCAAAAACAGAATGACAGTATAATACTGATTAATTTCCACGAGATTTTTTTTATTTCTTTGAAAATCAATTTGTATTGCGGTCGCCATATTTTATGTTCCGATTGTTTACACTCCCGGGCAAAATATCCTCGTCTCAAGTATATCTCCAATTGGGTTGAGTATTAACTCAGCTATAATAACTGAGAAAATAGAAAACGTTAGGTATTGTACTACGCTATCTCCCTGGCTTTAGACATGAATATTCATTCCGGAATATCGTCCAGGGACGTTCCGTCTTTGGGAATGGAAGAATAATCCATAAATTAAGCTCTACTTATAGCTATATAAACTAACGGTTGTCGTTCTCAAAATCCAACAATTGTTTAGCTTGGCCTGGTCCTAAGGCTTTCTACACTTAGTCGCTTTAAGCAGCATAATCAACATGTTATGTCCCCACTGCTGGGACACAGCCCGACAGATTCTCTGTGAGAGACGGTGGGCCGTAATCCACCACGCGGGGCCAGTGTGGGTTAGTGGATGTTATACTTTTGGTTCTAGTACACAAAGTAATTTGCATGTCTGACTTCGAACTCACGAACCGCAACTCATAAGTCGGGGCCGATACCACTGAGCCACCACTGTATCCACGCTAAAGCACGGCAAAGCTCTTTAATGATTGACCAATGACGTCACGAGATTATCTTGTATTTATGTCCAGCTATCTCTACATTGTTATAGATCTATTATCTCTCGGATTGCTTTGTATGAAGATTAGATTGCGGTAGTTGAGATATTATACGGTGATCAAATGTCCGATCAATGGTAGCTTAAAGACGTCTGGTGCATTCCATTTATATAACCAGATAATGGCCGATGGAACGAACGATATCAGGAGAATGGAAAGTAATAAAATGGCTAAACGATGGAAGAGGTAGTTTTTCAAAGAAAATCTTCAATTCTTTTCAGATAATGTCAGCCATGGTTTCTGGAACATTTATGTTATTTATTCCTCTAGCGTTTTAACTTAAAGCAAATAAATACAACACAACATCTGCAAACATTTCCTTCTATCTTTTCATCTGAAAGGGCGTCGCTAAAAATCGGAAGTGTGAAACGGAATAATTCCATTAGAGAAAAAAAAATGGGACAACTTTTTGTTTCAGTAATTTAATTAAAAAGATTGGTAACCTTCTCTAGAGTCGACAACACGGAATGTTCGGTTATTGTAGGAAAATTCTTTGTAATTCGGCGGGGCGCACGGGAAGCGCTCGGGAAAGCTCGGGAAGAGACCCGGAAAATCTCGGTACCAACAAATTCTTCCGCCAACGAACATTCTGCAGTCTCACGACCAATTGCGCCGCTTTTTATGAGCCTCCGCTATTGTTCAGCGAATATTTAAAAAAATATCTCCATGATTTCCTGGACCGAAAGGGAAAATTGCGCGCCAGCTGCTTAACGCGTCACGAAAATTTCATGAAAAATGTTAAGGAAATGGTGTTGCAATAATAATATTGAAACAATTGAAAATGCCGGTTTATGAGTGCATATTTGCAACCATACGTGGTTTCGTTCGTAGATAGAATTTCTTATTGCAAACGGGCAATTAAGTATTACATTACAACAGAGGGTGCTGAATGATATTAGAAATCGTCACGTCACTTCTGTGAGAGTGCCGTCTTTGCCTAGTAGTTATTTTAAAATGGTTATAACTTGGCAATTTTAAGCTTTTACTTTTTTTAACATTGTGTACACTGTTCTCAACCAATATTTTTTTAGAGTTCAAAATAAAAAAGTTGTCCTATTGCCTTCGACAGTCGGAAATAATAGCTGAAGAACGCCCAAAAACTGTCATTAAAAAACAGTTTCTTACACTTTACAACAAGCCCCTACATTTTACATCGCAAATTACATGAACCATCAGAATTATAAACGTGTCATTATTACAACGTAAAAGGTGTACTTAATCGTTACGGTTATGCCGTACTTCAGCAACCACAGTAAGGCTATAAACACACTGTTAAAAGCCCATAATCGTCTACCGTGCGAAAATGCTCTCTTGTTGATCATTTTCACCAGCTTAATGATTCTGAGAATCAGTCGATACTACGGTTTATTCCATATATATTTCGTCCGAATTTAATTGATAACATTTTGAGTTGAAACAGTAACAGAAACCTTTCGTCCTACCCAGTTTTAACCACTTCAAATAAAGGAGGAGGTTCTCAATTCGGTTGAATATTTTTTTATTTTTGTTAACACAGAACTCCGTTATTTATAAGCCCATTTCAAAATTGCAAAATTCTAGTTTTGCCAAAATCGGTTTAGGAGTTTGGTTTTAAATCAAAATTACTGGTAAAAATTGAAGTAAATGAAATTGCGTCGTTTACTTTCCTATGAGTTTTCAGTGGTGGCTTAATGGAATTGTCATGGGATGCATGGTGGCTATAAGTGCCATATCTTTTCATAATTATCAAAGTTCCAAAAGGAGGTTCTCATTTCGACTGTATTTATTATTATTATTATTTTTTTTGTATGTAGGTACAGTCACCAAAACAGATAAGTAACCAGGGTCGTCGCATATAGTTGAAGTTTAGTATGAAACTGATGGATATTTCCAAGTGAAATTAAATTAATAAATAAACTGTTTGTTTTCTATTAATGTAATAAAATTTCATTCGAAAACATCTTAAAAACTGATAAACGTTTCTTTCCATTCTGATAACCAGTCTTACCAAGGGTATCATATTACCCAGTAACTGGGTGGTGGAGGTCAGCTAGGCAGTCGCTCCATGTAAAATACTGTTATTCAGCTGCATCTGGTTAGACTAGAAGCCGACCTCAACATAGCTGGGAAAAGGCTAGGCATAAAATATGATGATGATGAAGTTTTAACGGTTGAATCTGTTTCAAGTAACTTTCGTTCGTAGATAGAACTTCTTATTGCAAACGGACAATTAAGTATTACATAAAAACATGTCATTACAGTAGAAGAAACTGATTTTTATTTCCTACTCTATTATATTAGTGCTGTCACTGATGACCATTGAAAATCCTTACTTTTAGGAGAGCAAGTTACAACGTGAAACTATATGTGAATCTACAACGACAAAGTCAAATCATTTATTTCAAATACCCAAATAAAAGGCACTACTGAACGTCATTTACAATAAAATAGAATTGATTCTAGTTGCGTGTCCCCCGCCTCTCCAAAATGTATTTTTATATGGAGAAAAATGGACAAGTCCAAACGTACTGTTTTAAAATGTTTTACAATACTTTATATACAATAATGTTAAAATTATTTGGGAAGACGATGTACCTAGAATAAAATTACCATACCAACAACAAGTAAAAGAAACATCAAAGATTAGGTAAACAGACAACGAAGAAACTGTCTCCGAAAATTAAGTCAGTAAATAATTTAATATAAGATAAATAAAATTAATAAATTCAAGGTCGCTCAGCGAGCTATGGAACGGGATACGCTTGGAGTCTCTCTGAGGGATCGAATCCACAACGAGGTGATCCGGCAGAGAACCAAAGTGGTTGACATAGCTCACAGAATAAGCAAGCTGAAGTGGTAATGGACCGGCCATATTAGCCGTACAACCAATGTCCGTGGAAGCTGACGTGTTCTTGAGTGGAGACCGCGAATCGGTAAACGTAAGGTGGGACGCCCTCAGGCTAGGTGGAGCGACGATCTTAGCAGGATGACTGGTAGCAGCTGGATGAGAAGTTGCCGAAAATCGAGTTGAATGGCGTGCAATAGGAGAGGCCTATGTCCAGCAGGGGACTGCTATGGGCTCATGATGATGATGAAATCAAATTCTTCATTTCTTGTTCTTACAAACTGCAGACTACATTTCTCCTTCCGCAGGTCTGCTGGAAGAAATCTCTTAAGATATACCTTTGCATTCAATACTAATATGTCGTACTAGCTGCGCCCGCAGTTTCACATGCATAAGTATCGATTCCGAAGAAATATCGGGATAAAACGTATGCTATGTATTAATCCCGGCTATAAACTATCTGTGTACCAAATTTCATCCAAATCCGTTCAGCCGTTTGAGCGTGAAGAAGTAACAAACATACAAACACACACACTCACAAACTTTTGCCTTTATAATATTAGTATGATCTTTATCCATTTTACTTGTGTTTAAATAAAAAAAGGCTTTATAAAACGTGAATCATGAAGTTATAAATTGTTTGTTAATATCCACAGTATGTATCCATACGTTGAATCAATTATATATGATACGAGTATGCACATGTTAATTTCGGAAACACGGCAACCAATATTGTTGACAAATTGTTTTAATTAATAGCGCGGGATTTTCAATTAATTTTTGAGAACAATTTATGTGTGTTTCCTTTTCAATATCGGAATGAGTAATATGGTCAATTTAACTACAATGAGTAACTAACATTTGGTCTTCACGTGATCTGACCAAGATTGTGATAACAAGAGACTGTAATCTCTGAGTTTGTTTTGGTTTTTCTTCTATGTGTAGTCAGATAGAAAACGCCGAACTCATCTAGTTTTTAAAAATATGTTTGACGTCTAAAAGTGTTTGTAAAAAACCTGCTTACAGAAGGTAAAAAATATTAGAAAGAAGTTGATAAATATTCTCCTCGTGAGAATATTATTTAAACTAAATCTTTGGGATAAGACTTTACTGTAATGGTATTTTTTCTAATAAAAGTTCAAATAAATTAATCAAAATCAAAAGTCATTTATTCAAACTAGACTGAGAGTCAAATTATAAGCACGGTAATATTCCCAATTGAAAGCCAGATATAAAATATTCAAATCATAAAGTTCTATCAAAATAAAAGGTTCCGTCCCTACTTTTTTCCATCAATTCTGCTACTAACGACACGCCCCTGCAGCTCGCTCTAGTATCATACTCAACATCGAGCATTCAAGCATTTCTAAATTAAATATTGATGTAGGTATACGCCTCAACTTTATGTAAAGGTTTTAAACGGTGCACTGGTTTGAGTTAAAATGATGGCGAAAACCACATCAAAATACATCGTGTGGTTTAGAAGAATCAAGCGGTCACACAGGCAGACACAAAAAGCGGCTTATTGTTATACTATGTTTAGATTGTGAAGTCGCATTGGTAGGAATACTGTTAGCATCGGAGGGCTGCTAACTGTACCAGAATTAATTAATAAAATACTATTTACTTTTAAAAGCGTAATTATTATGATCTTTAAATTAGTAACATTTTTTTATCATGTCCCTTGCATCGTTAGCCAAATCTAACGCGTACTGTTTCTCTGCCTTCTCGATTCGTATTGGCTTTTATCTTATAATTACCAAAAAGTTTTCATGCCACAAACCAAACAGATCATAACGGACTGTCCACTTAAGATAAGAATCTTAAATGGACAGTCCGTTTATAAGGCACTGAGTACGGAGGCACGTGCCAATGCATGTGTGGGGAGCCACGTCATTTTTAGTTGTTTAGTTTAACTTTTAAAAAGTTTACTAACATATGTAATTTTTATATCATTATTACTAATACAATATGGATTGTGAGTAGTCCAAAATAAAGAATATTTATTATCTGTACAATACCCAGTTTTACAACTGAAACTGGTGTTGAAGTAACAATATTGAAACGATTTTTGTTAAGATCTGATTGTTTCCAACAAGCTGTCAATTTATTTTATCAACACATATTTTCCCACGGATGTTCCACGGAAGAGAAGACAAAGTAAGCATACTCGCTGTACCAATTACTTTATTTGCATGTATATTCAGATAATGATGCCATTGGCCTACATTTCTTCGAAACAAAAACAATTGAATGTTCTGGAAAAACATCAACGACTTTCCTTATTGTTTGACCTTCGATTATGTAATTGAAAACACATTATAGTATTTCAATTGTCGCTTAAGGTTCACGGATGACGAATAGTCGAGAAAATTAACAGGAAAAAAAGAGAGAAAATGATGTTTCCGTGGTAAAACGCTTTCATTTTTCAAGGCGTGATAGGTACTTTATGAAGAAACTGCAAATGTGGTGGAAGGAACGCACAATAGCCGGCCTTGTTTGAATGCCTCGTTTCCTTTTTAGGTATTCGGAGAAAAAATGTATGAGGGAAACAGATCTGAGTGTTGATGTTTGGATTATTTCAGTTTGAGGATCTTATTGTTAGCGTCAGGTTTAGGTATTCTTGGTTGTGGGTCATTGACTAGCAGTGTATAACAAACTGGCCTGGAATTTGACTTTGGGACAAAGTTTTTGACGCCTACGTTATTTATTATTCGAATAACTTCGTAATTCGGCCCTTCCAGACATGGCCCTGCATTGTTAGACTCGCATAAAATTCTAATCTAATGTCTAATGTTTGGAATTTAAAAGAGACTATGACCTCTGAGTTGGTTTCGACTTTTCTTATCAGGGATCAGTCAGCTAGAAAATGTCAGCGCCATCTAGTTTTAAAAACATGACCAACAAAATATCGACTTATAAAGGGTATTAAAAGATGTACTTATAGAGATACACATTTCATGTCATTATTGGCACAACATTTTTCCAATTGCCAAAATGATATCACAATTTAGGTACATAATTTTGGTGGGTAAATACGTTTTCCTTGGAGTTGACTTAACATTCCATAGAACTTATGGCAAAATATTCTTTGCGAAGACTCAAGAGCAGAACCCTCCTGAAACTTTGCGAACTTCAAACTTTTTTTGCTGATTTAACGTGTTTTTTCAACTTTTTGGATCTTATAACATCACCATCAGCATTTCTAACTTGCCCGTTAACAAGCCGTGTTAAACAGCTGAAAACGTTTTGCGACAAGGAGAAAACTGTCCAAGAATTTGTCAGTTCACTACAATATATTAGGTTTCACTGTGAACCAGCACAATTTATCTTTAAAACGCGATACAAGTTTAGCTGTCGGTTCGACTTTAAACCAACATAGAAACAAGAATATCTTCCCTACAATTCTTATTGGCTTATTTAACAAAGGAAGGACTTTAACTTGGTATTCATAACGGTACTACTGAAAGATTATTATGTAATTTAAATTGTTTTAATGTACACGATCAATTCGTGCCTTCAATTTGTTTCATCAGCAATTTTCTTGTGTGTGTTGTTACGTAAGCAATAAGTTATCTAAGTTAAACCTAGGCGGGCAGGCGCCGGGGGGATTGTGGACGCAAAGGCTGAGCCGGATTGCCATGACCCCCCCCCCCCCCCCCCATCAAGGCGATGAGGGAACACCGCTGAGTTTTAGTGGGTATACTGCCACTCTGGCAGGGAGTCCCACATTACACGTAATGTCATTTCTCAGCAAAAAAAAAAAAAGGTGGACAGACCAGATCCGACCAGTGCTCGACGAATGGCTCGAGAGGAGGCACGGCTCCCTGTAGTTTCGTGCGATTCAGGTGCTCTCGGGGCATGGTTGTTTCGGGAAGTACCTGTGTCGCATAAACAGGGAGCCGGACGCTCGGTGTCACTACTGCGTCAACTGTCTGGAGGACACGGCGTGGCATACGCTGGCAGAGTGTGCCGCATAGGAGTAGCCGTGCCGTGCCCTCATATCCGAAGTCGGAGCTGACTTGTCGCTGCCGGCCATCGTTCGTTCGATGGTCGGGAGCGCCGAGTAGTGGGATGCGGTGATCTCCTTCTGTGAAGCCATCATTTCACAGAAGGAGGCTGCGGAAAGGTTGACGGAGGTCGAGACCAATCTCCCGATCCGCAGCAGGTGTACCAGGCGTCGGCGGAGGGCAGATAAGGCCCTTTTCCAGCCCCCCTAAATAGGACCAGGGGCGACGGACTTGGGGATGAACGTCGCCCGCCACACATCAGGACCCAGAATAGATCGAAATATTTGAGGAGTAAGGCGTGTACTTGTTCGGGTTGGCATGATTCGGCACAGCCCAGCAGAAAAATATCATCAACTCAGCATATCGCAGTCCACTGCTGGACATAGGCCTCTCCCAGACTGTACCCTTCCCTCCACCTTCCGCATCCAGTCTACCCCAGCCACCTTCTTTAGGTCATACGTCCATCTAGCTGGGGTGCGTCCTACGCTTGGCGATACGCGGTCTCCATTCCAGGGATCGTCTGCTCCACCAGCCATCGGTCCTTCGACAGACATGGCCAGCCCACTGCCATTTCAGTTTGCTTACTCTAGAAGCTATGTCGGTATCTCCGGTTCTTTTCCAGATAATTTAATTCCTGATTTTAACCTTCAAAGAAACTCCGAGCTTAGCTCGCTCCATAGCGCGCTGAGTGACCTTAAATTTGTGGACCAGCCCGACCGTCAGTGTCCACGTTTCAGCACCGTATGTCATGGTGGGCAGGACGCACTGGCAATAAAATATAGGTAGGTATATTGAAATGACATTAAATGAAATTGTTTATTCTGTAAATAGGATATCAGAATCACGTTTACACGTCATATTATAAAAGAATAAACTAGATGGAGTTGGCATTTCCTATCTGACTACCTTTGAGAAGTGGAAAAACAAATTCAAGGGTCGATCGATTTGACCGCTTAGCCTGTAACGCGTCATACTGAACCGAACATGACGTGGATAGCACCCCACAGGACCTTTTCCAGCAGTGAACGACATAATGAAAGTGATGATTACTTCTTGTTTTACGGTTTTAAACTCACCTGAAAATCGAACAGTCGCCGTTTTACCAGTAAGAAGAAAACATTTGTTTAATTTTATTATATTACATTTTTGTGAGGCCCACGGCGCAAGGGGCATGGCAGTTTTTAAATTAATTAGGAACGAACAACGCACTACATTTTTTTGTATAAGTGCTTTAGCTTGTTATGTTGTCATTACAGACGAGTGTTTTTAGCAGCTCTACAATTTTTTACTGTGATAATACGCGGTCTCAAACAGCAATTATTTTAGCTTTCTCAATTGTGTGGTGGAAACTGCGGACAGCAAAGGAGGATAATTACTTGAAAAAGATGATACTATCGAGACTTTAATTGAATTGTTATTAAACTGTATATCTAGGTAAGCAAGTAACAACTAATACTTAATTATTTAATAAAAAATAACAAAATGAAATCCTAACTTAACTAAATCTATGCACAAAGTGAAACGCGTCGAAAAATTCATCCGCATCGCTGTCGATTGATAATGCACCCAAAAAACTGGCGGCATTACCACTTGTCCCACAGATTTCCAAAATCATCGAAAAGTTATTTATTTATTAATATTATAATTATATAACATTATATATTAACAGCCTTTACTAATTCTTAGAGAAAAACAACATTTTAACTAAGGAACAGTACGGCATTAGAAAGCGTACAAAATTTAATATGGCTATCTATGATTTAGTAAATGAGATTATTTTTAATATGGACAAAAAAGTCCCAGTTACCCCTGCGCTCCTATTGGACTTGTTACCCTCTATTAACGTTGACCTGTGCTAGTGTTGTGGACTATATTGGTTTGCTTTTCGAATTGGAATATCGCAATGGAAGAACAACGTCTCAGCTGTGTAATGTGTTGGCGAGCTCTATATACTCGTACCAGAAGATACCAACAACATGTTTTGACAGCTAATCTGTCAAAAACGCGCTCTGAGTTCGCTGCGTTTATACATAAACATGCCATTCTGGAGGTAAGCATTTCCATTATTATAATGTAGGTGTAGTTTTATTACATCATCCCTTCGTGCGCGGCATTTATTCTCTTTTTTACTTTAATCTAAGTATATGTTCTTCATTATAAATAAGCACAGGTGATGCCACTTAAGACGGTCATTACCAATAACAATAGATAAAGGTTGGTAGTACAACCAAAAGGACCTATCCTTTCTACCTCGATATAAGCTACCTGGACACCGTGCACATGTGTGATCGAGGAGACTTCTACTGGCGCTAGGTACAGACGCCAGCACATCAAGCTACTACAATCTGTCAGATTTCTTTAATAGATTTTCAACTTTAGCGCTAAAGCATAAGATTCAAAGTGGATTGGGAAAATCTGACAGTTTCGGGTAGCTTGATGTGCTGGCGTCTGTACATACCAGCTCAAACTGGCAAGATCCTACTGTGCCGAGTATTTATCAATTTATGAAATGCTCTGTATGTAACTGAAACATACAGAGAGGAAGCACTTGAAGATCTGCCAGACTATGGCATACATAAAAATGCCTGGCTTTTGCGTGGACGGATCCAGTCGCGACATATATGTTATATGTTGATCAATAGTGCAAATAATATTACCCAACATTACTGCACATGTTTATCCGGGTGACGTACGATGGGCACTTGTGCATATATAGTGTCCATCGTGTGGCACCTAGTTTATGCGAGGCATGCGGGGTTTACTGCTCCAGCATCTTTCCTCAACGCTGTTATTGTTGATAACGATATGTAATGTTTTAAATCTTAAATACACTACCTAAATATTCTAAAAAATATTATATTTATGTGAAGAACGCTTGTTTTCTTACTTCTTTCAATAATGGAATCCTGAGTGTGTTATATAATCGTCTAATGTATTCTAGCTTTCTTTTACTAATATAAGTAGTTTGTATTAAATTCTCATTTATAAAACATAGTGGGATTACTGCTTTCCAAATGTGAATAGGGACAGGCGCCATTGAAAACGTTTTTCTGTATCAAAATGTCTTTTTAATGATATATTAAATATGACAATTGGAGCGGTTACCTCGGTCCATACATGTTTGCCCATTCTCCTTTGAATTTGAATCTTATAAACTAGCGTTCACATCAATATTGTGTTCCGATGCGGGAAATATATGTGAAAGGAGAAGTATAATGTCTAATAGAGATACTACGAGTATAATACACACAACAATAAAATGAAACCCTTTGAAATACGAGTATGAAGCAATTCCTTTTGACTTCTGCTAGTATAAAAATATTGAACAAGATACGTAGGTGATAAAATTGTATCGCAGCTCCAGGTGTGACATTCAGGCAATCAATTCAGTACCGTCCGTGTCTACCCCGACATGGGTTCCGCGCTTCGTAGAAAACACTCACTACGGGACCATTACTCAACACGGTATTGTGTTGCCAGGGGTTTTGTTTGCTCGCGAATTTTATTTTTGTATTGTCCCTTTGAAAATTGTCTGTTATAGGAACAAAGCAGATATTTGTAGCGACTAGCTTTTGTTCGCGACTTCGGTCGTTTAGTAAATTGATGCAAAGTTTAGCAGCGGGCTGCTTGTTCTAATGTGCGCTGTGATTTATGAGGTGTGGTAACACTAGGTAGCAAGTGCAGAGAAAGCGTGTGTTTACGGTCTGCTTATCTAAATCTCTTGCAGCGAAGCCATTTTGTGAAAACAAAATGTTTATTCGCACTATAAGGAAAACACTTTTTTTATAATAATTTTTAATCATACAAATGTACTCTTTTACAATTCAAAAACGACAGGTTCTACTAGTAATTTTACCATTTAAAATGTCTCTTGCCCCACTCAGAAATAACGACAATATCATAACCGTTGTTTCTAAGTTTTGCCAAAGTAGAATAATAAATTCAGTTGTCATAATGACAATTTATTTAATTTAAGTGTGCATACACACGAGCGAGGCAGCTATAGCCGTCCATGCGTGACGACGGATGCAGTTGCGTCAGTAATCGACGCATGTCGTTTTTGTGTATGATCACTAAAAGTTTGTTGCAATATTAATATTTGTACTATGACAGCATTGCCACAGTAGATATTTAAAATACTACATTTTTTTTAAGAAATCACGACACTACTTTACCGTCTTTATGCTTGAAAAGTAACTCCAGTCAATACTTATACGTGGTAAAACAAATATGATTTGTTCCTAAGTTCCGTTCAGCTTGAACAGAAGTTATATTGAACGTGTGTGTAGTGGAGTGTATAATAAGATATTGGGTTTCTAGACTCAGGTAACTAACTACATTACCCGTGTTTGGGCTCGACCAACCTTGAAGAAGTTATAGACCAGAGACATCAATTATTAAATTAGAGGCTTTGCTTTCGGGAGATTTCATTCATAAAAGATTATTTTCGTGACAAAGATCTCTTTTGGGCTCAAGTACGTAGGGACGATTTGTTGGTATCGTGACATGATTATTTTTTACAAGGCCAATTTCTTTGAATGCCTACAATATGGCTTTATTACGAACTTAAAGGCAACCGTGTAACGTGAGAGAACAGGCTCTGGGAGTGGCCTGGTTCCAGTAGTAGACTGCGATACGCTGAGTTGATAAAGGCAACCGTCTTACTATACAAGGTGGGGATGACAATATGACAATAATTTAAACTGCGTATACCTATCTAATGCCGTTCTTAACCTGCATAAGAAAATTCAATCAAATAAATTCAACAGTTTAGTCACTATAGCTAGTCAAAGATTGTTTCATTGCAAACTACTTGTCCATGTTTTTAATTACAACACAGAATCCATATTGTTGATTCAATCAACTCAGCTTATCGCAGTCCACTGCTGGACATAGGCTTCTCCCAGACTGCGCCACAACATCCTGTCCTCCGCCTTCCGCATACAGTCTACCCCAGCTACCTTCTTTAGGTCGTCCATCCATCTAGCTGGGGGGCGTCCCACTTTCATCACGCTTGCCGATACGCGATACAGTGTTAATTACTGATAATAAAGTGTACAGTCACTACCACAATCTATAATTACGAGGAATCCTAATCGAATCGAATCACAATTAATTTAATAAGTCACAAACAAACTGTTGCATTTGTTGTACCTATTTATAAATTATTTGCACAACAGCCTTCAAATAAAAGCGGTTTTTATATTCTCAAACAACAAAACTCGTACATAATTAACACCACCCGTTCCGGTGCGCCATTTTTATTTAGATTAATCGTTTTTTATTACAATGAAATAAACACAACTGGACACCGTATCCCTAAAGATTTATACTCTTATTCAGCGCAGTCGGGTAACGTCACTTCACGTCATGCGTAACAAAATTCAAGCGTAACTTCCTTCTGAAGTAATTTGTTTTAGAGATATATGAGAAATGGCGAAAGGACAAAGGCGAGTATAAGGCATGAAGGGTAGGAGCTCGTGGCTAAATATAAAAGTCAGACGGGTCGATCGAAGGTTAAGCTAAGCTCGCCGCGGTGCTCACCGGTGACCACCATGGCGTTCAATGTGTTAAGCTAAGCTCGCCGCGGTCGGTTCGTGGATGGGGATCCGTTACATATCGAGACTCATCCGTATCTCGTAAAGCACGTTAAGAAGACAACGTCTTTACGTGCTTTACGAACACCACTAGTTCAGCTGCATCCGGGTTTGTCCTTCAATCAATCTGCCTGGCGTTTTCCCAACTATGTTAGGGTCGGCTTCCAGTCTAACCGGATGCAGCTGAATACCAGTATTTTACATGGAGCACTGCCTATCTGACCTCTACAACCCAGTTACTGGATAACACGATACCTTTTGGTAAAACTGGTTGTCAAACTTCGGGCTTCTGACTACCCGTAATGACCGTCAAAGTTTATTTATTTATTTAGATCTGCCAACAATTGTTTACACAATACATTTAACAAATGATTTCCATAATAGTACGTTGATAAGTGCAGCAAATTAAAAATAAATGTATAATTGTACTGTAAATCTACTAATGACCTCCGGAACCAACAGCTTAACGTGCTTACCGAGGCACGCGGGGTTTCGAAATTGTGTAATGGATGATCCACGAAACGACCGCGGCAAGCGTGACTTAACCTTCAATCCACCCGTGCAGCTGTTATTATTTAGCCACGACTGACTATCAACTCAAATTGCCCGAGTGACTATGTTCAAATTAAAATTGGCAGTGCGATTCGGTAACCATCTCACCGTGAAAACTTAGGTGGAGTGAGCGTGGAGTGAGCTGTCAGTGTCATCCCACCTGATACTAGGGATTGACCAAGAGTACATTTACAATCATAATCGAGATTTTAATAATATTTTTTCGTGCTAATTCTATTGATCATTTTATATAATTTTAAAGCTAGTATATTAATTGTCAAAACATTACTATTTTGTGGGGTTTTAACCCAGGAAAAAAAAAAAACAACAAAACAAAACTGATATTCTGACTAAGTTTCTGTTTAGCTATTTTATATTGAAACCCCAAGGTATGAAATGGTTATAACACTGCAAACTGACGTAATGGGTCTGATAAACAATTGATATCTATGACTGTGCCGTACGCGTAGACCAGCAGCGGGGTAGTCAAAGTAATTGCATAACACTCATGAAATAGCAATCAATCGAAATGCCTTCATTTTGAGATACATTGCTTCATAGATTTCAAAAATTCGTCTGCTCAACAAAGTAAATGAGCAATGAAAGTAGCTGAACTGTCAAAATTAAAGTCAAGAAGCATTGCCGCGATCGATGACCATTTTATGTGAGTTACGCAATTTCCCCGCTGCACTATTCAAACAAGTTTTGGTTCGCAATCGGCTTAAAGCATGAGAAGGATCTTCTACATCGACTAGAACCAATATGTAGCATTCAACTTTAAGTACAAACGGTATACCTAGTGGCCTAGTCGATACGATATTGCTATCAGCCTGTCGATTCTGTAAAAATCTCACCGTGAAATCATAAGTGAAGTGAGCACTTAATAGTGTCAATCCCTACCAATAGGGAATGGCAGAGCTCACTTCCCGCTCACTTCACCTAAGTTCTCACGGTGAGATTTTTACAGAATAGCACTGCAGCCGGTCGATTCTGTAAAAATCTCATCGTGAAATCGTAAGTGAAGTGAGGACTTAACACATTGAACGACGTGGTGGTCACCGGTGACCACCACTGACCACCACTGAACTTTCCATATGGGCTGACGCTGATTCGCGATTTCGGTAAATTTTACACGTTATATTTTACTGGCTCATACGGTTCAAAATAGTCAAAAACCCCACTCTAAATAATTATTTCTTATTACTATTCAAAGAATTAACTAAAATAATTGCTGTCGCTCACCGGTGACCACCATGGCGTTTAATGTGTTAATAGTGTTAATCCCTAACGAATGACAGCTCACTCCACGCTCACTTCACCCAAGCTTTCACGGCGAGATGGTTACAGAATCGCACGGCAGTTCATAATTTGTGTATCTAGATTCAATTGCAGCAGAGACTGACCGGCTTACTACGCTTCACTGATTCCTGCACGGAACAAATATTTGTACGGCTTACAGAGTTGCAAGTGTTAATAATTTGTGTCTATAAACACTGCTATGATGATAATTCCAAAGTAAAGGTCTTCAGTTTTCTTTATCTTATACTAGCTTTTGCTCGTGACTTCGTTCGCATCAAATTTCTGCATTGCATCGCCTGCCCACGCTATTACTTTGTTTTCGCTTAAAATTCTTTCTTACTTTTTCTTTTTTCTCGCCACCTAAGAGTCTTAGCATGACGATAAATAGCCTTTTTTTAGCCTTTGTTGAATAGCCTTTCTCGAGAATGGGGCTATCAAATGCAAAAATATTTTTTTCAAACCCAACTGGTAGTTCCACAGATTAGCGCGTTCAAACAAACAAACAAACTCTTCAGCTTTATTATAATAATAATAATCATTTAATTCAGGCAAGACCCATATTACATAAAATATAAAACATCACAATATCACTGCTACAAAATAAATTAATGAATATAACTTAAAAAGGTCACAGAATTAAAATTAAAATACAATGTCAATGCAATTAAAATAAACGAATATTAAAAGATAAAAAGATTATTATTAGTATAGATTAGCATGAGCTGAGAGAGGGGCCCGTGGCTAAATAATAACAGCCACACAGGTCGATCAATCAGGTTAAGCTACGCTTGCCGCTTTTAGTCTGTGGATGGGTGACCATCTTTACATACCGAAACCCCTCTGTGCCTCGGAAAGCACGTTAAGCCGTTGGTCCCGGCTGGCATTCGTGGATCTTTGACAGTCGTTACGGGTAGTCAGAAGCCCGAAAGTCTGACAACCAGTTTTACCAAGGGGTATCGTATTACCCAGTAACTGGGTTGTGGAGGTCAGATAGGCAGTCGCTCCATGTAAAATACTGGTATTCAGCTGCATCCGGTTAGACTGGAAGCCGACCCCAACATAGTGTAAGATGAGACTGTCTATCCTGCCGGCTACTATAGCCACCAAGCTATTAGAGCTGTCGCGCACTCGCCGCATCAGGGATGCTATCCGTGTCCGCATCAGTGCGTAAAAATCTGGCACGCCATTCTCCGCGAACATCCCCGATGCACTGCAAAAGCGCGGCAGTCCCAACATAACTCTGAAGGCGTTATTGTATTGGACTCGCAGAGCATGTTACGAGCTGTTTGTATAGCTGACCCATAGGGCACACGTGTACATAGATTGGCAATACGCTCTAAAGAGTGTAATTTTCACCTCCCTAGTACAACGTGCAAACATACTGAACTGCCATAAATATTGTACTGAATTTCACTATGACCCGCTGGTCACTAAGGTTTTTGATATGTAGAATTAGCTACTCACAAAACTGCGAGTTTGCAAAAAAGTTATCTAACACCAACACATATGAACTAAAATTAAACGACCGTCCTAACCTATTTACTTAACAAACTAAATTGTTGATATTCTTAAACTGGAAGTAAAACTAAAACGCTAACCAGCAACATTTTAAACCGGAATTATTATTGGAGTTGGAGCAAAAATGGCTGTTTTCGTTGTCCGAGTACGTTCCTTGTGAAATTGAAGCGAACACAACAGTCGCTTAGAGAGGAACAACGACATTTTAGGGGGCGCATACACGGACAGCTTGATGCAGTCATTACGGACTGATTCAAGCTGTAACTGCATAGCGAACTACAATCGATATGAATCAAAAATCTGTTCTTTTAGTCGCGACTACGCCACTGGGTCCAAATTCCATAGTGAGGTGAAGCAGTTACAAGACATACATTGACTGCTCTAGCGCAGGTATCGCTTCCGCCCGGCGTCGCATCTGCCACCAGTTTTGTTATTGATTGATCATTAAAATGGACGACGTGTTTACCTAATAAAAAGTGACGCGTCGCCTAACACTGACGCGTGTGAAAGCAGCAACAATAGTGCTCCTTCCTCAAAATTCATATTGCAACTACAATTGAATTGTCAACAACTCCAACGGTTGGAAGCGAATGCTTGAGCAGTTGACAGTGTCTGATCAAGATGTTGACAATGTCAGCTCGAGCGATCCGTGCAAGATGTTCCATGAATAAATTTATTTATCTATCTACATCTACCATTACATGATTTTTTTTTAAGCCAACGCGACACACACACGCCTTCTTGTATTGGCGGTTTATGCGCCTATCCTTACTATATGATGAATTTAACAGGTTAATCTGTTGAATTCATTAGGAATGCGTTGTTGTCCGACGTCGAGTCGAACATTCAACCTAAACTTCAAAGCGAGTGCGCTTTGAGGTTGAATGCTCAAGCTGCCCGTGTATGGCCGCCTTTAGCTACAGAAATGCAATGACACTGTTTCCAGCTTATTGCTGTTGTTGACTACGCTGCGTAGTACGACAGAACGACCAACGTTTTGCAAGCATGCAGTTATGAGCGAGAATGAACTTTTATGAGAGCTCTGTGATTTATTTTTGGTACTTATATGTTGTTTTGTGTTAAGTTTGCGTATTGGTTTAGTTGAGATTAAACATAAGATTTTTATATTATTGAATACATTTTATTTACATAACATAAGCTAACATTAATTAAAAATCTAACAGACTTAAAATAAAAATAATAATATGTACAAGTATATAAAAAGGAGGGCAAATGATCAAAGGGCATCAAAAAATTCGTCCGTATCGCTGTCAATAGGAAACGTGCCCAAAAGGCTGGCAGCATTACCACGTTGTATGGCAATGCTGATTCTTTGGCCAAAAAATAGGCCAGCCCTCTGGTCACGTGAGGAGTCGACCATCCGCTTGGCGATATCCCGAAATAATAGATGGGCACTTATACAGATTTTTATTAGCTTTAAAAAACGTGGGGTGTCTTAGCATACTTACAGTCCAGCCGTCGGGAGCATACGTTCGTGACACCTATCAGGTTCTGAGTTGAGCTACACGACTACTGACAAAATGCTTGTACTGGCTGGACAAAGTCGAGAAAAGTCAAGAACGCATTCTCTCGTCGGTCGTACTGTAGTGCCAGATTTCACCAAACTTCTGAATACTGTCTCTAACTTTTGAAGAGTCAAGAAAACTTTTGGTTGACCAATGATTTTTTTTCTTTATTGAACAAATATGGACACCAATACTCGTAACAGTAAGAAACTTGGAGTCTCTTAGTACCTACACTTAGTGTCAGAAGCCAGAATACATACATAAACTCACGCCACCCATGGAGGTAGGCAGACACTACAGAATGCGTCCTGTTACAATCTTTACATACTTCTATTAATGCCAGAATAGGTTAATAGATTTTTACCATCAAATTATATACTGAATATCGTGCAAAAACAATTTTTTATGATTGTATTTTCACAAAAACAACAAAGTTCAAAACAACGAGCTCTGCATTAACTAGAAAACAACTCAGCGTAAATATGAAACTAATAGAATTACATCAAACTAAAACACAAACGCTATCAACAACACAATTAAGAGTTAATTTATAATATCAATCTGTCCAATTTTCCAAATATGTTGGGGTTGCGACTCCTTGTCTGACCTACACAAGCCAGTTACTAGGTAACACGATACTCCTCGGTACAGTATTTTTACCTCGCGAAGCTACACACACTTTACTTGTGGTTGCCAAAGGTGTAAAAATACTCTAAAAATGGTTCTCGGACTTTTGAGCTTCTGACTACCCGTAACGACTGCCAAAGATCTATGAATGCGGCTTGACGTGTTTTCTGAGGCACAGAGGGGTCTCGATATGTAATAAATGGTCATCCATCCACGAACCGACCGCGGCAAAAGTAACTTAACCTTTGATCAGCCCTTGCGATTGTTATTACTAGGCAACGAACCCTGTTACTGTATATCCAGGTAATTTGAATCTAATAATATCAATACCCGCAAAACTCGATACGCTACCTAATTAATTATTACAATTAACATTCTACTAACACTTCAGTGTATAATTTAGTGATTCCTAGGGGAAATACTAAAGACAGCAATGCGGCAGACGTACAATATGCAAGGGTATTTGCATACACATAGCGAGGCAGCCGTTATGATGGTATGTAATATGATTGAGGCAAGACGTATTGTATTGCTCAGGTTGGCGTATATTGTTACAGCTTACAGCTAGCTGGTTTTGAAAACAATATAATATAACACCACGCCTTTATACCCTGAAGGGTTAAGCAACGGCAACTGTTAGTACCTATACCAAATCATTGCTTCATTTTTAATTCTTTTAGCTGCCGGTCGATTCTGGAAAAATCTCACCGTGCTGATGCTAGGGATTGACACTATTAACGACTCACTCCAAGCTCACTTCACCCAAGTTTTCACGGTGAGATGGTTACAGAATCGCACGGCTGTTGTGGTATAGCAATTTTATTCTAGATGCATCGTATCGTCTTCACATCATCTGCCTAGCCTTTTCCCAACTACGATAGGGTTGGCTTCCAGTCTAACCGGATGCAGCTGACTACCAGTATTTTACATGGAGCGACTGCCTATCTGACCTCCACAACCCAGTAACTGGGTAATACAATACCCCTTGGTAAGACTGGTTGTCAGACTTTGGGGCTACTGACGACCCGTAACGCCTGTCAAAGATCCACGAGTGACAGCCGGGACCAACGGCTTAACGTGCTTTCCGAGGCACGGAGGGGCCTTGGTATGTGAAGATGGTCACCCATTTACGGATCAAACACGGCAAGCATAGCTTAACCTGATCAATCGAACCATGCGGCTGTTATTACTTAGCCACAAGCCCCTTGTATCGTATCGTCTTCACATAAAATTAAAATAAGCTATACGAAATATTTTAAAAGAGAATCTGTGGAGTTACTTGCCCATTCTTCTCCATACGAAACAACCTTATGGAAGTGGCGACTAGAATCTATTCTGTTTCATGTGCCTATCACACTAATATTATAAAGGCGAAAGTTTGTGTGTGTGTATGTTTGTTACTTCTTCACGCTCAAACGCCGGGACCAATTTTGATGAAATTCGGCACACAGATAGTTAATAACTATAACCAGGATTAACACATAGTAGACACACTTTTTATCCCGAAATTCCTAAGGGACCTAATTTTCTCCAGTCGGTCTATTCTGCAAAAAAACTCACCTATTTCCACCTGATGCTACGGATTAAAAGAAAGAAAGAAAGAAAATAACGTTTATTAGTCACAGATAAGGAGAAATTGTTATATAATTAAGGAGACGCAGATACACACGCACATTGTTGACAGCTCAGCCGGTCGATTCTGTAAAAATCTCACCGTGAAATCATAAGTGAATTGAGCTTCAAGTGAGCCGTGTCAATAGTGTTAATCCCTAATGACTGCTCACTTCACCTAAGTTCTCACGGTGAGATTTTTACAGAATAGCACTGCACTTCAAGCTCACTACAGCTAAGTTTTCACTGTTTTATTTTTACTGAGTAAATCAGCTGTTATGATTAAATTCCATGCAACAGGAGGCTAGCTTATTGCCTTAAATGATAAATGATTTATTTTCTGTAAATAGGTTTGTACAAACACTTTTACATGTCAATCACATTTTTTTTTTAAACTAGATGAGGTCGGCGTTTCCTATCTGACTACTCTGAGAAGAAAAGCCAAAACAAACTCAGAGGTCACAGTCTGTTTTAAAGTCCAGACATAATCTTGGTCAGATCATGTGAAGGCCATGTAGATTGGTGTCTGAAATGGTTTTTTGAGTAAAGAACCACACAGATTGAGCGGACCTGTCCAATCATTGCACGCATTTGTCGAAAATCGTGCAGCTCAACTCAGAGCTTGAGGAGCCTCACGATTACTCACTTAAAACGGGCACATAAGCGTTTATCCAGACTCCCGGCTTTACTGAGAAATTCCTGACATTAAGGATTGGTTGCCATTAATCTTCTCTAGGAGCGGCATCGGCACGGCCTTATCGATAATATTTCGTGATGTAGTGAAAATATTAGCAAGTTATAGAGAGGTAGCCTAGATAGGCAATATCAGACGAATGGGGAGCATGAAAGAAGCCTCAACAAGCGACATAACACAGCCACTACGTATGACAGACACCAAACTTACTACCAGGTTACCAACATTACTATTTTGTGGGGTTATACCCCTAGGTAAGATTGGTTGTCAGATTTTCGGGCTTCTGACTACCCGTAACGACTGTCAAAGATCTACGAATGACAGCCGGGACCAACGGCTTGACGTGCTTTCCGAGCCACGGATGGGTCTCGGTATGTAAAGATGGACACCCATCCACAGACCAACCGCAGCAAGCGTAGCTTAACCTGATCGATTGACGCGTACGACTGTTAATACTTAGCCACAAGCCCCTCCTTAGTCAGAATATCCATGTTGTTTTTTTTTTTCTTTCTTTTCCTAGGTTAGTCCATAAATAAGGACAAAAAAAAACAACATTGATATTCTGACTACTTAAGTTTTTGTTTTGCTATTTTATTGTAATCCCCCACAAAATAGTAATGTTGTAACAACTAAAATACTAGCTTTAAAATTATATAAAATGATCAATAGAATTAGCTTAAAAAAAATATTATTAAAATCTCGATTATGATTGTAAATGCTTGCTTGGTTAATCCCTAACATCAGTGGGATGACACTGACAGCTCACTCCACGCAAGTTTACACGGTGAGATTTTTACTGAATCGATCGGCTGTATACAACGTGTAACGTTAAATGCGCAAAACCTCAGACACCCCAACTGATTTTTAATTCAATTGACCTATTTCAGAGAGAAAATAAGTCATTAACCCGTGAGAAGGCGCGCTATGAGCAATTTGCTCACACAAAAATCTAATTCAAAAACTTTTTGTCTTTCCCATGCCACACCAATTCAAGCACTTAAGTACCTTCCTAAATATTCACCCCCTCTCCCCTGACGCAATTCTCGATCCGCTCAGTGGCGTTGCGACCGCGCAGCAAGGCGTTTGTGGAGGCCGTGTACCAACGTGCGGCAATTTGCTTATCACGCGCCCAGCAATTACTTTGCACCGAACATGTAAAATACATGTGTTCAGTGTGTTTCGAGAGGCACATTAGTGTAGATTTAATGGATGAATAACACTTTTTAGTTTTTGTTATGGAACAGTTTTTATTGTGATTTTTATGAAACGTGCCAAAAAATTAATTAATACTAGGTTGTTTTGTTATTTGCGTTAGAAGTTGCTATTATGTTTAATAGTTTTGATTAAAATACTTGTTTTTTTACATACTAAACCTTGTGTTATTTATTTAAATACATTATAAGCCAATAAATATAGAAACACTAAAAATATAAACATTTATGATAGTGTGAGCAATTTGCTCGCACGCGCCTACTCGTGTAAGAAAATTAGGCGCGCCTTCTCACGGGTTAAAAAAATTGTAAAGGTTTTATGTGCTGTTTTAGTTTTACTAGCCATTCTGATCGTTTCTTGCGTCTGCGACGACGCTTTACCGAGGGAGGAGTCGTCACCGGGCCGCTGCGCCGCGCTGACATTGGGTTGCTTGACCTATTAGTAAATAGACACGGCAACGTTTTTAATTAAGATTTTTTGAAAAATGTGACCTATATTAAAAAGTGGTTCAATTAATTCTGCTCGTTATTCTGATCAAACTATTTTCAGGTTTTGCGCATTTAACGTTACACGTTGTATAAAATCCACACCGTCCTTGGACAACAAAGCAATTCATAAAGTCAAACAACTCCCCGATCCCAAATATGTTTACATTAGTAACAATATACATATCCTGGCTACATTGACTGCATTCTTAGAAGTCTTTGAATACGTGCAGCAATGTATACTGCAGTAAAAAGGCAGTTGTATGGCCAATTGTACTGCGCTGCGCTACGTGCTTTGCATGTTGAAAAGATCTGTAAAAGATTAGGTTTAAAAGTAGAATGTCTTTGGTAGTTTGTGCTTCGGAGTAATGAAAAAAATCTATCTTGTTAGTTTTTAGTGGTTTCAGCTGTATTTTTCTAGCAATATAATTCATCATCTCCCTAGCCTTTTCCCAACTATGTTGGGGTCGGCTTCCAGTCTAACCAGATGCAGCTGAATACCAATATTTTACATGGAGCGACTGCCTATCTGACCTCCACAACCCAGTTACTGGGTAATACGATACCCCTTGGTAAGACTGGTTTTCAGACTTTCGGGCTTCTGACTACCCGTAACGACTGTCAAAGATCCACGAATGACAGCCGGGACCAACGGCTTAACATGCTTTCCGAGGCACGGAGGGGTCTTGGTATGTGAAGTTGGTCACCCATCCACGGACCAACCGCGGCAAGCGTAGCTTAACCGTATCGATCGACCCGTGCGGCTGTTATTATTTAGCCACAGGCCCCTCAAGCAATATAATTATGTATGTTTTAAGACCGGTGGTGGCCCAGTGGTAACAGTCGCGACATACGAGTTGTAGGTCGTGGATTTGATCCCAAGCAGACACTTTACTTTGTGTAAATTATTTCATCACCACTGCTTTGAAAACGGTGAAGGGAAACATCGTGTGGAAACCGGCATGTCCTAGAACCAAAAAACAAAGACATGTAACATGTTTATAATAATAATAAGATAATAATAAATTTATTTCAGACCATAAGTTCATAAACAACACACATTACAATTTTATACACAAAAAGTACATGCATACATGAAAACATATACCTACACAAAAAATACACTAAAACAACATATTTTAAATTGTTATTGGAATGACGCAGTATGAGTGGTTTATGCTAAATGTTTTTAAGGTTTAATGTTGTCTAGCTCTATCCCGGTCCCGCTTGCGTGGATTATTTTAAGCCGAGAAGACGTAATTTTATTCGTATCAAAATAGAAGCTGTTCGTTATTTATGTACATTATGTATATATGTATTAGAATGTAGAATTAATTTTGTGTCATGATTTAGAACCACGCCATCAAATAGTATTAAAAACTAAGCGAAATAAGCAAACAGTTGTTTTATGTTTAAATCCTTCATAGACGTTTTTTTATTTAAAAAAATAACGGTGCAAAAGTAAAAATAAAAAAATCTTACGTAATTAGGTGAGCTTGCTGATAATTGTCAACTCTTTTTTTATTAAGAAACTCGAAGCAATTCCGAAAGCGTCGTAGCACAGCTACGAGCTTGCTACGAATCTGACAGACTTGCTACGAACGCTCAATTATTTTGGGGAAAAAATTGCAAGTAGAAACAAAACGGTTAATAACAGGTCCCTAGAACCAAAATTCCAAAAAAAAAATGGCTTCTGGCACCAATATATACCGAAACAGAATAATTTCTCTAACTTTTGTCGACAAGCCAAAGTGCCAGTCCAGCAAACAACTTCCCTCTCTCACACTTTCAACCTTACACAAACACAACAAATACAGCTTTACTAAACTAGCATTATAAACCGCCATATTTATTTCTGCTCAATCGCACTCCGACCTCTAAGATAAAGCCCTGCTTTGTTTGGGGTTCAACGGTCAAATAAAAAAAATGTTATGTAGGTACAAACATAGTTTTGTTACTTTTTGCCAATAAAGCTTTTTGTATTATTTATTTATTTTCTTATCTACTGGGTGTCCAAAAAGTCATGGATTACCTTTTACCTGCTGATGGGCCACATTGGGATCTACCAATAAAAAAAAATGACCATACTAAAAGTCTTGTGGTTTCCGAGTTTTTTTATGTTAAATGAAATTTTGGAAAATCTGTACCTTTGATCAGTGTTTTGCATGCCATTTCTACGAATGAAAACTTTTTCAAGTACAGGTTTTTTTTTATTGTCATCTTGAATCATCCTACTATCGATTGAATACAAGAAAGTTACAGATATCATCTTTTAAATACCTAAAATTTAGGTTCAAACTTAAAATTTTCACCAAAAGAAAAATTTTACCTTATTTTTGATCGGCCCTGGTGAAAAAAAATTTTATTGTTTGGTATTTTTTTTTATTGGTAGATCCCAATGTGGCCCATCAGCAGGTAAAAGGTAATCCATGACTTTTCGGACACCCAGTATATGCACATTGTAAAATACATAGTGATACGACATAATTATAAATATGCAGTATTTTTGTACATAAATTCTAGTGCCCACTAGGTTTGACTTATGCTTTTTAGTCTGCTGGGCCCAAGAATTGTGCCCTGAAAATTTACCATCAAATACTGCAGCTGAAGTTTATGTGTTGAATGAATTTACACAGCGTTGCAAACAAGATAATAGTTTAATATTATTATCAAACGCGATGAAGACATTAATAAGGAATATGAGAAAATTATAAAATTTTTAATACATATTGTAACGTTGAACAGGAGATCATTATATTTCACACTAAATTAGCTCTAAAACGCTTGTGTTGCAGTATTTTATGCACTAAATTATGATAATATGCTGCTGTTGGCAGCATTTATTTAGTGTTACATGCGTTGGTCGGTAATTTGATGTTATAATACCGTGATACAACCACAGCGTGTCAAATTAGAATAAATAATGGGTTTGAGTCAATACCGTAGCATAATAGTACAATTTTGTCACTGCTTGGACAAAGGCCTCCTTTCGGTGAGAGGGAGTGGGCCGTAATCTACCACGCGGGCCCAGTGAGGTTAGGTAGATGACACATGTCTTCGAATTTTTAGTTCCAGGACATACCGGTTCCATCACGATGTTTTCATTCTCCGTTTTGAAATAATTTGCACAAAGTAAAACGCTTGTCTGGGCGTAAATATACCACCTACAGCTCGTAAGTTGCGGCTGTGCTCACAAGTTGTAAGTCCCCCCTGGGGCCGTATTACGAAGTATTAATGCCATCATGATTCCAGTGCGAAAAAGGGATGGTGCTATCGGTCATGTATAGCTCCGTCTCTCTCTTACACTGGAATCATGATGGCACTAAACGGTCATAATACGGCACCTGGGCTACTACTGCTCGTATAATACACTACGCAGCCGTAAATAAGGCACATCAAGAGAAAGAAAAAGTTCGGCTTTGTAGAGCGTCCTCTCTGTCACTCATGATATGAAATGAAACTGTTTGCTCTGTAAATATGATATTAGAATCACTTTTACATTGAATTCATAATCAGCATATAATGTCCCCACTGCTGCGACACAGGTCTCTTCCCTCTTCGAGAGCGAGTGGGCTGTGTAATCCACCATGCAGGCCTGTGCGGGTTGGTAAATGTCACATGTCTTTGAATTTTTAGTTCTAAGACATGCCGGTTTCCTCACAATGTTTTCTTTCACCGTTTTAAGAGCAGTGGTGATGAAATAATTAACACAAAGTAAAGCGATTGTCTGAGTTCGAACCTACGACCTACAACTCGCAATACGCAGCCGTTAGCACTCGGCCACTACTGCTCTCCACTGAGCCACCACTCCTCTCGATAAACGTTATAATAAAAAATAAGCTAGATGGAGTTGAATCGACATTTCCTATCTGACTACCCCTGAGAGGAAATGGCGAAACAAAACCTCAAACATACTCGTACTCAGGAATCAAAGTCTCTTTTAAAGTCCAGACATAATCTTGGACCATCTTGGATCATGTAAGGACCTAGATTCGTGTCTGAAATGTTGTTTTGAGGAAAGAACCACACTTTGTGCCACATGCTTACGGGTATCATGTGATAGCCTCTATTTAAAATTAGAGCCGTCTTATTACAAAACGAATTCTATCTTTAGACCTAGCCCAATCCTTCGAGCCAGTTACTGTATTTTGAACTTTATTCCGACATTTTCTCTATTTTTGTCTTTATTCAAATTGATGATGTCCAACAATCATTCATATATACACATATAATAAAATAGTAACAACTTCAAAATTGCACATTGAATATTTTGGAAAAAGTAATTACTGCGAGGTGTGCGAACGAATCTGATGACGAAAATATAGTTTTTTAGAATTTTTGACCGTTTGTCTGTTTGTTTGTATGTCTGTTTAGCGCAAAAACGGCTGAATGGCTTTGAATGAAATTTGTCAAACAGATAGTTTATAACCTGCATTAACTCATAGGGTACTTTAAATCTCGGTAGTATGTTCCCGCCAGATATTTTCCGACATGTACTCGGACGCAGCCGCAGGCAAAAGCTAGTTTAAAATTATACCAGCCTATTACTGTCCCACTGCATGATAAAGTCCTCTTCTCATACAAAGAAGGGACGAGAATTGATAGCCACGCTTGCTCAAGACGGAGCTTTCCACACGATGGTTTTCTTTCACCAATGTCAGTAGTGTCCAAAATAAACTATTAATTGAAAAGTCACATTAGTACTTGCCCGGATTTTAACCCTCAACCTCGTGCATCAGATTCAAGGCCTTTAACGAACATTATCTTTAGAATAATTATAAATAATTAGTTAAAATTGAACATGAATCCGTGTTATAGATCAACATTAAACATTTACAAATCATATTATGTAATAATTGCCTTGGTTACCACTTGTGTGTGGTTTTGGTACTTGGTTTGGTTGGTTGTTAAATTACGAGTAATCATTTGGTAACATGGCTTCCCAAATATTAATCTTGACACGATAACCAACACGACTTTGATGTCAAATTATTATAAACTTAAGGTGCTCCTTCACCAGGAGCCTGTAATTTAACATTTCAAATTCGATTTTGAGCATGACATTACAATACTACCGCCCTGACTGACGAGCATTCGCGTGTAATGTAACATTAAAGATTGCGGTGCGGGGAGCGCTCCGCGCTCCGCCGGACAAATTACAAACTCAAACTCAAACTCAAACTCAAACTCAAACTCAAACTCAAAGCATTTTTTTCAAGTAAACCAATTACAGGCACTTTTGAATTGTCAAGGGGTCGGTCAGTCAGAAAGATGAAGCTAGTTGCCCATTCCAAAGCGTAGGTACCTGTGGAGAAGAACGGGCAAGAAACTCCACGGACACTCTTTTGAATCATAAAAATTGTTACAAAATTTTGGTTACATCATTCAAGTTGAAATTATACATGTGAGAACGATGTAGAAAGACGTGCACGTTAAAAGCGTCCGTACTAAAAAAGATAAAAACAAAAACAAAAAAATAACAATTCAGAAATGAAAATACTTAGATTAAAATTAAAATAAGCCGTGGCGGCTAAGAGATGACCAGTCCCTACTGGCGGCGCCCGTTCACGAACATGACGTATGGATCAGCACCATTTAGCTCAACCATTTTGAAGGGAACTCAATGATCCAACACACACGCCACCACCAGCGAGACATTTGAGTGAGCATGACATACCCTCAGCCGCCAGGACACATTCAAGTCAATGAAAGACGTACCCAGTAAATGGTAGCTTTATAGTTTAGTTGCATAGTGCTCACACGTATGTTATGCAATTATACAATATTAAGAGATTGAATTTATACAATACAAAGATAGTTTTTTCAATCTTCAGCAGCAATTGGAGCGCATTGATGTTACAAGTTGTATCAAGGTATCATTGTATCATTACAAGGTGCGCGCTGTAATGCTCGATTTTCCTCCCTCACTGATGTAATGCTCGACTCTGTAACGTTACATTACACGCGAATGCTCCAGGTGAGGAAGCGCCTTTATACCTGCATTTAATATGTAAATACATATGAGGTAATACTTCGAGAGTAGCAGTACCTATAAGAATGTTCCGTTTATCGAGATAACATAATTTAGAAAAAAATATAGATATAATGGATGCTTTTTTTTACAGGCTCCAAATTTTTACATGGTGTTCTACTCATGAATATGAACAACTTTTACTATGGGACGTACTCTGAGATCACGAAAAAAAATTAGCTGTTTCATAGATTTTAGTCAAGTAGGCATTGAACTTTTGTATTAAACAGCTGATTTTGTTTTCGTAATTTCAGAGTTGGTCCCATAGTGAAAGTAGTTCATATTCATGAGTAGAACACGCTGTAAAATTTGGAGCCATTAAAAAAAACCACCCAGTATACAACGTGTAACGTTAAATGCGCAAAACCTCAGACACCCCAACTGATTTTTAATTCAATTGACCTATTTCAGAGAAAATAAGTCATTAAATAAATTGTAAAGGTTTTATGTGCTGTTTTAGTTTTACTGGCCATTCTGATCGTTTCTTGCGTCTGCGACGACGCTTTATCGAGGTAGGAGTCGTCACCGGGCCGTTGCGCCGCGCTGGCATTGGCTTGCTTGACCTATTTATTAATAGGTCAAGCAAGCCAATGCCAGCGCAGTAATCTTCATTAAAAACGTTACCGTGTCTATTAATAAATAGACACGGTAACGTTTTTAATGAAGATTTTTGAAATATGTGACCTATATTAAAAAGTCGTTCAATTAATTCTGCTCGTTATTCTGATCAAACTATTTTCAGGTTTTGCGCATTTAACGTTACACGTTGTAGTTATACATTTTCGAACCATTAAACTATCATAAAACAGGTTTCATTGAATAAACATAATCAGCGTATAACGTTCCCACTGCTGGGACACAGGCCTCCTCTCGGCGAGACTGTAATCTACTACGCGGGCCCAGTGCGGGTTAGTAGATGTCACTTGTCTTCGATTCTTTGGTTCTAGGACATGCCGGTTTCCTCACGATGTTTTCCTTTGCCGTTTTGAGAACATTGATGATGAAATAATTTACAAAAAGTAAAGTTGAGTGTCTGGGTTCGAACCTAAGACCAACAACTCGTAAGCCGCGGCCGTTACCACTGGGCCATAACTGCTCTCAGCGTCAGGTACTAGTTGTCTGGCATTTTTGCTGAACTGGGCCTTTTTGACGCAGCCGTGAGGCACACTTTCCTTCCAATTTGTTACATCGGACTTTACACTTTTTATTTCATCTTTTATTTGTTTTTATCTGATGTATGTGTCTGGTGTATTGCTGTTGTTTTGTCTTTTAGTCTGTACTAAATAAATATATTTTCTTTCTCCCAAAAAAGATTTACACAATATGCCAAATAAATAATGGGCATTGTCGCATTGAATAGGTGTACTCTTTCACTTATACGAGACTATATCATGTACAATAAAGTTAACAACTCAGATAACAAAGTAAAATATGAATAATAGTTAAAATCTTTAACAATAAATCGAAAAAAAATGGTAAAATTTAGAAAAAGAAAAAAGCAGTTCCTTTGTACTCAAATTATAATTATGTCATATCCATATGTATTTTACTGTGTGTACATAAATAATAAAATAAATTAATAAATAAAAACTTAATACATTTTTAAAGGACCTAAAGAAAATATAACATGTAAAGATACTTAAATTTAATTTAATCTATCAGATTTGGTCGATCATAAAAATATGAAAGAAATTCTGAGATCACTGATCTGAACCTATAATATAATATATTTTCAAATAGCTTTTTAAATGTCATTCGACGCCATGTCAAGTTTGGCTTTGTGAAGCTAGACATGACACTTACAATTCTGTAAAATTACTTTAAGAATGTACACAAAGGGCCGTAAGAGATCTGTGACCAGCGATTTATTAGCTTGTTGGAAGCTTGATACAGCGACTGATTTCTGCACCTTGCACATATTTCGATACCAATTAGAACGATTTAGTCTGGCATCTGCGGAACACATCACTCACTCACTGCCCATTCCAAGGTTGCCTGGAAGAGACCGCAGAAAGCGATAAGGCCATTGTATATTTTGTAGTGTTTGATGTATTTTTATGTTGTGTATTTTTGTGGTGTACCATAAAGTATATATAAATAAATAAATAACACTGTTTATTGCTTTTAATTTTTATCGCGACTGAACGCAGAGTCGCCAAAACAGTACCAAAGTAGGGTGGGGAAAACTAGCAACTAACTAGCAAAGAGTGTGCGTGGAGTTTCATGCCCGTTCTTCTCCATAGAAACTTACTACGCTTTGGAGTAGGCAACTAGCTTCATCTTTCTGACTGACCGACCCCTTGAAAATTCAAAAGAATTGGAAGAATTGGTTTATTTAAAATAAATGTTTTGAGTTCGGTTTTGAGTTTAAGCCATGTCAATGAACATTTACGCCTACTCTGACACTGATTTTGATGAAATATCTTAAAGTTATGTTGGCGGCCTGTTTTATTTCTTTTATGAGAAAAATCTTGCAACTCACTGTCTGTTCATTTTATGGTGATTTGTTACGAGCCTAGAAAAATTGTTAATTTATTCGGTCATCCATCTTTTAAATACATCGATCAGTTTAAACCGAATTTCACAAATCAAAAATTGAAAGCCACAACAAATGAAACGTCAAGCCACAAATTGAATTTCAGCGATCGACAAGCCCTAAATACTTTGAACGTGTGCATACTCGTAAAACCAAAAAGTTGAAATTTTAATCGAGTTTACGGTTTGAACCCTAATTAAGTTTAAACTTTTTAAGGGTAGGTTTTGATGTTACAATTGAGTTATATTAGTTACATTTTTTGTGATTTATTTTTATCAGAAAACTTTATTGCTCTCGAAAATATTGCTTGAAAAATAAAACAAGTTTAAAAGAGCTATTGTGCAGGCAATTGTTAAGGCTGTCTGTTGCTCAACGAAGCCCACAGTACTTGAGAACTTAGATGACCATCGAACAGCAATATAGCAACAGCTAAGTAATATATAGGGTGACTGGTAATTAGTGATCGATACTTAAACACATGATTTTGAGGGGCCCGTGGTTGAATAATAACAGCCGCACAGGTCGATCGATCAGGTTAAGCTACGCTTGCCGCGGTTGGTCTGTGGATGGGTGACCATCTTTACATACCGAGACCCCTCCGTGCCTCGGAAAGCACGTTAAGCCGTTGGTCCCGGCTGTCATTCGTAGATCTTTGACAGTCGTTACGGGTGTCAGAATCCCGAAAATTTGACAACCAGTCTTACCTCGGGGTATCGTATTACCCAGTAACTGGGTTGCGGAGGTCAGATAGGCAGTCGGTCCATGTAAAATACTGGTATTCAGCTGCATCCGGTTAGACTGGAAGCCGACCCCAACATAGTTGGAAAAAGGCTAGGCAGATGATGACTTAAACACATGATTCTACTCATGACAACAAACAAGTTTTATAATGGGACAAAAAGTGAAATAACGAAAAAAAAATCGGCTGTTCCCTACATTTTGACGACTCGTACGAACATAAATGTAGGGAAAAGCTGATTTTTTTTTCGCGATTTCGGATTTGGTCCGATAGTAAAAGTGGTTTGTAATGATGAGTACAATCATGTGTTTAAGTATCGGTCACTAATTACCAGTCACCCTATACAACGTGTAACGTTAAATGCGCAAAACCTCAGACACCCCAACTGATTTTTAATTCAATTGACCTATTTCAGGGAGTAAATAAGTCATTAAAAAAATTGTAAAGGTTTTATGTGCTGTTTTAGTTTTACTGGCCATCCTGATCGTTTCTTGCGTCTGCGACGACGCTTTATCGAGGGAGGAGTCGTCACCGGGCCGCTGCGCCGCGCTGACATTGGCTTGCTTGACCTATTAATAAATAGACACGGCAACGTTTTTAATGAAGATTCTTTTTAAAAATGTGACCTGTATTAAAAAGTGGTTTAATTAATTCTGCGCGTTATTCTGATCAAACTCTTTTCAGGTTTTGCGCATTTAACGTTACACGTTGTATAAAACAACAGGGTTTGGGGTGAAGATAAAGATTCGTAAAAATATTGTACACTTTCGGTGCACAGCCCAGTTGACGGACGTCACACGACTCTTGTCGAAGAAAGGGGCGCGCGTCGAATGTCTTTTTAAAGTAAGCTTCTAGAATGCTCTAGAAGCTTCGGTCGCTCTCATTGGCCGGGCGGGAACTAGAGGCGAGAAGCCTGAAGCGCGTGGATTGTAGCGGGAGCGGTTAGAAATAGCTTCGCGTTATAAGGTTTATTTTTAATAAATGTAAGTTAAGTAAAAATTACCATTTTCAACAGATTTCGATAAATATGCTACAGAATTAAATATGCAATATTTTCACATTTTAGTATTCTGTGTTGCCACCACGAGCTTTTAATATAGCTGTTATATCGTTTGGCATGCTGTACACCAGATTTCTGAGCCGATGCTGAGGAATATTTTCCCATTCCTCTGCCAGTGCTTCTTTCAGTTCACGAAGCGTGATTGGAGGGAATTTCGCTGGCGTACATGTCGTCCCAGTTCGTCCCAGACTTGCTCAATGGGGTTCAAGTCTAGGCTGCGTACCGACCACTCCACACGCGTGATAGCTACATTTTGAAGGTAGTCAGACACTATCCGAGCTGTGTGGGGACGAGCGTTATCTTGCATAAAGATGGCGTTCTCGCCCATGTTTACAAAAAATGGGCCAACATACTCATTTAATATTTCATTCACGTATTTTCTGCAGTTAAAGTGCCATTTTCTATTACCACTAGCTGGGTGCGGCTTTCGGAAGAAATTCCAGATCACCTCTTAAATGCAAGCTTGGTTATAGCGCTCTCCTGGTCTTCTGTAGACTCTTTGCCGCACATCGTGCATGTACAGACTGAATAGCGTAACTCAGCCCTGAATTTCAACGCTGCCTTTCCAGTTTTGGACCATTTACAAGTCTAAAGGGCTTCAATTTGCTTCAGCAAGACGCCGCCTCACTGTACACGTGCTCAGATTGCTGCCTCCAGCCCGCAGAAGGTGGTTTTTGAAATCAACAGCCATTTTAAATCGATTTCTCAATATTTTTGACACCATATATCGATCCTCCCGTACTGTCGTGCACCTTCTTTGATCTATTCCTGGTCTACGAATATTCATATTCAAATTCAAATAATTTATTGTGGATCATAGGTTCATAAGATGTTGTGTTAGTTACAGGTAAGTCTGCTTATGTCCTGCCATTGAGGCATACAAAATTCATATTATACGTTCGATACATAGTTAAAATACAATACAACAAATTGTCATGCAATATAAAAATAACTAACTTTATTTCTACCAATAAGAATGAAACGCACTTGTTGTTCGTCCAATAGCTAGAATAACTAGACTTTCCAATACAAGTTCATAACACAATAAAAACCGACGCACAATATACACATCGCGATTACTTTTATCAAAATAACAATGGCAACTGTTAGTGTCGCTATCGAAATATTTCGGATAGTAATAACTATGGTATGTTTCAAAAGTTGTTTTAACTTTATATCTTATAACTTTATTTCAATAATTATCGGTAATAAAAAGGTATTAAAATTATTAGGTTGTTCACATTTTTCGCAATTTCATTGGTTTACATTTTTTAACTAACGCAAAAAAGGATGTGGTTATCAAGTCGACGCCTTTATTTTTCTTAATTCATTAATCTTTTCTTTCATTCATGCATCCAATACATCTCGTATTGGAAACTCATAATCATCATTTGCCTAGCCTTTTCCCAACTACGTTAGGGTCGGCTTCTAGTCTAACTGGATGCAGCTGAATACCAGTATTTTACATGGACCGATTGCACACCTGACCTCCACAATCCAGTAACTGGATAACCCTTGATAGCGTATTGGATACTAAACCGGCCTTATTACAAAACAAGGTTTATCTTTAAAGCCAGGTTTGAACCATCGAGCCGTTATTTAATTTCAAACTTTGTTGTAACCAAATTAAAGTTCTAATTACAAAAACGTACTGGAAATTCGATTTTAAGTTGTCATTTTTGTCTTCAGTTAGAACAAGGTTCAAAATACAAAAACTCGCCCTAAGGTAGTTTGGACTAAATTCGTTATAAGATTATAATGGCAATAAAAGACATTCACTTGAACGAAACTGTTGGCACAGCTAGTTTGTAATAAGACATTGACACATGCCCATATGGAAAGCTCTTAATCGGTTGCGTACCTAAGCAGGCAACTACAGGCAGAATTTGTCGAAGTTGGGGCTTGCAGACCCATCCAATACCCAATACGAATACGGTGCCTCTGATCAGACACCCCACTTGCTGGAGTGTCTTATGTGACCGTTCAAATACACCTCGGATGACCTAAAAAATGCCATTCATTGATGCTGCAATCAATATGGCCATCTACTGGGCAATCAATATAAAAACGACGAAGAGTATCATTTACACGAAAAGACGAAGAATAAGACGGAACAAGTCTAAAACCACTGTAAATCAGTAGCAAAACCATAACGTGTGAAGACACTAAATAAAATGTATTTACTCTACACACACACACACACACGCTGTCAACTACACACTTTCAATCACAATATGAATAATTTTGAAGGATGTCGCTAATCCATTGCTTCATGTGTTCGTATTTTTTTCTATTCAACAACGTAAACAACGCAATAAATGTTATTGAACAGTCATTGCTATTGCTACTGTTAGTTTGTTACGCAATTTCCTAAAATATCAAAGCACTAACTAATAAAAACGTCTCCCATACAATGGACCTGCAACCGCTTCATAAATTATTCCAACAATCTAATTACGGTTTGTTCGATAACTAAGTTACGGAGTATCTAAGTGTCCCAACTTTCGAAGCACGGAACATCCTGACTTTTATATAAACTATACGCAAGCCGGGTGTAAATATAGAACTAAGCATCATAGGACTTTGAAGCTTACCTGTGTGGGGAAAAGGTCAGTTTCAATTGCAACCAAAATTCTTTTTATGACATGTTACCTATGTATACTTTTGTGTTTTGGAATTAGCTTAGTTTGTTTCAATAAATTATAATTGTAATGATCATAATATGTACTGGCTGTAATACAATTATTTATAACTTACTAGAGCTCATTAACACATAAATTACTTCGGTGTTTCCGCCAAAAATTCCGTTAATTAAGACGAAACCGATAATATTTGTGTTTTCTCGTGTCTATGGGTGTGGGTGCGTATTACAGCCTGATAAGCTTCATATTATTATATATTATTTATAATAATAGGTAATAATAATATTCGACAACTTTCACACAACGCCATCTAGTCCCAAACTAAGCAGAACTTGTGCTGTGAGTACTAGACAACTGATAAACATACATATATATATTTCTAAATACATACATATTATAGATAAATTACACCCAGACAAAGAACAAATGATCGTGCTCATCACACAAACATTTGTCCTAGGTGGGAATCGAACCCACGACCTTGAGCATAGCAGTCAGGGCCACTGACCAACAGGCCTGTCGTATTATGTCGTATTTATTATTATATTACACTTATTATATATTAGCCATTATAATATCCTACTAATATTATAAATGTGAAAGCCACCGTTTCCTGGATTAACCCTTAATTGCATGATCTTTACTTTTTAAGCAAATTAAATTTATTTGGACGTAACATTAGCTCTATAGTAAGGAAAAAATATTAAAAAGAATATATTCATAAAAATACTTTTTTTTTTTAATGGCCTGGTGGAAATTTTACATCTTTATGTAATCAGAACGAATCTACTGGGAACAAAATGAGTTGAATATCTCTAACAATTGGGGAATCCCCGTTCTCTGTGGAAACGGAAATATGGCATTGGATTGGTTGATGGAAATTTCCATCACGATGCATTTAAGGGTTAACACACAGATTACTCATTAACCTGGTAATGTGTTCCCTTGGGATAACAGTTGAAAGTTACTTTTTACGCTGGCCAAGCCGCGAGCAGAAGCTAGTACTCTATAATTTTTAAGGTAGGGGCTCGCGATTATATGATAATAGCTACACAGGTCAATCGATGGTTAAGCTACACTTGCCATGGTCAGTTCATGGATGGATGACCATTAATTACATATCGGGACCCCTCTGTGTCTCCGAAAGCATGTTAGGTGTTAGTCCCGGCCGTCAATCGTAAATCTTTGGCAGTGATTACGAGTAGTCAGAAGCCCAAAAGTTTGACAATCAGTCTTACCATGGGGTGTCGTGTTACCCAGTAATTACTAAAATAAAGTTATGAAAAGAAAACTAATTTCATTGTAAAAAAGCGTGGGGTGCTCGATATTGATTGTTGTAAATATATAATTAGTAGTTGTTTGTAAACGTAGAGTTAGTATGGAAATATGATAAAAAGCACCTCACGCTCTTTTACAATGACATTAATTTTCTTTTCATGACTTTATTTTTATTTTAGAATTTTAACCCTTTCGTTACGAGCGCCGGATATAGCCGGCATCCACTCGATGACTTCTGTGTACGAGCGCCGGATACAGCCGGCATCCATTCGATGACCTGTGTGTACGAGTGCCGGCTGTAGCCGGCGCCAGCGTGATACCGCTCACCAAACGGCCCCGCGATACTCAGTGTGTCAGTGGCGCTACACCGACGGCGCGGTGCCCCGTTTGGTGACGTTATTCCAGCGGAGCGAAATGCCGTAACGAAAGGGTTAAATTAAAAGTTATTTTCTGAGGTTGTTCGATTCGCTATTAAAGCGTGTTTTTGTAGTTTTTTTTTTTTAAAACTATATTTTATAATAAAATTTGTACCTACAGTAAGTTACTACTTACGAAAGGCTCCTGCAGATAGGCGCGACGTGACAGTGCGACACGATTATGGTAAATAATTTCCATGCAAGTTTTCATTGAAATTCTTCTACTATAATAGCGTCGCCCCTGTTTGCTCGAGCCTTAAAGCTTATTAATGAGGATTGATACACAGGCGTAATCAATCTTTGACAAGATGGCACCCACTACTCTTTGTCTCGAGATATCTAATCAAAACTATTAGATACACAAAACTAAAACTAATTAACAACTTCATATGGGCTTGTAATAGTTCAGTTGAAATTCATATTTTTCCCCCACTTCCCCGCGCCATGTATCCCTCTATCCCGCTTGCGCTGTCAAACTGATTCAGTTAGGGTGAACTACACTGTTGATGGACATAGGCTTAAAAAAAGAATTAAATTATGATTATATTAACAAACGAAGTCGGCGTCTTTTGTATAGAATAAAATGGAAATATTTTGAACGTTATAAAAAGTTAAATTATTTATAAGTAATGAATAATTTAGCTAATTTACCAAGGTAACCTACGAAAAAATGTCCAACAAAAATAGGCGCTTCTGAAATCATCGTCTATCTTGTAAAATGCGAACGGGCGATGATAAGAGCTAATATAAAATTCTAAAAACTCTCAAATTGATTGTCAAATAGGCATTTACTTCTATAAGTGCTTGTCTACTTAAGTACAGACCCATTTCAATGTTTAGTAACGTATGTATCTATAAATTATTTTCAAGCATCGTCACGAATCTTCTAGCACGAATACTCTACGAGTTTTAGCCACCGGAGCTTTCGAGGAAGATACAGCACGATAGACCACATCCATATAGTGCGAAACATTATACAGAGGTCCGAAGAGTATAATCGGCCCCTTTGTCTTGCGTTTATGGTCTATAAGACAGCTTTTGACTCTATAACAGACCAAGTATCTCTTGGTCTGTTTTGGAGTCGCTGCATTGATGTCAATTCCATTGGCGATACATCCAAGTGCTGAGATGTCTTCATGAAAACGCGACCGTGACAGTCCTAACTCAAGAACAGCGAACTAAACATTTCCACGTAAAGGGGTGATAGAAGGGAAGGTAATTTCCCCGAAATTGTTCTCTAATATTATTGGAGGATGTGTCTTAAGACGCTGAACTCGAAAGGGCGCAGCATTAACATCAACGGCGACTACATCTCACACTAAGATTTGTATGCGCTCCGCCACCTCCTTCGCGAGCATTACTGCTTTGCAAATGGAGGTGTCGGCTTCCCACAATTGCGTACCATGGCCTGGACCGAGGCCGGACGCGAGAGATCGCCGCCGCCAATCGCCACTGTGAGGACACGGCGGTTCTCCGCTCAAGCTGGGCAGACCTCCACCGTATGCATCACCGGGTCCTCCGGGTGATCCACACAATGGTGAAACCCGGGCGTTTCCTCTCGCCTTATCCGGAACAGGAATTTCCCGAAGCAGCCGTGTCCGGTGAGGACCGGCGTCAGTCGGAAGCTGAGGACGCCGTGGCGCCTCTCCAGCCACTCCTCAAAGAGTTTATCGCCGCAATTGTGGCGAGCCCAAGGCACCTACCCTAAATGCTTCCTTTCAAAAATCCACCTGTATCTATTATTACTGTATTTATATATACATTTGTTGTAATTGAAATATTTTTCCATTACCTCAAACCTTTCTCAAATAAAATTATTTATAAAAAGTTTTGCTGAATATATTTAAAACACCATAAAAATTTGGGAACAATCTAAAATAGGTACGTTAACCTCCCTAAAATTTTGACAGTATTTTGATATTGACATGAGATTACGATTTTGAACCATTTCAGAGATGATTTTCACAAACTTAGACAGAATTTGGAAAAAATAAAATTTTGATTCACGAAACATTACATTTAATATGTCTTCGTAACTTATTGACGAGTTTCATTTTAGTCCTTCGCAGAATCGAAGTAAAAGGAAACTCAAACAGTTCAAGTGTTCACAAACTCCACAACATTAATTGCATCTGCTTACAAACTCGAATTTGGACTTTTAACAAACATTGCTGTTCAAGCTGTTCTTAAACTCAATAATTGTTAGAGAAACATTCTTGGTCAAAACCTTTTATGACAAAAACCAAAAAAAAAACCGTATTACTTTTAAACAATTTTATTTCGTCCCAGCCTCGGGAGATTGTTTTTCTTTTACACAAGTAAAGGATAAGTCCTTAAAGACATTTTCATTCTATTATACAAATGATAAAACGTGGCTTCTCTTTAGTCGTCATACATTTGTGAAATGTTTTCTCTTAATTTAAAGGCCCTCGATTGTATTTATGTAATCGTCGTAATAACTACACTTGAAGAGAGCAAAAACTGGAGTCCTGCTGAACATAAATTCATGCTATATTTCAATTTAAATTAGGGTTTATGTGTGGGTCCCGAGACATTAGCAGAGGCGTATCATGACCGAAGGTATTTTTTGACCCTCATTTGTTTGAGGTGCGGGTAACATTATTTGTGAATCTGATGTACAAAACGTATTAGTTACAGCCACCTCAACAGAAGGTTGGATTGATTTTGGTCACTTTAAGAATAAAGTTAGGGTACAATAGGCGTTCCTATTTAACCCTAACTTTCATACATAATTGTTCTATTATTGACGAGTTTATACGGGATTTAGTTTCGAGGTTTTTTCAATTATAGTTCGGTACTGAAACCTTTCCTTATCCTAGCTTGGATAGCTACGATAATTTAGAATCAATCAACGACGACGGCACGGTTGGCGTAGTGGTTGGCAAGCGATTGACTGCTGCGCTGCGTGTCGCGGGTTCGATTCCCGCACGGAACAAATATTTGTATGACATACAAGTAGTTGTTCTGGGTCTGGCTGTTTGTGTATGGGAGTTTAAATGTTTGTAAACGCACCCACAATACAGGAGAAATTGCTAGTGTGGGGCAACGTTATTGAAAAAAAAAAAAATAATAATAATAGTAATCTGTCAAGCCTTTTCCCAACTATGTTGGGTTTGGCTTCCAGTCTAACTGGATGCAGCTGAATACCAGTATTTTACATGGAGCGACTGCCTATCTGACCTCCTTCTCCGTCCTACTACTACTAATTAGAATATGATGACAGTTGTATGAACGTAAACGAAGCAAAAGAAGTATGGAAGGAGGTGGCGGTCTGTAGTTAATACTATAGAACGCCACCTGCTAATTACGCTTTGTTTACATAGGAAGAAGACAGAAGAGAAGCAGGCAGAAGCCAATCCCCATGGCGAGAAAGCACGAGTTTATGTATGTATGCATATTGACTTCATATTAAATGCTTACAGGCTAACCACCAGCAAATAAGTAACTCCAATATTCATCAAACTTCCTCCAACTGGTTTGTGTTCGAAATATCCAAAATTACGGTCAGCCATAACAAACAATAGATCATAGTCTACTTTATAACTTGCATACTGCAACTTGTATACCCATAAAACATAGTTCGTGAATCATATACGTCTATGTCAAAGTTAGGGCAATTTAAAACGGTTTATTTCGATGCAAGCAGTACTTAAACTAAAATGGAGTACTTAGTTAGTTATTTCGGTAATAGCAGTGGTATTTACAAGCACGAAACAATAGATGAAATGAGAATAATATAAGCGGTAGAAATTTAAATGATGTGTTTTTAATAAAATTAAGCCTGTGATAACAAGAAGTCACCTTTAAAAAAAAAAATCGGTTCAGCCGTTTGGGAGCCACGGTGGCGCAGACAGACACACCGATACACAAACACATAGATACACACGTTAGACTTATAATACTCCTCTGTTTTTATCGGGGGTTCGTAAAAATAAGAACAGTCGGTCGATTCTGTAAAGATCTTACCGTGAAATCATAAGTGAAGTGAGCAGTGTCAATAGTGTTAATCCCTAATGACAGCTCACTCCACGCTCACTTCACCGAAGTTTTCACGGTGAGATGGTTACAGAATCGCACGGCTGTATGACTACTCAGGCCCGAAAAAGATGAGAGCCGAGGGATCAAAGTCCGACTTCGGAACCGAAGTCGGAGTTTTCTCACACGACCTTAATAACATAAACATACCCAGTCCGCTGGCAATGTTCAGCAGCATCTATTAGGCGGAGTGTATTTTTCAAGCGATTTATGCCTAAGACATAGAAGCCAGGAGAGTTACGGACACCCATTATACGTATACGGAGTAGACAGCGCCTCAGTTCTCCAATACTTAGGGAAAAAAATGACCTTGAGACTTACACTAGAATGTCACAGTGTGTTAGAACGGATAACGGTATCTAACCGCAGCACAGTGACATTGCAATTGGTGAAGGGACACAACGGATCACGGATCACTAGGTAACGATGCAGCTGACGAATCAGCTAGAAGAGCATCCAGTACGTCAGTCTGTGGTCCCGAACCCATAATACCCATCCTCTTCAACTAGCTACGCAGGCGGCTACAGGAGTTCACCCACACACAAGCGGAGAGCTGGTGGAGGGAAGCTATACCATCTTGAGATGGCAGGCTAACCAGACATTTCTTACGCCTGGACAGGAATGGCCTGCGCCTGGTGACGGGGACTATCACGGGAAATTGCTCACTAAACTCAAACTCAAAGCATTTATTTCAAGTAACCCAATTACAGGCACTTTTGAATTATCAAGGGGTCGGTCAGTCAGAAAGATGAAGCTAGTTGCCCATTCCAAAGCGTAGTAGGTACCTGTGGAGAAGAACGGGCAAGAAACTCCACGGACACTCTTTCACTCGTAAATCATAAAATTGTTACAAAATATTGGTTACATCATTCAAGTTGAGACTATACATGTGAGAACGATGTAGAAAGCGTCCGTACTAAAAAAGATAAAAACAAAAAAACAATTCGGAAATGAAAACACTTAAATTAAAATAAAATAAGCCGTGGCGGCTAAGAGATGACCAGCCCCAAATGGAGTGCTTTTGTGTCTGTTATGTAATATTATACACAGTGGCAAGGCCATCGAAGTGTCTATAAAAGTGTAATACCTACGCGGTCAAAATGTATGGAACAGTATTTTTTTTTAATAACCTTCGAAAAATTTCAACGTAGGTTCAGAATCATGTACTGAATCCATGATAACATGCTGCGCGTCGATCTCCATGCCACCCTGGATAGATACGATTTTTTCCGAAGGGCTCGTTGTTGTAAAGAGGCTTTTTTACAAGAATGGAAGAAGGCTGAAGAAATATTGATCACCAAGCTTAATAGTAATTTCAGGTCATTAATTCGATTCGACTCCCAGGTCCAGGCAAAGCGTTATTAGGTTTTTCCATTTGGAATTTCTCAGTAGCACCCCGGAGTAAGGATGTGTGCCCGGCAGATCGTCCCCTATTACATGAGACTTAACCCTTAAATGCATCGTGATGGAAACCATCAACCAAACCAATGCCATATTTTCGTTTCCACAGAGCACGGGGATTCCCCAATTGTTAGAGATATTCAACTCATTTTGTTCCCAGTAGATTCGTTCTGATTACATAATGATTTAAACCACCAGGCCATTTAAAAAAAGAGGAGTGTTTTTATGAATACATTTTTTTAAATATTTTTTTTCTTACTATAGAGCTAATGTTACGTCCAAATAAATTTAATTTGCTTAAAAAGTAAAAACATGCAATTAACTGTGTACTGTAGATACAACTCTGCCTACCCCTTCGTTATTACAAGCGCGATGCTACGTAAAGTGTGTGTGCTAAGTTTTGAACAACCAAACTACTCTTTAGAAGAGGCAAATAAACTCGAGGCTACAGCCACATTACGAAAAAAAAAAACACTTTCATTTTTTTTATTCCTACATAAAAGAAAATGTAATCATAAAACTCATCATTTTATCATTTATATACATAATAGTATTTTTATTACTTTAGGCTTCACGTAAATCTGACCTTTCTTTCATCCAGTAGATCTGGGTCTGAATCGTTTAGCCTAATGTTCAGCCCATTTAGGCTAGTTTGTAAAAGATACAATATTTTCATATTATGGTAATAAGAAAAATGTAAAAAATATTTTTTGTATTATTATTATTTGTTTATTAGAGGGGCCCGTGGCTAAATAATAACAGCCGCACAAGTCGATCGATCAGGTCAAGCTACGCTTGCCGCGGTTGGCCTGTGGATGGGTGACCATCTTTACACACCGAGACCCCTCTGTGCCTCGGAAAGCACTATAAGCCGTTGGTCCCGGCTGTCATTTGTGGATCTTTGACAGTCGTTAGGGGTAGTCGGAAGCCCAAAAGTCTGACAACCAGTGTTACCAAGGGGTATCGTATTACATAGTAACCGGGTTGTGGAGGTCAGATAGGCAGTCGCTCCATGTAAAATAACTGGTATTCAGCTGCAACTGGTTAGACTGGAAGCCGACCCCAACGTGGTTGGGAAAAGGCTAGGCAGATGATGATGTATTTTTACAAGGTAACAGCTGCTCGGATCGGTCGAAGTTCAAGCTATGCTTACCACGGACGGTTCGGGGATGGATGACTTTCCATTAGGTATATTATATCGAGTTGCGTATTATTACACGTCCAGAGTTTCCCTTCAGAACCATAACACTCGCCAGCACGCTACTCTCCAAAAAATGTGTAAAAATATTCACAATTTTTTTTAAAATATTTTTCCATATATTTGCACCAAACTCATATACCCACTCCCTGAATATAAGTCAAAATACCAGAATGCAAAGCTTCAACTAGAAAATATCTTCCCGTGACGTCTCCACAATGAAGTCATCGCCTCCCACCGCCATTCACACTATTTTATCGCGTCAATCTATTGAAGATTCACGGTCCTCAATCAAGAAGCGACAAGCGCTATCTATGAAATTTACGAGCTTTTCAGCGCAAACGCTGCAGCGCTGGGTCCATGCTTTTATACTGTGGAAAGTAAACTGAGGTTCGGGCTTATGTTCCTATTTTTTTATATGAAAAAAACAAATAAATGATACAAAGTGTTTTAACCCTTAAATGCATCGTGATGGAAATTTCCATCAACCAATCCAATGCCATATTTCCGTTTCCACAGAGCACGGGGATTCCCCGATTGTTAGAGATATTCAACTCATTTTGTTCCCAGTAGATTCGAACATAAAGATGTAAAATTTCCACCAGGCCATTAAAAAAAAAAGTATTTTTATGAATATATTTTTTAAAGTATTTTTTCCTTACTATAGAGCTAATGTTACGTCCAAATAAATTGAATTTGCTTAAAAAGTAAAAATCATGCAATTAAGGGTTAATAACTGTGTTTTCATTACTTTTTTACGAGTATTATGTATGAGTCATTTTGTCGACCAAAAATAATTTATTTATTGAGTGGTGCATTTGAACACTCTTAGTAAACGGAAAATATCATAAGCAAGTCTGCCTACTTGCCCGCGTAGCATGACCACCATATAAACTAAAAAAAAGATATTTACGGCGAGATGTCAAAAATTAAGAAAATAAATGTCACTTTGGTTATAAAGAGAATAATAATTATGTATTCTTCGTAGGATAAAGCGACAGCGCGACGCGACTCTAGTAGACCATTTCTTTATGAAAACTTCATGGCAATTGTTCAACCATAATCACGTCGCACCGTCGCGCCTGTCTGCGGGAGCCTCATAAATAGAAGTAATTTAACAAATCACAAACAGTACCAAAACACTAATTGATAAAAACTGGAGGTATATACCTCCAGAGTTTTTATCAATTAGTGTTCAGTTATCCAATTGTTTTAGTCATATATTTGAATTGTTTGTTTTTATTGCCAGAGATAAAATTCTGCTTCTACGAAATTAATGAAATTACCTTCAGTTACTTATTTTTAGTTATTACTTATTTTTATTATTATTACATGTCTAAACAATTAAGTAAATCCTCCTAATAGCTCAGCGGGGTAATTGCGTAACACACTATCAGTAGCAATCGCTTTCATTTTGACAGTTCAACAACATTCATTGCGTTATTTACATTGTTGAGCCGATTTTTTTCTAATATATGAAGCAATGGATTAACAATATCCATCAAAATGATTGAGATTGTGCCAATTAGGGCGCGTGAAAACAATGCTATTGTATTAGTACGCAAGTATAAAATTATCTGTGGTATTAGACCGAGGCTTTCATAATGGGATGACGAATGAACTTTAACGTTTTCTGGGTAACAAAGCCTAATGTGCCCTCAATTCTGGATATCCTTTGTCTTAATCTAGATAATACATATCAAGGCGTCGTACCCTGAAATTAGTTATAAGCGTGGGCTTAGACCTATGTATGCGTAGGTACCTACTAAAGAGGCTAGAGGCAAACTTAACGGTGCGGAAGAATAGATCATAGTACGTTACCGGCCGGTTATAAAGCCGGACATTTCCAGAAAAACAGTTTTTGTATTTTTTTTTTAATAACTAATTTCAGCTTTGTTATTTCAACGAATTTTAAATCCATAGAAACCACATGTTTTATGTAGGTATACCAGTTATCCGAAGTTTTGTATGTCATATTTTTTGCAGCCCGTTGTTGGGATTCAGCCAAATACAATGAATGAATAAATATTTATTGCATTGTTTAAAATAAAATAAATAAATTAATGGAATAACGATTATCTGCATCTGGGCCGTCTTTTTCTACCTAACTATGTATTTGAAGTGAATTACATAAACTTCTGGAACATCAATATAATTGAAGGTTAAACAAACTTACCTGAAGTGAAGTTTGACCGTAATTATACGAGTCGCTGCATCGGAAGAGATTTTCATATTTACCAAGTAGTCCAGTCCTAAATGTACCGGGCAACGAACACTTTTTAGAGCAGAAAAAAAAATTAAAAGTCAAAAGACCAAGACCCCCTATGGAGTGCGCGCGCACGTGTCAAAGTCGTCATTTGTTTCTAGTGTTCGGGCATCATCATCGATTTTATTTCAATTTTAATGTAGGATTATAGTTTAAACAGTGTACTTACTATTATTTTGTCATTGTATTGTTAAAAGTGAGTGTCGTTTTAACATGGATAAAAGAAAACATAAGACAAAAGATCGAAAATACATAATAATATAGTCCGCGAGTTGACTAATTTTTTTTTATTATTTAAATTGCAGCTTTTTTACCTCACTAATAGCTTGGTATAAACAGTTTTTTAATATGTTTAAAAATTGAAAAGATATGAGCGTTCAAAACTCTCAATTAGACAGAGAGGGAAATACTGAATTGTGACGTCATAGTTCAGTATCGCCATATAAATTACATGCAAAACTTCGTTTTGCGAGAAAGAGATAGACAAAAAGTTTCTATAAGTTATAAGTTTTTTATTTTTCGACCGATTTCAAATTTGATTTCGAATTCTATTATTGTATTACATGTGTGAATATATTATCTACTAGAATATATAGTATTCAATATCATGCAACTACCCAATTATTATACACATCATGATCCCTCTGCTCTTGTCCCATGTTATTTGAGGTCGGCGCAAAACGCTTCCGTTTTTCCATTCTCCCTTGTCAGCCGTCACACTATCATTCACTCACACAATCCGTCATCTTCGGTCATGCGTAAAAAAATTATTCACATCTTCAGAGAATATGGCAGTTGTGTAGCGATGTAAAATCCTTCTCCTTCCTTTTGCTACATAAAATATTACGTACAACTAATAGATAGGACCTTCCGACACTAAACACAATTTTTTTTAAAATAAAGAAAGAGATTCACACTATTCCCGTGGCATACCTTTGAGATGGTACAAGGGAGCTAATGCTAGTGTTTGGCTCATGAAAGTGATGACTTTTTGTTTGATCTTTCAACTTAAGAGATATACAACGTGTAACGTTAAATGCGCAAAACCTGAAAATAGTTTGATCAGATTAACTAGCAGAATTAATTGAACCACTTTTTAATATAGGTCACATTTTTCAAAAAATCTTCATTAAAAACGTTGCCGTGTCTATTTATTAATAGGAAAAGCAACCCAATGTCTGCGCGGCGCAGCGGCCCGGTGACGACTCCTCCCTCGACAAAGCGTCGTCGCAGACGCAAGAAACGATCAGAATGGCCATTAAAACTAAAACAGCACATAAAACCTTTACAGTTTTTTTAATGACTTATTTTCTCTGTGAAATAGGTCAATTGAATTAAAAATCAGTTGGGGTGTCTGAGGTTTTGCGCATTTAACGTTACACGTTGTATATTATTTACATCGCTAGGAAAACTGAAATATTTTTGGAACGAAGTTCTTTAACAGAGCTTTCGGTAGTAGTAAACTTGGAAAAATCGTCATGTAACGAAAAAGCGTTATGCCGCCTCCATGCGACTTTTGTTACATACATTAATAGAGAAAGTCAAAGAGAGAGATAGTTTTCATAGTCTTCGAGGGGGCTGAAGCCGATAGTGAGGTAAAAATGAAAATCCAAGATGGCGGCTGCAAACATTTTCAAATGTTTCGTCATGGGTATCGTTATAATGGTTTTCGAGGGTGCTGAAGCCTAATGAGGTCAGAATGAATATCCAAGATGGCTGGTGAAAAGATGTTCAAATATTTCGTCATGTACCTATAACGGATGTAAAAATACCCTTAATGACGCCGAAGGTTACTTATTCTCTCCATTATTATCATCATTTCTTTGTCACGGATCACACCTGGGAACCCTCTGGTTACAGAGATATTGAAAGTCAAATTTAAAAACACAATTACAAAAAATATCAACTTGGGGAAATATAATGTGTACACTATAATCTTATGTATAAATATTTAGTTTTAACTCCACAATAAGCAGATCCAGGCTTGGATGTGTATTAAGCAGGACCCCTTCCCTAATGTAAAATATGCAGATGCAAAACATGCGGATACTATCAACTCAGCCTATCACAGTCCACTGCTGGACATAGGCCTCTCCCAAACTGCGCCACAACACCCTGTCCTCCGCCTTAGGTTCGACACGTGTTTCGGGCACTATTTGATTTGATGAAACTTCAGTAAAGTCACTAAAGTCCTGAAAACAGTCAGTAAAGTTAACAGAATCTTTTATTCTTCTAACCATTGCTGCAATGCAGTTTTTTGTCATTTTAATGTATCTAGACATTAAAGTGACAAAAAACTATACCGCAAAAATGACAAAGTATTCAACTAGAAAAATATAGTATCAATTCCATCAAGCAAATGGAAAAAGCCCTGAGAAAATTGTTCTGAGTATTTACAAGGTGTCATAGTAATGTGTAGCAATTTTTGAGGTATTTACTTTTTTCAGTTGATACTAGAATGATATGAAACCATTTTATTTTTGTACTAGCTTCTGCCCACGTAAAATTTCTTGTTTTCCGTCGCATCGCCCACCCACACTATTATTTCGTTTTCACTCAGCGTCCTTTCTGACTTTTTTTCTTTTTGCTCGGTAAGGAAGATATTATCTCCTTTATGACTGAGATATTGAAATGTGTAATGAAAATGTTGCGAACATGGGAATATTCCAGTTAAGAACTAGGATTTACTAACAAGAAAGTCGCAAAATTCGTGGAAAAACATGCAAGGGTACTCTGAAGGCGATTTTTGTGCTTCTCTAATATTATTGTAGATATGATAATTGACTTTTGGTTTTAAAAAACGTTAGGAAAAATGAAAGACATACGGGACTTTGAGATACCAATTTAATGTATTATGCCCTCAGTTATCAATCACTAACCATTTATTAATGGGTCTGTTCAATACCTATAATTATTTATCGAAAGTTTTGAGTGGTTCCCGAGGAATGAATGGCCTTTCTTGACATTTGTGTATAATCTTCCTCGAGAATTGAGCTATTAAATGCTGAAAGAATTTTTCAAATCTGACTCGTAGTTCCAGAGATTAGCGCGTTCAAACAAACAAAAAAACCCTTCATCTTTATTATACAATCATAGTATGAAGCCAGTAGTAAGTAGCTACGGCTTTTTTCAAGCCTTCCTGTGAAAAATGACAGGATGAAAATGTCGGAGAGGTAGGAAATTGAAAAATTGATTGATACGCACTAAGGAAAGAAAAATGATTTACATAGGTCGTTTGGTAGGGTGATGGCAGTTTTTAAAGGGAGCCGAGGCGAGGGTCAAGACTAATCATTTTTCCGAGATATACCTCTACCTTACAGGACGAGCTAGATAGGTTCTGTCAAAACCGGAAGGAGGACGCGCGGGCTCGCGAAAGATGGCAGGTGTGGAGGGAGGCCTTTGTCCAGAAGTTGGACAACATAGGCTAGCAAAAAAAATACCTCTCTTATTAAGAAAAGTCTGGACCGGGACGTCTAAACGTGGAAGGTAGACGTTCTAAAGTGAAAAAAAATCGATTTGCTGAGAATTATAATTTTTTTTTTTGATGCAATGCAAAGCGACGCGGTAGGTCAGGGCCAAAATTTCACGCGGATCAAGTCCCGGGCAGAGGCTAGTATAATGATAAAATTCTAAGAGAAACGCTGATAGTACTCGTAATCCTTCTGGTTTTTACGCCTTCGTTTTCTATGCTTTAAGACTTTACGGCGCTTAAGCGATATGATATTTTTTCTTCTATAATTTTAATTTCGAATATCAACAAGAATAATTTAAATAAAATAGATTTTTTAAAGACTACTTGCAATGCCTGCCAGTCACTGAATATGTTTAGCGTTAAACGTGTTTAAATCATCGTTCTGTTTCTGTAAATCGTTTGAAGATGACTGTGACAGAATGATATTATGTACCTAATGAGGTGTGGGCCAAAATAACCACCACGTGGAGCCCTGACACAGCTACCCTTCTAGCTGTTTTAGGGCTCCACGTGGTGACCGTGGTGACCGGAATTGAAGGTTAAACTACGCTCACCGAGGTCGGTTCGTGGATGGGTGGCCAAACATTACATATCTAAACCTCTCCATGCCTCGGAAAGCGTTAAGCCAACATTCGTAGATCTTTGACAGTCTTTACGGGTAGTAAGTAGCCCAAAAGTCTGACAATCAGTCTTATCAAGGTATCGTGTTACCCCGTGAATGGGATGTGAAGGTCATATAGTCAGTCGCTCTTTGTATTAGGTTGTCTCATAAGTTCTTGCCATTATGTGCTTGGACAATCCCACACGACTATAGATCGTTATCTCAAATCGATGGGATATCGCAAAGTGATGTCACGTTGGACACCTCATGCGTTAACGGACCATGACCGGGCCGTTCGTGTGGTCATTTGTCAAAGTTTGTTACTTCGTCCGCACAGACGAGACTTTCTCAAGTTCATTATTACATGTGACGAGAGCTGGATACATTATGAAACTAACACACGTCATGCCTATTGGATTCCTCGCGAGGAAAACCCACCAGCCCAGCCTAAACTTAATGAACACGGTCGTAAGATTATGTTGTCTGTTTTCTGGGATTGGCAAGGAATGATTTTCTGGGAACTCCTCGAATCTCATCAGACTATTACCGCCAATCTATATACGCAGCAGGAATTCTGGAATTCTGGAAGTATTAAAATTGAACTTGAAAATTTTTTCGAGTCCCAGCCTGCCTCATTTTGGGAGAAGGGTATTCAAATTTTGCCCAGTAGATGGCTGACTGTTGTTTATAACGACTATATAATTGATTAAATGTGTTTTTTTATTAATAAAAAATATTAATAATAATTTGTCTTTTAACTGGCAATAATTTATGCGACAACCTAATATAATACTGGTATTTAGCGGTATCCGGTTAGGTTGGAAGCCGACTGCCTATTGATAAGACTTGTTGTCAGACTTTTCGTTTTCTGACTACTCGTAACGACTATCAAAAATCAACCAATGGCAACCGGGACCGACTGCTTAACGTGCTTTCCGAGGCACGAAGGTGTCTCTATTGTGTGTTGGATGATCACCCATCGATTACATATAGATCGAAGGTTAAACTATAAAGCATTGCGTAACCTTCAATCGACCCGTGTGGCTGTTATTAAGCCACAAGCGATTGTCATATGTTTTACACTACTGCACTCTCTATAAGAGCTCTCGGTACCGTCTGACTGAGACACGGGCAAAGTCGAAGTGTGTCCATCCGTGCGTTATTTGCTGACGCTATTCATCTTCACGTACACATTCACAGCGTGTTTATACACTTACAAGTAAACCACGCGTTGCTTTGTGAGATAAAAATACTATACATTGATGCAAAGAAAATGGCTTTACAAAAAACATCAAACAAACCCTTACATTTCAGCAAATTGTACTTGAAGCCCACTCATCCGCTCTGGTTTTTCACCATCACTACTTATTTACGTTTTTCCGATACAAACCCCTATATTGCTCGAGACAACGATCCACACTTCGCAATATTCATTTTTTCCCTAAAACCGGTGAATAGTCGGAATATACGGGAATAAGTTTGTGTAGCAGTGTGAAACTCTGGATTTATACGGATGTATTCATGGCACGACTCGGCTTTAACTAAACTTACTGCATGTGAATGCATTCCTTTAATATTACATGGATAAACTGAATGGACGGTGCAGATACAATTATATACGAATCGTATTTTATAGCATCATCTACGTTTTATTTATTACTAGCAGTTTACATTCCCAATTTTTGGAATTAATTGGATTTTTTTCTGGGAAACAAAGATTCATTTTTTTTGGGTCCATATTGGCTCACCTAAAGTTCTTTACACAAAATTGTTCTTCCTAATGATTTGTAATCCGAATGATCACTCTTCCTAAAATTTTTTATCCTAAAGTTCATACTATTTGTAGTGCTACCGGCGATGTTCATAACACTCATGTTTCCGAAAATTGTAATTAATAATATCATTAATGTAAACATATTTAAACTCCTACTGTTTTTTATCATAACGCTTTTATCCCTAAACATAATTTCCATAATATTTTCACTCATGGGAGTTTATATCGCAGTTTTAACCGTACCTAAACCAATAACTATAGGACCGATTCGGTTCTGGCACTTCGCCGGCAGCTGCCGCGGCACGCTCGGCTCGTGCGTTGTGGTCACAGCTCTAACCTAACCTAAACCAATAATTATTAATAGGATCGATTCGTTTAAAAAGAAATCAAAACAAAAAATATATGACTTTGAATAATAGTGTAAAAGATGGTTATGTTGAGAAAATATAGGAAAAGAAATAAAAGTACAATAGATGTTTATTGCTACTAACATTATGAAGTTGAATGCTTCGGAATTATGAACATTAGAGACAGAGTAGTTAGTAATTGTGATTGTTAGGATGAAAAATGTTAAGAAGAACATTTTCGGATTTCCAATTATCGGAGTTGAAAATTTAGGTGAACTTTGGCGCACCTTTTTTTTATGTCCCTAATCTTATTCTCTTAAACGTTCATTATCGTTCTCGAAACGAATATAAAATAATTATAATACATATATATTAACTCAATGAACAAAAACATTCCAATATTATTTTCCTTGAGCTCAATGAAAGAAGTGTTTTTCACACCAGCCGTGCGATTCTGTAACCATCTCACCGTGAAAACTTGGGTGAAGTGAGCGTGGAGTAAGTCGTCAATAGTGTCAATCCATAGCATCAGCATGACTCACAGCTCACTCTAAGCTCACTTCGCCTTAGTTATCACGGTGAGACTTTTCCAGAATCGACCGGCTGTAGTCGCCACAGCAATTATTTATGCTCAATAGGCTTTCATGTGTACCATGGACCCACGACCTCTTTTTTATTCGTATATTATAATAAAATTAAGGGTCACTCAAATAAATAAAACATTATTGATTTGAGTGATAGGCCTGTTAGTCTAGTGGTCAGTGGCCCTGACTGCTATGCGCAAGGTCGTGGGTTCGATTCCCACCCAGGACAAATGTTTGTGTGATGAGCACGATCATTTGTTCTGTGTCTGGGTGTAATTTATCTATAATATGTATGTATTTAGAAATATATATGTATCTTTATCAGTTGTCTAGTACCCATAGCACAAGCTCTGCTTAGTTTGGGACTAGATGGCGTTGTGTGAAAGTTGTGGAATATTATTATTATTATTATTATTATATCACGTAGTTCAAGCAAAACTTGGGGGCTCGTGGCTAAATAATAACGACCGCACGGGTCAAGCGAAGGTTAAGCTACGCTTTCCGCGGTCGGTTCGTGGTTGGGTGACCATCCGCCTCCAGACCCCTCCGTGCCTACTGCGTACGCACTGCGCCTACTGCGCCCACTGCGTGCGTACTGACTGTCATTCGTAGATCTTTGACAGTCGTTACTTTTAGTCAAAAGCCCAAAAGTCTGACAACCAATCTTACCAAGGATATCGTATTGCCCAGTAACCGGGTTGTAGAGGTCAAATAGGCAGCTGGTATTCAGCCGCATCCACCCTCCGCGGTTAGACTGGAAGGCGACCCTTGGGAAAAGGCAAGGGAAAAGTCGGGAAAAGTGTTTTTCTCGAATAACGTCAATCAATCTACCTATAATAATAATAATTTATTTAGTTTACGGACAACAGAACGGTCCACATTGATAAAAACAAAAACACATAAAAGGTGTTAGTAAACAATATATCCTATGTTAGATTGATTGACGTTATTCAAGAAAAACATATTATACATGCGAGAACTCATTATGAAAATTATGTGATGGATCCAGAAACAACGGTTTTCACGCTGATACCATGGTTAAAACATAAATCAATCTGCAAGTTTATAGAAGGGCTGACTACTGAGGGTGTGCCTGACGTTTCTGTTTCAGTATCGTCACTATCTTGCTTTTCAAAAGCTTTCTATTAAAACTCTATATAAAAAGTATACAAAGTGACTTCCGGATGGACGCAAACCCTAAAAATTAAAATAAAAAATGCCTTTAAAGTGCTTATCTATGTATTCTATATGTATATTAATGTTATTATGCGAAACCCGAAACACGTGTCTAGTATTTTTATGTAAAGAATCTATGTACAAAATTTCAAAACTATATCATGAAAAATCACAAACTTATAAGCTTGTTATGTTACCTGGATGTCCGTACAAAAATATGCTCACACCACGCGGCGCCCCCGTGCGCCCGCGCCTAGTGCCGCTATGACCGGCCGTGACCTGTGTTATGCGGATATGTACTTAGCGTTGCTCAGTGTCCGACTTGTAACCTTTTTTAAATATATTTTGGGACAAAATATAACATGGTGTAAAAATTATTGGAATCAATTCAGTTACTTATTCTGAACAAACTATATTCAGGTTTGCAATACACTAAAAATAATGTTGAATACATAAATAAAACAAAGTCGTGTTAATGACACCATTTATAACTCAAGAACGGCTGGACCGATTTTTATGATCTTTGATTTGTTGGATTTTTCTCCGCCCCAAATAGCAGAATTACTATTCAAACATGGGAAAGATTCACGAAAAAAAAACGAAGATAGTTCATTTTCTCATACATTTTGTATGGTATGCGGCTTTTTTGATAATATCTCGAGAACGGATTGACTGATTTCATTTATTGATTCTGAGGTGTTACAAAGTTCACCTAGTTTGAAATTAACGATTCGATTTTGATTTTATAAAAACGTAAAAAAAATTGTAGCGCAAACTGAACTTAAGTATCAGGTTGGCACAAAAGTAATGAGACACTTGGTTTACGTTTTATATTTTTTATTAATACAAAAACATAGCATCTAAGACTTCTTGCCAACGATCCGGCAAAGTTTGGATGCCTTTCGCCCAGAACTCAGATGGCTGTGCCTAGAAAAAGTTGTTCAACTCCGCCTCTACATCAGAGAAATCAATAAATTGTTTAGCCCGCAAATGTTGTTTCAGGGCTCTGGGTTGAATATTTGTCAGCGTTTATAGTTTCATTCTGTAATACTTCATAAAACATCATGTCTTGCGCGTCCCAGAAACAGGAAAGCAGAACTTTTAAGCGGTTCTTTTGCCTCAGCTTCAGTTGAGTTGGTGGCGTTTCTTATCGAGGCAGCTAAAAAGCACGACGTGTGTCGTTCTCGTAGTGAATCCATGATTCATCTCCAGTAACCAGATCAGACAAAAACTCTTTACGTCGGGGTCGCAGCAAAAGTGATTGGGTACATAGCGACACGGACTGCACGACTGGCGTCTGTAAGGATGTGCGATACCCACCGAGTCAAAACTTTTCGATACCCAAGCTCATGCAGGTGGTATTCCACGGCGTGGTGACTGCAGTTAAGGGTTTCCGCTAATTCACGAGTGCCAACAACCGGATTCATCTGCATTTCGCGGCGTAAATCGTCATTATTCATTGCGGGTGGTCGTCCTGAGCGTGGCTGACTTTCAAGGCTCCTGTCTCCTGATTTAAAACGTTCAAACCATCGGGACACCGTCGCATGGCTTGTACTTCCAGCGCTCAATGCAATGTTGATATTGTCAGCCGCAGCCCGCGCACTGTGGCCGAACAAGTACCTACTCGTATAAGTATAGTGTTCGTTTTTTCTTCAAACTAACTAAACCGATCGCGAGGGCGGCTTTATATACCCCCACATCACAAGTAGGTACCTAGAATGTTTGACAACATTCTAGAATATTATCGAAAACAATTAGCTTGAAAAAGGAAATGTATAGAGTTTTGTGGAGTCTCATTACTTTTGTGCCAACCCAATATGTGTGGGTATTAACGCTATTTATTCAAAAACTAATATTAGTTTACACGTTTAGGAACGAAATCGCGAAAACAGTATAGATTATTTTCTGTAAATAATTTAGATGTTTGACATGCATTGTATTGAGTCTTGTCCGAGTTATTTCATCCAATGCTTGATCTTTGTTAACGATTATCCCATTTTTTCATACGATGGACTTTGCTATAAACAAAATGGTTAACTGAGCATGACTTTTCCAATAACGTGGAAGGGGCCGAACAGTAAATAAGCAAATTTATATGTTTCTTATACTTTGCCCCTAATTGGATCAAAGGTAAGGTCCGGGTAAACTTGTTAGGTACGACTAACAATAGATGAGAATATCCAATTTCTGTTTTATTTTGTGTGTATGTATGAAATTTTTTGATAGTTCGTGTGTCGGCACGAACATGTATGCAAATCAGACGAGTTTTTGTTAAATTAATTAGTTGTAATTTGAATTCCAAAAATTTGTCTTTTTTACACGCTAAGCTGTTGGAGGTGGTGCCGGCGCAGGCGCGTGGGGCGCGTGCGCCAGGTATTGTTTACTTGCAATGGAGCAAAATAAATTAAACGATAGTAAATTGGAGGATGACAACCAAAACTTTATTGAGATGAATGAAAAGATTTACCGATTACCGGCCAAAAAGAAGTCTTGTACAAGAAGAATCTGATGAAGAGTGGAAGATAGTAGATAATAAAGGAAAAGGTAAAAAATCGCGTCTGAATAAATCAAAATAACCACTGCTATAATTTCATTAAGTTTGCTATAGTTGTTTTTACAAAATGTTTCAATCCCGGGAACCCGGGATTACTTATTTATTCAGACAGGAATGTCCGTATTATTCTTCCGCGGAAAAAAGTTTAGGTATATAAGCGCCCGATTATCCGATCACTGGTAATCACTGATTTTCACGAAAGGACAATTTTTCATTTGAAAAGTAAATATCTATACTCACATTATATTAAAATATTAACGAAGTGAAAAGTGTACAGAAGCCAGCACGTCAAGTTACTACAATCTATCAAATTTCTTTAATAGATTTTCAACTTTATTGCTAAATCATAAGGTTCAAAATTGATTGGGAAAATTTTACAGTTTCGGGTAGCTGGATGTGCTGGCGTTTGTACAGACGCCAGCACATCAAGCTACCCGAAATTGTCAGATTTTCCCAATCAACTTTGAACCTTATGCATTAGCGATAAAGTTGAAAATCTATTAAAGAAATCTGACAGATTGTAGTAGCTTGATGTGCTGGCGTCTGTACATTTCCCGTATGTTTTTGTCCTATGATAAAATCACAGATTACCCTCAGTTTCCCTGACAGTGACATTCAAGTTTCGAAATCGCTCATCTAGTTCCAGACTTACAATTAGTTAAACCAACGCAATTCAAGAAAAAGGTAAGGTAAGGTTGATTCTTGGAATCACGATGAAAACTGTGTATGATTTCACAAAGTCCAACTTCAATATTAATTAATACTAACCAAATTATTCAAAGGCTCCTTATATCTAGTAATAACTCTCATAATATTCATAATTACTTTGTGCGTTGAATTAATTTCGATCCAATATCGCGCAACGCAGCAATTCCAATTAGAAAATGTGAATTTGAAATGAGGTAGAAATTAGAACGAGTGGTTCAGCGAAGTAGAATAAATGCTGTAGAAATGCGTTCCTTGCGAACCATGTGCGGTGTGACTGAATGATAGGTGTGAGGTCATACAGCAACGGTGCAGCTTAAAAGAAGATGTAGTGACAATAATTTAAAACACTTTGCTTAGATGGTTGGTCATCTTGAGGGAACGAATGAAAGGTGACTTACAAAAGGTATTTACTAGGCAGATGTAATAAACATTGCTTGTGGCTAAGTAATAACAGCCGCACGGGTCGATCGATCAGGTTAAACTACGCTTACCGCGGTTGGATCGCTGGATGAGTGACCATCTTTACATACCAAGACCCCTCCGTGCCTCGCAAAGCACGTTAAGCCGTTGGTCCTCGCTATCATTCGTAGATCTTTGACAGTCGTTACGGGTCGTCAGAAGCCCGAAAGTCTGACAACCATTCCTACCAAGGGGTTTAGTATTACCCAGTAACTGGGTTGTGGAGATCAGATAGGCAGTCGCTCCGTGTAAAATCCTGTTACTCAGCTGCATCCGGTTAGACTGGAAGCCGATCCCAACATAGTTGGGAAAAGGCTTGTCAGATGATGATGATGATGTGCTAAACATATAGTAGTAGAACACACATACACACACATATAGTATTGTAGGATTAGAGATGTTCTTCGAAAGGTCAGGTGGGTAGTAAGTAGTAATCACAACCGGCGTGTATGTATGACCAGATTAATGAGCGGTAACGAAGCAAAAGAAGTATGTAAGGGTCGTAGCAGGTGGTGTTCTGTAGTTTGTGCTTACCCCCATGGTAAAAAGGCGTGAGTTTATGTATGTGTGTTGTGTGAGTCCTGGAGTGGAGACCGCGTATCGGCAAGCGTAGTGTGGGACGCCCCCCTTCTAGATGGACGGGCGACCTAAAGAAGGTAGCTGGGATAGACTGGATGCGGAAGGCGGAGGACAGGCTGTTGTGGCGCAGTCTGGGAGAGGTCTATGTCCAGCAGTGGACTGCGATAGGCTGACTTGATTGATTGATTTATGTATGTAGGTATGTGTATTTGGTTCAGCAAATAAACGCTAAATGATTCATCTGACTAGCTACGGCAATTAACAGTCGGCAGATTTGAAATTATAAATATACTCCGCAATATTGTTGAGGGGCCAATTAGTGGACAAAATCCGCATCGCTGATTGCCATCGCCGCACGGCACCGTTGACGAACCGGAAACTTGACACCCACGATTTAAATAAAACCGACCGAATCTAGAATCGGTTTTCCGGAGATATTTTACGGTAGATGATTGTGTTTTTTTGTCCGGAAAAAGTGGATCTGTTGATTGCCAGTTATCGCCAGTGGGTAGTGGGTTGAACCGTTTTAATAAGATGTTTTACAAGATTTATTTTTGAGCATTTGTCAGATTTGGTTAAACCGTACCTAAAGTAAGTAAATGTGAATATTTTTGTATCCTACTAGCTTTTGCGTCTTCACCCGCGTTGAGGTCGGAAATTATCCGAAGGGAACGTCATCATGATCTTTCTTCCCTTGTCCCATGTTACTTGGGGTTGGCGCAACACGTATTCTTCTTCCATTCTCCCCTGTCGACCGTCACGCCATCATTCTCTTTCATCTCATCCCTCACACAATACACCCATCTTCTCTTTGGCTTTCATCTCCCTCTCCGAATGGATATCAACATGTATATACCTTACTCTTGTATTCACATGCGTTTTTCCCTCCTCATTACATGCCCGTACCAAGCCAAACTATTTCCTTTCAACTTTTCTGTAACAGCGGCCACTTTCATACGGAGAAGCTTGAAAGTGTTACCTGTTGCAGAAAAGTTATGTACGCAACATACTACTGGGATAAAAAGTATTATATATTATGTTAATCCAGGTTATAAAGTATGTGTGTGGAAAATTTCATCCAAATTCGTTCAGCTGTTTTTGCGTGATTGAGCATCAAACATACAAGATTGGTGGGTTAGTGGGAGAAGTGGGGATACCTACTTAACAAGAGAAAATATGTTTCTAAAAATCATAACAATGTGAAGACTTGTTACAATTAAATTCCGTGAAAAGGGATATTCGCAAACCACCCTTTTCAAAGAATTCCAGGGTTGAATGACTGCGGAAGCACTAAAATACCTGTTAATTTCCAAGTTTGAACATTCAACCACGCAGCTTTCAACTTTAGACATGATCTACTACATTCTCAACTCAAACTTAAAAGGAGCATAACGATTTCAAAAGACGTTAAATCCTTATTAATGTATAATATCCCTTTCAAAAGTAATCAGCGATCTCTGTGGGTACTTAGCGCTCGGTTTGAAGTGCTTAGGACCATAAAGCGGTATCGAATAAGGGCTTGAACGCTTGATACATCCCTGTAATAAAATGCTGTAACCGCTTTCTGGTTCAATTTGTCTTTTATAGGACTATGTTTCAAGGGTTAGCAATCATTGTGTTGCTCGGTTTTGGTGATTGGATCAGGTTGACGAAAAATGGAAGTGATTAGTTATAAGTCTAACAATATTAGAGACGCAATGTAACGTGTAAGGAAGAAATCGCTCGCCGATACAAAATGTAGCTGCGATTTTTCCTATCCGGTCATAGACTGATTGGTGACGAGGTTATCACATGAAATAGTAGATAGTATAATTTTAAATCTTTTTATTTATTTTCAATTGAATACTATGCTTTTCTCGTAGTCCACAAACGCTAAGCAGAGAGGCAGGTTATACTCTTCGGTCTACGGTGCTAAAGCACTTACGGAATCCGGCTTGTTCGGGAGGCTGGAAGTCGTCAAACCTGCGTGCGAGACGGTTTGTGATGACTCTTGAAAACAGCTTGTAGACATGACTCAGAAGTGAGATGGGCCTATAGTTATTAAAAAGGGCATTGTCACTCTTTTTAAAGAAAAGTATCACCATACCTCTGTACCATGCCTGTGGTGTTTTAGCCTCAAGTATAACGGAACCAAACAGCTTCTGAAGCGGTTTTCCACCGGCCATCAGGAGTTCGGCCGTAATGCCGTCATCACTCGGCTCCTTGTTATTTTTGAGCTGCTTCAGAGGTATCCATACGGGCGCTGCTTGTGGTGACTGGTCGTCTTGCTGACCATGGTTTTATTGTTGTCATGAGTAATAACTTGTTTATTTAGTTTCTTTCGATGGTCCTAATTTATCATTTGTGACTTCAAGTGACAGCCATGTGAACAGAACCCAGCATTGCATAAATATGTAAGCGGTCACGCACTTTACACCTGGAGACTTTCATTTAATTTTGATTCATTATTTTTTGCTTGAATACGTATAATTTTTATAATATTTGTTGGTATATTGGCGTGGCTAGCTGACATATGGCAAATAATTTAATTTAGTGTCCTGTGTCTTGTAATGTTAATTGCTTTGCATACCTTGTATTGTATTCAGTCAAGTATTTTCTAACTGAACAGACAGCTGTGCTGCTGGGGAGTTTGTTGCACCACTTCTTCTTCCCAGCGAAAGCACTAAGAAGTGGTGAAGGGCTGGCGTTTTGTAATTTTGACGTTCGAAAAGTGCTGATTCTCAGCCTAGTTTGAATAAACGACTTTTGATTTTGTTTTTGATCCTAATCTCGTACAGGCTGACGTCCGGGATGTCTTCGGTATAATAGAGAGCCAATCTAGATCTTGGATCGTTTGCCAGATTCGTAAGGGGGTTACTTGTTGAAGTGTATAACTATCCATAGAACCTCTCGATCTCTCTCAGCAACTCAGGTTTGGAGGATACAATCAACTCAGGTTTGAACCAGAACGAATACTTGCTTACATACTGTCTCCTAAGATACAGGTTTTGCCTAGTTTGGGAGACAGCAGGCTATGTACTTCTGTTAAATTAACTATCCGTGTTCTAGCTATTAAGACACTGTAATTTATGGTTGTGTTCCAAAAAAATTTGTATTATTATTATTATTAATCCTGCCATCATCGGTCTTCAGTTTCGTAAGCTGGCTCTGCCCAGTAAAATGACTTCTTCCTCTTCTAATGGCGAATGGCGTTGTCGCCATTCTGTATAAAATTGCAAATATGTGCCGTTCATTGCGCGAATGGAAGCAATGGCGCCAGTTTGCCGGAATTAAATGTTTACTTTTTCAATTTCCCATGGGAATCTTTATTATTCTCGTGAAAACCGTCCTCTTTCATTACTTGTGATGTTACGTCACTAGGTACGTACCAGTCCGTCGGAGTCCTGTCAACTTTTATTCCATGAAACTTTAGGGTTTAGACCCTCCCTGTTGGACATAGATGTTTTTAATCCCAGCTTTATAAACAAACTCAAAAAACAACTTAAATTTCAAATCAACTTTAATTTAATTATATATATGTTGATTATCAACGTCCGGAGGTTTCATTATTGTTTGCGTTATTGATATAATAAACAAAACAACCTTTAATTAAAAGATTTTCCGGATGAAGCCGGCCCGTAATAAAATGTTCACTCTGAATAAACAACCAAATATTTTATCAACATATTGTTTGACCAACCAAATTGTGTATATCTCTTCTGTTCGCCACACACCGATTATATCATAGGTATAATTCGCAAGTTTTTATTATGATAAATAAATGACTTTATTTCTGTAAGTAGGTTTGTACAAACACTTTTACCTACACGTCGAAAATAAAATTATGTTTTAAAACTAGATGTGTTCGGTGATTCCTATGGTGATATCTCTGGGAAGAAAAACCGAAACAATTGTAGAGGTCTCAGTCAGTCCAGACATAATCTTGATTAGATTATGTGAGTACCATGTAGATTAGTGTCTGAAATGGTCTTTTGAGGAAAGAACCATACAGATTTGAGTGGAACTGTCCAGCCAGTGCACGCAGCTGAGAACCTAAGAAGCTCAACGACATACAAATGTGGCATACAATAAGCACGGACTTAAACACAAGGATTTACCGCTTATAATAGAACGCTATACTCATACAAAACACACAACTATGTAATAAAACAAACCTGCTTCAATATGTCCTATCCGCAGCAGAATGTGCTCGCCCAAGTTTGCACATCTTACCGTAAGAGCTACAATATCCAGGTCGTCTCGAGCCATTTCATTTTTCACATTATTTCCTATTTCATAAAAGTTGATATTTCGTACGAGCACTGTTGCGTATACGAAATTCGTACATTTATTCATGACTGCAAGCTGGCCACTTTAGCTTACCGCTTTATTTTACAAATAGACAACACGAGACTTTAGCGGAACGGCACACTGACGGTGCATATGTATTCGTTCTGAATTCATTCGGATCACCATCTGTTATATCCGTGAGTAGGTAGCTACCTACTCACGGATATAGGTACATCTGAGTAGCAATTCGTTTCTTTGATAATAAAAGCCCGCTGTCAACCGGCCTCGGGTCCGAATACCCATTTGCCAGAACATCGTAAGACAATCGCGTCGTTTTTTTCTCAGAAAATCGATAGACCCAGTCGGAATCGAGGAATTTTCAAGGGACACTTTAAATTTAAATCGCCAAGCTTATAAAGGCGATTATAATCAAATTGTATTTCTGATCAAGCAATTTATCAGATGGAGTATCATCTTGATCGAGGCGCGCTGGAAAAGCTTGATTTGCCTCCATTTCATTAAGTTGCGGGTGTGAAGAATCTTTAGAGCAATTTGTTTTCTTTTACAGTAATATTTAGTTGTATAAAGCGATGGCTCTTCATAAAAATTATACGTTAAAAAGTCGCCGAGCTTCTTTAGAAAAATATTTTTAAGTGAGCGAGCGCGACATGTTTTAGTTATTGTATCATTTTTATTTAATTTGCATTTTTATTCTGAAGCAGACGACAATTTCAAGTATGTTGTGCTGTATTCTGCAGAGCACATTTTTCTCCTTTTATTATAAAATAGCGCGGATGATAACTTATAGCATTGTAGTTTTTTAGGTCATGGTGTCAACACATAAGCCGAGAATAGTTTTAACAATAAAAATATTTACGTTAAGTCAGAGAAAATATTTGTTTGGCAAATGGACCACCAACTGAAATATTCATTCTTTGACATTAATATGAAATGGCTTTAACACGACAAATTGACGTAGTGTGTCAATTTGATTAGTGATTAATATCTCTAGCTGTATTTTCTATTTCGATAGAGACTTTGTCGTTGTCCTTTAATCGCTTTTCAGAATACCGACGCGTATTGAAGTGGTCATCAATATCAGCCCACAGCAGACCCATTGCCACTTCTGTTTGCTTATTCTGTGAGCTAGGGAAAAATGATTTTCGGTGTGATTTCGGCCTCATTTCGGCGTCTTTTTGGAGTGTGTCGGCGTATTTTCGGCCTATTTTCGGCGTGTGTCGGCATGTTTTCGGCCTGTTTTCGGCTTGTCGGCGTGTGTCGGCGTGTTTTCGGCGTTTTGTTCACTACCTCGGCCTGTTTTGGGCGTATTTTCGGCCCGTATTTTTTACCAGGGATGTCAACAATTTTGGTTCTCTGCCGGATCACCTCGTTCAGGATTCGTCGCTCAGAGACACTCCAAGCACAACGCTGAGCGACCTTGCATTTCTTGACCAGCTGTACCGTGAGTGTCCACGTTCCGGATCCGTAAGTCAGGCAGCATGACGCACCGATAGAAGACCTTAGTCTTTAGGCTCTGTGAAGTACGCGACGAGAAGACTCGAAGAAGCTTCCCAAACACTGCCCAGCCCAGTTGAATTCTTCTGATAGCCTCCCTCAAAGTTGTTTTTACCAAACTGCAGAGTTTTCCTGTGTAATGATGATCTCTTGAAAAAAACATTCAAATCATACAACATTATTTAAGTACCTCTGAAACAAAAATCTGATTCCAATTTAATATCGATCATCCGCGGCACGTGTAGACGTTTGTTTTTTATAAAAATAATTTTCCTTGATTTTGTTCATTAATATTCATTAAGTCTAACCATATAGCTGAATACCAGTGTTTTACATAAATTGACTGTCTATCTGACCTCCACAACCCAGCTACTGGGTAAAACGATGCCCTTTGGCAGGACTGGTTGCCAGACTTTCAGGCTACACCCGTCACGACTGACAAAGATCTACGAATGACCGTCGGGTTCGGGGGCTTAACGTGCTTTCAGAGGCCTGGAGAGGTATAGGTATGTAATAGTTGGTCACCCAACCACGGACCGACCTCGGCAAGCTTTACATAATCTTAAGGCTACGGACACGAAGTCAGCGGGCGTGGCGGCGGGGGCGGCGCGGGGAGCAGCGCGTTCCAATGGATAGATTTATATGGAACTCGAAGGCAGCGGCGCGGAGAGCGACGTACGAGCGATGCGCTCCAGTTTAGCGGTGCCTGCGCGTCTGCTTTATAATAATTCTTTATTTTCGGACTACAGTGATCCAGCGTGTTAGTAAAACAAACTTCTTTAGCTTATTACTAGTCTTAGTTAAAAAATAATATATAACAGAGTGGGAAACTAAGAACTACACCTAGTATTTTGGAAAGGACATCACCAAATTAATGCTTAGTGATTGTCCTTTTCACAAAACTAGTAATAATCGGAGAGTCGATGCTCTCCGCCACAGTTTTTAGAACGCTGTTGCCACTCGCCCGCACCCTTGACAACAGCGACGCAGTCTTCTTGCGAATGACGGCGTGGAAGCCGCAGTTCGATTTGCGCAAACATATCAGAAGCACTGCACCATCGTGGCAGTCCCAACAGCATCCTAAAAATATTATTATATAGTACGCGTAGGTCCTCCAGCGATCTTTTGGTATAGTTGACCCAAAGATTCCCCGTGTAAAAGCACTGGCAATATGCCTTAAAAAGTGTTACTTTTACTTGATTGCTACACCGAGCGAATCTCCGGGCCAACATGTTACCACTTTGACGTGCTTTGACGTAGTGTTTTGCATTGCTTTTTAACGTCAGATGCTTCAAAATGTTGTATCTAAAAGATGTTACCGTCGCTGTTTAGACATTTCGTGCGAGAACAAAGACATAAATTTCTCATAACACAACACTACGCCGCTCTAGCGGCGCGCAATCTGCCCGCTGACTTCGAGACCGGGTCTGCGTTGCCGCGCCGCTGATTTCGTATCCGTGGCCTAAAGAACGACCAGTGCGACTGTTATTATTTAGTCATTAACCTTTCCTTTAGTACACGATTTTATCATTTCATGTCGCAATTTCTCAAATACCGCTAAAGAAAGTTTTAGATAACACGTTCATTCCACACGTATTCTCTTTAAGATGGCGGAGAATTTGTAGCTTTTCAACAAAAATAGTTACTTTACTTATGAACTAACAAGGTACCTATGGAACTTGAGCTATTCACACAGATTGGAATACCTAGTTGGTACAGTCGACCTCGTAAGGGCTTTACTTTTGACAGCAATTCCCAGACTTGAAACTTCATTTACAGCCGGTCGATTCTGTAAAAATCTCACAGTGAAAATTTGCGTGGAGTGAGCTGTCAGTGTCAACCTACTGATGCTTGGGATTGACCAAGCAAACATTAACAATCATAATCGAGATTTTAATAATATTTTTTGTGCTAATTCTATTGATCATTTTATATAATTTTAAAACTAATGTTTTAGTTGTCAAAACATTACTATTTCGTGGGGTTTCAACATAAAATAGCAAAACGGAAACGTCCTTTTTCCTTTTTTTTTAGATTAAAACCCGACAAAATAGTAATGTTTTGACAATTAAAATACTAGTTTTGAAATTATATAAAATTATCAATAGAATTAGCATAAAAAATATGATTAAAATTTCGATTATGATTGTAAATGTATTCTTGGTCAATCCCTAGTATCAGGTGGGATGATGATGACATTGACAGCTCCCTCCACGCTCACTTCACCCAAGTTTTCACGGTGAGATGGTTACAGAATCGCACTGCAGGTGTGCCTTACTAGGTTACTTTACTTTAGTCGGTCCGCCCAGGACGAATATCGAAAAATAATAAGTCCAAAGAACTGTTCCGAGTACGTATGAAGTATTTACACAAATCTACACACACTCGCGTACGGCAGGCCGTAGCGTGTCTTTCTTCCTTATCTATATCGTATTATCTTTCCCACAACGTACCTATCGATTGCGAGGCATAAATTTTCTCGCATCAAATGATTTTGTGTTAAATTTAAGTAAATCTTCTGATGAACTTAAAAGTTTTGTACACAATTAAGATTTTATGAGCTAAACAACTTAGCAAGTCGAAGATCAACGAAGAACCCATTAATTTAAATTAAATTTTTCGTGATCACGTTTATTTTTGCATGTGAATAGACTGGAATAGGCGGATACTCGATAGCCGGACGCTACAGTACGTACTTCGCTAAATATGGACCGCGTCCCGTATTGGAGAAATATTAAATCAGGACAGTTTTTATGCACAGACGCCAGCACATCAAGCTACCCGAAACTGTCAAATTTTCCCAATCAACTTTAGCGCTAAAGTTGAAAATCTATTAAAGAAATCTGACAGATTGTAGTAGCCTCATGTGCTGGCATCTGTACCTAAAGTCGGATATTTTAAGCACGAAATTTGTGTAATGTTTGAGGGTTGACATTGTAAAGCGCTGTCAACATCATAAATGGTAGAAATAATAATCACTATTAAAGAAATTCTCGCTTTGATAGAAAATACTCGTTGAATAGATCAAGCTACCCGAAACTGTCAAATTTTCACAATAAACCTTGAATCTTATGCTTTAGCGATAAACTTGAAAATCAATTAAAGAAATTTGACAGATTGTAGTAGCTTGATGTGCTGGCGTCTGTACTTCTTACTTTACGCTTCATACCAGGTGCGGCCTAGTCCAAAAAATGCCTGGTAGCGCATACCTGTTTTAGTAAATACGTGTTATATCTACTTCACTAAGATTTAAGGTTGGTTCAATAACTATCGTTCTATAACGTGCAAGTGACATCTAACTTATAAGTTATTATATATATTCCAGTTATCAGGTGAGTTAGTGTATTGTATTTTTAGGTTATTATAGTGTCATTGGCAGAGTAATTGCGTAATACACTATCAGTAGCAATGGATTTCATTTTGACAGTTCAACAACATTCGTTGCGTTATTTACATTGTTGAGCAGACACATTTTTCGAGCACATGAAGCAATAGATTAGCAATATGCTTCAATATGATTCAAATTGAGAGTAATAAATAGTGTGTTACGCAATTAGGGAGCTGAACTCTTACGATCTGATACAATTATGATAGTCTGAAGTACGGTAGGTTCTAAGGAATAAATAATTTAGGTTCCTAATGTACGTTTACAAGCGTGACACAAAAGAGGTATACCTTCTGAGAGGACTAAGCAAAAATTATTAACTATCTCACCGTGTGTATGTGACATAACGGTCTTCACACAAACTACGAGTATGTAAATTGGCTATTTGTACCACATGAACTTCCAAACAATTTTAAACTCTAAACACTTGTAATAAAGTACAAAGTTGCGTGCACATGTGTTGACAGAGAACGGGTGACTAGCTCAACCGTTATTTGTAAACAACCACATAAACAGGTACTCACTGAAGCGTTGACTAAAGGGAAGTAGCCACACGGCCTCATTGTACCATACATAACTTGTATGTTGGTTAACATGCCTGACCAAATTAAAGACGGGCTTATTTTCTTTGTAAACGTACCTACACAATACTTGTGAGCAGGGACAAAAGTTTTGGATAAATTGTGTTTGTTGTGGGTGTTCGTGACAGTGTGGAATCGTTTTGCATGAGCCAAAAATGCTGGGCAATCATCTCAGATAAAAAACAAAAAAAACATCATGAAGACATGTGACATCCACCAATCCGCACTGATCCCGCGTAGTGGACTACGGCCCACTTCCTCACACAGCTTGTGTCCCAGCGGTGGGAACATTATATTCTGATTATTTTTTTTATTTTTTTTTTTATTTAGGTAACCAACAGCGATACATAAAAATGTTTTACAAAATATGCCTTTTACAGTTATTATGGCCAATTATAGGTTTCCCTGTATAACTGGGATATATGTATAATACATGCGAACGGACTAATGCCAGATATTTCCAATTTAAGAAGAAAATAAAATTGCAATACAATACAATATTACTTATAAGATTACATTATTGAAAAATTCTAAACAAAAATGTTGGATACAAAAGACAGTAGAAGAAGAAGATTGGTTGCTTGTCATTTATCTCCGTTTATAGTTTTAAGTATTCGTTTTTTGAATGTCGGTTTATTACAGTTAAATAAATCAACTTCAGAGAATTCCGAGTTTTAGATTCGAGCAATGCGAGTCAGTACACAGTTCTTGGCATAGTTAGTAGAGTGCCTATGATTATGCCTATAGTGTATGCATCTCAGATAATACCTAATATTACGGACGTAAGCTACAGTTTGACCATAGTGTAGACTACCCGATCTGGTTAAGCTCCTAGAAAGTTTAGTGTTATTGTTGTAAACTTTAGTTTTATAGTTATAAATTAAATTCGCTTTTCGTGTCTGCCTGTGTAAGCGCATTGTTATATGTATATAAGATAGATATAATTACTTGTTGAATCTATTCAATAAGTAATATCTATCTTATTTACATATTATTATAAATTAAATTCGCTTTTCGTCTCTGCCTGTGTAACCGCATTGTTCTTCTGAACTGCAACGGATTTGAATCCGGTTTTTAGCATCATTCAAAAAATATATTTCAGAAGGTTTAATATGTAAAATAAATTAAAATTAAACTTACATATACTCAAGAAATCTGATGTTTTGTCAACTTGAAAAAACGAGCGAAGCAGTGGGATAATTGCCTAACACACATAAAATGACAATTGATCGCATTTTCTTTCATTTTGACAGTTCGGCCACGTTCATTGCATTACCTATTTACGTTGTTGAGCAGACGAATTTATTAAACCTATGAAGCAATGGATTAGACACATCCTTCAAAACTCTCAGATTGTCTTTGAAACTGTGTTACGCAGTTAGGTTGGAGCAGTGCTATTCTATAAAAATCTCACCGTGAGAACATAGGTGAAGTGAGAGGGAAGTGAGCTCTGTCATTCCGTAATGGTAGGGATTGACAATATTAAGTGCTCACTTATGATTTCACGGTGAGACTTTTACAGAATCGACCGGCTGGTCGCTTTTTGATAATTATTAAGTTATTCATAAAATAAATGTTATACAAATCCTCTAAATGGAGCCTTGAACTTCCTCAGAATTCCAAGGCATAAACGATCAAAGGAGATCCCTTTCATATTCTTACCTACATTCCGTACGGAAGAGCCATATTGCTATAACTACATTACATAACACCGTCTTACGATATGCACTTAGTATAACATAAGCTCTAATAAGCTGGATTATCATTATACGCATCGTATTATATCCAGTAAAAGCTTTGCACGTAGCTAATATTAGTGGCGGCAAAATTATTTTAGACCGGAATTCTTTTGCTGGTGAATTTTCATTCCAATTTCGAAGTATTTGTTTATTGAAAAAGCTCGTGTTGTAGATTAAAACAATATTTGAAATACATACATAAACAAACTACAGAACGCCACCTGCCTTCGATCCGTGCATACTCATTTTGCTTCGTTTACTAAAAAAAAAAAAAAAAACATAAGATAAATGAGGAGCGTCGGAACATAAACAGATATGTCTTAATTAAGACATTATTTTTTTTTTAATTTTTTTCTTTTACAAAATGTTTAATTATACACCCTTCAGGAAAGAAATCAATTAAAAAACAGTTACATCCATCTTAAAAAAAATATCAAAATACTGTGGTCAAATCAAACCCGACAAATACATTTTTAAATTCAACATGTTCTTGTTGTTGGATTAAAAACCGATAATTCTTATTAAGTTTTACACAATTCAACAATGGTCGGTTCAAATTCAATTCAGTTCAATACCGACATATCCATTTTGGTTTCGTCAAAAACCGATATATCCAAATGATCGCGTCAAAAACCGATATATCTATACTTGTCCGCCAAGTATCTCCCTAAATTAAGTATCTACCCTCCGTCAAGTTTCACACATCAATCGATGTCACTTTAACTGCAAATTGACATGCTATAATTTTCCACTTTTGTAACATTAAAAAACTTACAAGCTTTTTTTTTAATTTGTGAAAAATATGGTAAATTCGATATATCGGTTTTCGTTCCGACGCTCCTCAAATGATATATGTATAGAAATATAACTATTTAAGAGCTTTAATATGCACTAACAATAAGTGCGAGTGTCTGTTCTAAGTGTATACGATGACTTTTTGGTCCTTCTAAAACTGAAACTTCTTTTATGAAATAAAAAGAAAAAGCTAAAAGATGGCGAACAAAACCATCTCAGTGTCTTCATTGACAAAAGTCACGGTATATTAAGTAATAACGCTTTGAACACGTTTTCTTTGATTCGCAAGTATTGTGAAGGCGAAATGTGAAGGATTATAAAACATTGTCTCCTAAAATATCATTTTTCTTTTCAGAAACCAGCAAATCCGATTATGTAACAATTTATGTTCAAAAGAGAGTGTCGTCTCCAAATTAAAATAAACTGCCTATTGGAGAATATTTTGTGTCACTTTTCATGATAAATTCCATTGTACCGGTTACAGAGTGCATTTCCGTGTAGGTACCTAAGTACACAATGTTATGGGGAAAAGCCCATTTTCACACTTTCTTTTGTTTGTATAGATGTGAATAGTTTTTGAGACATCTGGCAGCATCTGAAAACAATATTGGCAGTTTGCGAGGTAATGTAAGCCAATTTTTAATTTTAATATTAGGACATTGAAATCTAAATTAACAATTTTTTTGCAAAAATGACTTTGGTCCTTGTTAAATTGTAAAATTTAACGTGATATTTCAGAAATGTTCTTGCAATTTGAGCAGGGATTTTAAAAGAATAATACTTTTGTGCTATAAAAGATTGGAATTGTAAATCCGAAGTTTTCAAGTCCAAATCCAATCCTTTGCAACGTTTGCCTCGGAACAACAGACCACCCCTAGAGACGCTTTTCACTTTAGAAAACACTCGCCTGAATTAAATTTGTCCAATAATACAATTTAACCTGTAAACTCCAACTTGGTAACCCTAAGGCTGTCCGAAGTATTCGGAAATCTTCGATCAAAGTTCTGTATTCGGCCAAATACGTTTCCATAGAACTGAAAGTCGAACAACTTATTCAAAACACAAAGTAAACTTTGCCCAAGTTTGTTGGGACCGGCCCTAAATGGGAGGCAGTTGCGTATCTTATCGTGGTTGTAAAAGAAAGATTTAAAGTTGGCGAAACTTCTGGCCCTCATTTCTAACGGCTATAATTTTATTTACGGCTACCATTCGTTTCGTTTGCCGGACATATTTGGTTTTTGTCGGTTTGTGTGTTGAGAGGGGATGCTGTTTTTATGTGTCCCGTCTTTTATGCAGTCCGGTTAACTTATTAAAAACGAACCATAAAAGTTTTAAGACGAGAAAGAATAATGAGCGATACAGACCACGTAGGTATTGCACTTTTCAATGAAACAGCTGTTTTTTTTTTTTTGTTAACCAATGAAGTTCTATGCTAGGACGTTTAGAATAGTGTTCTGAATGCACGGTTAGCCGCTCTGTTTACGAACTCCGTAAGCAGTTCAGTGGTTTGGTGCACTAAAAGAACCACCTCAAGAATGGATATTTATGTACGAGTACCTACGTCCGGCACATCCTTACCGGTCAGCTACGGTACTATCCCTGACATTTTGAGCTATTTATTTATTTATTTATGTGGAAAACAAACAATTATACATTTTATCTTAACCTAATTATATAAATTTAACAAATATATTAATTTACAGTCAACTGCGTTTTCACGTATTACAAAATGATGTACAGTGACACATAATTAATGTGTTGGATGGTTTGTCAAATATTATATAAACTTATATTACATATTTATCTTCTATTTCTACTTATGGCTAATACCAAATTATATTTATCTACAAAAAAACGCCAACGAAGAAAAAGAAGAATGGTTCGATAAACCCTCGTTCAATAAATTCTCGTGCTATTATCACGATCAGTGGGCTAGTGACTAGTGTTGGCCCAGTGGTATCAGCCCTGACTTACAAATTATAGGTCGTGGGTCCGAAGCCAGCAGGCTATTTATAATATTTACTGTAATTAATTTCATCACTGCTCAAAAACATCGTGAGGAAACAGGCATGGTCTTGAACCAGAAATTCAAAGACATGTGACATCTACCAACCCGCACTCAGCTGCATGGTAGACGACAACCCACTCCCTCTCGAAGAAAGGAAGGCTGTGTTCTAGCAGTGGAAACATTATAAGGCGATAATACTTATACATTTGACTAACTTGATATTATTCGAAAGACGCGTCTTTATGAACACAATAGAAGTATCTTCCTTATTATAAACTCTTATACAGCAGCATCACAACGGATCGATTGTAAGAGTTCCGATATTACGGAAGTTTGTTTAAAACAATCAGTTCTTCTTCCATAAGTTGAATGTTACTGGAAACAAAGGCAGTTCATCCGTGTAATTTGCTGATAAGTTAGACTCTAGGAAACCTTTTGACGGGTCGGCTTTTTGGCGCTCTCTATTGTATTTTCCTGATGTTGAAAAGTGCTGATTCTGAGCGTATTAGTTGAAGAATAAATTAAATTGGATGAAGTAGGTCAAGACTGGTTTGAACAAACAACTAATTATGTTATAGAAAAAGATCGTCCTTTTTTCTGCTCAAAATTAGATTAATTTTTGAATGTCCAAAAAGACAGAATTACCGCGGTTTTTCATTCTTGCAGTTTGCGATATTTGGCATTTAAAGTCCTGGCAAAATTTTCGCAGCTTAAACGGAGAATTAAATCCCAATTCTTCACAACAAAACCCACTAAGCCAAACCTATGTCCTAACTCCTGCCAATTTATCAACATAAATACACACGACCGTTTCCTTTCGAACACTTTCGATCCAAATATCATATCCGCAATCCGTTGCGCGTCAAAAGGTACACGCGGGAATTGCAGGATCCGAAAACATTTTTCTACCTCTCGGTCGTCGTTGGTTGGAGATTTGCAGCTATAAGGGGGGTACTGGTCTCGGGAGGAATCTGCAGATTGTTGCGCACGTCACCGTGGCCTCTTCGATAAGGAGTTATTTTCTGAAAACGTTATTCGTTAGGCATGCATTGTTACTGATGTAGTTTACTTCGTTTGTATTAGATTTTTGGGAAGTAGCTGGTTTTTGGCGAAAAGTTAAGTAGTGTTTTCTGTTTAATAAACTTTGAGTGAATTGTTTACTATACTTCCGAAAGGACAAGTGCTAGCAACAGACGGACGTGTATAGTATTTTTATCTCACAAAGCGACGCGCGTTTTGCGTGTGGTAGGTAATCAAGTGTACAAACACGCTGTGAATGTGTGCGTGAAGACGCCAACGACGCTTTAGCACGTAACACGCCAAAAGCTCCTGTGCTTACACACACACATTCACAGCATGTTTATACGTTTGGTAACCAAAAGTAAAGCGCAGATCACTTCATGAAATAAAAATACTGTATGACAATGTATGAACGTGAATGAGGCAAAAAGCCTACCTACCTATTGTAAGAATCATAGCAGTAGTTTGTACTAGTCTCATCGGAAAAGGACGTGAGTTTCCATAATCTGCATTCGCGATTTAACTAGCTGCCAAAAATTTAAACAAAAATGAGTTTATGGAAAAATAACTTTAATTCCTACAAAATAAAGTTCAGTTAACGTTACAACTTCAAACATTTTTGTTCAATAGTGCTAGTCACTCTGAAATCAACTTAATAGCCATTACAATAAAGTTGATATTTGTTTAACTTGAAATAACACCAATTTGAAGCAAAGAATAGAGTTCAGATATGAATTTTCTTTATTCCTAAAGCCCAATTATCAGTCCTGTGTTTTAACAACAAAACAACTTACCTTCTTTTTCATTTACTATTTCAATGATAGTAACTACCAAGTGCTACCACCACTTCACTTAGCCCAGTATTAAAATATTTCTACAATATCCTTTCTCCGACCGCGCGGAAAGTTCCTAGAACCACTTTTCTGGTATAAAAAGCTATCCAGACTGCATTCTTACTCAACACCTCGTGCAATTTCACTCTGCTTTTACGCCGTGATTAAGTAACCAACAGACGTCTGAACATTAAGTTTAAAAAAGGAACGACAACTTAGTATTTATGTCTCTTTGAATATTTATGTTTAAGGGGGGATGCGCTTAGCGGATTGGTACAAAAGTAAATGGGGCTTTAGTAAGGATGCCTGAATTTCAGAAGTGGGCACTTCAGAAGCTAATTATCTGAAATGCTCCACACCGAGTTATAATTTATCGATACATACAAAGAAATAAAATTGAAGTATCTGTTTCTAATGTCAAAATAACAGCTTTTTGCTAAATGCATTATGCTAACTGCATACGGTACCCAGAACATTTTTTTTTCTGTTTGTTCCGCGAACGAAGACGCTGGCGCAGCTAGTTTGTACCTATATACATTAGCAGTACTTAACACCATTCCAAAATACTATTGTAATCCACTGTTGAATGTATAACTACGCTGTTGGTGTTCCTCTATTCATACCTATTATAAATTGAAGTAGCTTTACGTGTCTGCCTGTGTGACCGCGTTGTTCATCTAAACTACGCATAGGATTTTGAAACGGTTTTCACTATCACTACATAGTATAAAACAAAGTCGCTTCCCGCTGTCTGTCCCTATGTATGCTTAAATCTTTAAAACTACGCAACGGATTTTGATGCGGTTTTTTTTAATAGATAGAGTAATTCAAGAGGAAGGTTTATATGTATAATACATGCATAATATAGTAGAGGAACACTGATCATTTTAGGGGTTTCTAATGTGATGTCGTAAATAAACACATTTTTTTGCGCTTACATTGCAAACGCTGGCTTATCCCTACGAGATAGATCAAAATAATGTACTACAGTATTGTACACCTTAAAAAGGTCTACAAAAAAGTCCACGATGGCATATCTCTATCTCTTAGGGATAACCCACAATAACCATTTTTTATCCTATACTTTTTAAGAGAAATAATGGCTCTAAAATTATCAGTGTTTCTCTACTATATTATGCATGTATTATATGCATATAAACCTTCCTCTTGAATCACTCTATCTATTAAAAAAAATCGCATCAAAATCCGTTGCTTATTTTTAAAGTTCTAAGCATACATAGAGACAGACAGACAGCGGGAAGCGACTTTGTTTTATACTATGTAGTGATAGTGATCAGCATTCCACCCGTGCGAAGCCGGGGCGGGTCGCTAGTCATTTATATAATTAATACCGGAAGGTATATTAATATTACACTTACACATAGTAAATACCAGCTCAGACAGGCGCTTTACCTTGTGAAAATTATTTCATCACCACTGCTCTCGAAACGGTGAAGGAAAACATCGTGAGGAAACCACAGCGCTGTAATTAAAAAAAAAAAACTCATAGGTTATTCGAATTCACGTCGTATCCCGCCATTTTCGTTCGATATTAGTATTGCAAAAATTACACTACATAGTTTGTAGTACTAGATACTCAGCAATTAAACTTTCCATGAATTTACATACAGTTTTTACAACAATGTGCAACAAACATCCTCATGGTTGCAGAACTTTTTATAGAGGATTGATATCATGGCTGTAGATAAAGTTTTGTGTTCTTGTGTACATAATTAGGTATTAAAACACTCATGTGATGCTGTAAACCCACATACGTGTTTTAATACCCCTTATTATACAACAGTTGCATAAATAACTATTACACATAACAACAAAAGTTACGTATACTACTTGAATGTAACTATCAAACACATTGTAAACACAGACAGGTAACTAAAGCATTTCAAACCTGCCAGACCGTCTATCACGTCATCTTATTAAACCCATTAACATTAAACACATGTAGTGACATCAGTATCAGACATTAAAGTACACCTATACATACGTGCTTATGTATATTGTACTTACAATACATGTACATGAATACACTATTATCAAATTGTTCCGGGATGGCTACAAATCTACATGGATATACAGAAATGCTAGAAACAACAGTGCGATAGTTGGACGTAGTTAAACGAAAAGGATCCGATCCACAACTTGGTCAAAAATGAGTTAAGTGCACCAAACTGATGCTAAATATCATCGGCCAGTAAAAAAGATCCAAGCAAAAACAACTGTCTATCACTTTTTATCAACCTCAGAAACAACCCACATGAATGACACGTTAAAAAAAATCACCTTGGACAATCCAACCTTCCTGGTTCATAGCCAATATTACCAACCAATTAAGTAAAACGAATGAAGGAGTCTGGATTCTTCTCGCATAATTACAATTTGTTCATTACATTCAATTAATTTTAAAATGAATACCAATAAAGAAATATCTTCCAAACGTCAAACGTTAATATCTCTAAGTGACTTTGTGTGAACTGCCGTGCGATTCTGTAACCATCTCACCATGAAAGCTTGGGTGAAGTGAGCGTGGAGTGGGCTGTCATTCGCTAGGGACTAACACAATTAAGTGCTCACTTCACTTATGATTTCACGGTGAGATTTTTACACAATCGACCGGCCGGATCCTTTTTGTGTAACTACGTACAATTACGATATTATGTGTACGCTTAAGACCAATTCCCACAGTTAAAAACGTTCAAAATCTAGTCGGAATCTCACCTTAGAGACAATCAATGTCAAAAACTTGTCAAAAATGTAGGGAAATAAGAGATATCTTTGACAAATTGAGACTGAGATCAGACTGTGGACGTTCTTAAAATTACGAGAATTGCCCGTCAGATATTGCGCCGCATGTGAGTACCTGTCACCTGTGCTTTGATGATCTTATGACTGCGTCAGTGAGTGGAGTTCGCGCAACTGAATTTTGGGCCAAAGATAACCAGTCTTTCCAAAGGGTATCGTGTTACGCAGTAAGTGGGTTGTGGTGATTAGATAGGCAGTCGCTCCATGTAATACACTGGTATCCAGCTGCATTCGGTTAGACTGGAAGCTGACCCCAGAATAGTTTGGCAAAGGCTAGCCAGATTGATTGACTTATCTATATGCCTTTGATCAATATTAAGGTAATTACAGATCTTTATTCTTATTATTAACTAAACAGCTCCGGTGATTAGATCACTTTAAGGCTCGTACAGACAGGCGCGACACGACGGCGCGACGCGATTCTGCGATATATATCCGTAGAACGATTTCTATGGAAACGCGCGCGACAATTCACACAGGGGCGACCTGTCGCGCCCCTGTCGCACGACTCCAATAGGAACATTTTGCATGGCGACGCGGCGATATCGCGGTAGCGGGTGCGATTCGCGTCGCTCTAGTGTGAAAGGTGTTGCGGCGCGATAATATCCACGTCGCGCGACAGGTCGCGCCAGTCTGTACGAGCCTTTATTCAGCAAATACGATTAGTAAGCAAGTATTACCTGATATTAGTGTTTGATGGTCTGCTAACACATATCATTATGTATAGTCGACCTCGTAATAGCTTTTAACACGAAGGTTGAATGTCACTTTCACGTGATGAAAGGAACCATGTAAAAGGCAAGTAGATAGACCATCTGTGCGCACAACTATTCCTTTTATATCTGTGGTCCATATTGTGTTTACAGTCTCCTATTTTAGGAAAGGTAATAAGGATATCGTAGAGAGAAATGCGAAGGGATCAAAGGACCAAGAAAATAATAAAGAAAATTAAATACAATGTTGGGTTTCTTTAGTTTTTGTCACAAAAAAATCCAGTCGCTTGCGTTCATATTTAGCTGATAGCATTCGTAAATTAAAGTTTATTTTACTTGATGTTTTAGGATTTTTAGTCGTTTGATTGGTTTTTAAATTGTATCCTAAAAAAATATCCTGAATTTGATTAACTCTTCTAATTCCCTTTTTTTCTAATTTTTTTTTTCATGTTATTTTATTTTTTTTTTTATTTATTTATATCGAAATTAAAATAGAAATAAAAATAAAACGAACGACCTGAAGAAGGTAGCTGGGGTAGACTGGATGCGGAAGGCGGAGGACAGGGTGTTGTGGGGCAGTCTGGGAGAGGCCTATGTCCAGCAGTGGACTGCAATAGGCTGTGTTGGTTGATTGATTGATATCGAAATTGATTTACAAAAATTATACGTTTTATATTCAATGTGGTGATTCTTATTTGTTTTCGCTACAAAGTTTAGCATTAGTGCTGCTAACGGATATCCGTTAGCAGTACTAATGGTTCACACATATACAACGTGTAACGTTAAATGCGCAAAACCTGAAAATAGTTTCATCAGAATAACGAGCAGAATTAATTGAACCACTTTTTAATATAGGTCACATTTTTCAAAAAATCTTCACGGCAACGTTTTTAACGTTGCCGTGTCTATTTATTAATAGGTCAAGCAACGCGCTGTCAGCGCGGCGCAGCGGCCCGGTGACGACTCCTCCTTGGATAACGCGTCGTCGCAGACGCAAGAAACGATCAGAATGGCCAATAAAAATAAAACAGCACATAAAACCTTTACAATTTTTTTAATGACTTATTTTCTCTGTGAAATAGGTCAATTGAATTAAAAATCAGATGGGGTGTCTGAGGTTTTGCGCATTTAACGTTACACGTTGTATATTTTAAAATCACGCCTGTATTCTCCAAAGGATTATTTAGAGGTGTAGACAATACACCCATACTTCGCCAGTCATCTTACAGTCCCACATAATAGGGGGCAACCCTATTGCCAACAATCGGGCACAAATCCAGACTCCAAGTTTCTACTGAGAAATTCCAAATATAAAAACCCAATAACACTTTCCAACAATCGGGCACAAATCCAGACTCCAAGTTTCTACTGAGAAATTCCAAATATAAAAACCCAATAACACTTTATCTAGCCCGGGAATCCAACCCAGGACCTCATGCTCAGCAGCTTAGCGCCTGCAACTAACAACGATGCAGACAATGGGTCAAACCATTAAAATAGTAAACATTCTAAAGTTGTAAATTAAAACGTTTATTAACATTATATCAGTAACTAGCGACCCGCCCCGGCTTCGCACGGGTGCAATAGAGAAACACTGATAATTTTAGAGCCATTATTTCTCGTAAAAAGTATAGGATAAAAAATGGTTATTGTGGGTTATCCCTAAGAGATAGACATATACCATCGCGGACTTTTTTGTAGACCTTTTTAAGATGTACAATACTGTAGTACATTATTTTGATCTATCTCGACGGGTTCAGCCAGCGTTTACAATGTAAGCGCAAAAAAATGTGTTTATTTACGACATTAAATTTGACACCTCTAAAATGATCAGTGTTTCTCTACTATATTATGCATGTATTATTCATATAAACCTTCCTCTTGAATCACTCTATCTATTAAAAAAACCGCATCATAATCCGTTGCGTAGTTCTAAAGATCTAAGCATATATAGGGACAGACAGACAGGGAAGCGACTTTGTTTTATACTATGTAGTGATTTACCCTTTACCATCTTTCCATAGTTAATTTACCAACAACGCCCGCCCGTTAGTTCCACAAGACAATAGCGAGGAAATAGAAAAAGTTTCGATCAACTAAAAGTTCAGTTATGTCTGGTTTTGTCTAAGGGATAATATTGAAACAACCTCACAGGCTCGAGACTCGCTTTACGGATCTACTTCGCAAAATACTTTTTCCAATAAGGAAAAAAAACGATGAGATCATAAGATTTTTCTTTGAAAAACTCAAGTCATGCGTTTAATACTTCTTTTATACTCCTCAGATCCGCTTTACGCTTACATAATGTCTTTCCACCTCTACGTTGCTTTAATTCTTTAAATTTTCTAAAATATTCTGCTACTTCTTGAGGAATGATATGAATGAAAGGTAGGGAATGGTGGTGACGGTTGACAGGAGAGAATGGAAGAAGAAAACGTGCTGCACCAACCCCCAAGTACTGACGCCAGCTCATCAAGCTACTAGAATCTGCCAAATTTCTTTAGTAAATTTTGGACTTTATCGCTAAAACATAAGGTTCCACGTTGATTGGGAAAGGAGTCCGCCGAGTTTGCGTAGGAAAATGCCCCTTACTGCACAAGCACCACCTCGCGTAGAAGTAAACTAACGGGTATACTGACTCGAATGCAAAAATAACCATTGTTCTAAGTAGATGGGAACATTGTCAAAATAGCCTCCAAAGTTACATTGAAGTCTATGGGAAAAACAGTTTTTCGGCCCTCGCCCATTAATACACCTAACAATCCGACATTCGATAACGTGAGAAAGTATGTAGATCTAAATAAGACCTATCGAACGGTGTATTGCAATCTTTGGGGAAATTTCACTTCACTTGTCACTTTCAGACTGAGCTAAGCTGGGCTCAGCCCGTATGGACTACTTTCTTTGTTGATATCATTCATACATTTCTCAACGCTCCCTATCGCACTCGTTGTTACCTCCTGCACTTCACCCCCTTTCTCCCTTACTGAGTTCAGAGGGGAAAAAGGAAATAATTTCCACTGGGAACTGGGAATGCTCGAACACACAACCTCTGTGTTCATGTTGAGGGGCAGTTTTCGGCAGACTCCTTTGACAGTTTCGGGTGGCTCGGTGTGCTGGCGTCTGTACATGGGACAAGGGCAGGCAGATGGTTATGATTTTTTTTAGTACCTTATATCCCAAGTGCATTCCCAAGCATAATCTTGTAGTTGCTCGGAGGGTGTGCGAGAAGAAATGACAGGCGTTTTTTAAAGTTGAAGAAAAGAGTTTTAATAGAAGTTACGTTACAATTTAAGTTAAAACACTAGGAAGAAAGAGTAACAAGAATTAGGCGAAAGAAAGGAACTGAGATTAAATAAATAGGTCGCGAAACGTAATGCTAGATCTAGGTAAATTGGCGCGGGCATCCGCCGTCGGAGCAGGCTAACGACTGGTGCGGATGACCGAGCGATCGCGGTTTAAAGACCGTGCGCCGGCGGCGGCGCGCGGCGTGGGGCGTGCGGGCGTAGCCGGTGCGCGGGTGCAGAGCAGCGAGGTACAGACCACGCGCGGCCGACAAAGGTGCGAGCTACGTGCGCTCGAAGCAGGTGCGTCCTGAGATCACGGCGGTGCCACAGTACTCCCCCGCTTAGACCGCTACTGCGGGCGGTAATAATCTGGGAAGTGCACTCGACGCCCGGACCTCGTCTTCCTCTCCTCTTCTTTTGCTGGAACCGGAAGTGGAGATGGTGGCTCAGGAACTGATGGTGGCTGATCGCCTGCTTCCTGTATGACGTAGGCCGGCTTCAACCGATCGACGCTGACGGTAACTTCTTTACCACGTATGTCAAGCTTGTAATATTTGGGTTGGCGCTGAAGGACCTTGTACGGCATACGGTGGTTCCAGCGGTCTTCGAACGAAGTCCTGCCGCATGAACACATGAGATGATTCGCTGAGACTATGTGGTAAGTAAAATGGCCCTTTTCTGTGACAGGATGCAGGCCTTGGTGTGAGGTTCGCCATGCGCCTTCGTAAGCGCGTTGCAAGGTCAGTGACGTCAGATGACTTGTAGTCATCAGTTGGTGCGATGAACTGCCCTGGTAGTCGTAGTTGTTCACCGTAGACCAACTCCGCTGGTGATGCTTCGATGTCCGACTTCCATGCACTTCGTATACCCAGAAGTACTAGTGGAAGAACTTCGGTCCATTGCTGAGTAGAGTGACACATGATGGCTGCTTTCATGTGTCGGTGCAGACGTTCGACCATGCCATTTGCGGCAGGGTGGTAGGCGGTTGTGCTGTAGTGGTGCGCACCAACCATGGCAGCGACGGCTCGGAAGAGGTGTGACTGGAACTGAGTGCCGCGATCAGTTGTTATTTTGAGCGGGCAACCGAACCTGGCGATCCAGCCGGACACCAGCGCTGTGGCGCAGGTCTCAGCCGTGATGTCCTTGATGGGGTACGCCTCAGGCCATCTGGTGAATCTGTCGATGACAGTGAGGCAATACCTGTAATCATAAGAGATAGGTAAGGGGCCGACGATATCAAGGTGGATATGAGAGAACCTTGAAGTTGTGACAGGAAATTGGGAAAGAGGAGCAAAGGTATGTCGTGTCACTTTACTGCCTTGACACTTTAGGCATCTACGAGACCACTCTCTACATTGTTTGCGCATCCCTGGCCAAACGAATCTCTGTGCCACCAGTCGCACTGTAGCTGTGTTTCCAGGGTGGCTCAAGTTGTGTAGCGAATCGAACGCTTGACGACGGAATTCCTGCGTAATATACGGTCGTGGCGGTGTAATCGTAACGTCACAGTAGACCTCGATGTCTGTATCCGGTATTCTAACCTTTTCGAGTCTAAGCGAGGATCCGCTTTTTAGGAGACTTTGCAGCTCTGGATCAGTGTTCTGACATCGTGCAAGTGCCTGATAATCAATTCCTTTGGGAACTCGTACCTCCTCTACTCGGGACAATGTATCCGCGACCACGTTTTCGGAACCAGGTATATAGCGAATGTCCGTTGTGTACTGAGCTATGTAGTCGTAATACCTGTACTGCCTTGGCGTACAGTTCTCTCGTGGCGTTGTAAAGGCGTATGTTAGCGGGCGATGGTCTGTGAAAACAACAAAGTTCCGGGCCTCCACCATGTGACGGAAATACCTGATAGCTTCGTACACTGCCAGCAGTTCACGGTCGTAGGTGCTGTACTTCTTTTGCGCTGGGCTTAGTTTCTTGGAAAAGAAGCCTAGTGGTTCCCATTGCTTACCATTTCGTTGCTGTAGTACGGCTCCTATTGATACATCTGAAGCATCCGTTGTCATGGAAAGCTCGGCGTTAGCAAGCGGGTGTACTAAAAGCGTAGCATTGGAAAGCGCTTTCTTGCATTCAGAAAAAGCTTCTAGCTGTGTCTGCGTCATTTCAACAGGTTGATTCTTCGCGGTTTTGCCTCCAGCCAGTATAGCGTTAAGCGGTGCCTGTGCCTTAGCTGCGTTTGGTATAAAGCGTCTATAAAAATTAAGCATACCCAGAAATCTACGTAGCTCCTTCACAGTTTGCGGCACCGGTAAGTCCTGGACCGCCTGTACCTTAGTGTCCAGTGGGTAGATACCGGAAGCAGAAACATTGAAGCCAAGAAATGTTACCTCTGGCTGTCCCCAGACGCACTTCGCCGAGTTCACCAATACACCATACTCTCTTAGGCGATCTAGCAGCCGTCGCAGGTGCATTTTGTGCAGCTCTGGAGTGGGGGAAAAACACAAAACATCATCCAGATAACAGAAACAGAACTCATCTAACCCAGCAAGTACCTCGTCCATAAACCTTTGGAATGTCTGCGCCGCATTCCTCAGACCGAAGGTCATATAGGGAAATTCAAACAAACCGAATGGTGTGGTTATCGCCGTCTTTGGTATGTGGGGTCCATAGATAGGTACCTGGTTATATGCCTTGACCATGTCGATTTTAGAAAATATAGTGCTGCCAGAAAGCTGATGCGAGAAATCCTGAATGTGCCTCACCGGGTATCTGTCAGGAATCGTACGTGCGTTGAGTGCGCGATAGTCGCCGCACGGCCTCCATCCCTCATCCCTCTTCTTAACTAAATGCAGGGCTGAGGACCATGGACTGTCTGATCGCCTGGCCGTGCCGTTGGCCAGCATGTCATCAAACTCCTTTTTGGCAATTTTTAAACGGTCTGGATCCAGTCGCCTAGGCTTACTTGATGTCGGTGGTCCAGGGGCAGTATTAATATAGTGCACCGTATTGTGTTTAGGTTCACGTACAGTACCTGCAGGTCGGGTCACCTCCGGGAACTCACGGAGCAACTGGTGAAATTCCGACTCGCCGGCGACAGTTTTGACAGACGCCACGTCATCTGGTATCCTCTGATGCGATGCAGGTACGGAGAGAGATGTGGTGCCATCTATCAGCCTATGGTTGCGGCAATCTATAAGCAGATTATAAAACTTTAAGAAATCAATTCCTATAATCGGTTTCGATATGTCCGCAACGGTAAATTGCCACGAGAATACTCGGCGCAGTCCTAAATCCAAATGTAATTGTATTGGGCCATACGTATTGATGACAGTCCCATTCGCAGCTGTTAGGCAGTATTTCGCACTCGTGCAGGGCATTTTAACCGCTGAGCGTGGAAAAACACACAAATCAGACCCAGTGTCTATCAGAAACAACATCTTCGAATGTCGGTCCGTTACAAAAATACGGCCTGGATGGGTTCCGCAGTGGTAGGCCGCTACTTCCGACTGCCCATGGAGTTTTCCGACGACCACTGACAGGGCTGCCGGCATTTCTTTGCCTGCGAACCATGAACATAATGATACCAGCAATGAGGGTGGTTTTCGGGCGGCTGACGTGACCGCGATGTGGATCTATGCCTAGTATTTCTACTCCTAGATCGCTGGCGGGAGCGATCACGACACTGCATATGCATTGCACTCACCTGCTGTCCGAGCAAAGCAACCTGTCTGGTTAACTCGCCGATTCGCGTTTCCATACCTTCCATGAGGGTAGATGTCACCGGGGCCGCCGCACTCGCCACGTGTTGGACACTAGTCGGCGCGATTTCGTGGACCTTGTCCGCCAAGTCCAACATCTTGTCTATGGGTAAATCCGCTTGTGAAGCCACGATTGTCTGAACATTATTCGGTAACCGGCTAGACCACAGCGTTTTCAGAAATTCTTCGGGTACCGCCGGTCCAGCCAAATGTTGCAGATGCCTAAAAAACTGCGACGGCTTCCGGTCCCCCAGCTCTTCATGCATTAGCAGCTGTTTCACTCTCCGCTCCTGCGAGGCCGATAATCGCTTGATCAACTCCGCCTTAAGCTTATCGTATTTATTCGCCGCTGGCGGGTTGGTGATGATGTCCTTGACCTCTGCCACGAAGCGATGATCCAACACGCCGATGACATGGTAAAACTTCGTTGCGTCGGCGGTTACATTGGCGAGCGCGAACTGTCCCTCCATCTGAGCAAACCACAATCCAGGTTCTTCGGGCCAGAAAGGGGGTGCGCGCACTCCTACCCGCAGGGTTTCAGGGCCACACCCATCGCCTTTCGGGTCCATCATCTTGATCACGTCGGGGTCACCAATTTGTAGTTGCTCGGAGGGTGTGCGAGAAGAAATGACAGGCGTTTTTTAAAGTTGAAGAAAAGAGTTTTAATAGAAGTTACGTTACAATTTAAGTTAAAACACTAGGAAGAAAGAGTAACAAGAATTAGGCGAAAGAAAGGAACTGAGATTAAATAAATAGGTCGCGAAACGTAATGCTAGATCTAGGTAAATTGGCGCGGGCATCCGCCGTCGGAGCAGGCTAACGACTGGTGCGGATGACCGAGCGATCGCGGTTTAAAGACCGTGCGCCGGCGGCGGCGCGCGGCGTGGGGCGTGCGGGCGTAGCCGGTGCGCGGGTGCAGAGCAGCGAGGTACAGACCACGCGCGGCCGACAAAGGTGCGAGCTACGTGCGCTCGAAGCAGGTGCGTCCTGAGATCACGGCGGTGCCACAATCTATATTAATATTACGTATTTACTAATAATAAAGCTGAAGAGTTTGTTTGTTTTTAACCGACTTCAAAAAGGAGGAAGTTATCAATTCGGATGTTTATATAATAAATACTTTTTTTATGCATGTTCGGGCATAACTCTGTCATATAGGGACTGATCTGCAAACATTTTTTTTTTCAATAGAGGTTTATTCCAAAATGGCCCCATTTACATTTCAACCGCAATTGCTGCTATCGCCTATGTATGCATTGTTTACGCAATCGCACAACATAACATCACGTCTGTAGCCTATAAACGCAGATGCAGCTTCCTGTCACTGATATTTACATAGCAAGTAGTGTTACCTATATGAATTTATTTGGGGTAGGTATAACTAAAAAGTGAAAAATTAAAACTTTTTATAAAAAAAACAACCGACTTCCAAAAAACACCACAAAGTGAAAAATAACTCATATTACAGAAGTCGGTGTCGAAAACGAAAATGCGGAACCAACGACACCAACTTCTAAAATTAAAGTTATTTTTAACTTTGTAGTGTTTTTTGGAAGTCGGTTGTTTTTTTTTTTATAAAAAAGTTTATTATTGTTGAAAAATCCATTTTGAAGAAAGAAAAAAAATTGTTTATTCTGCACAAACCAAACGCACCTTACATATAAAAAAGACACAAAACATACACATACATCGTAGTCAAAAGCCTCGTACTAAAACATATAAAATGTTGACAATTTTGTCCAGTGCTTGATGTCAGGGCCAGGGACCAAAGACAACACACATTAATTGCCATTGAAAATACATAAATGCAAATTTATCCGTGATGCACCCGCGACAATAGCAGATGACAACAAAACAACAACAATCAAAACGAAAACAGAGTGGAAAAATAACAAATTTTGTAACAAACAAAACAACAATAATAAGAAGAATAATTAAGCTGCGCGTCCTCCCCTAGAGAAAATAAATGTTCCTTGCGTACGTCGCATCTTTGCAAGAACCGGTCGTTGCTCAACAAAATGTTGTGACTTCGGCCGAACCTATCGTGAACAACGCTGATTTTCAGCAACTACCTCTCGAATGACGTAATGACTTGCATTTGATATCCCAACTCTGAAGGAAGGTTATAGGCAATTTAACATCACGCGACGACCTTAAGGAGCCGAACAAAAAGAAAAAAAGTCAGAAAACGAAGTTATGCGGGCGGGCGATAGGTAGTGACGCGGGTGAGTCGGGGGCGGAATATCATGCGAATGGAGTCGCGGATAGAAGCTAGTTCTCCTATAAAATTGCAACAGAAAAGAAATAGCTAACAAAAAACATTGATTAGATCACAACTCAGTTCTGCACAAGCTAAGGCTGGAGGTGAGCTTCACACCCATTAGATCTGCCTTTGAAAACTAAGTCCGAAGCGTGTTCCTAACACAATCCAAATGTTCGTAGACACCTCGGGCGACTTCCTATTCTGCCTTCACCGCGTACCAACTCGTATCTTCGTACGTGACGTAGCAAACGACTTAGAAACTAGCCTTAGACATGGCTTAATGCATTTCTTGGCGACTCTGTAAAGCCAAATTGTATTGCAGTGTTCCTTCATATGTAATTGAGCAGATTCTGCTTGGGATCGACTGAGATAAGCGCTCAATGACGGTGTTTCCTTATAAATGATAAAAATTTTAAGACTGCAGGACATTTTTCTCTGATATTGACTGTGGATGTTTTTCGTAGATCTTTGACATTCGTTACGGGTATTTAGAGGCCCAAAAAAGTCTGACAACCACATGAACCAAGTTGGAAGAACCATTGGTAAGAACAGATTCTAAAAGTGCGTAAATGCAAATATTGTAAGTTGATTTGTATCGGAGCAAGTGGCAATAATAATGCACGGGTCTATCGAAGGTTACGCTACGCTCACTGCGGTCGGTTCAGGGATGGGTGACCATCCATTAGAACAGCACAAGAACAAGTTAGTGAAGTACTATTTTATAATAACAATATGTATTTTTAGGTTAAGGTATTTATCTATGAGCCTGCGTCACCTGAAATAAATAAATTACATATCGAGATTACTCCTTGCCTCGGAAAGCACGTTAAACCGTTGTTGGTCCCGGCTATCATTCTTAGATCTTTGACAGTCGATACGGGTAGTTAGAAGTCCAAAAAAGTCTTACAGCAGAAACAAGAGAAAAAAGAGAAAAAAGTCTTGGCAGTGACGCCATGACCTTCGGGCGGTGGACTACGGGCGTCCGTCGTCCGACCAGACAGGTCCGAGTTGGCGCCGCAGTGTTCCATGCGCCACTCGAGAGTGGGTGCGGCCATTATGGGAAGGGCCGCATGGGGAGCTGGGACCCGCTGAGGAACAGCGTGTCGAAACCTGTCGTGGGAGCGGTGAATGCTTATGCGAATCCCGCACACACACACACACACAGGCAGAGTTGGAACATCGCGGTGGTTTTAACCGGTAAGAGTCCGGCATGCCCCTCGTCCATGAGGATTTCCACCGCGCACAAAATAAAATCGTTCATAAACGAAGTAATAGCGCGGGGTGATGCGATGCAACAGGGTGGGTCTGGGAACAAAACATGTCACGCAGACATAGTCCCGGGCAGAAGCTAACTAAAGTAAAAAGAACCTTCACTACAATAATTCCTGATTGCCTGTATCTGTACCGAGTTACTCTTACGAGAAAAAGCAAAACAAACCTTGGTCAGTTATTTTACCAAAAACGCTCTGTTATTTTATCAACTTCGTACATGGTGCCAAAAGTTCGGATTTTTTCCAGTTCAGTATTTCAGTCAGTATTTTGTTCCTGAACTAACATTTGGAGTGTTTAATTTTTTTTCGTCCCAAGATTTTTTTTTTATTCAATTGAGCTCTGAGCTTATCTTGATTGATTTGGTCTACTACAAAACAACGTTTCAGTTATTTTGGATATCATATTCAAATATTTAAAAATCTATACATCTGTTGCTCAATCGGCCTATAATGTTTCCACTACTGGGACACAGGCCTCCTCTTGGTGAGAGGGAGCAGGTCGTAATCCACCACGCAGGTCCAGTGCGGGTTGGTAGATGTCACGTGTCTTCGATTTTATGTTTCCGTATGCTGCTGGGGAGTTTGTTGCATCGCTTCTTCTTCCTAGTGAAAGCACTAGGAAGTTGTGATGGGCGGGCGTTTTAGGGGACAGTCCGCAGAAGCCGCTCAAGTTATTGCCTTGCTCGAAGCAGGCCATAATCAAAGTGAAGTTGCTCGACGACTAAATTTGAGCCGCTACTTTGTTCGTCGTGTGTACCAGAGCGTCGCGTGTTTCAAGAGACCGGTGGCTACATTCGGCGACCAGGATCTGGCCGGCGACGCAGAACATCAGAGCGTGATGACCGCTTTCTTTTGTCGAGGTCTTTAAGAAATCGGCAACTGAATGCGGTTCAACTGGGACAAGAGCTTCGAGAAGTTCGCAATGTCAGTATAAGTCGGTGGACAGTCAGAAGAATACTTGGTGAAGCAGGACTGACTTCACACCGCTCAGCAAATGGTCCCAAATTGACCACAGCTCACCGACAAGCCCGACTACAATTTGCCAGGGAGCATTTAAATTGGACGTATGACCAATGGCGGTCTGTTATGTTCTCTGATGAGTGCAGAATGACATTACATGGTCATGATGGACGCTCTAGGGTCTACAGAAGGTCATCAGAGCGATTTTCACAATGCTGCATAAGCGAACGTTTGGCTTTTGGCGGTGGATCGTGTATGTTTTGGGGTGGCATAATGTTGGACACTAAAACTGACATTGTATTCATCACTGGGGCGAATACCGGCCCGAGATCGAGAGGTTTGACGGCTGCACGATACGTCGAAGAAGTGCTTAAAGGACATGTGAGGCCGCTTGCGTGGCTTATGGGAGAAGATTTTCTCCTAATGCACGACAACGCCAGACCGCATGTCGCTAGAACAGTTTGCGACTACATGGAAGACGTTGGAATTACCGCGATGGAGTGGCCGGCTTGTAGTCCTGATCTCAATCCGATTGAGCATGTCTGGGATGAGCTAAAAAGAAGAGTTCGAGCAAGAAGCCCTGCTCCTACGCGCCTCCGAGAGCTTCAACTTGCCATTGAAGAGGAGTGGAACGCTATACCACAAGATTTCATGGTAAAATTAATACGGTCCATGAAAAACCGATTAAGAGCTGTAATTAAGGCTAGGGGAGGGAATACACCTTATTAATAAACAATTTGATCAAGAATTTTGAGTTTGATTTTCATTATTTCTTAAGCGAAATTGGGTAATTTTACCCGTTTGTTGGGTTTTGTGCCGTAAAACCTCTTATGGGTATTTTTTCCACTGTATTTGATATCATTAGAAAGGTAATGATGTAGACTTTCAATTAGTGTGTGTGTTTTTTAAAATATTTATTCTGATTCATGAATAAAAACTGCCTTAACAAAAAAAAGTCAAGGTGTGCGATTTTATTGCTCTCAAGTGTAGGTTGAATAATCATTTTAACATAAGAGCGGTTATTATGATCAGTGGAAAAAAAATAACGGGCAGTCATTTTACTGACGTCTTTTGAGTGATGAATGAAGTCTTTTGAGCGCCGGCTGCACGCACGAAAAAGCATGAATCATTTTCACGTTCCGCCTGAGCCGAGCGTGCAATCGAGAGCGCGAAATAAGCGATAAAGAGGCACAATCGGCCTAAGCGTTTGGCTTGTGACGCATCTATCTCTCTTCCATTCCATCATAATCACGTAAAATTATCGTCCGTAAAACGACTTTACAGACAACCAATTTTTTTTTAGGTGGTTGTTTTATTAAAACATGAACGGGAAATTATCGATAATATCTAAATATAGTTTACAATAAAAATAGGCCATTTTTATTGTAAACTATATTTTTTACTTGGTGGTGTAAATAAACTATTTTTATTATCAATATAACGTAACCCAACTCCTTGTGTTTATAATAATAATATTGCTTACCAAAGGCAAACTTCAAACTTTCATACTGTATGCAAACTAAAGTTGACCCCGCCGGAGAGGTCAATGATCTATCTCCCAAGAGAAAGTGTATGCATGACAATTAGGGCGCCGGATTACAAGGATTGATTGGGGATTTTATACATATTAAATACTAGCTTTTGTCCGTGGATTCACCCGCGTTAATATCGGATAATATCCCACGGTAACGCAATACCGGGATTAAAAATACCCTATGTGTTAATCCAGGTTATAAACTATCTGTATAGCTACATTTCATCAAAATCCGTTCAGTCGTTTTTGTTAACCCCGAACATACATACAGACAAACGGGCAAAAGATCTAAAAACTATTTTTTTGGCATCAGACTCGTTCCCCACACTTCGTAGCAATTACTTTTTTTTAAACATTCAATGTACAGTTTTGACTTTGTTAGTATTTTATTATATGTATAGATGTGTTTCAGTCTAATGAAGATGTATTACCTTGATGTGAATTGATTAGCTTGATCAGTGCCAAGCCGTAAATATGCACTTTATGAATACAGATACGAGATCACTGTGCGTCATTTTGTAGATGTTAGTCTTAAAACTCCACGATAGATATAATCGCAGAAACGGAATCGTCAGTGGGAATTCGTGGCGCCCGAAAATGCATTGAATTAACAACTTATGTCGTGGACGCCTTTCAAAGCCGTCACTTTCTATACATAATTTGAGTCACAGTGCGACTTAATGATGATACGCTTATACATACCGCGCCACATGAATAAGACCACAATATTTTTTTTACTATTTAGGATATCAGACAAAATAAATATATAAGAATGATAAGTATAAACGTCTTTAGCCACAAAAAGTTTAACTATAAACAATCGAACTTCTTAAATACTCAGTGATCACTTTTGACTATGTTAGTGGCAATTATGATGCGTCACTTGAATAAGACCATTAAATAAAACACAAAAACTTCAGTTAAGAATACTATTATTTAAAAAAAAAATGATTAGTAATGTTAAGGTTTTTCCCCTTATGTTGAATTAAATTAAAAATCCGAGATGGCATTGAATCATAAAGACTTTTTATGTAATTAATCGGCAGTTTGCTCCAACACTTTTTTATACCCTTCCCGAGATCTTGCTTGTTGTTATATTGTTTGCCATTCTTATAAAGTTCACGTGACAGCCATCCCCACACATTTTCTATGATGTTTAATTCAGGGAAAAGCGATGGCCAGTCAAGAACATCATCGTGGTCTTATTCATGTGACGCGGTGTGTATGTATGGAAATTGTTGACAATGTCACTTCTAGCAGCGGCCCCTGTGGGCACCTATAATCTTCATTGTCACAGCCCGATTCAAATTTTATGGCGGTTCTGAAGTGAGCTACCCGCTGTGCAGTACCCACTGACCTCCATATATACATGTACGCTGAACCTATGATAAGCCGGGCCATAGTGAGGGGATTTGATTTTCGCCATTTTGGCGCTGATCGCAGAAGTGGGTGGGAACGGAACTAATAATAGAGATGGGACAATGAGATAAAATACATCGATAAAATGCATTTTCGACCATCAGGTAATACTATTTCTATGTTTCCGATAGATACAGATATCACCTCACCTCTTATTTATGTATCAACTAAATTAATACGACACAACAAAGAAGCTCAATCGCAAAATTACAAATAGGCGTTCTAGGTTCTTTCGTGACTCTGGGCTCGTAGACGGGCTTAAATACGGATGTTTCGAAACTAAATATAACTAACAGTTGTCTGGACTTTTCTGTTCGTCATAGGACCGTATTTACCTTCCGCGGTGCTAACTTACAAGTTATCATATTATTCAGCTGAAAGACGTCCACTGCTACACATAGGTCTCCCCCAAGCATCGCTCGACCGGTTCTGTGCTTCTCGTATTCAGCGGATTCCTTCGGTCTTCACAAGATCATCGGTCCAACTTGTTGGAGGCGTGTCAAACCTACGGCTTCTGGTACGCGGTTCCCACTTCTCCAGTATCTTTCTACTTCATCGCCCTTGTATTCCGCGAGCAATACGCCCTGCTCACTGCCAGTTCGGCAATTCTTTCGGGCTATGCGATACAGAGAAGTATTCATACGAAAACCAAATTGTAAGTCACTTTAAGGAGTATTATTTAACGTCGTGGTATTCGAGACATGGCATTCACCCTGCATGACATTACTCTAGAAGCCCAAAGATATTGGGACAGGAATGTTTACCCCAAGAATGTCGATAATGCGATTACATTATATCCGTTCTACATTCTTTGTTTTTTACAAAAAGTATTCCGATCGGTCCCGTAATATTCCAAGACTGTAATGAAATTATGAAGCGGTAATGGCCGGCTACAGGCAAAATTGGTGAAATAAGATTAGTTTACATGCCGCTCTCGCGAAGTAATATTTGTGTCATTTTTTAGGATTCCATAGTCAACAAGGAACCCTTATAGTTTCGCTATGTCCGTCTGTCCGTCCGTCCGTCCGCAGCAGAGCTCAGAGACTCTTAGTACTAGAAAGCTATAGTTTGGCATGGATATACATATTAATCACGCCGACAAAGTGGTAATATAAAAACATGAAATAATATTTTTTTAGGGTACCTCCTGTACACGTAAAGTGGGGATGTCTTTTTTTTTCTCGTCTATCCCAATGTGTGGGGTATCGTTGGATATGTCTTTCAAAAATATTGCTGGTTTGTGAAAACAATGTTTCGATTCTGGGAAACCTTTTGTGAAATATTAAGCTTTAAAGTGCTAATTTTTGTTAAGGGTTGTTTTTGGATATATGAAAAAATCACGGTAGTAGTAAATATAACGAAATTAAAAGGAAAACTATCACAGCTAAGCAGGCTTTACAAGTTCACAAGTAATAGTCGACCAACTTACATTTGCAGTGGAAATGTATGGGACAACATGATTTTCAACTACAATGTTAAGTTTTTTCTTGGCATAAAATCATTCCAACTACGGAACCTCTCATTGTGCGTAGTTCTACACGCACATACATACAGACAAACGGACAAAAGTTCTAAAAACTATTTTTTTGGCATCAGACTCGTTCCCCACACTTCGTAGCAATTACTTTTTTTTAAACATTCAATGTACAGTTTTGACTTTGTTAGTATTTTATTATATGTATAGATGTGTTTCAGTCTAATGAAGATGTATTACCTCGATGTGAATTGATTAGCTTCATCAGTGCCAAGCCGTAAATATGCACTTTATGAATACAGATACGAGATCACTGTGCGTCATTTTGTAGATGTTAGCCTTAAAACTCTACGATAGATATAATCGCAGAAACGGAATCGTCAGTGGGAATTTGTGGCGCCCGAAAGTGCATTGAATTGACAACTTTTGTCGTGGACGCCTTTCAAAGCCCTCACTTTCTATACATAATTTGAGTCACAGTGCGACTTAATGATGACACGCTTATACACACCGCGCCACATGAATAAGACCACAATATTTTTTTTACTATTTAGGATATGAGACAAAATAAATATATAAGAATGATAAGGTATAAACATCTTTAGCCACAAAAAGTTTAACTATAAACAATCGAACTTCTTAAATACTCAGTGATCACTTTTGAATATGTTGGTGGCAATTATGATGCGTCACTTGAATAAGACCATTAAATAAAACACAAAAACTTCAGTTAAGAATACTATTATTTAAAAAAAATTGATTAGTAATATTAAGGTTTTTCCCCTTCTGTTGAATTAAATTAAAAATCCGAGATGGCATTGAATCATAAAGACTTTTTATGTAATTAATCGGCAGTTTGCTCCAACACTTTTTTATACCCTTCCCGAGATCTTGCTTGTTGTTATATTGTTTGCCATTCTTATAAAGTTCACGTGACAGCCATCCCAACACATTTTCTATGATGTTTAATTCAGGGGAAAGCGATGGCCAGTCAAGAACATCATCGTGGTCTTATTCATGTGACGCGGTGTGTATGTATGGAAATTGTTGACAATGTCACTTCTAGCAGCGGCCCCTGTGGGCACCTATAATCTTTATTGTCACAGCCCTATTCAAACTTTATGGCGGCTCTAAAGTGTGCAACTCGCTGCGTAGTACCCACTGACCTCCATATATACAAGTACGTTGGACCTATGATAAGCCGGGCCATAGTGAGGCGATTTGATTTTCGCCATTTTGGCGCTGATCGCAGAAGTGGGTGGGAACGGAACTAATAATAGAGATGGGACAATGAGATAAAATACATCGATAAAATGCATTTTCGACCATCAGGTAATACTATTTCTATGTTTCCGATAGATACAGATATCACCTCACCTCTTATTTATGTATCAACTAAATTAATACGACACAACAAAGAAGCTCAATCGCGTTAAACCTCCAAAAACACTTTAAAAACACGGGAGACAATCCAAACGAGACAGCGGCCATTTGCAAGTTACGTCAGATTTAGTTCTCTTCCCACGCATTGGGGGCGCTTCAAATACGCACACTAAAGAGCTGTCATTTCAAAGGGTATCGTAAGTCCAGCGTACTTGTATACATAGGGTCGCGTGGTTGACTGAAAATGTTTATTCTGTAAATAGGATATCGGAATCACTTTTACACGCCATATTACAAAAAATAATAATAATACTAATCTAGATGAGGTCGCCTTTTGGTTACGGCCTTAAAAGAGGCTGTGACCTTTGAGTTTGTTTTGGTCATTCTTCTCAGAGTCCAGACATAATTTTGACCGTGTAGATTGATGTCTGAAATGGTCTCTTGAGGAAAGATTTGAGTGTCAAAAATGTACCCCAGTCCAGTCAGTGCAAGAATAGAATAGAACAGAATAGAATACTCTTTATTATGTACACCATATAGATTACAGACATAAATATAGAAATTTTACAAAGGGTGACACAATGGGCGGTCTTATCGCTAAGAGCGATCTTTTAATGACAACCTTTGGATGGATTGAAAAGGGAAGGAAAGACAAATATTGTAGGTAGTCTGTGGTGTACCATTTACACGATAAAATGAATACATACATAAAGTATATTATGCTAATCTAAATAAATATATACATATAACAATAGACATGAGACAGGAGTAAAGAAAATATAATGGTGCTGTTTAAGGAGAGAGGAAGTCATTTTTTATCATAATTTTAAAAGTGGACAAATATTGAGCACGCCTTACCGACACGGGCAAGTAATTCCATAAGCGTACTATTGGAACGGTAAAAGATTTGTCATAGAAACTGGTGGAATGCATCGGCATCTCTAGTCTCAGGTTTTCCGATGATATCTATTATGAGTGTCATGAAGGAACTTGAAACGTTCTTTACGATAAGAGGGGGTTTTAGGGTTAAACAAAATACTGTAGAGCTGAATCAAGATATCAGAATTCCGGCGAAGATGTATGGGAAGCCACTTGAGCTTTGTACGAAATTCAGATATGTGATCATATTTGTGCAAGCATTTGTCAGTAATCGTCGAGAACGGCCCACTCCCTCGTACACACTCGACAGGAGGCCTGTGTCCCAGCAGTGGGAACATTTTAGCCTGAGCATGCTGTATAAAGAGCAACGATTTGCGCTATTTCCCACGAGACAAACTATCAAACATTCCACAAACATCATTAATCTTCTACCTACCACATTTGACAATGCCAACTCCCCCGCGAGTAGTAACATTAAACTAGATGACAAGTTTATCGCGATAATGAGGTAATAACGTATCTCTCTTGTTTCTATAATCGGGATTATGGTTCAGACGCCATTAACATTGACCCTCATCAAAAGTTTCTTTGATGTACCCTTGTTGGTAGATCGTTGGATTGATTTTCTGCTTTCCGCGAATGTAAATTATTCATATTTGGCTTCATAAGCTACGAAATTTATTTGCCACGGCTTGTATGAATGTAACTTGGATTTTTTCTGAAATCAATTACCGCGGATAAATTAGCCGACTCACTTTTTTCAGGTCCATGTAATTTTCATGTTTAATAAGTGGCCGAAGCATAAACTAATCCTACATTTTATCTTTTTGTAAAAGGACTGGTAATTAAACAAAAAATACTACCACACGCTGCATTATTGTATTTATTCAATCGTTTACTTAATAATAATAATCATTTTACTATCAGGCAACTAAGGCCCATATACGAGTATGAAATACACAAAATAATCTTACACAAAAATCTAAAATCTTATAGTGATACTGCAAATTAATTAAAACCCAAAACTTAATTTGCATTCCCATATTTGCACACACATAGTACCCAAGAACAGCAATTTACCAGTAAGTACCTATTACACGAACTGAACAGACGAGCAAGTAACGCAACTATGCGGTGCACGTTTAGAAGCACCTGTGTTTTGTTACAAACTACTTGATTAAATTCCACACTGGTCTGTCATATCCTAGCATGATATATGTTAAATGTAAATCTTGTGGGTGCTCTATATTCGAGCTGTGTCGCCTCTCGGCATTACGCGCTCTCAGGGTCGGAAACCTAAATCAAACAAGAATATTGATTATTTCATTACAAATAGGCGTTCTAGGTTCTTTCGTGACTCTGGGCTCGTAGACGGGCTTAAATACGGATGTTTCGAAACTAAATATAACTAACAGTTGTCTGGACTTTTCTGTTCGTCATAGGACCGTATTTACCTTCCGCGGTGCTAACTTACAAGTTATCATATTATTCAGCTGAAAGACGTCCACTGCTACACATAGGTCTCCCCCAAGCATCGCTCGACCGGTTCTGTGCTTCTCGTATTCAGCGGATTCCTTCGGTCTTCACAAGATCATCGGTCCAACTTGTTGGAGGCGTGTCAAACCTACGGCTTCTGGTACGCGGTTCCCACTTCTCCAGTATCTTTCTACTTCATCGCCCTTGTATTCCGCGAGCAATACGCCCTGCTCACTGCCAGTTCGGCAATTCTTTCGGGCTATGCGATACAGAGAAGTATTCATACGAAAACCAAATTGTAAGTCACTTTAAGGAGTATTATTTAACGTCGTGGTATTCGAGACATGGCATTCACCCTGCATGACATTACTCTAGAAGCCCAAAGATATTGGGACAGGAATGTTTACCCCGAGAATGTCGATAATTTGATTACATTATAGCCGTTCTACATTCTTTGTTTTTTACAAAAAGTATTCCGATCGGTCGCGTAATACTCCAAGACTGTGATGAAATTATGAAGCGGTAATGGCCGGCTATAGGCAAAATTGGTGAAATAAGATTAGTTTACATGCCGCTCTCGCGAAGTAATATTTGTGTCATTTTTTATGGTTCCATAGTCAACAAGGAACCCTTATAGTTTCGCTATGTCCGTCTGTCCGTCCGTCCGTTCGCAGCAGAGCTCAGAGACTCTTAGTACTAGAAAGCTATAGTTTGGCATGGATATACATATTAATCACGCCGACAAAGTGGTAATATAAAAACATGAAATAATATTTTTTTAGGGTACCTCCTGTACACGTAAAGTGGGGATGTTTTTTTTTTTCTCGTCTATCCCATGGTCTGGGGTATCGTTGGATAGGTCTTTCAAAAATATTGCTGGTTTGTGAAAACAATGTTTCGATTCTGGGAAACCTTTTGTGAAATGTTAAGCTTTAAAGTGCTAATTTTTGTTAAGGGTTGTTTTTGGATATATAAAAAAAATCACGGTAGTAGTAAATATAACGAAATTAAAAGGAAAACTATCACATTAGCTGTGATAGTTTTTACAAGTTCACAAGTAATAGTCGACCAACTTACATTTGCAGTGGCAATGTATGGGACAACATGATTTTCAACTACAACGTTAAGTTTTTCCTTTGGATAAAATCATTCCAACTACGGAACCTTTCATTGTGCGTGGTTCTACACGCACTAGTTAGAGTAGAAATCTCGGGCTTAAATTCTTATACTTGTAATAGAGAGAAATCCTGTTCAACTTTATCTCAAGTCACTAGATTAAGTGATTATAATATATTATAGTTCCAGTAGAACACTGACTCCTAGACCACAGGGTTCCCCTAGTTTAGGAGGCAGGATTTTTCACTATTTGTGCAGCCTTTTCCCAAAATCCAATGTATGCATGCATGTGAAATGTATTGTATTGTGTGCAAAGGTATTTTGTGTCAAAAAACTATATACAACGTGTAACGTTAAATGCGTAAAACCTGAAAATAGTTTGATCAGAATAACTAGCAGAATTAATTGAACCACTTTTTAATATATGTAGGTCACATTTTTCAAAAAATCTTCATTAAAAACGTTGCCGTGTCTATTTATTTATAGGTCAAGCAACCCAATGTCAGTGCGGCGCAGCGGCCCGGTGACGACTCCTCCCTCGATAAAGCGTCGTCGCAGAATATATATTACACTATAATTTCCAATTTTATGTTATATTAGCAGCGCCCCGCGGTTTCACCCGCGTAAGTGTCGATTCCGTGGGAATATCGGGATGAAAAGTATCTTATGTATTAATCCCGGTTATAACCTATCTGTGTACCAAATTTTATCCAAATCCGTCTAGTAGTTTTTGCGTGATTGAGTAACAAACATCCAAACATCTTCACTAACTTTCACATTTATAATATTAAGTAGGGTGTGCTAAGCAAGTACTGCAGTGCTATTCTGTAAAAATCTCACCGTGAGAACTGAGGTGAAGTGAGCGGGAAGTGAGATCTGTCATTCCGTAATGGTAGGTATTGACACTATTAAGTGCTCACTTCACTTATGATTTCACGGTGAGATTTTTACAGAATCGACCGGCTGTTTATTGCCTGAGATTACTCAAGCAATAAACAGTACTTGCTTAATAATCATATTGGCTGAATAATGTGACCTTATTGCCGGAGCTATTTAGTTAATAACAGTCTATGATGTTGGTCAAAGGCGTCTTCATATAGAGAACTCAATCAATCTGCCTAGCCTTTTCACAACTGCAGGGTAATTGCGTAACACACTATCAGTAGCAATGGGTTTCATTTTGACAGTTCAACAACATTCATTGCGTTATTTTCGTTGCTGAGCAGACATATTTTTCCAACATATGGAGCAATGGATTCGCAATATGCTTCAAAATGATTCCAATTGACAGTAATAGTGTGTTACGCAATTAGGGTGCTGTATTGGGGTCTGATTCCAGTCTAACTGACTGCAGTTGAATGCCAGTATGTCACATGGAGTGACTACCTTTTTTTTTTTTTTTTTTTTTCGCTGAGAAATGACATTACGCATCTCCGCTCGTCGGGGGACGGAACGGAGTATGTGGGACTCCCTACCAGAGTGGCAGTATACCCACTAAAACTCAGCGGTGTTCCCTCATCGCCTTGATGGGGGGGTCATGGGAATCCGGCTCAGCCTTTGCGTCCACAATCCCCCCGGCGCCTGCCCGCCTGGTTGGCGGGCCCTGCATGTCCCCCCGGGTGGGGGGCTACGGGATGGGCCGGGAACACCTGGCCATTCCCGTCCGGCACTGGTGGAAGCCTGTGCAATGCAGGCAAGGGTGATACCCCCGCACCCGTCGCCTGCTGGCTTCCACCTGGGAGGAGTCGGAGATGACTGTCATACTGACGTCTTCTTCGACCCCTCCTCCGCCTTCGGAGCGGTGCCGCGAGAGGGTCTTCCTCCCGCACGCGCTCCGCCGCCTCCTTCTGGGACATGACGTGTTCGCAGAAGGAGGCGACTGCCGCCCAGGACCCCTCGTCCCCCAGCATGGCGTTGACAAGGCCGGGGAGCGAGAGGTCCGTTCCGATTGCCGCGGTGAGACTGTGGCGCGGCCCAGACCACGACGGGCACACCTCGAGAGTGTGCTGCGCCGTGTCCTCCGCCGCGCCACAGCCGTGACACGTCGGCGTCTCCTCTCGTCCGATCCGGTGCAGGTACGATCCGAAACAACCGTGTCCGGACAGCACCTGCACCAGACGGAAGGACAGGAACCCATGCGGCCGCTCGAGCCAGTCCCGCAGGACCGGCCTAATTGCGTCGAGGGTTCAGCGGCCGAAGGCTGCGGTGGCGAGGTCCCCCGTCCAATGGACGATGATGGCGTCCCTCGCCTCCCGCCGGACGGCCTCCCGCTCTTCCGGGGCGATGCGTTCTCCTCTCGCCCGGACGTTTCCTCTGTTGAGGAGAGAGAGCCCAGAGTAGGCTGCCCACATCTCCACTGCCCGCCCGCGAGGGTCAGTGGCCGGGTTGCCCCAGGTCACCGACTTGGCATTCAGGTCTCCCAATACTGAGACCTGACGCGGCGCCACCCTGCCGACCACGGCGGCCAGGGCTCCGAGATAGTTCTCGAAGTCCTGGAGAGGGCGGTTTGGGGAGAAATAGACGCCCACGAGGGCTACCTCTCCCCACGCGGCGGCCACGTATCCCGGTCCCCTCTCTAATAGCGAGAGGGGAGGGGAGTCTGTGGAGGACCGCGCCGCTAGTGCCACCAAGCCGTCCTCGTCACCCAGCCAACTGCCGGGGATCGAGTAGGGCTCGGCGACCACCGCTACGTTCACCGACCACTCAGCCATGGCCTGCACCAGCAGGTCCTGGGCCGCTCTGCAATGGTTGATGTTCGCCTGGAGGATGCGGTGATTGGAAACCATTATTCCGACATCGCATCCCCCTCCTCAGCTACCGCCGCTGGAGCTGCAGTTACAGCGGCGGCGATAGCGGCGGTGGCGGCGACAGGGCGAACCTGCGCCGGCACTATGCCCTTCCTCGCGGGTGGCTGGCAACTCCTGCCCCCCATCCTGTGCCCCGCGGGGCGGCCACTGGCAGCACACGCAGGGCAGTGTGGCGTGGCGGCGCTGCAGGTGGCAGTCCTGTGTCCCTCCTGTCCGCACTGGAAGCAAGACTCTCCCCAGTCGGACTTGGAGGGACATGTAGATCGGGTGTGGCCTGGCGCGAAGCACTTGAAGCACCGCGCAGGCTTGTCCTCAAGCGGCCGGACCACAGCCGAGCTGAAGCCCACGAGCAGCCGTCCCTTGGTTGCTTTAAGGGCGGCCGCCGCCGCGGCGACTGGGCACTCGACGCGGATGGCGCCCATGCCGCGGCGGCCGGGCCTGATGGCTCCCCCCTTCACCGCACTAGCGCTGCAGCCTCCCGCAGCGGCAACGGCCGCCACCACATCCTCTCTGGTGACCGAATCGTCTATATCGATCACCTCCAAGGATGCGGTCTTGACAGGTCTGGCGACGATGTCATATTCGCAGACGACCGCGTTGATGTCTGCGAATCACAGTGCACTTTAGCCGCCGGTCTGCCACTCCGTTACGGTGGTCAGACACGGCGTTGCCCGGGGGAAACTACGTGGAAGTATGCACTGTGGGGGATCCCCCATGGAGTGACTACTTTTTTTTTTTTTTTTTTTCGCTGAGAAATGACATTACGCATCTCCGCTCGTCGGGGGACGGAACGGAGTATGTGGGACTCCCTGCCAGAGTGGCAGTATACCCACTAAAACTCAGCGGTGTTCCCTCATCGCCTTGATGGGGGGGTCATGGGAATCCGGCTCAGCCTTTGCGTCCACAATCCCCCCCGGCGCATGCCCGCCTAGCTGGCGGGCCCTGCATGTCCCCCCGGGTGGGGGGCTACGGGATCGGCCGGGAACACCTGGCCATTCCCGTCCGGCACTGGTGTAAGCCTGTGCAATGCAGGCGAGAGTGAAACCCCCGCACCCGTCGCCTGCTGGCTTCCACCTGGGAGGAGTCGGAGATGACTGTCATACTGACGTCTTCTTCGACCCCTCCTCCGCCTTCGGAGCGGCGCCGCGAGAGGGTCTTCCTCCCGCACGCGCTCCGCCGCCTCCTTCTGGGACATGACGTGTTCGCAGAAGGAGGCAACTGCCGCCCAGGACCCCTCATCCCCCAGCATGGCGTTGACCAGGCCGGGGAGCGACAGGTCCGTTCCGATCGCCGCGGTGAGACTGCGGCGCGGCCCGGACCACGAAGGGCACACCTCGAGAGTGTGTTGCGCCGTGTCCTCCACCGCGCCACAGTCGTGACACGACGGCGTCTCCTCTCGTCCGATCCGGTACAGGTACGATCCGAAACAACCGTGTCCGGACAGCACCTGCACCAGACGGAAGGAGAGGAACCCATGCGGCCGCTCGAGCCAGTCCCGCAGGACCGGCCCAATCGCGTCGAGGGTTCGGCGGCCGAAGGCTGCGGTGGCGAGGTCCGCCGTCCAATGGACGATGATGGCGTCCCTCGCCTCCCGCCGGACGGCTTCCCGCTCTTCCGGGGCGGTGCGTTCTCCTCTCGCCCTCCGCCCCGCCGTCCATTCATATACTCTGGCGAGCACCCACGCCTCGAGTTCCCAAGGCGGGGTGCCAGCCAGAGCACATGCCGCTGAGAAGCCGACCGTGCGGTAGGCCCTCGCCACCCGCTGGGCTATAGCCCTTTGGGGTGCCCGCAATGCGGCAGCGTTCTCCCTCCTGCGGAGGGAGTCCTCCCAAATAGGGGCCCCGTAAAGGGCCATACTCCTCAAGATGCCGGCGTAGAGTTGCCGGCATCGCGCGCTGGGCCTCCCCAAGTTGGGCAGTAGCCACGAGAGGGCGCCCGCAGTCTTCAGCAGGCGCGTCGACAGCCCGCTGAAATGCGGGCCGAAACGCCACCTGCTGTCGATTACAAGACCCAGATATTTCATCTGGGCCTTCACCTCAATTCGGACGCCCTCCACAAAGATGTGGGCATCTGGTGGTTGGCGCTGCCGAGGCCCGTGGAAGAACACGGCCTCGGTCTTGTGCAGCGCCACCATCAATCCTAGGCGGCGGATCCTCCCTGCGACCAAGGATCCGCCCGCTGAGGCCAAATTCGCCGCCTCCCTGAAACTCTCCCCCCGGGCGGTGAGGAGAGTGTCATCCGCGTAGCAGATGACATTCGTGCCTCGGAGGAGAGTTCCCCGCAAGAGCCAGTCGTAGCCGACGTTCCAGAGGAGAGGTCCTACGACTGACCCCTGTGGAACGCCGGCTTCGACTGCGTACCGCCGGACTTGGCCAGCCCTGTTCACGAGGACGATCGCCCGATCCTCCAGGTAACTGGCCAGTAGACGCCGCATGTATTGAGGCACCCCGTGGAATCGGAGCGCCTCTAGGATGGTGCTGTGGGGAACAGAGTTGAAGGCGTTGGCTATGTCGAATGACACCGCCAACAATCCGTCCCCCGCTTCCATCGCCTCCTTCACCTGGCCCTTAAGGCGGGCCAGCGCGTCCACCGTGGAACGCTCAGCCCGGAAACCGAACTGAGCGTCCGACAAGTCCGGCCCCACATTCCGGAGATGGCCCTTTAGGCGGGCAGCGATTATCCCCTCGAACATTTTGCCGACCTCATCGAGCAGGACGATGGGTCGGTATGCCGAGGGGGAGTCTGCCGGGCGGCCCTCCTTGCGAAGGAGGCACAATTGCCCCTCCTTCCACGGTTTCGGGAACCTCCCAGACGCAAGACATGCGCTAAAGAGGTTCCGAAACCGCTCCTCCATTTGAGTGGCGGCAATTGCCACCACCCTCGCCGGGACACCGTCGGGGCCCGGAGCCGTCTTCTTGGCGCGGATATGCACAATCGCCGCGCTGAGTTCCGACTCCGTGACAGGAGGGGCCTCCTCTTCCTCCTCAGCTGGCCGAGCTATCCCCCGCGGAGGGTCCATCACTGGCGGGGTGAAGTTGTCCCTGCACGGGAACAGGGACTGAACCACCCCATCCAAGAATGAGGGCTCCAGGGTCTCGGCCACCGGGGGACCAAAGGGGTGCAGCTTGTTGCGCGCTGCCTTGTATGGCCTCCCGTAGGGATCGCTGTCGAGACCCTCCAGCATCTCCTTTCTCGCCGAGTCCCTAGCGTCGGCGATGGCCCGCTCGAGAACCAGCTTTGCCTCTATGTACACCTCATAGAGGTGGTCCTCGTGGGCGTGGTCTCGTCGACGCCGCCGCCGGCTCCGCGCGTAGGCCCTCCTAGCCTCCACGCACGCCGCTCGGTGCCCCTCCAGCTCCACCGACCACCAGTACACCGCCCGATTGGGCAGCGGTCGACCGGACCGAGGCATGCTAGAATTGCACACCTCGGTCAGAGACTCCCTCAGGTGTCCCGCCACGGTGTCCACGTCCAAGCCAGCGGAAGGCGGCGAAAGCCAGTCCTGGATAAACGCCGCCTCCGCCGCCGCCTCCCTGTCCAGGCGTGTGAGAGCCCACCGTGGGAACGCTGACCGCCCCGAGAGGGGCCGCGTCTCTCCGGGGCCACCGGTGGAGATGTCGAACCGCACGTAGCGGTGGTCAGACATGGTCTCCACCAGATCCACCCGCCAGTTCAGCACGCGCGCGGCCAACGCAGGGGTGGCAAAAGTGACGTCCACTATCGAGCCACCCTGCCGCCGCACGCATGTCTGGACGTTTCCTCTGTTGAGGAGAGAGAGCCCAGAGTAGGCTGCCCACATCTCCACTGCCCGCCCGCGAGGGTCAGTGGCCGGGTTGCCCCAGGTCACCGACTTGGCATTCAGGTCTCCCAATACGGAGACCTGACGCGGCGCCACCCTGCCGACCACGGCGGCCAGGGCTCCGAGATAGTTCTCGAAGTCCTGGAGAGGGCGGTTTGGGGAGAAATAGACGCCCACGAGGGCTACCTCTCCCCACGCGGCGGCCACGTATCCCGGTCCCCTCTCTAATAGCGAGAGGGGAGGGGAGTCTGTGGAGGACCGCGCCGCTAGTGCCACCAAGCCGTCCTCGTCACCCAGCCAACTGCCGGGGATCGAGTAGGGCTCGGCGACCACCGCTACGTTCACCGACCACTCAGCCATGGCCTGCACCAGCAGGTCCTGGGCCGCTCTGCAATGGTTGATGTTCGCCTGGAGGATGCGGTGATTGGAAACCATTATTCCGACATCGCATCCACCTCCTCAGCTACCGCCGCTGGAGCTGCAGTTACAGCGGCGGCGACAGCGGCGGTGGCGGCGACAGGGCGAACCTGCGCCGGCACTATGCCCTTCCTCGCGGGTGGCTGGCAACTCCTGCCCCCCATCCTGTGCCCCGCGGGGCGGCCACTGGCAGCACACGCCGGGCAGTGTGGCGTGGCGGCGCTGCAAGTGGCACTCCTGTGTCCCTCCTGTCCGTACTGGAAGCAAGACTCTCCCCAGTCGGACTTGGAGGGACATGTAGATCGGGTGTGGCCTGGCGCGAAGCACTTGAAGCACCGCGCAGGCTTTTCCTCAAGCGGCCGGACCACAGCCGAGCTGAAGCCCACGAGCAGCCGTCCCTTGGTTGCCTTAAGGGCGGCCGCCGCCGCGGCGACTGGGCACTCGACGCGGATGGCGCCCATGCCGCGGCGGCTGGGCCTGATGACTCCCCCCTTCACCGCACTAGCGCTGCAGCCTCCCGCAGCGGCAACGGCCGCCACCACATCCTCTCTGGTGACCGAATCGTCCATATCGATCACCTCCAAGGATGCGGTCTTGACAGGTCTGGCGACCGTCGCTACATCCGCTATGACCTCTTGCAACTTTGTTGCAAAGAGGTCCGCGTTTGCTCCGCGCTGCTCCCCCCCGAACTCAAAAATTCGGGCTCCGGCCTGGGTGCGGCGGCACGTAATGTTGCCGATCCCCAGCCGGGAGGGATCCGCGTTAGCACGAGCCCGTCTTAGGACGGACTCGTACGTTTCGCCCCGCTCCGCGGCCTCCGGGGTGATGGTCACGACGACCGCCGCAGTTTTAGGAGGAACCAACTTCCTCCCACCCGCTGGAGCCTTCTGGGCTGCCGAAGCAGTCGCAGCGGGCTTGGGCTTTTTGGCCTTTCCTCCCCTGCCCACTTCCGTCCACGCCTGGTTGGACGGGGTGGTAGAGGGAAGCATGGCGTCCTCCCGCTGCGTGTTCTGGGGGGCTGCCGAAGTGGCAGACGCTCCCTCCGCGCTTGTGGTGGGGGTTTGAGGAGCCACAGTGCTCCTCTTGCCCTTCCCTTTGCCCTTGGAGGGCTTCGGGGCCTGGGTCTGCGCACCCGATGGCGGGTCTCCCACCAGCCGCGCAGGTACAGGTACCGGCTCCGTCGGTGGCGGACTCTTATCCGCCGCTAACGGCGGGCGGACCCGCTTTTCCGGCAAGAGCCGGTCCTCAATTCCCGCGAGGCAGCCTCTGATGAAGGCCCTCTCCTCCATGACAACCCTGCGGATTATTTCCTCAAGTTTGCCAGATGAGGAGGAGCCTCCCTCTGCCGGACTAGGGACAGGGGCAGGCGCAGGTTGGGCGTGCCGGGCCGTGGCCTCGGCCAGCTTCTGGTGCAGCTGGCTGACCTCCAGCTGCAGGCGATCCACCTTCGCCTGCAGCTGCCGCGTCTCGTCTGTAGCCGTGCGCTGCACCAGCTCGGTGATGATGCCGTGCATGCTCACAGCCCGGCATTTGAGGGCCTTCTGAAAGGTCCCCTTCAAGTTCGAGGACTTGGAGGCGACCTCCAGTACCTCCTCCTTGTCCTGGAGCGCCATGCGCTCCAGCTCCGTCAGGGAGTGGTCGGCGTACAGCACTGTGGACGTGCCATAGCCAGCCCTTGACCGGGCGATTTGCGCCTGGCGCTCCTTGGCAGCGACCCTCTCCTCCAGGTCTTGCTGGAGTTGCACCCTTTTACCGAGGTTTAGCTGGCGCTCGGCGTCCACCAAGCCCACATCGTGGGTTGAACCCGTATTAGAAGTCGAAGCCTTTTTGGACTTCGACTTCCTCTTCGCCTTGCTTCCGGCCGACTCCGAGGAGCCCTCAGACCCGAGCCTCAAATAGGCCCTCTTTCTATTGAGGCGGTCGTTTTCGGCCGCCGACGTGTCCATATTTGAGTCGTCGGAGTCCGACAACTCGTCTGGCCTGCTATTCAAGCTGGCCGCAGATGGTGCGCGGTCAGCTTCCGACGCCAAAGCGTCGCCGGCGTGGCCCTGAAAAGAGCCGTTGGATTGGCCCTGAGAAGGGCCGTGGGGTTGGCCCTGAGAAGGGCCGTTTGAATCGCCCTCGGAAGGACGATTCGAAATAAAACGCCCAGAGGCGTCACGCAAAGTCTTTTTCGTCATATTCGCAGACGACCGCGTTGATGTCTGCGAATCACAGCGCACTTTAGCCGCCGGTCTGCCACTCCGTTACGGTGGTCAGACACGGCGTTGCCCGGGGGAAACTACGTGGAAGTATGCACTGTGGGGGATCCCCCATGGAGTGACTACCTATCCAACCTCCACAACCTAGTTGCTAGGTAACACGATACCTCTTGCTAAGACTGGTTCTTAGACTTTTGGGCTCTTGACTACCCGTAACGACTGTCACAGATCGAAGAAAAGCAGTCGGGATCAACGGCTTAAAGTGCTTTTCGAGAAGGTGAGGAGGGATCTAGATATCTAATGGATGGTCACCCATCCACAAACCGACCGCAGCAAGCGTAGCTTAACCTCCGAATGACCCGTGCGGCTGTTATTATTAAACCACGAGTCCCTATACAAATAAATTGACGCAATATTTTAATGTACTCACTTCTAGAATCTACACAATCAAATAATCCGGTATCCGTCATTACTTAACCTCGAGCTCTATTACGAACAATCGAGCAGCTTTTGGTATTTTGATCCGCAAACCGGCTTAAGTGCATTTGAATTTCCTAGTTGAAAATGCTCGTTTGCAGCGTGGACTTCGATAACTCGCTTAACATCACATTGGGGCCTAATACTGGCATTAGCAAAGCGTTTGGTGTACTAAAGTGCAGTTCTGCCGATATTCCCAACGAGATAAAATTGGTCCTCGAATGTTTGGGCTCATTTTTCATGAAATGTAGATAACGTGCCTGTATTATCACTGGTTGAAAATACATGATGGATGTATTACAATATTATACGTGATAATGTAACTTAATATGGAACCTGACACGTGTGCGAAATACGTGGGAAAATAGTGTTTTGTATTAAACGAATTTTTCGATGAAATGCGCTTCATTTTCATATTAGCGCAATGGTTTTATTGTGCTTCCATACAAATTAATTAATATAATATATACATATATAGATAAACATACGCGTATCATAATGTCTATTTGTATTATTCTTTTACCTTAAAAAATACAAAAATATTAATTTGAACTTAAACCATTATGTCAGTGTGCCTTATTATCCTTATCGCCCTAAAAACGAAAGATCGCTACGGCGTAGCCGACGCTACGAAATCTGGGCTACGTAAGCTACTACGTCGTAGCACTGATCCGTTCAGTCCAATACACGAATACGCGTACATTTATTCTGCCATCATTATCTTTAAGCAAAGGAGACGCTAAAGAAATCCACTTTATTGAATACATAACAATTTATGGACCTCATTACTTTTTACGTTATTTTCGTCTCCCTTGAAAACATTTGAAGATGTAACTTCAAAGATTATTATGGCTTTAATATTTATTCTGTCTATCTTCTATACCAATAATAAAGCTGAAGAGTTTGTTTGTTTGTATGTTTGTTTGAACATGCTAATCCTTGAAACTGCCGGTTGGATTTGAAAAGTTCCTTTTGCCTTTGATAACCCAATTCTTTAGCATCACGCCAGAACTCTTAGAAACTGAGCAAAAAGTAAGAATTAACGCGAAAACGAAGTATTATCGCGAGCAGGTGATGCGATGTGACGTGATGGGTCGACGGAACAAGAAATTTCACGCGGACGAACTCGCGAGACGAAGCTAGTCTTTTAATAAAGAGGGATATGTGGGTTGAAGCAGTATTTGTATCATCAATTCAATTTCCTGCTTAAGTGTCATGACATATATATAATGAAATAGGTAATAGTATTTTTTACTCGTCTAATAACCTGTCAACCGCAGCCAAGCTAAACTTTTTTACAGGAAACGGAAAATATTACTTTGTGTTATTTTTTACCATTATGTGTTTTTTTTTTTTCTTTTTTTTACCAATAAATACGAAATTAACCGTCTGTATGTTACTTTTTTACGCCTTAACAGCAAAGCAACTTTCGATGTACTTTGAGACACAGGTAGACCATCATGACCTGGGTTAGGAGACAGTATACTTTTTTATCCTCTTATCTGTACCTAAACTAAAAAGCTACCATTTACTGGGTACGTCTTTCATTGACTTGAATGTGCCCTGGCGGCTGAGAGTATGTCCTGCTCACTCAAATGTCTCGCTGGTGGTAGCGTGTGTTGGATTATTAATTTCCCTTCAAAATGGTTGAGCTGAATGTTGCTGATCCATACGTCATGTTCGTGAACGGGCGCCGTCAGTAGGGACTGGTCATCTCTTAGCCGCCACGGCTTATTTTAATTTATTTTCATTTCTGAATAGTGTTTTTTATTTTTGTTTTTATCTTTTTTAGTACGGACGCTTTTAACGTGCACGTCTTTCTACATCGCTCTCACATGTACAATTTCAACATGAATGATGTAACCAATATTTTGTGATCATTTTATGATTTAAAAGAGTGTCTATCGAGTGTCTTGCCAGTTCATCTCCATAGGTACCTACTACGCTTTGGAATGGGCAACTACGAGTACTTGACTTGACAACTTGACAATTCGAAAGTGCCAGTAGTTGGTTTATCACACTAATATTATAAAGGCGAAAGTTTGTGAGTGTGAGTTTGTTTGTGTGTGTTTATTTGTTTGTTACTTTTTCACGCTCAAACGGCTGAACGGATTTGGATGAAATTTAGCACACAGATATTTTACAACCAGGATTAATGCATAGGATACTTTTCATCCCAATATTCTTACGTGATCCATACTTATGCGGGTGAAACCGCCGGGCGCAGCTAGTTTGAAATAAATGCTTTGAGTTGAGTTGAGTTAGTACGTACTCGTGCGATAACTTCCGACCTTTACGCAGACAAAGCCGCAGGCATAAGCTAATTTCTAATATTCTTTCATCCAAACGAAAGGAACAATCCAAACAGAAAACTTAACAAACAAATTCATTCACAAGTTGGTACCAGCGTGTCACGTCGAAAACGATCGCAGGCAGCTCGGGCTGTCACGATAAACACGAACTTCCGGCTCTGGAGGATATACGAGTGTTTGAGACTTCGTTCACTACAACACTTTCACACTATATGGAACAGTTTGGCCTCATTTGATAATGCTCAGAAGTTTTAAGTGATAATTTAATTAGGTGCTTGAATCATCGTAATAATAATATTCCACAACTTTCACACAACGCGTACGTGTTGTGCTATGAGTACTAGACAAGTGATAAACATACATATATATTTCTAAATACATACATATAATAGATAAATTACACCCAGACAAAGAACGAATGATCGTGCTCATCACACAAACATTTGTCCTAGGTGGGAATCGAACCCACGACCTTGCGCATAGCAGTCAAGGCCACTGACCACTAGACCAACAGGCCTGTCAAAAAGTAATCTGCCTATAATATTCCCATTGTTGGAACGCTGGCTTCCTTTCGGTGAGACGAGTGGGCAGTAATCTACAACGCGGGCCCAGTGCGGGTTAATAGATGTCACATGTCTTCGAATTTTTGTTTCTAGGACATGACAGTTTCCTCACGACGATAGAGGTAAAAATAAACAAATAAATAAATGTTTTCCTTCGCAGCTTTAAGAGCAGCGGTGATGGAAATAATTTTCACAAAGGAAAGCGCTTACTGGTTTCAAAGCTACTCGTAAGTCACGGCCTGATTACTTGAATTAGAAGATAATTTTGTGATGCACATCAAAAATAATCCACTCTGAGCACATGAATGTAGAGTACAAGGATATTTTGGCGCCTGAATGACATAGATAGGGGGGCGCTGGTGCTAAACATTTGTGAAACTAACTAAGGCATTAAGTCCGCCTTTGTATCTTTTGTGGGAGAAGTTTAAATAAATAAATAAATAAACTGTAACAACAAGATGACGACGTTAGTACCGATTTTAGGCACGCGCCAAACTAATATTGTACAGTCCATTCACATTTAAATATTTTAGTTTATTTTTAGGCACTATAATTGCAAGGGAAATTTGATACTCTTGACTTAATGTATACCTTTTGTAAACATTTAGTACTACATAAATCGAGCTCAAATTCCACATGTCAATCATCTCGTGTGCTAGGTCAAGATATTTGATTTGTTTTTCTATCTCAGCTTTCACGAGGTTCCTGTCATGTGGAATGGTAACATGGGCGATCATCGATCCATCACCACTTAATATTATTACTATTATTGTTATTAGTTATTTCACCTCTGATAGCAGAAACCCAAGTCCAACCTTTATTATAACGAGCATAAAGCTCATTGTGGTTTTGACAGACTTGTCTGTGGTAGCAATCCAACAGCAACCTTATTACAAGGTCTATAAAGACTATGAGTTTTTAACAGGTATGCAAAATCAGAGGTGAACTGTGAAGGGACTGTAGCTTTGTATCTGCACGTCTGTCTTTGTCTATGCCCATTGTTCAAAAATATGATAAGGTAGTAAGTCGCATAAGTGCCTTATGTATCAATAAAACCCCAAAATGACATATTAAAAAAACCAGCCAAGTACGTGTCAGATCACACACGGTTCCGTAGTTGGAATGAATTTATCCCAAGAACAAACTTAACATTTTAGTTGAAAATCATGTTCTCCCATACAGTGCAATCGCAAATGTAGGTTGGTCGACTATTACTCGTAAACTTGTAAAGCCTACTTAGTTGTGGTAGTTTTCCTTTTGACTTCGTTAAACCACATTTAAAATTTTTCACATCTCCAAAACAACCATTTAGCTGGCAGGGGGAGGGGGATACGACTGTAACAGAAATTAGCACTTTAAAGCTTAATATTTCACAAAAGGATCCCTGAATCGAAAAATTGTTTTCACAAGCCCGCAATATTTTTGAAAGATCTATCCAACGATATCCCACATCATGGGGTAGACGAGAAAAAAATATACCCACTTTACGTGTAGAGGAGGTACCTTAAAAACATTTTTTTTCCATGTATTTATTTTACCACTTGGTCGGCGTAATTAATATGCATACCTATGCTAAATTATTGCTTTTTAGTCTCTGAGGGACGGACGGACAGATGGACATGGCAAAACTATAACTGTTCCTTGTTGACTACGGAATCCTAAAAACACCCATTTATAATTATAATACCCAGTATTAACTGTCATCGTTATGTAAGTCGATAGCGCGCCCAAAAAGCGAATCATAGGCGCTCATTCGAATAAACGCTTCAAGGACCATTGTTGAGGACCAACGGCGTAATATTATTAAAAAATGAAAAAAGTTCGACGGTATAATGATCCCCGCATTATTGCGGTGGATGAGGATAGAAGACAGAGGTTGGCGAGAAGCAATGGGGACCATTCAACATGTCGCCTCCGCACAGCCCGATAATTGGATTCATTGCTCGCCAAGAGAAATATGGAGGCCATTTATTGCCCCAGGACGTATTGACGACAGTAGAACCAGATAATTCTGTAACATTAATAACCTTATATTATTGCTTTGTTCCATCTTGATACTGATTATAAGGAATTACGAGATATTTGAACGATATTGTCGGAGAAAACCTTATTTCGGCGACATTTCTCTGTGAAGGGGGAAAATAGAAACTAATTGACGTCGTCGGATATAAAACACGTTTTGGCATAATAATATCATTTCAATGCGGTTGGAAATGGAGAAAATAGCAACTAGGTGCAATGTTTTAGGGAATAAAGTATACCTACTGGAATGTTTCACATCCAAAAACGAGTTTCATTCGAGTCGTACTCGTATTTCATTATCATCATCATCATTAGCAGCCACCGAGTACTGAGTACAGATGCCATATTATGACGGCTTAGTGCCATCATGATTCCAGTGTAAGAGAGAGACGGAGCTATACATAACCGATAGCACCATCCCTTTTTCGCACTGGAATCATGATGTAATACGGATCGTAATACGGACCCAGGCCTCCTCCCTTTTGTCACTGGTTTGTATGAGTCTCATCCAGGTCTTCCTCTGAGTATTTACTTAACTACTATTAACGTGAACATTGATCTATTCATATACACGCATACAGATAAAGAAAAATCAAGTGCCAACATTTTTAAAAAGTTTTTCTGTCTGTTTATTACGGCTAATCTCCGAAATGGCTGAACCGATTTTTGGGACTATCACTGGCAGAATAGAATAGAATAGAATAGAATACTCTTTATCATGTACACCATATAAATTACAGACATAAATATAGAAATTTTACAAAGGGTGACACAATGGGCAGATAGCTGACGTTTTAAGGAGCAACTTTATTTTAGAAAAGAAAAAGAATTAATAAAGAGAAACATTATTGTTTTCCAACATCCACGCGAAGGAAGCCGCAGGCACAGCTAGTTTGTAATATAAAAAAGAAATAAATACTTTAACACAATACAAAATAATCTATAACAATAGTCATCATCATCTGCCAAGCCTTTTCCCAACTATGTTGGAGTCGGCTTTCAGTCTAACAGGATGTAGCTGAATACCAGTATTTTACATGGAGTGACTGTCTATCTGACCTCCACAACCCAGTTACTGGGCAATATGATACCCTTTGGTAAGACTGGTTGTCAGACTTTCGGGATATTGACGACCCGTAACGATTGCCAAAGATCCACGAATGACAACCGGGACCAACGGCTTAACGTGCTTTCCGACGCACGGTCTCGCGCGTCTTGGTATGTGAAGATGGTCACCCATTCACGGACCAACCGCGATAAGCGTAGCTTAACCTGATCGATCGACCCGTGCCGCTGTTATTACTTAGCCACAAGCCCCTCTATAACAACAGTTCTCTTAAATTATTGATTAATTAACGAATAAAGCAAGTTTATTTATGTATCGCGATTTATTGTAATTGACTTCTTCTCAGTTCGTTGGCAGCATCCACATCAGTCTTGTCTAGGCTGCTCCATCATCGAAGCCGAGTAACTTGGTTATTGGTTTAAATTTATGCCTTATGCCACGAATGTACATGCTAGTGGCTCGTATTATTGAGATGATGATTCTTGATCTTAGCCAACCCATCACTACGCTAAAAGATCTGTTCCAGCGGTCAGCGATTGCAGCTCCAAGATGATTTACAAAGGTAGATATTTGTGGGGCGAAGACTCCTACAATAGATGCAACAAGGGGAATGAATGTCGCATGTCGCATTTCACAAGCGTTTGATTATTGCGCTGGGCGTGCAATATAAAAAGGAGCGTCAGTGTCTACTACACGGATATCAAATAACGCCTCCCTCTGAGTATCCCAAACGCTACGGCAAGATAGATCTCCACGAAGTCCGCGTTTCCCCATCGTTTGTAATATAAAACGGATAGAATTAGAACCATGAATTTTTATTTTGGTTAAATAATAAAACAAGCAATTTCTCCATTTCTAACGTTTCAACTTTGTAAAATGATTAAGTAGTGATCTATCTTCGTCAACGAGTTATTGAATGCTTGAAACGTGAAACGTCTTATAATGTTGGCCTGAAGATGAAATTTGATAATACCTGTCACGAAAAGGCGATATTGAAAATCCTTTGTTAGTTATTGAATGAGAACTAAAAGTATACTATCATAGAATTAATATGTAAAATATAAATAGGAAACTGTCATAGAAATAATATCTATTGCTACTAAGAGTAGTCATTTCTGGCCTTTCGAATACATTTAGTAATACAACAAAGACGTGAGCTAGTTCAGTGTTAAACCTAGTAATATTATAAACTAGCTGGCCGAAGCTTCGTATCGCCTCAGAATCAATAAGATGAATGTATGAGAAAATAAATTATCTTCCCTTTTTTTCGTGATTTTTTCTCATGTTTTAATATAATTGTTATTCTGCTATTCGGGTCGCCGGCGCAGTTAAATCCAAAAAATCAAAGATCATAAAGATCGGTTCAGCCGTTCTTGAGTTATAAATGGTGTAACTAATCTGACATTGTTTTATTTACAACTAGCAACCCGTCCCGGCTTCGCACGGGTGCAATGGAGAAACACTGATAATATTAGAGAAATTATTTCTCGTAAAAAGTACAGGATAAAAAATGGTTATTGTGGGTTATCCCTAAGAGATAGACATATACCATCGCGGACTTTTTTTTTTGTAGACATTTTTAAGGTGTACAATACTGTAGTACATTATTTTGATCTATCTCGACGGGTTCAGCCAGCGTTTACAATGTAAGCGCAAAAAAAAATGTGTTTATTTACAACATTACATTAGAAACCTCTAAAATTATCAGTGTTTTTCTACTATATTATGCATGTATTATACATATAAACCTTCCTCTTGAATCACTCTATCTATTAAAAAAAACCGCATCAAAATCCGTTGCGTAGTTTTAAAGATCTAAGCATATATAGGGACAGACAGACAGGGAAGCGACTTTGTTTTATACTATGTAGTGAAGATGTGAAAGTTTGTATGTTTGGGTATTTATTACTCAATCACGCAAAAACAGCTGAACGAATTTGGATGCCATTTAGCACACAGGTATTTTATAACCTGGATTAACACATAAGATACTTTTCATCCCAGTAGTACGTTCCCGTGGAGTAATTTTCGACCTCCATGAGGGCGAATAAGCTGCTGGCAAAAGCTATTGAACTTATCCGTTTTTGACATCTGATCCAGGTACAAACACCTACTATTAATACTGTTTTTGTGTGTATTTTTTTTTTGTTGTATTATTTTTTGTCCAGGGTTCATTGTCCGCCCCTTAATGAAAGAAAACTAACAATATTTACTTACTAGAATTGTTTCAATACATCGATCATCTATTTGTTTCGCTTTTGTTCTATCTATAAGTCATATTGACTTGCTGATTTTCTATAGGTATTGTTTGACTCAGCTATTGTTGTTCAACCAAATAGATCTAAAGGTCACTGTCCGTACTTTACTCGACTAAGAAAATTATAGGTAAATAACTACTTTTTGCCTACAATCCCACGGGAACATGGGCACTACGGGGATTACGAGTACCTACCTTATGTGTTAGTACAGGCTATAAAATATCTGAGCCAATCCTTCCTAATACGTTCAGCCGTTTTATCCATCTAGACAAACGTTCTAAAAAACTATATTTTCGGCATCAGACCTCGTAGCAATTTTTTTTTTTTTTTCAAAAATATTCAATGTACAGACGCCAGCACATCAAGCTACCCGAAACTGTCAGATTTTCCCAATCAACTTTGAACCTTTTGCTCTAGCGATAAAGTTGAAAATCTATTAAAGAAATCTGACAGATTGTAGTAGCTTGATGTCAGCACATCAAGCTACTACAATCTGTCAGATTTCATTTGTCTGTACATTCTTGACCTCGACACAATTTTAATAGTATAAATGTTATCTAGAAAATGATATAGTTCACTTCATGAAACTGTACCATGTGGTACACTTTTTATTTGAGACCCCAGATTTGACAAACTGTTATGACTCTGAACAAGAATTTAAGTGTTCAGCCAGTCTATTGACAATAAAAAGAAATAAAAACAGACCTATTATATTGTGTTAAAATCTCACCGTGAAAACTTAGGTGAAGTGAGCTGTCAATAGTGTCAATCCCTAGCATCAGGTAAAATGACAGCTCACTTGAAGCCAAGCCTAAGCTTTCACATGAGATGACCAATAGACCGGTAGACGCGACGGTTACTGCGCGGTTCCGAACCGTGCGGCTACCGCCAATCAACCGATAGAAATTACTGAACGCCACAACGCGCGGATTCCCCGCGATAGAAGAAGGGCTCAAAAGTTTTTTGCATGTAACGTTAATAAAGTGTACTTAGGTATGCTTATGTATAGGCTGATTATTAATAAGTTCAGTCTTTCGATTCATAATAATATGTTATTATGCATAATGTGCTATGAATAAATAAATTCAAACAAGATGTTACTGAATGTTGTTATTATAGGATTGGTAAAATCCTGGAAATTTACATCATCAAATCATCTTATTTACGAGCTTTTTTAATGCATTATTATTATTTTTATAAAATACTCTTAGGGACCAGGAGTGGTATTTAAATAAAAAAAAACAACTGTCAAGTCAGCCTAACTTATATTTAAATAACGAACTAAATAATTAACACGATAATCACGCACTATTTATTAGGAATCAATCAACTTCAACAAAACACAATAAACAAAAGGAAATGATCACCAAACAAAGACTTAGCTATGATCCAAGACGAAATCCAACGACCTTACCGCGCGAGCGCTGACAGGAGAAACAGGGGCGCGGCTCGGTTGACAACCACTTTTATAGGCGTTGGAGTGACGTCTCAGATGACAGCTGTACAGAAACTCAATCTTAACCTAATAATACATTATTTTCTGCTATTAGAAATAGAAAAGCAAAACTATAGGTATAACATGAATAAAGTAGAATTAGCTTTAAAATTAAACACAATTTGCCGAATAAAACATAAGCATCGGCTTTGTTACTAATTGTTTGTGTATATGTATTATTATTTTAATTAATTGATGCAAAATAACTATATTATTACGTACGTCAAAATGTATATAAAGTCAAAGGCCTCAGTAAATACTTCGAACAGTGAGTACCAACCTTAAAATAATAATCTTTTTGAAGCACAACTTCCACTAATGCACTTTCCCAACTAACTCTGGCTGGAAATCTCTCAAAATATATACCCGAGTGTGAATCCTTCCAAACTTAAATATCTTAAGTAAAACGTGCACTTAATCAGGGACTTTCTTTACTTAGTAACATTTGTTTGGTGCAGCACTACTTACTGAAGCAAGTAAGTGCTTATACTAAACACTAATTTGAAAAATAAACCATTGTCTGGATTGGTAGTAGTAGCAACTGCTTTTGTGTGTATATGTGTTTTTATTATTGTGCTTCTGAATTGAATTTATCTTGTACTTGTACCAAATGTTTGTATGTATACACACATATTTATTTTATTTATTTATTCCTTTATTTCAGGCAACTAAGCAACATAGAAAAAATAATACATACTACTACAAACATACTTATAAAGTAATACATACAAAACTATCACAAATACAATACTATAATAATATAACTTAAAAATACTATAAATAAATACAACATAACAAACTTATACTACTGCACACGAAGTGTCGGAGCGTGTTTCGCTGACTGGTGTCATGTAGCCGGCCACGAAACCGGCGATACACAACACCCTTCGGCCAAAACTCTTCCTTGAGGAACTTCTCGAGATGATGTGTCGGAACACGCACCACGAACGACTTGAAGTTCGTATTGTGACGCGGATATTTGTACCCACGGTCTTACAATCGCCGTAACTTGGCACGAGTCATTAGATACGTTTCACCTTTTATTAAGATTCTCTTAAACAGACACGGAAATTTCGAAAGGGCTGGTTGACACTCCCCGTGACCCAAAAGCTGGTTTTTACCTTGGCCAGAGGCTAAGCATTGCCATACAACGTGGTAATGCCACCAGTCCCTTGGGTACATTAGTAGCCAAGAGACTAGACCACCAGTGACCAGTCGATAGCGATACGGATGAATTTTTCGACGCTATATTTTAGTTTGTGAATAGTTTTAGTTAAGTTAGGATATCATTTTGATTTTTTTATTAATTAATTAGGTGTTAACTGATTTTTACACTCAACTAGATTAGCTACAAGTGAACAAACATTTAAAAAAATAAATTATAGTCATAACCATAGAATAATGACTAGCATTAAGGGACACCATTTTTTTGTTGCACTAAGTGTGCATGAGCAAACTAACTCCAACCACGCCAAAATCTTGACAAGTTACGTGCTAGTTACTGTACTGTCGAGAAAGTTTACGTATCTTATGACTTTTTGTCGCACAGAGTACAAAATCGCCGCGCCGCCACCAAATCTGTGGCTTGCAGCGGCCGCCGAGGCGTAGATATCTGTGCAAAACATAATAACATCGTGTGTGTGTGTGTAAAACATAATAACTGTGGGGCTGTGTGTAAGTAGATGTAGACGAAGGTAAAAATATATTTCCTTATTTAGAAGAACTGGCTGTTCTTCTAAATAAGGAAATATATTTTTACCAATCAATCAAGTAGGCAGAAGCACGTTGTAGACCTTTCGCGGACCCACCCGCGAGGAAAGTGACCAAGACATTCAAATAAAAATGACTGCCGAGAGCGTGCGCTAGTGATGTTCGTATTATTTAGTTACTTAGTAACATTTAGTGTTGGGACTCCAAGAATAACTGATCATGCTATAAAGATAGAAGAGTTTTCAGCTCGACAGAATGGAATTCGTAACGCTAACACGTGGTTTTCATAATAAACGTATCAATACTAACTGATATGAATAATCATTGTCCTGCCTAATTGGTATCAACGCAATGCAATTAGTGTCAATGCAATATTATTGTAGCTACGGCTACGATTGATTATTCTGATTGTTTGTAACACTAGTTATTAATATACATACCATCACGCCCGGATTCCCAGAAGGGTTATGTAGAGGTGACATACAACGTGTAACGTTAAATACGCAAAACTTGAAAATAGTTTGATCAGAATAACGAGCAGACTTAATTGACCCACTTTTTAATATTGGTCACATATTTTCAAAAACTCTTCATTAAAAATGTTGCCATGTCTATTTATTAATAGGTCAAGCAAGCCAATGTCAGCGCGGCGCAGCGGCCCGGTGACGACTCCTCCCTCGATAAAGCGTCGTCGCAGACGCAAGAAACTAAGTAAAACTAAAACAGCATATAAAACCTTTATAACTTTTTTAATGACTTATTATCTCTCTGAAATAGGTTAATTGAATTAAAAATCAGTTGGGGTGTCTGAGGTTTTGCGCATTTAACGTTACACGACGTAATGACACAACGTATAGTAGTCGAACCCTCATTGCACCAGTTATTTTTAAGTCACATATAATAGGGGTGAGCCCAGAGCGGCCCGTGGCTAAATAATAACAGCCGCACAGGTCGATCGATCAGGTTAAGCTACGCTTGCCGCGGTTGGTCTGTGGATGGGTGACCATCTTTACATACCAAGACCCCTCCATGCCTCGGAAAGCACGTTAAGCCGTTGGTTTCGGCTGCCAGTTGTAGATCTTTGACAGTCGTTACGGATAGTCAGAACCCCGAAAGTCTGACAACCGACTGACTACAGTTACTGGGTAATACGAAACCCCTAGGTATGACCGTCTTTCACTATGAACCCAACTCTGAGATCACGAAAAAAATCAGTTGTTTCATACATTTTGATCCTACTTGCCCAATTGAACTTTTGTATTAAACAGCTGATTTTGTTTTCGTGATTACAGAGTTGGGCCTATAGTGAAAGTTGTTTATATTCATGAGCAGAACACCCTGTAAAAATTGGGAGCCTGGAAAAAATCATCCAAAATATTTTATTTATTTATTTATTTGTTCCTTTATTTCAGGCAACTAAGGCCCATAGAAAAAAACAATACATACTACTACAAACATACTTATAAAACGAATACATACAAAATTATCACGAATACAATACTATAATAACATACTTAAAAATACTATAAATAAATACAACATAACACAATTTATACTACTGCACACGAAGTGTCGGCGTCGCGAGTACTTGTGTATTGCTAAAGGTTTTTAAACTCTTTGATTAGACGCCACTGCGCTAAGGGGGATACGCAAAGATATACATATACAACATTACTTTTAGTATATTTCAAACCTGAATATAGTTTGTACAGAATAAGTAACTAAATCGATTCCAATAACTTTTACACCATGTTATATTTTGTCCCAAAAAGATTTAAAAAAGGTTACAAGTTGGATACCGAGCGACACTAAGTACATATCCGCAATCATATACGCACAACACAGATCACGGCCGGTCGGCCGGCGGTGCGTGATAAGTTCTTTTTGTACGGACAAGCAGGTAAAATAACAAGCTTATAACCTTGTGATTTACCATGATACAGTTTTGAAATTTTGTACATAGATTCTTTAGATAAAAATACTAGACACGTATTTCGGGTTTCGCATATACTAAAACTAATGTTGTATATTATTATTTATTTATTTATTTTATAAGTTCACAGCATGCTAATAAACTAAGGCCCACAAAACCATGGTAAGGGTTAGACTGTGAGGTCTAGCGAGTATTTGCACACGACTTAAACTTAACTCTTAAGACTTAGGTAGCACTTTAATACATTTCTATATATTTTTTTTTTCTTAACTTTTTTGCAATTTTCTGGTCAATTTCAAGTTGCATGTTGATTAAAATATGATTCGCAACCGTAACAAATATGACTTTACAGAACTATTATTATTAGGATTATTAGAATCAGCAATACAACTCCATAGGTTAGAATTGGCCTGAAATGTCATGATTTTATGAAATAGTCAGTCAATGAGGTAATATGAACTAAGAGAGTTGTACTGATGATTTTTAAGATTATACAATGTGTAACGTTAAATGCGCAAAACTAGAAAATAGTTTGATCAGAATAACGAGCAGAATTAATTGAACCACTTTTTAATATAGGTCACATTTTTCAAAAAATCTTCATTAAAAACGTTGCCCTGTCTATTTATTAATAGGTCAAGCAAGCCAATGTCAGCGCGGCGCAGCGGCCCGGTGACGACTCCTCCCTCGGTAAAGCGTCGTCGCAGACGCAAGAAACGATCAGAATGGCCAGAAAAACTAAAACAGCACATAAAACTTTTACAATTTTTTTAATGACTTATTTTCTCTCTGAAATAGGTCAATTGAAATAAAAATCAGTTGGGGTGTCTGAGGTTTTGAGCATTTAACGTTACACGTTGTATTTTTTATTTTACGGCGGCGAATTACATTTAGATCAACATATATTCTGATACTGAACTGAGAATTGCAAAAAATGTAAGAAAATTTGGATTTTGCGAGCTACCCCTGACGCTTTCGCCAGAAATCAAAGAGTTTTCCGTAAAATAGCAATTTCTTACATGTGATCCCTTACATTGCTTCACCTTACCCATCGCGGTTAAATCAACTGTGTGCGATAACATACCCTTGCTTTACCCTTCCGAGATTACTTGTGTGTTTATAGAAAGTTCACGGTAAAGAAAACCAAACAAATAAAATATGTTTCTTGCTTTTCTCATTTGCGATTTCGTCGGAATCTTGAAAACACAGTGTGTAGGATTTTCCCATGCCTAAATCCACACATAACTTTCTCAAAGAAACACCACTGTTATTTATTTATGTAAGTACCTATAATAATAATTATTCGTAGGTAGGTAGGTACCTACTAAAAATTATAATTGTTAATCTATTTCACTAGAATTTATTCAATTCCATATTTACTCAAATTTTGACTGGAATAATGTTTGAAATTAATTTTGATTTTTTTTCTATAACTCAATATGTTACCGCACTTTTTACAATTTAATTTATTTTCTTTTCATTACTTTATTTTAGAATTTTTGAAAATTATTGAAACATATTGAGATAGTATACTTTTTATAACAGTTGAATAAAATATAAATTAAAAGTTATTTTCTGATTTTAGTTCGATTTGCTATTAAGGCGTGTTTTTTTTTTGGTTTATAAACTATATCGACGGGTTCCGGGCTAATTGTATTAAGCGACACTCTGAGCGATATAGACTTTTATACATATTTGGAATCAGCGAATTTTTTTGCGTCATTTGAGCTGGGTTTGGTGACGATCGGAGCACTTTTTTGTCGCTTAATACAACCGCATTTTTGGGCCCATTTTGGACTGCGATGTATGAAGCGACACAAAATATTGACAAATTTAGGAACTGTGTACTTAAGCTTACTACCAAATACCAGGCAGTCGTTTAAACTTTTTTTCCTGGAGCAACAATTTACAGGCAACGTACGTTAAAGCATTTAGCCTGCCTTTATAAATATATAGAAATGTCGCTTCATACAATTAGCCTCTTTGTTAAATTCTAATCCAGTGTCGCTTAATACAATTAGCTTTACCTTGTAAATATACAAGAATGTCGTTTAATACATTTAGCCTCTTTGTCAAATTCATACCCAGTGTCGATCCATACATTTAGCTCTGTACATGAAATGTTAGATGTTATCACTTCAACCATTTAGCTTGCAGTAGATAATGATATGTCGGTCGCATGAACTATTTAGGATTTCAACAGTGAACATTTAAAGATTATGGTTAAACCTATTTTTTTATTCAATATTTGATTTGCAGTGTCGTTTCAGTTATAACAAAAGTAAAGTTCTAGTACTTCAAACAGTTTATCTTAAACGGAATAAGAATAGTATACACATTAATACAATCATAATTTTATATGGATTGACTATTATGACGTTGGTTAAATCAATGATTTTGGCGCCATCGCGATAAACCGCGCAAGCTTAAACTTTTTTTTAACGAGAGATGTTTTTGATTTTGATTACTGAGAAAGTTAGAAAAAAAATATAGAAGAAAATAAAAATGAAAACCAAAGAAACGCTCGTAAATATTTTAATTTTTTATGTGATCATTTTTAAAAGAAATTATTTTATAGATAAACCTTTTTTTGTAATTGAATAGGTTTTTATATACTTAAATGGTAACGTTTAGGAATGAAGAAGAATGAGAATAATTATTTCAGGTAATAAGACTGTAGGCGGCTACATAATAAAAAGACTGTTTAACTTCTGATTCCTATACAATTGTGATAAAAACTTTAGTTGTTACCTTGGTAAGCTAAGAAGTTACTGCTGTTCCTAGGTGATTGTCATTTTAAATAAAAAAACTTATCTTTAAATAATTTATAATGTGTGTTTTATTTCTCATTTCATAATTATTAACAAGATAGGTAGGTACACCCTATGTATGTACCTACCTTTTAATTAATCAATGTTTTAACCGCCAATTTCTGCAAACTTCATTATTCAAGTATGATTACAAACAATTTATTTTAAAAAAATCAGTCGCATAAACTAATTAGCCATACATTAATAAGTTTAAGATATGGTATTTAAATCAATTAGCTTAGGTTTGAAATATGACCAACTCTTTGATTAAAGCACTTAGCTTGGAGCCATTATTTGCATGCCTAGGCGGTTAAGTCATTTAGCTTGGAACAAGAAATAATAAACCTAGGCGGTTAAGTCATTTAGCTTGGAACAAGAAATAATAAACCTAGGCGGTTAAGTCATTTAGCTTGGAACAAGAAATAATAAACCTAGGCGGTTTAGTCATTTAGCCTGGAACAAAAAAAAGTAAAATATGGGTCATTTTGTATTAAGCGACATTTATCTTCGTTAAAAATAGGAAAATTAGAAAAAAAAATAATCTGATTATGGGGAATATGTTATAAAAACAGTAATATCTTTCTTTTTAAAAAAATAATGCGATTTGCTAAAGTTATTATTTTTTTTCTAAAAATCGAAACTTTAAACTGCTCTGGTGTAAAGTTTCAAAAATGTCGGTTAATACAAATAGCCCGGAACCCGTCGATATTATATTATATTTTTTTTTAACAATTTTTTTTTTTGTCAACTTTTTTTATCAAAATATTGTATTGTCATCGATCGTAGATAAGTCTACAACGTTTAAAGTAAATCTGATCGCTTAAAGTGGGGCAAAATCGAGCCCAAACGAGTCAGTTACATACCAACAAACAAACGGAGGTGAAACTAATAAAAGCGTGTTAAAAACAGCGCAAAACCCGAAACCGTTTATCCAACATCGATAACACCATCAAAAGCTTATCTTACAGAATGAATCATGGGGAAACTGTTTACAAACCAGTGTACAGAGTGTTTGGCGAGCCTGGCCAGTGGCAAGTCAACTGGGAAATAGGTCAGTCGGCTGTTTGTTAGGAACCAGTTATCGACTACCGACTACTTACGCACTGCTGCAGTCGTTGTAAGGAGCTCCATGGACGTTAACGATATGTTTGAGCTAAGATTACCGTAGATACTGGTTTACCTAGTTTAAGAGGCAGGGTACTTGAGTACAGCCGGTCGATTCCGTTAGAATCTCACCGTGAGAAGTTAGGTGAAGTGAGCTGTTATTCCATCGGATGCTAGATATTGGCACTAATGACTGCTAACTTTAAATTCACTTCACCCGAGTTATCACTGTGAGATTTTTACAGAATAGCACTACAGATTTCAACTTAGAACCAGATGTACCTAAGTTCCCATATGTATTTTTTTTTTGTAGCAAATAAATGTATTATTATTATTATTATAGATCGATGAGTTTGGCAACTAATCTTGAAGCAATAGAAGTATGTAAGGATCTTAGCAGGCGGCGTTCTGTGGCTTCTGCCTACCTCCATAGGAAAAAGGCGTGAGTTTATGTACTGTCACAATAAAAGGCATTGTCATTACAAATGTCTTACGCAACTAGCCCACTGGACTGAATCGCCAACACACCGTCAGCAAACGTAGTGAGCAATGCTGCTCTGCATGAGAAAACCTGTGGCCCTAAATCCGCGAGTTGACTAATTTTTTTTTATTATTTAAATTGAAGCTTTTTTACCTCACTAATAGCTTGGTAAAACAGTTTTTTAATATTTTTAAAAATTGAAAAGATATGAGCGTTCAAAACTCTCAATTAGACAGAGAGGGAAATACTGAATTGTGGCGTCATAGTTCAGTATCGCCATATAAATTACATGTAAAACTTCGTTTTGCGAGAAAGAGATAGACAAAAAGTTTCTATAAGTTATAAGTTTTTTTATTTTTCGACCGATTTCAAATTTGATTTCGAATTCTATTATTGTATTACATTGTGGATATATTATCTACTAGAATATATAGTATTCAATATCATGCAACTACCCAATTGAGACAAAATCTACAGGAACGACGCGCTAACTGTGACCATGAATTCAACACTTGATTCTATAATAACAGCCGCACGGGTCGATCGTTCAGGTTAAGCTACGCTTGCCGCGGTTGGTCCATGGATGGGTGACCATCTTTAAATACCAAGACCCCAAGAGAGATTCACGACATTTCGCGAATCGGGTGAAGTGATCACGCCACACAAACTACGTGGGATTAAATTCTATGGTCCTTCAGCCAGGCACCCACAAAATAGTAAGGTTTTGACAGCTAAAATACTAGCTTTGAAATTATATAAAATTATCAATAGAATTAACATAAAAAGTATTGGGTATTAAAATCTCGATTATGATTGTAAATGATGATTGTCCCCAGTATCAGGTGGGATGACACTGACGGCTCACTATAATAATATGGACTCACTGACAGCTCGCTATATGGAAAATTGAGTTTGAACATTTTCAATTCAATTCCTTATGCCACACATTCAATTACTTATGCCAATATTTCCCATTTCCACAGGAACAGTGGAATATCAGTTTTCTCTTTAAACATTAATTCATTACTGGTAAATAATTTACGTAATAACTTCGGCTTTATTTTGTGAAACATTAAATACATTGACACTTAATATAAATCAATTTCACGTTTTTCTCTCGTACAGCATTTTCAGTATATCTGGGACAACAATGGCTAGCTTAATCCCTAAAGATTGTCGCTTAATCCCGTATTTCAATTGTGTCCAATAAAATGTTTGTTTGGCTCAAGGAAAATATGTGAACGTTTTTCAGAAAAAGCTGCAACGTTCGAACAACAATGGCATCAATGTATCAGCAGTGCTATTCTGTAAAAATCTCACCGTGAAAACTTAGGTAAAGTGAGCGGGAAGCGAGCTCTGTCATTCCCTAATGGGAATTAACACTAGGGATTAACACTATTAAGTGCTCACTTCACTTATGATTTCACGGTGAGATTTTTACAGAATCGACCGGCTGATCATGGAATAGGTATATTCTAGGTACTTACTTATATGACAACTATACAAGGTGTAACTTAAATAACGCACAACCTCTTAAGGGGTCATTGTACTCATCATTATGAACAACTTTTACTATGGGACCAAACCTGAAATCGCAAAAAAAAAATCAGCTGTTCCCTACATTTTGACGAGTTATGCGAACATAAATGTAGGGAACAGCTGATTTTTTTTTCGTTCTCGACAGTACGTAACTTGTCAAGATTTTGGCGTGGTTGGAGTTAGTTTGCGCATGCACACTTAGTGCAACAAAAAAATGACCAAACCTGAAATCGCAAAAAAAAAAACAGCTGTTCCCTACATTTTGACGAGTTATGCGAACATAAATGTAGGGAACAGCTGATTTTTTTTTCGCGATTTCAGGTTTGGTCCCATAGTAAAAGTTGTTCATAATGATGAGTACAATGACCCCTTAAGAGGTTGTGCGTTATTTAAGTTACACCTTGTATATTTTAGTTCACATACACTAGGGTGCAATCCACTTCAATATTTATGTTCATTTAATGTTGTATTGTAGCTTAGCTCAAAATCAATCAATATAGGAAAAAAATTAATAGGCTCATAGGGGTTGTTTTTGCAGTAATTTACCATAATTTGTTGAATGGCATGATTTTTTTATTTATTTTTTTGGAGCGTATTTTTTTTTATATTTAATGTGAACCCACTGGGTCGTAATGTAAACGATAGACAATATTGTTGTCCTACGAATAAGCCTACTTTTATCTTAGTAAGACCAAAACATTGACAGATATGACGTTTTTTGTACACACGTAGAGAATATCTCAATAAAAAAAGCAAAATGGCTGCCAAATAGCGAGGAAGTGGATTGGACCACAGTATGTGTGAGAATAGTTGTGTAGCGGTATCTACAAACGTCACATGCAAACTACGCGTCATATTGACGTCACACAAAATCCTGCATCTCGCAAGCAGAGTTAACCGCGCAACTAGCAAATATACAACGGCCCGACATGCATCATCGGGCAGTTGCCCGCCAGACATGACACCCGTCTGGTCGGAGGATCCTCCCTTTTCTATGGAGGATGAGTGACATATACACCCTGCTCCTCATAACTCTATATTTGCAACATGAGTACCTAGAATATCATTAGTCCTTGACCGGACACATTGTATAGCTAAATTCTTGAAGAATTCTTCAAGAATTTAGCTATCAAATGCACAAAGAATTTTTCAAATCCGACGGCAAAGCGAAGATTTATTATATTAACTACTAGCTTCTTATCGCGATTTCGCCTGCGTGAAATTTCTTGTGTCCCCAACCAACCCCACCGCATCGCATCGCCTGCCCGCGCTATTACTTTGTTTTCGCTTATTGTGTTTTCTGATTATTTTTTCTTTTTGCCAGGCTGTTTTTTTTTTGTTTTTAGCGTGATTTTAAATAGCATGTAGCCTATCTCAAGACTTGGACTATCAAATACAAAAAAAAAAAAACAAATTTGACTTACAGTTCCAAAGCTTAGCGTACAAACAAACTATTACTATATTTTTCTTGCCTCGAAACCTAAATGTAATAAAATACCAAAGATATTACGGGTAAAAATACTTTATCTTTGTATGCACCATTAAATAACAAGACTTCTTCATCTGAGATTAAAAGAAAACATGACTGTGTTTATTTCATAAATTGGTACAACGGACGGCAGATTCGGTTATAGATGACATCGAAAGGTTACGTTGGGATTATTCATTTTTTTTTTGTAAGTATATACTGGCATAGCGCCGTGTTAAAGGCAAAACCGACTATCTACGATTTTTTCAGTTTTTCACTTTAATATACCATTCATTTGATTCTTTATCTAATGGTATATTAAAGTGAAAAACTGAAAAAATCGTAGATAGTCGGTTTTGCCTTTAACACGGTGAAGTTTATAAGAAAATTTTAGACACTAACACAATGTGGGCCTATGTCGTCTGTAAATAAAAGATTTTATTATTAATATTAAGTACAGTCACGCGCATAAATATCTCACACCTACGCAAGACTCAAAAGCGATTGTCACCTAAAGTATTGATAGGTATATCATTATTTTATGGTGTTATAATCAAAATCACAGACCTAGCTTTATGCCGCCTACACACAACATAAAGAAGAACTTTTAGAGCATGAGAAGTGAAAAGTACAATACCTATGCGGTGAAAATGTATGAAACAGCAAATTTTTTTTTTTTTAGTTACCGATGATAATTTTCAACTCAGGGGCGTTCAGAAACATGTACAGACGCCAGCACATCAAGCTACCCGAAACTGTCAGATTTTCCCAATCAACTTTGAACCTTATGCTTTAGCGATAAAGTTGGAAATCTATTAAAGAAATCTGACAGATTGTAGTAACTTGATGTTGAGATGGCTATCTAATACATGGGTGTTACGCGATACAAAAATCTTTTCCCACATTCATTGGACAAGTGAATTTATTGACTTGAAGTGGACACACCACATCTGTTAGGTATAAATGTTTTAAAACAAGACAGAGGGCCTTTTGTCGTTGGGTTTTTCCACCATGCGAACGAAGAAATTCCTATGAAATTATAGAATGTAACCATTGAAACTGTCCATAACTCGATATTTATTGGGGTTCGACGCGGGTCGGATACTTGAGATAATAGCTGGAATTGCCAAGTGTCAGATGTCAGGAGAATTTGAGTGGATGTTGCTAAAATAGATGCACTGCGGGACGTTGGCTGTGCACGTAATAAATCTGTCAAGATTGAGTGACGATAGAAGATTCTAGAAGGATTTGACACAGGCCGCACCCACGTACGTATTCAACCAATGACGAATTCAAATTGGAGCTCACGGGTTTTTTCTGAAATTTACAGGGTGTGTTAAAGGCGTGGCTTGGGAGACTTGCGGAAAGAAATTAACTGGACTGACGAGGACTCCAGTGACGACGCTCAGAGAAGTCTGACGTACATATCTGCAATATCGATTTTCTAATAATAGAATCAGTGTATTATTTACTATGTTTGAATTGTAAAATGAATCTTATATTGTAACTTCAGTGCGCTTATCAGATAAGGTGGAACCCGTTGTGAGTTAACCACGACAGGATCACGAAGTTCGCGACACGTGAGTTTACGATAAGTACCGAATTCGACTCCCATGACCTCCAGTCTAAATCCTATAAATAAATTTAAATAACGTCTCGTATACATATGGACCCAGATACTCCTCTTAATTTTGAGAAATGAAACATATAGTATTTATCTCCTTTTTCTCCAGAGGTTATTATATTGAGGCCATGATAATAGTAGGAATTATTATAATTGTTCCGATAAAGAAATGGAGGGATTATAGAGACGAGAGATAACCGTAGGAATGAGTGTCATGTGTGTCGCTACTCGGATTATCTTGATTGGACGTTTAATTGACTATTCCCGTCCAATTTCATTTAAATGTATCCCACTTAAATGTATTTAACGAAGGTTGTTTTTGGAGAACGGCATGTGAGCTGTCTTTATGTAACCTGTATGCATAATCATGCAAAATTGTATATTTAATTATGTACCTAATCCGTGTTTAGTTGTATTTTGTTGGCAAGGTAACGGGTTTTTCTGTTTCGATATTTGGATTTTCCCGTTATTATTCAAGGCCATAGGAACCCAAATATCGGCTCTACTTCCACTAGTGTTGGGCTTAGAGTTAATTCACATACCAGTTTCGTGATGAAGGGCTGGAAGGCAATAATATAAATTTACTAATTTATAACATAACTGGGTTTCCTTTATAGAATAAGTTCCCTATTTTATATCTACTACCCTGTGCACTTGAGGAAAGTTAGGACAACCTTTTAGTTCTCTTCCAGATCTAAATATATTCTGAGCAATATTATAGGTACACTTCTTTTTACACCCCATCTATTGAAGATAGTAACTAAACACATAATTTCGACTTACTTTTAATGAAATCATGATTGCCCAACCTAAATAGCTCTACAGTTAATTACGAGATCATAGGAGGGAGAAGGAGATATAAGGCGAGACAGCTGGCCCTTCAGACAAGCTATCAGGTAATCAAAAGGTGCATCTTCAATCAATTGAATTCCTCATTCACTGCGGCGAGCAACGGGACCAACGGCGCTACAATGTCCAGCTGGAGGTTGAGACATCAGAGATTATAGGTATTGTCATTACTCAGTAGGCAGCAGTATCAAGTTAGGAGGCTCAGAGATACGATAGTGACAGATTTACTTCATCCGGTTAGATTCAAGGACATCTATCATTGCAGCTATCGTCCTTATATTACATCACATGAAAATAGTACATACATGAAAGGCGGCAAGTGCAGGTGGGAGCGTCACCCACACACTCCTCTCAGACCGATTCCTGATTTGTTTGGATGGCCATCCAGTTAAATTCCGTAGTTTGAATATATATAAATAATAACAGATATCTGGTCAGGAGGTAAAAGGATGCTTAAGCACACCTATGATTATGATCGCTTCGCAGCGGGTTAGGACATAAAGGAACGGTCTATATACCTCCATAACTACTGTAAAGTAGGCCTTGAGCCAGGCAATAGGAAATTCCCCGACGCTCACTAACCTGGCTTGATCAGTGAAGATACCCAGTATCTCTACAAAGTAAAGCTCACTTGTTTTCAACTAGCTAGATCACTCACGCTTAGCTGCCACTAGAAAGTCACAACTTCAAATTGTCGATGATATTTAATAACCAATGGTTTTACCTAAGTAAATTGAACTAGTCTAAGATAATAGTAATTTTATACTAAATTCAGTAGAGTTAATCTATCAAGGTCAAGAGACACGGTAGGTTAACTAAGACTAAGCTGAACCTAGTCAGAGAGCCAGTGGCTTGACTTTGTCCGATTATGCTATGTACTAGAATAAATATAAATGTAGAAAACGATAAATAGAAATGAGGCAATAATGCCCTATCTGTTACCAATGGTATCTCTCAGCTGATTCTAAAATTACTCTATGCACTTGACGACATATAGACGATCACATGCTTTACATTCCTTATAGGGTGTACCATCACATAAAAAATGGAGCCGCGACCAAAGGATTGCAGCTACGTGCCAAGAAAATCGACACGACTGGTCCAGAACTAATTAAGAAACACACTACATTAATACACAACGTAGGAAATAGAGCACAGAGTATTGTTAGGATGTTCACTTTCAGGAGATGCCGGAAGCAGGAAAAGTAGAAGCTCCACTTCGAACAACTGCACCATTATATATAAAGTACATAATTATGAATTAATAACATTGGGTTTAGTATATGTGAAGCCCGAAACATTTGTCTAATATTTATTATATCAGAAGCCACGCGCTCGCGATCGCCGTAAGTAAATGAAAGGAAGCGTGATACATACGCGTAAGTAAAACGCTTGCACCCGAACGATTGAAGGGGTTATTACCCTCGCTCAGCTGTGTGCGCTCGCGCCTAACACTAGTAGAAAAAAAAAAAAGATGAAGGTCATTCATTTGACTTATGTCCGATGGTATTTGTTACGTCAGTACTATTGTTTAAACTTCGCGACGTTCGTTGGAAATAACCCAACTCATTGAAAACGCCCTTACCGCGATAAGTTTGGTTTGATCGAGCTAGCGACACTTCCTTTACTTTGTTTGTTTGCTGTATACACGTGTAAATTTACAGGAACCAAATCACCTAGACAAAGGTTGAAGAGACGGATCATAAATGAATACTTATAATCCCAATAAGCATATAAATGTCGTGTATATAATTGTATGTAACCTAATCATAACCATGTTGTTTACAGGATAAAGAAGATACATAAATAACATATTTGTCTTGTTATAAAGCTAATAAAACATCTTATCCATCTGACACACCACTGGTAATATCAGTATTATTCGAGTAATAAACTAAAACTAATATTAAAAATAACATTACTTAGGGGTAGCATAGACATGGGGGCGCGGTGTCAATAACGGGATTCTAAGCACAAAGGAGTAGCCACATTTGTTTAACGCGTAAAATGTCTGAGAAACGGCGGGGCAGAAGTCTGAAAAAAACAAACAATAAATGGACGATGCGACCGAACCGATCGATTCGACAGGTAACGGACCGAAGGGACATAACGAAACCTCTGATAATGTCACATTAAAGATATTACTACAGAAAATGAACGAGTTTAACCAGAACCTTGAGTCAATTAGTTCACACGGTAATAATGAGGGTGGAGTAGGCGCAAACAGTACGTCTCCATCCGAGATCATAGGGGAATCTAACGATTTAAGACCTAGGGTCAATATGCAGGAGACTGCTAGTTTCATCGCGGAAGACAATAGTAAGATGTCGTCTATCGCTCGAAACATATTCGTGGTCCAACCTACGATTAGCAAACCCATGTTTGACGGGAAATCGTAGATTAATCCGATCACATTTCTAAAAAGACTGAAAAACCATATCAAATCGATTAACGCTCACGATAGGGAGGTAGATATCGCTCTGGAGTGTGTCACGGGGCACGTGCGAAAGGTTATGGAGGTGTATTCGTAGGGATGGGTGACGTTTGCTGACTTTGAGGCTGATTTCCGACGTAATTATTGGACGGAACAGATTCAAGAAGCTGTAAGATATAAATTAATTAGCGGGACGTATTCTAGTGGTTCAGGTATCACTATGTCCGAGCATTTTGCCGAACAAATAGAGTCTATGCAATCATTAACCATTGCGTTTAGTGAGAGGGACCTAGTAAACTCCATAATGAGACATTATTCGGTAAACATACAACTACTTTGGTTTACTAGAACGGGAGAACCCATTATTATAAACGGCGTGAATTTTCTCAGGGTGCTCGAACAAAACATTGTTCTGAGACGTCAGGTGACACCTGTGAATCACCTTGTAAGGAATAATAGGCGTGACAGATACGATAGACGGCCTATCACGGCGACTATGATGGCTGAAGTATGTAGAGGTCAGAGGAACTCGTATAGGAGAAGGAGTTATCAGAGAGGACGAGCAGGGTATAGGTCGAACTATAATCGGGCCGCGCCGTCAACTATGAATAGGAATGAACCCATTACCGGAAGGCCAGCTATTACTTTTGTCAAAGGAAATGAGACAGCCACTTCATCGCGACCTGTGGGAGAGGACGAACAAAAAAAAAAACTAATGTCCCTATGCAAGCGAGTCCGAGTGGGTTAGATATGTGTGACGCGGGGAACGAGCGGACTCAAAATTATGACAGAGGGAACATATCTTATAAGATTCTCATAAGCTAGGATGGAAAGCGGGAGAGAGGTTAGGCATGAGTGGGATAGGATTTAGGCAACCGTTAAGCGAAACATGTGGTGACGGGGAAGATTATCGGTCACTGGCGGAAAGTGTAGGTTTAATAGAAGGGCAGTTTGATCCAAGCATTACGTGTGAGGGGGGCGGAATCAATATGTGACGTTTGCACGGGTAAGAAGTTAGGACGATGTTTGCAATGTTTCACGAATTAGAAGAGGAAGACGAAGATAATGATGATTATTCACTACCTAGATTACCCGAGGTGCGTGTGAGTCTGTACGGTAGGAATATAAATGCGCTAATTGATACGGGGAGTCAAATTAGCGGAATTACTAGGGAATTGTACGATTATATCCGTGAGGAGAGGGGTGAATTACCAGAGATCACTATTCTGGCTGTACAAGTGCAAGGGGCTTTCGGGTCACGAAGTGAAAGCACTAATCGAATGGTGTTAATAGAACTCAAATTAGGTAGCACTTTAGTGGAGACGCCTGTACTGATCATGCGTAGGCTACCTAGGTCTTTGATATTAGAGGTCGACTGGCTCGAACGTGTGAAGGGGATGGTAAATTGCGGGGAGGAATGAACGTTGACGATAGAGCAATTGGGAGTTAGATCGAACATTAGACTCAAATTTCGAGATTGATCGATTGGGGGGCGCAGCGAACGCCAGTATAAATAAATCGATAATATGCGCAATACTTTACAATAACGTCTACACATTAGAAGACATCTTTACTGGAAAGATCAGGGGAAGTTACAACGTCATCCACCTGTTCCGTTACTATACTAACAAATGAATTTTTTTGATGGGTGATTCATTGAGACAGACAACAGTAGGACCGCAATATAACAAAGAGAGATAGGGTTGTATGAGAGAAAAGTCCGTACAATGGGGACTGTGAGAGTAAGAATGTAACCGTGGGAATATGTGAAGAAACGTGGGAATAAGTGAGAAGTTATGAGAGATTGAAACGAGTACGGTTGAAATAGATTTTGAAACGACGAGTTGGGCAGGAAGTTAGTGAGGGCGACATTTCAGAAATCTATTTGGGGGCGTGTGAGATGGCTATCTAATACATGGGTGTTACGCGATACAAAAATCTTTTCCCACATTCATTGGAAAAGTGAATTTATTGACTTGAAGTGGACACACCACATCTGTTAGGTATAAATGTTTTAAAACAAGACAGAGGGCCTTTTGTCGTTGGGTTTTTCCACCATGCGAACGAAGAAATTCCTATGAAATTATAGAATGTAACCATTGAAACTGTCCATAACTCGATATTTATTGGGGTTCGACGCGGGTCGGATACTTGAGATAATAGCTGGAATTGCCAAGTGTCAGATGTCAGGAGAATTTGAGTGGATGTTGCTAAAATAGATGCACTGCGGGACGTTGGCTGTGCACGTAATAAATCTGTCAAGATTGAGTGACGATAGAAGATTCTAGAAGGATTTGACACAGGCCGCACCCACGTACGTATTCAACCAATGACGAATTCAAATTGGAGCTCACGGGTTTTTTCTGAAATTTACAGGGTGTGTTAAAGGCGTGGCTTGGGAGACTTGCGGAAAGAAATTAACTGGACTGACGAGGACTCCAGTGACGACGCTCAGAGAAGTCTGACGTACATATCTGCAATATCGATTTTCTAATAATAGAATCAGTGTATTATTTACTATGTTTGAATTGTAAAATGAATCTTATATTGTAACTTCAGTGCGCTTATCAGATAAGGTGGAACCCGTTGTGAGTTAACCACGACAGGATCACGAAGTTCGCGACACGTGAGTTTACGATAAGTACCGAATTCGACTCCCATGACCTCCAGTCTAAATCCTATAAATAAATTTAAATAACGTCTCGTATACATATGGACCCAGATACTCCTCTTAATTTTGAGAAATGAAACATATAGTATTTATCTCCTTTTTCTCCAGAGGTTATTATATTGAGGCCATGATAATAGTAGGAATTATTATAATTGTTCCGATAAAGAAATGGATGGATTATAGAGACGAGAGATAACCGTAGGAATGAGTGTCATGTGTGTCGCTACTCGGATTATCTTGATTGGACGTTTAATTGACTATTCCCGTCCAATTTCATTTAAATGTATCCCACTTAAATGTATTTAACGAAGGTTGTTTTTGGAGAACGGCATGTGAGCTGTCTTTATGTAACCTGTATGCATAATCATGCAAAATTGTATATTTAATTATGTACCTAATCCGTGTTTAGTTGTATTTTGTTGGCAAGGTAACGGGTTTTTCTGTTTCGATATTTGGATTTTCCCGTTATTATTCAAGGCCATAGGAACCCAAATATCGGCTCTACTTCCACTAGTGTTGGGCTTAGAGTTAATTCACATACCAGTTTCGTGATGAAGGGCTGGAAGGCAATAATATAAATTTACTAATTTATAACATAACTGGGTTTCCTTTATAGAATAAGTTCCCTATTTTATATCTACTACCCTGTGCACTTGAGGAAAGTTAGGACAACCTTTTAGTTCTCTTCCAGATCTAAATATATTCTGAGCAATATTATAGGTACACTTCTTTTTACACCCCATCTATTGAAGATAGTAACTAAACACATAATTTCGACTTACTTTTAATGAAATCATGATTGCCCAACCTAAATAGCTCTACAGTTAATTACGAGATCATAGGAGGGAGAAGGAGATATAAGGCGAGACAGCTGGCCCTTCAGACAAGCTATCAGGTAATCAAAAGGTGCATCTTCAATCAATTGAATTCCTCATTCACTGCGGCGAGCAACGGGACCAACGGCGCTACAATGTCCAGCTGGAGGTTGAGACATCAGAGATTATAGGTATTGTCATTACTCAGTAGGCAGCAGTATCAAGTTAGGAGGCTCAGAGATACGATAGTGACAGATTTACTTCATCCGGTTAGATTCAAGGACATCTATCATTGCAGCTATCGTCCTTATATTACATCACATGAAAATAGTACATACATGAAAGGCGGCAAGTGCAGGTGGGAGCGTCACCCACACACTCCTCTCAGACCGATTCCTGATTTGTTTGGATGGCCATCCAGTTAAATTCCGTAGTTTGAATATATATAAATAATAACAGATATCTGGTCAGGAGGTAAAAGGATGCTTAAGCACACCTATGATTATGATCGCTTCGCAGCGGGTTAGGACATAAAGGAACGGTCTATATACCTCCATAACTACTGTAAAGTAGGCCTTGAGCCAGGCAATAGGAAATTCCCCGACGCTCACTAACCTGGCTTGATCAGTGAAGATACCCAGTATCTCTACAAAGTAAAGCTCACTTGTTTTCAACTAGCTAGATCACTCACGCTTAGCTGCCACTAGAAAGTCACAACTTCAAATTGTCGATGATATTTAATAACCAATGGTTTTACCTAAGTAAATTGAACTAGTCTAAGATAATAGTAATTTTATACTAAATTCAGTAGAGTTAATCTATCAAGGTCAAGAGACACGGTAGGTTAACTAAGACTAAGCTGAACCTAGTCAGAGAGCCAGTGGCTTGACTTTGTCCGATTATGCTATGTACTAGAATAAATATAAATGTAGAAAACGATAAATAGAAATGAGGCAATAATGCCCTATCTGTTACCAATGGTATCTCTCAGCTGATTCTAAAATTACTCTATGCACTTGACGACATATAGACGATCACATGCTTTACATTCCTTATAGGGTGTACCATCACAATGTGCTGGCGTCTGTACGAAATCCATTGTAGCAGGTTGCGCATCGTTGTCCCTGTCGCCCGGTATATTAATATGCACTAATATATAAATTGCAGTATATGTTAGCGCCATCATAGAAATATACAGAGGTCTCCAAATGTTTCTTGAGTTTTTCCACTTCCGCTGTGATGCCATATTGGCACTATATGGTACGGAACCTTAAAAATAATGATTCATCAAACATCCTAAAACTGTTATTTAACGTTCATAACTTTTTCAATACCTGCCCGTCTGAGTTCGTTTAAACTTGCACTAATGGAACCTTTATATTCACAGTAAAGTTAGGTCCGATACCCCCTCGTATGTATGTACTGAGTTCGATGCGAATGAAATTATAATTGGTTTTGTTCGGGTTTACAGAAACGTCAGTTAACGTTTATGAATTAATAACTTACGAACTCTGAAGGGTGTGTGTACATACAAGGAGGTACCTTCATTCGGAAATGTAAAAATATTTGTGTTTCATGATTTTTACATTCGAATTTGGACTTGTAACGATACAGATAATTTATATATGATATGATAACTTCAGCTTCAGAAATATTTTAAGGAATGCCCTTGTCATTTTTACCTAAGTATTTCATTTCAAAGATTTCGGCAACTGTGTACCAAAGCGTATAAAATAAATCTAATAACATCTTGATAACGTAGATATAAAGTATTCAATGGGCCATAACCAACAAGAAATATGTTATAACTAAAATTCTGATTCACTATGTGTACATAATTTCATCACCTCTGCTCTCAGAACAGTGAAGAAAAACATCGTGAGGAAACGGCATGTTCTAGAACCAAAAGTTTGAAGGCATGTGATATCTACCAACCCAAACTGGATGATAGATAGCCCTCTCCCACTGGAAAACAGGAGGACCCTGGCCCAGATTTGGGAACATTATAGGCTAATTATACAATATCTCTGACCAACCCAAAAATCTGTGTTTTTAACAAAGCTACCGTCTTCGAATGGTCATTCACACAATTTATCTTCAACTTGGTTCTGTACTTCTTAGTTTTTTCTCAAAAAAAGTCGAGGACTAGCGTTTGTATCCTAGTTTTCTCAGACTCAGATTTTATCACATATTACAATTTATTTGATTACAAGACAGACTAATCCTTCCATTTTTCTTTTCTAAAGAAATAATACTTATTATAAGTACATAATCTCACTGCTGCGACGAAAACTTAAATGGAGAGCACGTCTTGCAACTAGCGCTCATTAACTATTGAACACATTCTACACTGAATTAAAAACTTTTGTTCAGAGTTCTTTGAAGGCGCAAGTTTAACCGTTCCGGCTATGATTTTTAGCTAAGTTTGTAACTATAGTTGGACTTACTAACAGGAATACCTGTTAATATTATTCCTCACAAATTGAACGGCAAAGTTGTAAACAAATAATGATCATAGCTTTGCGGTTCAATTTCATAGGAATACTCATGGAATGGATGGATTTCATGGGATTACTGATCAAATTGCTCTCAAAACGGTGAAGGAAAGCTTCGTGAAGAAACCGGCACGTTTTAGAACCAAAATTCGTAGACATGTGACATCTACCAACCCGCACTGGGCCTGCGTGGTGGATTATGGCCCACTCCCTCTCACTGAGAGGAGGCCAGTGTCCCAGCAGTGGGAACATTGTATGCATTCTTTATGCTCATGGCTAAATGATTATTTATTTATCTACTTACATGTTTCTAGATTAAACGTAATTCAAGATAACTATAAATTCCCCAGTGATGATACCTTTGATGATGCCTTTCGGCGCCGAATCAAGGAACGAGCAATATAGAAAAGTTAGCATAATTTTTTTTAGATCCTTGTTTATTTTGTCATCTCACTTAAGCCCCATTTACACCATGCAAGTTTCATGCCAAAAGTGAAGTAACAAATGAATCGCATCGTCTAAACCATAGGTTCTCAACTTGGGTGAAAACGCCCCCTCGTGGGTGTTTGAGGCTTTCGAGGGAGCAGTAGAAGTCTTAGAGAAAATTATATATCCTATCTTACGACTATAATATAATATGACACGTTTAAATATAAACGTGGTGATAGCTGTTTCAGATTCGCGACAGATAGTAAGTAAAAAAAAAGGAGGCTCTAGCAAAAAAAAATCAAAGTGGGCAAAATACGGTTGAATACCTTGGTCCAAACGATGTTCAGACGGTGCAATTTTTTAACGGTAGGTATGCCAATTACATCGCACCGCAATACAGGCAATTACATCGCACCATGTAAATCAGCCTTTATATTCGGTATCATTATTTTCCATTTACAATAATCGTTTTGCTAACTAAACTCGTCCTTTTTCCTAATCCCTTAGCACATTAAAATAACCGAAATAATCGTTGTTACCCGTCTGTATGCCAACACATCGGAGGGGTCCCAATTGGATTTCCTTCGGTCCCATTTTAATATGGAACCTTAAAAACGAATAATATCCGGAAACATATCTCGTGGGACGGGCGACATGGTCAGATAGAGAGATGCATGCTAAGAGAAATCCCTAAGGCATATACTTATATAATTTTGAAATGTTTGCGTGTAAATGACAAAAATTAGCTAGCAAAACTCCGCCGACGTGATGGGCATTGATAGAATTATAAACACGATCAAATTAGCTAGCGAAACTCTGCAACACGTTTGCGGAGTTTCGCTCGATCGATCAGGTTAAGCTACGCTTGCCGCGGCTGGTCCGTGGATGGGTGACCATCTCCACATACTAAGACCTCTCCGTGCCTCGGAAAGCACGTTAAGCCGTTGGTCCCGGCTGTCATTCGTGGATCTTTGACAGTCGTTAGGGCTAGTCGGAAGCCCGAAAGTCTGACAATCAGTCTTACCAAGGCGTTTCGTATTACCCAGTAACTGGGTTGTGGAGGTCAGATAGGCAATCGCTCCACGTAAAATACTGGTATTCAGCTGCTATAAATAGGAACGCGCATCGTTCTTCAAAGATTGAATTCGATAACCTTGAATTGGATTCGCCCACCGAATTGGAGGTGACGACTAAATTAAATCAAAGTTTATTAAAGTTGAAGGGCACTAGCTCGCTCACGTAACTTTGTGTTCTATTGGCACATTTGTTACGTAAATAGGAACGTCAAGTCATATTATATTTTTTTAAATCAACCGATGTTGTAGAGTATACTCTACCTCTATCTACAACATCAGTTGATTCTTTAATTTCATCTAAAACTGTCCAGTACTTTTTTAGTTTAAGTAAATAAACGTAAGAACGGTAATGATTTCAAATCTTAGATTTTACAATGTAAAGAAATAATTATTTCTCTACGTTGAAAAATCGTTTAAAAAATAACAATATTTGTTATTTCTTTCACTTCTTCAATATCCAAACCATAACATCTCGCGTTCGTGTTACCAAAAACAGATGATAACTTGTCTCAGTTTACCAAGCGATTTATTTTTGTGATCCATTGTTTCGGCATCGAATAATAAATATTAATAATAATATTCCACAACTTTCACTCAACGCCATCTAGTCCCAAACTAAGCAGAGCTTGTGCTATGAGTACTAGACAACTGATAAACATACATATATATTTCTAAATACATACATATTATAGATACAAATACACCCAGACACAGAACAAATGAACGATCATTTGTTCTGTGTCTGGGTGTAGCACGAGCTCATCACACAAACATTTGTCCTGGGTGGAAATCGAACCCGTGACCTTGGGTACAGTAGTCAGGGCCACTGACCACTAGACCAACAGGCCTGCCAAAATCATCATATGTGACAATCCGCGGCTAAAGGTACCTTATGGACGTTTATAGTTTCGAAGATATTGAATGTTTTGTAAATTTTGCAAGAAATATAGATTTTTTTTTATTGCTTTTTCGGAAAGCATAAGATCTGAAATTTATTTCCCTGTTATTATTTTTTATTTAACTTACAATGGCAACATAGTGTTCGAGGTGACTGAACTTAAAATGTCTGTTACTCGAAATTGCACAATTTCGAATATAATTTAAAAAAAATTATATCTCCGTAACAAAACATCGTAGGAGGTTGATCTTTTTTGATATCTACAGCGTATTAATCGCAGATTACTAGCGTATGCATAACTCCATATCGACCACAAGGTACCTTTAGCCGCGGATTGTCACATATTATCCTTATTATACTCACTTCCTGTCTTCGTCATCGTCATCCACAGCCCGACTTCACCCACGGCGGAGCATAGGCCTCTCTTTTCTTGTGCCAATCCCCACGCTCCTGTGCCAGCCCCATCCAGCAGTGCTATTCTGTAAAACTCTCACCGTGAGAACTTAGGTGAAGTGAGCGGGAAGTGAGCTGTCATTCATTCCTAATGCTAGGGATTAACACTAGTAAGTGCTCACTTCACTTATGATTTCACGGTGAGATTTTTACAGAATCGACCGTCAGGTTCTGCCCTCGATGGCAACAATGTCGTCTGCCCATCTCGCCGACGCGGTTTTTTGATTTGTCAATGGTTTCTGCATCGAATTATTCTTATCTTACTTAACTTCCTATCTTTATCACGCTCAAATATTGGTTTGGTGCAATGAAATTGCCGACTTAAACAGAGGATCAAAAACACAAAAAAATTATTTAAAAATTATTTAGTCGTGATAAAATCGTACAACAGTTGTATGATGGACAGCGAGTTCTTGTGCAAGCTCTCGTGTGCTTATATGCACATTGGACTCCACTAATTGTTGTAAAACTTGCAGATCCAGTGCGCGCGAAGGTCGACCACAAGGTTCATTTTCAAAATTCTCTACTCCACAACGAAATTTTCGGAACCAATTTCTCACTGTCCTTTCAGAAACTGTATTCTCCCCTAATCTCTCTTTTTTTTCTGTTTCACGTGCTCTTAATCCATCTTTGAACTCATAAAACATGATACCTCTAATTTTTTTTCGAATCCATGGTAAGAAAGAAAAACTTAAATTAAATCACGTCTAACGTCTAAATCCTCTGATGGTGTTTAAAATATTAATCAAGTGTCGATGCTTTGTTTACAATAACAAAAATGAACAAATCAAAACGTGTTCGGTAATAAGCGCCCACTGTTTTACATTGTTGCGCAATCGGCAATTTCATATACCCAATAAATGAACATAGAGAACAAAATACTAAAACACCGATTCAGTTCAGTTCAGATTATTCGGCACATTATTTAAACCCAATTTGACTTTTGAACCAACCCAACGTTCGTACAACAATATAAAGCAAGCCACAAGGGTAAAGTGTGAGAGCTCCGACGAATCCCAGGCATTCCCAGGTCGAGAGTTTCCGATGCTAATACAGGACTTTTATTACTTCGCATTAGAATATCGAATATTCCCCTTTGGAAACTGGATGCGCCTTCATTACCATATCATCTGGTCGGCGGAAAATCTCTCAACTTCAAGCTGAATATTTTTAATCATGATTGCTATTTAAGTGCACCACGTACAGGGATTTGTGGGGTTTTTTTTGTGAATTGAAAGATGAGATCATTTATTTATTTATTGTATTATTTATGTACACACCGTAAAATACATATGGATATGACATAGTTATAATTTGACTACAAAGGTACTGCTTATTTCTTAAGAAATTTCTTCTAGCAGACCTGTGAAAGGAGAAGTAAAGAAGATATGAAAATAGTGTGTGAGAACAAGAAGAGAAAAATATGAATGTGTGAAGTGTAAAACTAAAATTATAAATATACCTACACAAACAAGCTGTAACTTAAATAACGCACAACCTCGTAAGGGTTCATTGTAGGTACTCATCATTATGAACAACTTTTACTATGTGATCAAACCTAAAATCGCGAAAAAAATATCAGCTGTCCCCAACATTTTGACGAGTTATCCGAACATCAATGTAGGGAACGGGTGATTTTTTGTTTCTCGATTTCAGGTTTGGTCCCATAGTAAAAGTTGTTCATTTATTTATTTATTTAATTATGGCACTCCAACGACTTATTCACTAATACATTTTTTGGGGTATTGTAACAATTAAACTTATAATCTAGAATGAATTTGTCACTTACAGGTGTGCACAGCTCTTACATATTTCAAGTTTTGTAATATTACATAGAGTAGGTACATATAGGCTAAAAAACAAAGTTACATAAAAATAAAAATGGAAACAAAATTGAAAATTAAATTAAATTAAATTAAAGAAAAGAAATGACTAATTCTGTTTTGTTGCTCTAAAGAATAACACAATCATGAAAAATAGTAGATATTAACTGTGGCAACTGTGGGCCAGTAACAATTGTTTGCGGAATTGCGACAGTGTGTTGGCGAAGATATCAATGCTATTGAAACGTGTATGGAGCTCATTGTACGTCCTCATCAACCTGTTCATTGGTGCCGAATGTCCGAGGTTAGTTCATAATGTAATAAGTGCAATGGCCCTTTAAGAGGTTATGCGTTATTTAAGTTACACGTTGTATATTTGTTTTTAATTTTTGTTTCTTTGATGTTTTCGTATTTTGTGTCTTTGGGGGCGTTTCCACTTTGTTCCCGTTTCGGTGTTGTAATCCGATTGATCTATCTATGCTAATACTAAGGCTGAAGAGTTTGTTTGTGTTTTTTTTTTTTTTTTGTACGCGCTTATCTCTAGAACCACCAGTCGAATTTGAAAAATATTTTGGAATTTGATAGCCCAATACTTGAAAAAGGCTAACGCTATTTAACATCACGCTAGGAATCTTAGGAGCTGAGCAAATAGAAAAAAAGGAAGAAAAAAAAACGCAAAGCAAAACTGAAGTGATAGCGCGGGCAGGCGATGCGATGCGACGGGGCGGGTCGGGGGGATAAAAATTTCACGCGGACGAAGTCCCGGGTAGTATATTTATAAAAATTGGTTCTAGTGGTACTTGCAATTATGAAATTGTTTTCCGCAAGTTAGAATAGACTCACCATCTCAGTTTAAAGAAGTTTATTTCTCAAAAAAGAACATACATAGTTCACTTAAATATGAGAAACTTAACGAAAATAAAATATTATTATTATAAACATAGTTGTCGTTCGATCTATCGTACATGCAGTGGTGGTCGTTTATTATTGTTGTTTGGCCAAATACAACTTTAATTTATTTTTAAAAATGTTCATTGATGAGGAGTCTCTTATTTCTTTAGGTAACTTATTATAAAGCTGCGCTCCCTCAAACTGTATTGTTCTCCTTCCGTACAAAGTTCTAACTGAAGGCAGTTCTATACTATCCCTGTTCCTAGCATAGTAGTGGTAAGTTTTGCGTTTGAAAGTGATTTGTGAGTGTATTTTGTTAGTCAGAATTTTTTTTATTAGTATGCATGTGTGGTATGTATATAATGTTTTTAGGTTAAATAGTTTAGTTTTAGTGTAAAGTTCTTTTGTAGGTGTTAAGTAATTGTAATTAAACAGAGTTTTGATTGCTTTGTTTTGCGTTACTTGTAGGTCATGAAGATGTGTAATAGCGGCCTGTCCCCATACTTGTATTAGATAGTCTAGGTGCGGTTTGATGAGAGTATTATAAATTGTGTATCGTAATTTATATGGCATACATTTAGCGATATTTCGCAGAGCTCCAGTCAACGGGATTAATTTGCCTCTTACGTAATCAATGTGTGGTCTGAATGACAATCTACTGTCTAAGATCAGGCCTAAGTATTTCTCATGGTTTGATCTTAATAACTGTTGGCCATCTACCGTAAGGGGAGGGAAAGCAGGAATCTTTTTGTTCTTAGGAGAAAATATTATGTATGCGGTTTTGTTGACATTAATAGTGAGTAAGTTTTGCTTAAGCCACGTATTTAAGACACGCAGGTCCTGCTGAGCTTCAGTAACAAGACTAAGTATGGAGTGACCAAAATAAAAAAGACACGTGTCATCTGCGTACAGTGATATATGACCCGCTAACCCAACATTACTTATATTATTTATATAAATTAAGAAAAGCAGTGGTCCTAAAACTGATCCCTGAGGAACTCCGCATATTACTTCTGCAGCTGTACTTTCAAAGTTGTTAATTTTTACTATCTGACGTCTGTTTGCAAGATAAGATTCGAATATTTTGTAGGCTTTGGCAGTGACTCCAATGCTATTTAGCTTTTCTAATAGTATAGAATGACTTATAGTATCAAAAGCTTTCTTAAGATCAATAAAAATACCTAGAACTAGTTGCTTTTTATCAATATTGGTTTTAATTTTAGTTACTAAATCTATTGTTGCTGCGAGTGTATTAGAATGCGGTCTGAATCCGTATTGATGTTCATATAGAAAGTCTATTTGGTTTAAGTAATCAGATAGGCGTGCAAACAATACCTTTTCAAATATTTTTGAAATCACAGGCAGTACTGAGATAGGCCGGTAATTGCCGGGATCAGTTTTAGTTCCAGCTTTGTAAATAGGGGTCACCTTGGCTATCTTAAGGCTGTCTGGGAAAACACCTTCCTTAAGGCAATCATTAATACAGTTTGCAAGATTATTAGCGATTTGGTTTCCAATACACTTCAGAGCCTTTGTGGTTATACCGTCTATGCCACAACTGGTATTATTATCTAGGTTATCTATAATTTTTTTGATTTCTTCTGTTGAACAAGGGCGAAGTTCCGATAGATTGTCTTGACTAGCATTACTTTTGTGTATAGTATTTGTGTGTGTGGTGTTAGGTTGGTTTGATTGTATTTTATGGGCTAATATAGAACCGATTGTAGCAAAGTAATGATTAAAACTGTTACAAATTTCTGTACCATTTGATATGACAGTATTACTTACAATTAACTTTGGGGGAGCACGGTCACATATAATTTTATTTTTAGCAAGAGTGTTTATCAGCTTCCACATCTTCTTGGGGTTTTTTTTGCATTTATCAAAAGCATCATAATAATATTTCTTCTTTTCTATGCCAATTATCTTTTTCACTTTATCCTTTGCAGTTGTTAACTTTGATTTTAATTGTTCATTCCTGGGATCTATTAGATAATCGTGCCATAGTTGATTTCTTTCGGTAATGTTGTTAATTATAGTTTTATTAATCCAGTCCTTCTGGGGTAGATTAAGGATTTTAGTTTTTGAAATCTTAGCATCTTCAATTTGCTTTTTGATGTATTTTTCAAGTGTGTTGTAACTACTGTCTTCTTGTGGTAGATTTTCCTTTTGTATATTGCTGATAAGTGTCTTATAGTTGATTGCTTGATATTGTTTTTTATGTATTAATGATTGTTTATGCTTCTTTATTCCTATGTATGTTTGCTTGTGGTCAGATAAAGTAGACTCAACTAATGCCATGTGTATGCTGGAATCGTGAATATTTGTAGACACATGATCGATTATGCTTTTCGTATTTACTGTTTGTCGAGTTGCGTACTGTTCGTGAGTATTGTTTATAATCGAGTAGCCTGATTCTTGTATCATGTTCCTGTAGTCTGTGGTTTTACGTTCATTTTGCAGTAAATCTATGTTGAAGTCACCGAATATAATTGTTTTTTGTCTCGTTCTTTCTAGCAGCGTTGAGTATGTTTGATGGAATAGTTTTATGTTTGTATTAGGTGGTTTATAGATGATGCCTACGGTCAGTGATAGTTTCTCCAGATGAATAAATAGAAAATTATTACCATGTACGTAGCGGTCTTCTTTAATGTTAAACTTGATATTTTTGTGTACATACATAGACACACCACCGCCTACACCATCTGTTCGAATATTGTAGACGTGTGTATAATTCGGTATATCGAGCAGTCCTGCTTCTATTTTGTTTTTTATCCACGTTTCGGTAAGTAAGATAATGTGTATTGATTGATTAAATGACTTAAGTATGCATTTCAATTCGTCTAGTTTGCCCGTTTTAACTAAGCTTCGAACATTAGCATAAAATAGTCTCAAAGACGAGGCAGACGTGTGTATAGCCTGGTAAGTATATACATGCTGGTAGGTAATGCTTTCAATTCCTGAGGTATCGATGTTAATTGGCTGGAGAGTATGACTCATTGTTAGTTTTTTGAAGTCATCTTAGTAATTTTCGGTGTTCCTTTATCATACTTAATTATCAAATCTAGCTCACCATTTTCCTTTCGACGCGCTATCTCCTCACGAAGATCTTTCAGAAGTTTCATTTGCATAGGTGTTTGATCCGAATATATGCGTACACTTTCATTAATGAGCTTCGATTTGTTCCGTAGTATATGCAAAACAGTGTCTTTACTTTCGAAACATACCTTAAGATGCCGGTTTTTCCCAGAGTTATACTTGCCGAGCCGCATACATTTTATAGGTGTGGGACAATCCTCATAAAAGCTTTTAATCAAGGTAAGTATTTGTTTATTGTCATAATCACGTCTTATATCCAAGTTTTTGTTGTTAGTTTCGGGTATTCCGATAATTATAATGTTCTGTTGCCGCTGCACTCGGTCTTGGAATTCTAAGGCCATGACTTCATATTCGCGATACGGCGGATTTGTGAGCGTAGGATTTTGTTGTGTTTTAAGGTTGGTGAAGTCATTTTCGAGGGTTTTTATTTGTTCTTCCAGCTTGCAGTTTTGAGTTTTTAGGTTTTCTAATTCTATTTTCATTTTATTTTGTTCTGAGTTCAGAGTTTCTGTTGTGCATTTTATGGTTTTTAACTCGTTTTTAACCTCAGTTATTTCTTGAGATAGCTTGTTCGAATTTTCACTCTGCTTTTGACTGAAATCCTTCAGGAAATTCATAATCTCAGTCCGGAATTCCGTTATTTCCTCTCTGATTCCCAACTCCAATTCAGGGCGCTTCCTTTTATATCTGTTAGTTACATACTGATCTTCTGTTTGGAGGGCTAGCAAATCGGGCGACGAACTGCTCCCGCTACCGCTTATGGCAGAACCGCTAGGCGGTGTTCGTTGTGGCTTCATCCTTAACCCTTATCGGTGCGGTGACGTAGTTGTCGGTCAACGTCGCACGAAACGGCGTGAGTGAGCAGGTAGACAATTGACGGATCTCCCGTTTACTCGCAGCTTACTTGGTGCAATAGACGTTGAGGTAGCTCACTGAGATTTGAGTTCTATCATAAGTATTCGAAGTAACACTTTTGCTTGTAATTATTTTAATGAGTTATTTAAATTAGTAAGAAAAAAGTTGTACACGTCTATTCACTACGACAGCCGAACGTACGCTTCCTCCATCTGATACTTCACATATACTCCTTTCCATCTGATACTTCACAATCAAAATAAATGTAGAATGTTAACTTGGAACGCACCATAATTAAAAAAAATACCGGCCAAGTGCGAGTCGGATTCGCGCACGAAGGGTTCCGTACCATAATCTATAAAATCGCCAAAAAAAATTATGTCTGTTGTATGGGAGCCCCTTAAATATTTATTTTATTCTATTTTTTTAGTATTTGTTGTTATAGCGGCAACAGAAATACATCAACTGTGAAAATTGCAACTAACTATCAAGGTTCATGAGATACAGCCTGGTGACAGATGGTCGGACGCACGGACGAACGGATGGATGGACGGACGGACGAACGGATGGACGGACGGACGGACGGATGGACGGACGGACGGACGGACGGACGGACGGACGGACAAACGGACGGACGGACGGAACGACGGATGGACGGACGGTTAAATTATTATTCCACTTCATCGCAAGAAGTTCTAACGCTTTATCGACTTCTGCTTTTATTAGCACATTTTTATATTTCTCCGCAGTCGGGAACTCAATCCAAGCTAGACTTCGTTTTCTTTAATAAAACTTTGCCCTCGCCGGAGCACCGAGAAAGCCAGAGAAAATAAAGAAGGACGGTGTAAATCATAACTATTACGTAATACCTACATAACCTACAGGGTAATTGCATAACACACTAACACTAGCAATGGATTTCATTTTGACAGTTAAACAACATTCATTGTGTTATTTACGTTGTTGAACAGACCAATTTTTTGAACATATAAAGCAATGGATTAGCATTAACCTTTAAAATGATTCAGATAGTGATTCATAGTGTCTTATACAATTAGGGCCCTTTCCCACGGCAAGATCCCGTTTTTTGCGGGTACGGTTTTTGCAGGATCCCTTTTAGTAGTGTACGTGTTTAAATATACATATTCACATAAGCATCCTGTTTGCAGTATCCGGAAAACAGGATGCTTGTGTGAATACGTACTTTTAAACACGTACACTACTAAACGGGATCCTGCAAAAAACGTTATGTACGTATAACCCTGTAACCGTATGTATGTATGTAGTGTACGTGTTTAAATATACATATTCACACAAGCATCCTGTTTGCAGTATCCGGAAAACAGGATGCTTGTGTGAATATGTACTTTTAAACACGTATACTACTAAACGGGATCCTGCAAAAAACCTTATGTACGTGTAACCATGTAACCGTATGTATGTACGTAGTGTACGTGTTTAAATATACATATTCACACGAGCATCCTGTTTGCAGTATCCGGAAAACAGGATGCTTGTGTGAATTTTTATTTATATTTAAACACGTACACTACTAAACGGGATCCTGCAAAAAAACGTAATTGCAAAAAACGGGATCTCGCCGTGGGAAAGAGCCCTTAGAGTGCAGATATATCACCGATGTTCGCTCGTTGCTATTAGATAATATTCAGCTTATCATTTTATAATATTAGTTGTTTCTTTTTAACTAAGTATGTACAGACGCCAGTACATCAAGCTACCCAAAACTGAAAATTTTTCCCAATCAACTTTGAACCTACTGTTTTAAGCGATAAAGATGAAAATCTATTAAAGAAATTTGACAGATTGTACTAGCTTGATGTGCTGGCGTCTGTACCTACTTAAGTGGATTTAATTCTCTAAATTATGCAGTTGGTGATTTTGGTGCACAGTAAAACTCGAATGAGTTTATGTTGGGACAAACTTAAATGCATAAAATTTCTTCTAAACACGAACATTATCAGCCCACTCCATTCAAACTCCATATTTTAGTTTATTGCATGCAAGTATCTAATTACAATTAACTCACGGCTAATTGGCTCATTCGACCAATAACGCTGTACAATATAGTGTATACTGTGCCGGGTTAATTTCACTGCTTCACCTTGACAAAATATTAACAGGTAATATCGACATCAAAAGCGACGACCGTAATATTTAATTAATGAAGAACAGCAGTACGATTCTGTAACCATCTCACCGTGAAAACTTAGGTGATGTGAGCGTGGAGTGAGCTGTCACTGTCATCCCAATTCGCCAAGTATACATTTACAATCATAATCGAGATTTTAATAATATTTCTTATGCGAATTTAATTTGTTTTAGTCTAGGAAAAAAATACTAGCCCTTATGTAAGGACTAGTTCAAGAAAAAAAAAGAAAGCAAAATTGATATTCTGACTAAGTTTATGTTTGGCTATTTTGTTTTAAAACCCCACGAAATAGTAATGTTTAGACAACTAAAATACTAGTTTTGAAATTATATAAAATTACCAATAGAATTAGCATAAAAAATGCTATTAAAATCTCGATTGTGATTGTAAATGTTTTGCTTAGTCAATCCCTAGCATCAGTGGGATGACACTGACAGCTCACTCCACGCAAGTTTTCACGATGAGATTTTTACAGAATCGACATGCTGTACCCTAATTGCGTAACACACTAATCTGAATAATTTTGACGGATATTGCTAATCCATCGATTCATAACGTAAACGCACCCATTACCGCCAGTTTAAGCGGAGTTCAGATTGATATCCAAAAAATAAGCACATTCTTAATATGTGGCTTATCAATAAAAATATTTTTTCAAGTACTGAAATTATCGATTTTTATAGTTATGTATAAGAACAGATAATCAAAGAATTACTTAAAACATTAAAAATTCAATAAAAGGAAAAAGGGTCCTGTCCCTATTACCGACTCAAAATATCGGGTGTGTGCCTAATACCGTTTATGTGACACCTAATACCGACCACTAAATAAATGAAACCGTTAAAGTTAAATAAAAATGCTCGTATATATTGAACTGTTTATATAAATGCTCCAACACAGTACAGAATGCTATCAACAGCGTTAAATCAATAAAAAATATCATATTTATACGAATTATGTATAACAAATTACCAAAGGCCAGCATTGATTATAACTACTATAATATATAACCAATGGGAGCATTTGGTATTATACAAGAGTAAATGGCATTATAGAATCTTAGTAAAAATGTAACATAGTCATATAAAATTACAATAACATTGATGAGGCGGTTTATCGTCCACTAGCGCCGCTAATTGAAAAAGTATCATAACTCGTAAATAGAATAAAAAATACAAAATGTGATCTATTAAAACAGTAGAAAAGGCATTTGACTGTAAACCGCCTCTTAAGTTTAGTAGTCATGTCAAATCAAAAATCAAATCTTGGATTAAGATTGACAAGTGCCTCTGAATCAAATTTAAGATTAACTATGATCTCAGCATTCACTACAAAATGTTATCAAAACTTAACGTTATTATATATTCTTAACAGCCTTCAATAAGTCTTAAAAAATATACTACTTATAATTATTTGTAACCTCAAGTGTAATATTAGTATATTATTTTACAAAATGTAATATAGAAATATAAAATTAGAATGAAATCTTAATTCTAGCAGTCATTTCAAATCAAAATCAAATATTATAATATAAAACAAATTAAGAAAATTAACCTTTGGCAAAAAAAATAAGATTAAAAAATAGATTCATCTGACTCTGAATCAAATCCACAATCATATCTCGGCCGCAAATGATCTTTGCGGGACGGTTTATTTCACAATCATCTGATATATAAACGGATAGCAAATAGTAATTAAAATTACCATATGACTTACACACATATAAATGTTAGCTAAGTATTACTATAATATAATAAAGCTTATGTTATTTTAAATCTGTATGTTTATTATGGAATACTATAGTGTATATTAAATAACTTTATGTTTACTTGAAAATAAATACCAAATAAAAAAAACATGTAGTATGGGGTCCATCGTAAATGTACAAGTAGATCGGTAATAGGTTTTCTTAAAGGAAATCGTATAACCTATTACCGACCCAAGGGAATGTGTATGTATTGTGTAAATACATGTGATTTTTGTACATGTATATGATTTTAAGTGGTGCGGTTGCTAAAAATATTTAATAATAATGATATTTCAACTATAAAAATACACTATTTCAAAATTATACCTCTTTTATTCATCAAAATATTTACATAAGAACAAAGTTAGTGTATACGGCTACTAAAGCTCTTGAATATATGGCGTTAATAGCTCAAATATAAGTTAGCATACTAAGGAACTGAGTTAGTATAGCCTCCTGCCTATTAATTTATGCATTTTAACAAAAATCATGGCACACAAAAGATACGCCAAGTACTTATCAACGACATGGGTCGATAATAGGAATAAAATTGTGATTTTTGTTCCTATTACCGCCTATTTTTAATATTGAATTTTAAGCAAAATAAAATAGTATCTCATTAAAATGAATCATTACTGGTGTTCCTGAAAGTATCAAAAATGCATCAAAAGAACTAGAAGTTACATTAAAATGCTTTACGATATAATCTTCTGCTAAAAAAGAAACAAGAGTACTTACGCCATCGGGAATGCCACACTATGGAAAATGCACTAAGGTCGGCGTCCACGGACGAATTGAGCAATTATTATTTAAATCGTCGAGTTACGCACGCAAAAAAGAGATGAACATTTGCAATACAAATACATCTACATTTTTTTTAAAGCAACCATTTGTGTAGCTTTAATACATGACATAAAAATGATAGTTTTCTGAATGGGGCGGTAATGAGCGCGGATTTTAACGGGTCGTTATTAGGTGCGTTTTCGTTATATTCGAAAAATTTGTCTGCTCAAGTACGTAAATAACCCAATGAATGTTGTTTAACTGTCAAAATGAAAACCATTCCTACAGTTAGTGTGCGCAACTACCCCGCTGCTTTAAGTCAAAATTACATTACGAAATCAGTGACATAAAGTTACATAAAATTATAAGGCGACTTTTTCGTTGGTGACATGGTTCACGCGAGCGACTGACACTCCCGCCAGGCGGTCCGGCCGCCCACGAGCGGCGCCTTTTTCGCACGCTTGTACGAAAAAGTCGCCCTATAATATAACATTATGACTCTTGAATTTCGTAAAGTAAATTTGGCTTTAATGTTTCAAAAATAAAAAATTTAATTTGTTTTACAAAAAGAACCAAGATTGGTTTATCGATCAGGTTAAGCTACGCTTGCCGCGATTGGTCCGTGGATGGGTGACCATCTTTACAATTCAAGACCCATCCGTGCCTCGGAAAGCACGCTGAGCTGTTGGGCCCAGCTGTCATTCGTGGATCTTTGACAGTCGTTACGGTTCGTCAGAAGCCCAAAAGTCTGACAACCAGTCTTACCGAGGGTTATCGTAATAACAGTAACTGTGTTGTGGAGGTCAGATGGGCAGTCGCTTCTTGTAAAATACTAGTACTTAGCAGCATCCGGTTAGACTGGAAGCCGACCCCAATATAGTTCGGAAAAGGCTAAGCAGCTGATTGGCATCTACGAAAATAACACCAATAAAAATATCGAAATCCTATTCGAATTTTGTTGCTAAATGTACCTTCTGTCGAAAGCAATTAATGTCGTGTACGAACTTAAAGACAGAAGTTCGAACAGTAACATTTTGCACAAAGTTTTGTTATTACAACGATAATAATCACGGTAAAATATGCTCTGGAAAGTCAAGTATTTGACTGAAAAGATTTTATATTGATAATACAAACAGTTTGGCGAGGGCCAAGCAATTTACATTTTTATTGACATTTTGTTTGGTGTTTCAGACGAATGATCTCTGAGCAAAAGTGAGATTACAAATTCTAATTAAAATACATCATTGTTTGATGCGGGTTGAAAAGCTAGCATTTTTCATGAATAAATTACTGTCAACTCTGTGTTTATTTAATTAAAACATTGCAATGTATTCATCATATTATTTCCTCTTTATTCTTAAATATAATAATACTCCAGGGTTATTGCGTAGCATTTACAATGGCAATGCCTTTCATTTTGACAGTTCAACAACATTCCGTGCGTTTTTTATGTTGTTGAGAGTTGTATTTTTCAAACATATGAACCAATGGATTAGCAATTCCTTTCAAAATCAATTGAAAGCGGTTACGCATTTACCTTAATATTCTAGTGTTGAAACCATGTGGTTCATGGTAGTATTAGAGGTTAAAATATGCATGCGAATGAATTTCTGGAGCAGCCGTGCGACTCTGTAACCATCTCACCGTGAAAGCTTGGGTGAAGTGAGCGTGGAGTGAGCTGTCATTCGCTAGGGATTAACACTATTAAGTGCTCACATCACTTATGATTTCACGGTGAGATTTTTACAGAATCAACCGGCTGGTTGTGAATTTCCTATGCAGTCCGTGTTTGATGCATCGACGCGACGGTGCAAAAGCAAAATATAAAAGGTGAAAACGCAGACACATTAAATGGATTACCTTTGAAACTTTTTACGTTTGAAACTTTGGTATGGCTTTGATGAATAGCAATATTCTGTTGACCGTTATCATTCTGTGAGTCATTGAAACCGACAGCTGTATGTAGGTACAGTAACTCTAAAACTACTTTTTTTTTTCAAATAAGCTTGGATGGGTATCGCCGATGTTGGCGACGAGTCTGCGGGGCTGAATTGGGACTGCGCGCGTCACACCCATAAGACGCACCCAGACAGATGGCCCAAAATCGTCATACAGGGATGCCTGAAGATGAGCGTCGTCACCGTGGCAGACCTAAGAAACGCTGGCGTGACGATTTGGACTCGGTCCTAACCGATTGGACGTATAAGGCACAGCACAAAGAAAAGTGGAAAAATATTGGGGAGATTTTGCCCAGCAGTGGAACAAAATAGGTTAACTAACAAAAATACTTAGAAATTCGAGCATTAATTTGACAAACTTCTTCAGATATGTAAATCGAGAATTCTGTACTGGTCAAATAGATACGAGCAGCGGCCGGATAACTTAGTATGAAAATCCATATCTATCGTGTTTAGCGGCCGAATAAATAACTATGAAAACACGGTTGTCGGCACGACTGGCGCAGTGGTTAATCGATTGACTGCTGCGCTGCGTGTCGCGGGTTCGATTCCCGCACGGAACAAATATGTGTATGACCTACAAGTAGTTTTTCCGGGTCTGGCTGCTTGTGTATGTAAGTTTAAATGTTTGTAAACGCACCCACAATACAGGACAAATTCCTAGTGTGGGGCAACGTTTTTCTTTAAAAAAAACTCATATTGATCGTGTAATTTAAAAATGAACCGAACTTTTTACTTCGAAGGCAACCAAGGAGGTAACTTATCAAAGATTTTATTTAAAAAAACTGGCTTGCAAATAGAGCTGTTTAAAGTAAAAAAGAAACAAACTATCAAGCTATCAAGTTGGCTTGTAAAAAAACATTGTTGTTCATCATTGGTTCTGGAATTTGTAACTGATTTACTAAGTTTGAATTTCCGCGCATTATTTGGGAAAAGTACGAGTACTACACGCCTTGGCCGCAACCAGGCATTTTGATTGACTCACGTATGTGTGCCTCGGCTTCGCTTCGGCCACATTTTCACGTTCGTCCATCTTTTACAGCCCGCTGGAGTAATGTGCTATACATTTACGCGATATTCAAAAGCGATTTTCTATTAAAGATTTGATACAAATTTCATGGCGGTACAAGCATAGTATTTTCGAAACCATACTATTATTAAATAAGTCTTTTTCTCAATCTTTCAATCATAATTTCACGAGCAAATCTCTTTTCAATTTTGTGCCAGAATAGTACGAAGACAGTCTTCATACCTACTCTGGCTTTCAATGATGTGAAGGATGATAACGATAGCATATGTTGTAACCCACTGCTGGACAAAGACCTTTCCTTTTTCCTTCCATACCTCTCTTTTTTATGCGATTTCTGTCCATGTTGGGCCCGCAAACATGATTAGATCGACAAACCACCTTCGTCGCGATCTACCTCAACGATAGAGTAATGAAGTAAGAATATTTATGTAGGACCTAACAATTCAGAAAATATACAAAACTAGCTTGTGCCCACGGCTTTGCCCGCGTGGATGTTGGAAAATATACCATTTATACATCGTTTTTATATAACTCTATTGGTCTACGCGGCGCGGTCGTGCACGCCAATAAAGCTCCCTGTCGGCATGACTTTTTTCCAACATCTTCAACAATTCTCGTCATAGAGATAAGCTAATTTATACAAAACCTCAATTAATTATACACCTAAACCTTCCTCATGAATCACTCCGTCCATTGATGAAACCCGTATGAAATCCGCTCGGAAGTTTTTGAGTTTATCGCGTCAAGACTGACAGACGCGGCAGGGAGACCTTATTTTATAATATGTAGTGATAAATAATAATCATTGTCTCCTTATCCAAGTAAGTTTTTTTTTATAAATATTGCTGAATTGGCCTGCTATTCACCTCGAAGCTGTTCTAAAATCGTATTTTCACGTCTCTATAATCATTTCTGTGGCTAAGAATAAATCAACTTCAGCTTTTATGTCCAATAAAAGAAAACCATCGTATTTTCTACGTATTTTCAACAACTGGATAATAACTTCTGTAGGCTTTTGCTGCGCCAATATTTCACGAAGTAAGTGTATTTTATTCGATTGTTAGTGAGCCGTGCTAACAAGAATTGTTCTTTATGGATTTAGGGAATTATTAAGAAATAGTCAATCCATTAACGTGAGGCGCATTTTCATTTGGTAATAGCACCGAAGGACTTTACGAGACAGGCTAGGCCTAGTATGGAGTCCATAAGCATAATACTTCCATTGAGTCTTCCCACAGCGGCAAACGTAGCTTAACCGGTCAAGCACCGCGAGCGGGCTCTTTTAGATATACATATATAGCGGACGATTTTAAGCCTTATCTTTACTACAAATACAGTTTTAAATCGGTATGTGTTTACTGGCACATTTTTGTGCCGCTGGGGCTCTAGAGGTTAACACTCGATCGAATCGTGCAGCTCTTCAAATTTAGCCACGAGCCCGTTTTAACTCAAAACCAAACTTTAAGCAAGGTTTTAACTAGTGAGATGAACCTACAGTTACCTAGAACCCTGGAGTAGAATCAAAATCAAATTTTGGAAAACTACTGAACTGTCTCGTCGTACTATCTAAGGTCGGCGTAGGTACCTAATTTCCATAGAGCTTCCCTTTTTACTGCCGTCGGTCCCGCAAATAGGATCCGCGGATTTAAAGATAATCTTCCTTTCAATTCCGAACTCACGTGATTGAAGCCGCGGTGTGAGACATGAAATACATATCAACTACTCGTAGATCATATGAGTGAGTGAATCAAAAGTTCAAGGAAGATCATTATCATGTATTTGCAATTTAAGTGTATGGCTTGCAACGTGATGTGAATGTACAATTGTTATTCAAGGACTATCACACTAATATTATAAAGGCGAAAGTTTGTGAGTGTGTGTGTTTGTATGTTTGTTACTTCTTCACGCTCAAACGGCTGAACGGATTTAGATGAAATTTGGTACACAGATAGTTAATAACCGGGATTAACACATAGGATACTTTTTATCCCGATATTCCCACGGGATCGACACATATGCGGGTGAAACCGCGGGGCGCAGCTAGTTACCTATATGCATATCGTAGCTTAAATACGAGTATAATCAGCCTATCCATCATGTTTCCACTGTTGGGATACAAGTCTCTTCTCTGTGAGAGCGAATGGGCCGTAACCGTAACCCTCCACGCGGACGCAGTGCGGGCTGTAAGATGTCACATGTCTTCGACTTTTTTCTGGGAAGCGTCCCACACTACGCTTACCACAATACGCAGTCAGCCTCAACATCATACAATTCTCAAACATTAAGAAACGTTTAAGGTCCCAGGTACTTTCTTTTCAAGCTCTAAACTTACAGCAATAAAATATTTTACGAAATAAATATCGTTTTACAGATGCACGTTGTGGCATTCGGAATCCTCGCGTCAACGCGAAATTAAAAGCAAAATATTTTTATCTTCCATCGAGGTCGGGTACATAAATTATTCGCAAGGTAAATTTTATGGACAGTTTACTCACTTTGAATAAAGGTCCCACTCAAGGTAAAGTGTTTTGATACATGAAAGTGTCTGAGAGGAAATTATTATGCTCAAAGTGCTGCCGGTCGATTCTGTAAAAATCTCACCGTGAAAACTTACGTGGAGTGAGTTGTCAGTGTTATCCCACTGATACTAGGATTTACCAAGCAAACATTAACAATCATAATCGAGATTTTAATAATATTTTTTTATGCTAATTCTATTGATCACCTTATATAATATCAAAACTGGAATTTTAGTTGTCAAAATATTACTACTTTCTGGGGTTTTAAATAAAATAGCAAAACAGAAACTTAGTCAGAACATCAGTTTCGTTTTTTTTTTTCTTAGATTAAAACAGTACAAAATGATGGTTACAGAATTGGACTGTTTTCTTACACACAAAAAGTATGCAGGGATCTAGCTAATTTTGTACCAATTTCTTCATTTGAGATTTGCTATAAGAAATTTATTAACAGTTCACTTAAAATGAGATAAAAAGTGCTTACGTTACCGAGTACACACATGCTTCTTAAGTTTGTTTTTAAATATGTTTGTACCATCACACTTCTTTAAATCCTCCGGTAAATCATTAATAAAATTGTGCTCGCTCAACCAAAATTTTTTTTTGCTGTAATTAGTCCGTGCACGTGCAGTGATTACTTGAAACTTGTTTTTACTTTTTCTGTTATATTTTACTGTTTTTTTTTTATGTAGTTGTGGAATCCGACTCACGCTTGGCCGATTTTTTTTCTAGTAATAAATACAGTTTATGTTATTCAAGGATAGTGAAGCAATCTAATGGTGAAAAAAATTTTTGAAATCAGTCAAGTACTTTTAGAGTTTATTCGTTACAAACATACATACATACAAAAATACAAATCTTTCCTCTTTAAAATATTAGTGTAGATTAAGTTTTGGGTCCGGCTTCTCCTGTGTGTGGAGGTCGAAAATCATCCACAGGATGGTACTACCAGTCTCACTGTCAGTGACTATCCGTAAGCCAGATTCCATCCAGCCGTTAAGTAGCGAGAAGGTAACAGACGGGCAGACACAGTAACTTTTCTATTTATAGTATTAGTATTAGAAGTATGGATAATCCATTCGATTCGATAGATAATCGATCCGATAGATAGATTCGAACCGATTTCGCTTGTACTAGTATCCATTTAGCTATCATACGGATTATGCTATTGCTACTGTAAAAGGATTGATTGCACAAAACCTGAAAATAGTTTAATCAAAATAACGAGCAGAATTAATTGAACCACTTTTTACAATAGGTCACATTTTTCAAAAAATCTTCATTAAAAACGTCGCCGTGTCTATTTATTAATAGGTCAAGCAATCCAATGTCAGCGCGGCACAGCGGCCCGGTGACGATAAAGCGTCGTCGCAGACGCAAGAAATGATCGGAATGGCCAGTAAAACTAAAACAGCACATAAAACCTTTACAGTTTTTTTAATGTGAAATAGGTCAATTGAATTAAAAATCAGTTGGGGTGTCTGAGGTTTTGCGAATTTAATGTTACACGTTATATAACTGGTGGATATTGGTAAAATGACAGTTTTTAGAGCTGTCCAAATTTTGAACGAACACGTTCTCTTCGACGTCACGTTCTTTTTGATATATACGACACTTCCTTGTGTACACTCACAGACCACCAACATTGAAACTTGTTGTCTTCTGATTGACTGACTAGCCGTCGCCTGATCACAGCCTGGCCAATCGCAGCAGTCGACTAGTGATGTCTGTTTAGTTTGCCGTAGACACCGTAGTGCGGGTAGTGACGTGAAACTAGTATTTAGAATAAAGAATAATGCGGCAATAGTCATTTCGCCTTTCTTGACGAACTACCTCTGTTTACCTCCGCTTATCTACCTGAATGATACGTTTGGTTAGTACGCTCTAGGGTGCGAAATGTGTCAGACACATATCCGAGCGACTGTCGGATAGCTTGTCTGTGACGTCACGTACGTCCAGGCTGCTACGAGCGAGCTCAGCTTGAATTCGAACTAATAGTTCTGAGTAACATTCATCTAGTTCCATTTTGGCCTAGAACGAACGTACAGAGTAAACGTAACTTGGTTTGAACAATTTTATGTGCCCGCCGCGGCGGCCATATGCCCAAAATATATATAGTAAAAATATATATATAGCATATTCAATAGTGCAATGAAATTATCTGTCCAATAAAGCCAGTTTCATGGATATCAAAAACATTTTTATTTATTTATTTAAACTTCTCGCACAAAAGGTACAAAGGCGGACTTAATACCAGTATATTCATTATATAATTATATTCATTATTATTTATTATTTTATTGTGTGTTTATTGTGTATTCTCTACCAGTCAACCAAGGGTCAAGCAGTCTACCAGTCATTTTTCTGTGTTCTTTTTAGAGGTGAAGAATTTTAAATTGGAATATATCACTTTAAAATTCTCCACCTTAAAAAAGGTCACCCGATACTTAATATTTCCTTAATATATTCTTTACCTATATCTATAGGTAGTACTTATCGTGGTAGCCACAAAAAATAAAACAATAATGCTAAAGGATAGTTGGATTTTCGATTAAAAAATGTCGATCGAATTTACGTTATGTTTTAGTAAGTCGTTCGTGCTAAGTAGGGGTGATGTACCTATTAAATATATATTTAATAGGTAGGTTTATTACTAACCAGCTGTGTCTGTGACTTCGTTCGCGTGCATGTTGGAAAACAAATTGGCTTTCATGGGTTTTCATTTTTTTTGCGCGGAACTCTCATTCTTTTTCAAAAATAAAGTAGCCAAAGTTACTCTTTTTACATCAGCCGGTCGATTCTGTAAAAATCTCACCGTGAAATCATAAGTGAAGTGAGCACTCAATAGTGTTAATCCCTAGCGAATGACAGCTCACTCCAAGCTCACTTCACCTAAGCTTTCACGGTGAGATGGTTACATAATCGCACGTCAGTTATCCAGTGAAAGTCCCGTCAAAATCGGTCCAGCCGTTTCGGGGATTAGCGGGAAAAACAGACAGAGATAATTTATATTATTATTTTTTGTTACTAATATTATTAACTAAGTATCTCCGGTAATAAGTTCGCGTTATTCAGCTAATACGCCTTAGGCATTCTCTACTGGTGAAGATATTAGCTGGCAGATGTTTTGGTTGAGACGAACAATGATAAAATTTTTTTAGGTTCAAAGTTGATTGGGAAAATTTGACAGTTTCGAGTAGCTTGATGCGCTGGCGTCTGTAAATCTCTGCCTAACCCGTCGGGAATTACAGCCATGATGTTACGCTATGTGTTACTATGTTTACTACCAGAGATTAGTGTTTGATGGTCTGCTAACACATACATATGTATAGTCGACCTCGCAATTTCTTTTAACTCGAAGCTTGGATGTCACTTGCACGTCATATAATCGTCTGCCGAGCCCTTTCCCAACTATTTTGGGGTCGGTTTCCAGTTTAATCGGATGCAGCTGAATACCATTATTTTACACTAGAATCCGCCCGCAACTTCGTTTGCGTAGAATTCGGAATTCCCGCCGTTTAAATCCTATTACCCGTTTTCCCGTCGGAAAGAAGCATTTTCCCGCCGTAAAAAGTAGCCTATGTTCATCAGGGATAATGTCGGCTTCTAATGGTAAAACAATTTTACAAATCGGTCCAGTAGTTTCCGAGCCTATTCAATACAATCAAATCTTTCCTCTTTATAATATTAGTGTAGATGGAGTGACTGCCTATCTGACCTTCACAATCCAGTTACTACTGTGTAATACGTCACACCTGTCAAAGATCCACGACTGACAGCTGGGACCAGCGTGCTTTCCGAGGCACGGAGGGATCTTGGTATGTAAAGATGGTCACCCATCCACAGACCAATCGCGGCAAGCGAAGCTTAACCTGATCGATAGACCCGTACGGATGTTATTACTTAGGCATAAGCCCATCGTTATACAACAATAAGGTCTATTTGTCTACATATGGGACAGTTAGAAATTTCAACCTAAGTGAATGCCGGGAGGGTACGCCCTAGAAGAATATTATAGTGACGTTATTAATGATATCCTTCAGAAAAGTCAGGTGCGTAGTACGTCACAACCAGCGCACGTGTCTGGCCAGAGAGCTTACTCTCTAAGCACTAAATCCGTATATAAAGTGGCCTCCAATATTTAGTTGACATTTTTCCACTTCATCTGTGACACACCACATTATGATTTAAAATGCGAGTGATCCAAATCGATGCCTCCCACGTATGTTGTTGTAACCCACAAACTCCAATTTTACAGGAGAGCATTTCAAAGATACTATTGGCTATAAGAAACTGCACTTTTCAATTATTTTTTTTATAAATTTTAGTATGTGAATAGAGTTAGTAATAAAGTATTACTAAATAGTAGTATTATTAGTATGTGAATAGAGTTAGTAATAAAGTATTACTTACTATATTCACATACTGAATTTTGTGGCTTACAATAACTTAAGTGAGAGAAACTTAAGAGAGAGATCGATTAATGTCTGCTATAAAGTTTTTATAGACTACTTTAATCAGCATAAAATAAAAAGTAATCCCTTAGGAATAGCTAATTACTTTTTTTTTATTTTAAATCATAATGTAGTCCGTGCTAAATAATAACAGCCGCACAGGTCGATCGATCAGGTTAAGCTACGCTCGCCACGGTTGTTCTGTGGATGGGTATCTTTACATACCGAGACCCCTCCGTGCCTCGGAAAGCACGTTAAGCCGTTGGTCTCGGCTGTCATTCGCAGATCTTTGACAGTCGTTACGGGTAGTCAGAAGCGCGAAAGTCTGACAACCAGTCTTACCTAGGGGTTACGAATTACCCAGTAACTGGGTTGTGGAGGATACGGCGATAACTACTTTTATAGTTGTAAGAAAAGGTAATCGCATTGTTATTCTGAAAGTAATAGCGGACCAGTTAGACGGTCCTTTTCTTAGATTTCGTTTCTTGTGGTTTACTTACTTAGTTCTTAAGTACTTACCAACACAAGTCTCAAAGACATGTGATATCTACCACCATCCAGTGCGGGTTGGTAGATGTCACCATGTCTTCAAATTTTTTGGTTGTAGGACATGCCGGTTTACTAACAATGTGTTCCTTTGCGGTTTTGAGAGCAGTGGTGATGAAATAATTTACACAAAGTAAAGCCTCTTTGGGTTCGAGCCTACAACTCGTGAGCGTTACCCATGGGCCACCACTGCCGGTCGATTCTGTAAAAATCTCACCGTGAAAACATGCGTGGAGTGAGCTGTCAGTGTCATCCCACTGATGCTAGCGATTGACCAAGCAAACATTTACCATCATAATCGAGATTCCAACCAATTTTTTTCTGCTAATTCTATTGATAATTTTATATAATTTCAAAGACAGTATTTTATTTGTCAAAACGTTTTTATTTTATGGGACTTTAAATAAAATAGGTAAACAGAAACTTAGTCAGACTAGTCCTTATAAGGACTAGTTTTTTTTTCCTCGATTAAAACCCCACAAAATAATAATGTTTTGACGATTACAGAAAATATTAGCTTTGGAATTATATAAAATGATCAATATAATTAGCATGAAAAATATTATCAAGTGAGATAGTTACAGAATCGCCCTGCTGCTCCACAATTGATTACCCGCTTATGGACACAAAAGAACCTCTTCCAATTGTTATTGTCATGCGCGCTATTTTAAACTGACTACGCGAATGCTCCTTTTTATTGTGTAAAAATACTGATCACCTAAAAGTTATCCATGCAAATGAATTTAGGTACTTGGAATTTTCTAAACAATTTAACTTGTTAATGATCGGAATGAACCTTCACGATGTTGATTACGCAGAAAATATTCATAAAGTTATTTCACTTGAAGTCCAAAATGTAACGGGAGATTTTCTGTGACAGTAAATTTTCCTTTAGCTTGTGATCATCCACAAAACAAAGTAAGTAATAACTTAATATACAACATTATTTTTATTATATGGCAAACCTGAAACACGTGTCTAGTATTTTTATATAAGGAAACTATGTGCAAAATTTCAAACCTGTATCATGAAAAATCACGAAGTTATAAGCTTGTTATGTTACCTGATTGTCCGTACAAAAAGTTGGTTACCAGTTAACACGCGCCGCCGGCCGACCGGCTGTGACCTGTGTTGTGCGCATATGATTGCGGATATCTACTTAGACCGGATTTTTATCTACTTGTGGCTCGGTGTCCAACTTGTTACTATTTTTAAATATTTTTGGGATAAAATATAATATTATGTAAAAACTATTGGAATCGATTCAATTACTTATTCTCAACAAACTATATTCAGGTTTGCAGTATACTAAAAATAATGTTGTATATTTTTTTATAGTCTCAACTTAGCACACAAGGTTGTTGACGTTTGGAATGTGAGCTCGGTTGTCATTATGCCGATTTTCTTATTGACCAATGGCCTGATGGCCAAAAGCCTCGATCAACATCTCTCGAGGCTCTCGTTAGGCGGTTGGGTCAAGGGCCTGATTCAGAAGGCAGTACTCCTCGTTACGGCTCGTATCGTGAGGACGTTCTGTCTCTGGAGCCCTAACCACCGGACCCTTGGATATATGTATGTAATTTTTAAGTAAGAAATTAAATAAATAAAACATAATTATAATATAATAAATGTCTACGGTTTAAATACGACTCAAAAGGAATAAACTCGATCGTCATTCGATTATATTAGTTCGAACTTTGAACAGAAATAAATGAGACTTACTTAAACCACTCTTAGAGAAAAAAAAAGTGTTCCTTTTTTGAAGTTGAGGAATGAATGAACAACATTGCAGTTACTTCGCCTTGCTTGACTTATGGGTAAGGCCACGAAAAAATGTTCATTTCAAAAATAAAACGCGGCCCGTACTAAAATTTGAAAAAAGTTATCGGTACCATAATTTCTAATACCATTTACAGTTTTATCAATATATATAGAGCATTCCTACACAACGTGGATTAATTAAAATCCAAAAATATCTAATCTATTTATGTAAATTTTCGATCAACATTTTCGGTTGATTACAGCTTCCATACAAAATCAAAATGTCCCTCGACCATGCAGCACCAAACTTTTGTTTTTTTTATTATCTAGTCATGTTATTATCATATAAATGCTACATTGTTCCAATTTTATACTGTTATGGCTTTGTTATAAAATAAATAAATAATCTTTGTCTGCCTATTTAAAAAAAAAAAACACGTTTAAAAACATGGATCGAAATTGATTCCCGTGTGTGACATAACACGAAATACTTAATAGTTTTTAGTTTTAAAATCACAGCAGCACTAAAAATATTTTGTTTTGCTGGCCAACTTCCCTAAGATCATAGAGAAATGTCAAACTTCTGCCAGCCATTTTAGTGTGGAAGTAATTCGTGAGTTTGCTGTTCGCGGATTTTTGGTCTCCTAGTTTTTCCCAGTTATATAACGTAATTTTTCAAGGTAAATATTGAAATTTAATCTATTAATGTCAGAATTACTGTACAGAATGTTGTCTTTTGGGGAATCGACTAGTTTTCTGTGCATTTAGACTGTATTTAAAAGTTTTATTCTCACAAAAAGGTTATATTTTCACGTGTGTTTATTCCCGCATGTTGCGTGTGTTATGTTTTGTGTTACGTAACACACGAGAAGATACGTTAGGCCTAGTTCACATTGTCACTACATCCTATTTTTAACCGACTTCTAAAAAAAGAAGGAGGTTCTCAATTCGGATGTTTATAATTATTTTTATCAATATTTTCAATGATAAACACGAGGGCCTATTTTCGGTTTAGAGCTACCAATCCGTGTAACACCATAAACATAACTAGCGCATACTGTGTACATATTTTAAATATGCAACTGAGTGGCAAAACGAGTGAACCGTTTGCATGATGGTGAATGTCGCGTTTTTACATAACAACATTGTATTTGCTAAGCTTTGCCGGTGAAGGGTATAATTTGCTTTTTATTTTAGGCGCCAATGACGCAAGCTGAGAGGCTGAAGTTGTACAGGGAAAGACTCAAACAAAGGGACCCGGTTAGCGCAGAAAAAATCAAACGCTGAAAGAACTAAAAAGAACAGAAAAAAAATAGCAGATTTTGGCAGTTCATTCATTTCATTTCATACATTTTCCTACCAACATTTTTTTGTCCCTATGTTTGGAGTTTGTTACCAGTGACAGTACTTAAATTAACAATAGTTTTATAACTATTTTAAAGTTCTAATAAAGATTTTTAGTATTTATTTGTGTTTTTTTAGTAGTATATTTTAGAATCTTACGAGCAAAGCCGCAAATGAAAACTAGTTTTATTATTTTGTCAATTATGTGCACTAGGCTTTACCATTTTCTGGTGTGTTATATTATTTCCAGTGTGTTATTGTGTGTTACAGTTCAAGAGTGTTATTGAACAATTTTTGGTGGCCTTACCCTTATCTTGGCCAGTTGAGACAAATTGTCTGTTGCAGGTTTTTTTTGTTTTTTATTGGAGTGGATTCAACAAGTTTTTCTGATGCCTAAGGCCCTTTGTACTCGGCACGGAGTCTTCACGGTACGGTGTATAAGCCGTGCCGTAGGAAAAACGTCTCCGTCAACCAGCTTTCATACTGTTCCATATAACGATTCCATATAATGATCGTGCCTATACACGACGAATAAACCGTATTTTTTCACGGCAAGAAAAATGTGTGAGTACAAAGGGCCTAGCGATGACGTATGTCCTTTTTTTAAAGAAAATTTATTCTTCTATACACTAATTAGTAAGTCTTCTTTGTAATAGTGTTTAATGTATGATTTTAATGTTATAGAACATAACATTAAAATCACACATTAACCAAACATTTTTATCATTATAACTACTAAATGTAGAGCTTTTCAATTTGTAAGACAACAGTCATCAATATAATAAGACCGTAACGAGTGTCCATTTCTTTTTATTCCCTTTTACAAAGATGATGTTTACTTTCCGAGCTATAAAAACATGCAATAAACGGAAGAATAAAAAATGGATTTCGACGCAATTTCCGGAGCGAGCTCGATCAATCAACTCAGTTAAATGCAGACCTTTGTTGGACATGAATTCTCTATTGAAAAGGATGTAACTCCCGCAGTCACGATTTACCCATTTAAAAGAAGGTTACAAAAATGCCCAAACTTGATATCGATTAGTTAATATAACCCTTAGCCAGGCAGTGGTCACATAGCGACCACATGGATTTTTATTTTTTTGTGACGAGCCGATGTCGTATAGGAACCACAAAATGTAAATTATTATCAAAATGTCATTATAACATGTAGGACAGTGGCCACATACAGACCACATGTCTGCATGGCAGCAGGCAGTGGTCATATAGAGACCACAGGGGTTTTTTTTTTCAAAAACAGAAAAAAAAAAAAACAAGAAATTATAATTGTTATAACCCTATAATCTACCAAAATCAGTATTCAAAAGAAAAAAAATGGCTAGGCCTGGTTAAGGGATAAGGTCCAATAATATTTTAGGTGCTGTCTGGTTGAGTAATTTCGAAATCGTTTACAGAAAATATTCGATCATGAAAGTGTTCACACCTGAATTTGTTTCGCCATTCCTTTTCAACGGTAGTCAGATAGAAAATGTCGACTCCATCTAGCAATTTTTTTTTAAACATGAAAGTGATTTCAATCATATTTACAGAATAAATAATACTTTCCAAATGATTAGGAGCTCTGTGTTTTTCTCTTCATCGCTGTCATTGTGGCGAAGGTTTATTCTAAGCCAAATATATGTTGTTTTTGTACGCCATAAATGGCAAAACATGCAGATCTACCTGTTATTTTAAGACCTTGCACATATTATTTGATGTATACTCATGTTTTACAATAAATATATTCTATTCTATTCTGAAGTTGTCTACAGTCTTGAACACCACGGCCTGTCTTGTAGCGGAAGTCCGGATCGCTTAGCGCGACACACGAACATTAACAAATTTGCCCTACGGTTTGAGATAAGTGTAGCTAGCTGTAGCACTGCAGGTCACAAGGTAATTAATAGGATAGAATATTCTTTATTATGTACACCATAAATATTATAGAATATAAATGTGGAAAGTTTACAAGGCGTGACACAATAGGTGATCTTTTAAAGACAACCTTTTGATTGATTTAGAGAGAAATGAGAGACAATACTGCACTAGTCTGTGGTGTACCACTTAAATAATATATATGTCGGCGCCTCCTTTCTTCTTGACTGTCAATTGACGTCTTATGCAAATGTCAACGTCAAAGACGAACACCGAGCACTGGTGAGGCAGCCATATTGTAAAAGAAGCAGTTGAGTTCGGATCGCGGTGTGCGCATGCAACCACGTACTCGGTGGACGTTATATTTTGAGTGTATCCCTCTTAATCCAAGTGAGTTTTGTGTAGTGTTGATTAAATTATCGAGAGTTATAAGTGAAGTGATTGTAACAAGGGTTATTTTATTGAAATACTGCCTTCCTACCCGATAATCCACGCCTACCTGAACATGGAGAACACATAAACACAAAGTCGAACTACTTCATCAGAAGTGGGATTCGAAGGGTCAAATCTACTGGAGGCAGTATCCAACACTGGAAATAAGGACCCCAGTGCGAGTACCCATGATTTGCTCACCAGATTGGAGTCGATTTTTACAAGATTACTAACCACTGCAACCACTAGCAGCACCAAGCCACCACAGCCGCTACGTAATCCAATCCATTTGGTTAAATTTGATCCCGACGATACGGAGGCCGATATAGAAGTGTGATGAGGTTTAGCAGAGGCAGTTTCTGAAGCAGCTTTGCATTTGTGGAGTCTCATTGAACGCATTCCAAAAGTAGAAATGACTGAATGGGTCATTACAGAGTTCTTCATATCAGCCCTGAGTCAAAGAATCTCCTTAATCCGTACAGAGCTCAATTCGTACACCACCACAACGAGAGCTCAATTATGCCGCGCTCATAGTGGAATATCGCTGAAGCGGACGATAACGAAGAGCCAAATCCCAACTCAAAGAAACCAGGTACTGTTGCTGATACGAAATTTGTAGGATCATGTCACTACTGCGGTTCCCGTGGGCACAAGATCGAAGAGTGTCGCAAACGTCGAGATGGTGTCGCAGCCGCGTAGATAGACAGAGAAAAGACAGTTACTTGTTTTACGTGTCAAAAACCCGGACACATCAGTACGGCTTGTCCTTGCCGTGCTTGAACATCCAGCCAAGAAGGACGTAAATATCTGTGAGCGCAGACTGGTCAAAGGTACTCTGTCCACATCGGCTGGTAAGTCAACTTCATTTCTATTCGATAGTGGTTGTTTCGATGTTCACCGATCAAAAATAGCTTAGTTGACCACCTCCTTGGTTCCGTGCGCAAGGAGACTATTTATTTGACAGGCCTAGGCGGTGAAGACATAAAATGCTTGACCCACATTTTTAGTTCGGTTCAAATTTAAGGTATTCAAGTTAGCATATTGTTTCATATGGTCCCAGACGACGCTTTGGTAGATCCTGTCATTATAGGTAAGGACATCTTAGAACAAGGGGTACATGTCGAGATTAACAGTGATTCAATTAGGTTTTCATAGCGTAAACAAGTTAATACTTGCAGAACCTCTGATCGTTTAGATTTTAGCTCAATCGACACTGATTTGGAAGACGAGTGAGGCTATTTCTCGGATTGGCTTCTTACTTTCGACGTTTTATACCTAACTTCGCAAACATCGCTAGTCCCTTATACCCCTTGACCAAACTCAAAGGCCGCATAACTTGGATACGAGAACATTCGGAAGCACATAAGAAAATTGTAAATATTCCATTATCCGAACCCGTGTTGACAGTCTTCAATCCCGACAAACCCGTTGAGCTCCATACCGATGCCAGCTCAGACGGCTATGGCACCGTACTAATTCAAAGAGAGCAAAACGTTGTACCTCATGTCGTGGCGTATTTCAATCGTAGTACAACTGAGGTAGAGTCTAGGTATTACTCATATGAGTTGGAAAATAGCGGTAGTACGGGCAATTGAAAGTTTCCGTCACTATCTCTACGACACTTCACAGTCTACACTGACTGTAATTCCCTAAAAGGTTCCAAAGCTAAGACCGATTTATCACCTCGTGTCCACAGATGGTGGGCGTTTCTCCAATCATATGATTTTGACATTATTTATAAGGAGGGACGCAGTATGGCACATACCGACTTTCTGTCTAGAAACCCGTTACCTACCCCTACAAATACGAAAAAAAAACAGATACTCATTTGACCAACTCCGTTGACTTTCGTAAATTTTGTCGAGTTACACAATACCTGCATCCAAGTAGAGCAGAAAAGAGATCCAGAAATCCAGACCCTTATTAGACAACACAAGAGCGGCGAACTACCAGGAGCAATTGCCCACTCTTACGATGTTCGGGATGGTATCCTTTACCGTAAAGTAGAAAGGAACAAGGTAAGCAGCTGGCTCCCCATTGTTCCACGTTCTCTAGTGTGGACATTTATAAATCATGTACCATACAGAGATCAAACATCTAGGTTACGATAGAACCCTCGACAAAATATACTAGCAGTACTGGTTTCACAAGTTTATCGACTCATGCATAGTGTACAAAGCCTCCAAAGGCACCTCAGGTGCAAAACAGGTAAGATTACACCCTATCCCTAAAGTTTCTGTACCAAGGTACACCATCCATATAGATATGACTGGAAAACTTAGTGGCAAGAGGAATAGAAAAGAATATGCCTCTGTCATCATTGATGCTTTCACAAAATATGTTCTTTTAAATGACACCCTTTTGTTAGATGCAGCCTGTGCTGTAAAAGCCTTAAAGAAAGCAGTGAGCCTCTTCGGTTCCCCGAGAATAATAGCAGATCAGGGCAGGTGTTATATTAGTGCAGAATTTAAAGAGTTTTGCAATGATCATAACATAGAACTAAATTTCATAGCAACCGGCTCTGCCAGAGCCAACGGTCAGGTAGTGTTGTATACTTTATGTTCGATCTATGGTTTTTATATGTGTCATCTTGACTTGTAAAATAAACGTCAGTGTGCTACCAACTATCCGTCAGTAGATTACTTCTTTCTAAGCCCTAGGCCTTCGCCCATCCGCAATATCCGCATACATATCATTGGCGACGAGGACCCACGACAAAAAAAAAATGGCTCACTTCGGTATTTTGTCAAGTTTTGACCATGCCAACCAGACATGGGAAAATTATAAGCAGCGGATTTTGCAATGGTACATTGCAAACGATGTAGACAATGTGAAGGACCCAATGGGTGTAAAACGACGGGCAATATTGCTGAGCGCACTCGCCGACGGCACATACAAGCTTGCGGCCGATTTGGCTTTGCCAAAGGAAATTTCGCAGGTGCCTTTCGAAGATATTCTCACTCTTCTGGATAATCACTTCACGCCAAAAAAATGTGGTTTTGGCGAGCGGTATAATTTTTATGCCGCTACTCAAGGTCTGGAAGAAACATTTTCGCAGTGGGCTGCTAGGCTTCGCGGTCTGACCACAAATTACGGATTTCTGAATGTAGAAGAGGCGCTGCGCGACCGATTTGTTATGGGTATGCGGCCGGGACCTGAGAAAGATAAGCTTTTCGCGCGCGAACTTCAAGAAACCACACTGGCTAAAGCAGTGGAGTTGGCGGAGAGCGTGCACAGTGCACGCAAGGGAGCAGCAGCATCGTCGTCGGCAGCGGTACAGGCGCCGCCGTCGAGTGAGCCGTTGTTCAAAATCGAAACCAACTCAAAGGAATCGAGTGTTCACATTGAAAAGTGTTCAGTTTGCGGCTACAAGAACCACAAAACATCTCAGTGTCGGTTTGCAAGTTATACATGCAAGAAATGTAACACAAAAGGCCACCTACGCCGAATGTGCAAAAAGATAAATTTCGTAGGAACTGGCGCGTCGGGCGAGAGTGACGATGACGGTAAGACAAAAAAGATATGTTCATTCAGAGGTGAACCTATGACTTTAGTAGTTTCGATTCAAAGCATTAAGCTAAAGTTCGAAGTAGATACCGGATCGGCAGTCACAGCAATTTCAGAAAAAGTATACAAAAAATATTTTAAGTTGTTGCCATTATCACCAACGACGGATCAATTGTTTACATACACGGGGTGTGTTATTCAGTGTTTAGGAATAGTGCAATTGCCTATTAGATACTTGGACAAGACACAGGATGTTAAAGTTAGAGTGATTCGCGATGGTGGTCCCCCGATTTTAGGGCGAGACTTTATTAGTTTGTTTGGATTACGCATGATGCAAATCAATTATTGTAAAACAACTCAAATTGCTGAACAGTTAAAATTGCGGTTTCCATCTGTTTTCTCAGATGAATTAGGCTTATTTACAAAATATAAAGTTAGGTTACAATTGAAAGAAAACGCAAAGCCATTTTTTTTTAAAGCTCGTCCAATTGCATTTGCACTTAGAGATCAAATAAACGGTGAGATTGATCGTTTGGTACGTATAGGTGTGTTAAAGCCGGTTCAATTTTCAGAATACGCGTCACCAATTGTCCCTATATTAAAGCGGGATGGTTCAATCAGGTTGTGTGTTGATTACTCTGTAAGCGTAAACAAACAGCTGGTTGTTGAACAGTATCCGTTACCGACTGCTAAAGAACTTTTTACAAAACTACACGGAGGTCAACAGTTTAGCAAGTTGGATTTAACGCAAGCTTACTCACAATTTGTGTTAGATGAGGCGTCTCAGAACATAACTTGTATCAATACTCACCGCGGTTTATTTGTTTATACAAGATTAGTTTTTGGTCTTGCTAGTGCTCCTGCTATTTTCCAGCGGGCTATGGAGTGCTTACTGTCGGGATTGGACGGTGTTATGTGTTTTCTTGACGACATCTGTATTACAGGGGCAACTAAAGAGCAACACTTAGACAGGCTATGTGCGGTCTTGCAACGACTACAAGACGCAGGATTAACACTTCGTAAAGATAAGTGCGTGTTCTTCGAGGACCAAATAGAATATTTAGGTTATACTATAGATAAGAATGGTTTAAGGAAATCAGATGAAAAGGTCAAAGCTATAGTCCAAGCACCTACACCAACGAATGTGAATAAGTTACAGTCGTTTTTGGGATTAGTCAATTATTATAGGAACTTTGTCCCTAACGCATCATCAATTTTGAGCCCGCTCTATTCATTGTTGCAAAAGGGCAATACATGGAAATGGGAGGAGATACATGATAATGCATTCAAAGCAATTAAGAAATGTTTAGCCTCAAAGCAGGTTCTTGCTCATTTTGACCAAAATGCTCAAATTATTTTGACGGTGGACGCTTCGCCCAGCGGCCTAGGAGCTATCTTGTCACAGATAGGGTCAGAAAGGGTGGAACGCCCTGTATCGTTCGCTTCACGTACACTAAATTCAGCAGAGAAGCGGTATTCTCAGCTTCAAAAAGAGGCCACAGCTATTATTTTCTGAGTGCGACGTTTTCACCAGTACTTATATGGAAGATCAGTTCCGTTTGTCCTCCGTACCGACCACAAGCCCCTTTTATCTATTTTTGGTCCATATCGGGGTATTCCAGAGGTCTCTGCAAATAGGTTGCAGCGTTACGCGATGTTCCTGAGTGGTTACAATTACACTATCGAATACATACGAAGCGCCGATAACAGCGCAGATTTTTTATCGCGCGCCAGTCTGCCTGACAGTGAGTCAACGGCGGCTAGTGGGGGGTGTGGCTACAGGGCCGACGATAGTTTAGTTCCCGTAGAAGATCGCGCGTCTTATGTTAATTTTGTTACCGATGGTAGTTTACCCGTTACACTTAGCGAAATTCGTGATGAAACTCAGAAAGATCCAGTTTTAATTAAAGTTTTATCATATATTGTTAAAGGCTGGCCTAAGCGACTATCGGATGTATTCATCAAACCTTATTTTCTATGTCAAAATCAGTTGTCGTATGAAGGCGGTTGTATTATGCGAGGGCACAAGGTTGTTATTCCAGAGACACTTCGGACAAAATTATTATTAGAGCTACACAAGTCACATTTGGGTATTGTGAAAACGAAAGCGGAAGCGCGCAGCAGATTTTGGTTTCCAGGAATTGATAACGCTGTAGAGAAAATGATCGCGGATTGTGAGGTCTGTTTACAGTTGAGACAGTTACCAGTGCGTGCGCCGCCAGCGCTGTGGCCACATCCACCACAAGCTTTCTATCGTATTCATATAGATTTTCTCGAACCCATACATAACCGTTCCTATTTGGTGATTGTAGATGCGTACTCGAAGTGGGTAGAAGCTTATGATATGGGGACAAGTACGTCATCCTTATCGGTGATTAATAAAATGTATGAATACATGGCACGATTTGGCTTACCGCATACTATAGTCAGTGACAATGGCACACAGTTTACTTCCTCAGAATTTAGGACGTTTTGTGTTTCAAATGGTATTTCGCATGTGACGTCGCCGGCTTATCATCCGGCTAGTAACGGGCAGGCGGAAAGCTACGTGAAGGTAGTTAAAAAGGGAATCAAATCTTGTATGTTAAGTCGTAGTAATGTTACAGGATTAAATAATAACTTGCTTAAATATCTATTTGATTATAGAAATTCCATACATTCTGCAACGGGCTGTTCACCTGCCCAATTGGTATTCGGTCATAAACTGAGATCGCGGTTAGATTTAATTACCCCGGCGTCTATCACTCTCACCCAAAACGTCGAAAACAAACAGTATTTGCAGTCTAAAGAGAAAAATGATAAAATTATTAAATACTTTAAACAAGGAGACAATGTATTGTATAAAAAAACCAGCACTAATAAACAAGGGACTTGGAATAGTGGTGTGATAGTTAAAAAAATAGGAAAAGTTGTTTATATTGTCCAGGATTGTAATATCTTGTTGAAGACAAAAAAACATAAGAATCAACTATTACCATTCCACGGCACAGCAAAAAATATTCACGGGCCGAGTGAATGCCCTATTGAATTAGAAGATATACAAATAACTTCGGAACAGTCGGAACCAAACCCGGCACTTCCAGCGGACGGTAATGTGTCGGACACTGGAGGGGAAGGAAATAGAGAAGACGAAGACGAAGTATTCTATGATGCAACAGATCCAACTCATGGAGATTCTCCTGAGGAATCAAGTCAGCCACCACAGCCAATAAGACAAACGGTTGATGGAAAAGAACTGCGAGCTGTGCCTAGAGTAGATTATAAGCGTTTTTATTAAAGTTTTTGATTTATGTTTATTTTGTCAAGCTAGGGGGAGGAATGTTGTATACTTTATGTTCGATCTATGGTTTTTATATGTGTCATCTTGACTTGTAAAATAAACGTCAGTGTGCTACCAACTATCCGTCAGTAGATTACTTCTTTCTAAGCCCTAGGCCTTCGCCCATCCGCAATATCCGCATACATATCAGGTAGAAAGGGTAATGCGCACCTTGAAAAACTTACTCACTATTATCGAGAATGACTCAAACGAGGTTTGGAGAGACGAGCTAGACAAAGTACAATTAGCATTTAATAGCACTAAATCTAGGATCACAGGTTTCACGCCAACAGAACTGATATTTGGCACATGCGCACAGTCCTTAGGAATGTCCCAAATAGCTTCCACCGTTAGTTTCCCTTCGCGGGCTTACCTGAACGTCATAAGAAGTCAAGCATCAGCAAATATTCTTAAGGCGGCCAGCTCACAAGAACAACTTTTCAGTAGAGGCAAGGCTACAATAAAACTATTAAACTGGAGGATTATGTCTACATAAATTGTAGTGACCGCAATCACACCAAGCTAGCTAAAAAAAATTAAGGGACCATTCGTCATAACTAAAGTTTTAGATAACGACCGCTATGAACTATAAGGCATCAATAGATCTAGCCGCGTTTATAAGTACTCTCACGAAAACTTGCGTGCAATACCTAGAGGGTTTCAGGGACTGGCCTTGATCAATGACGAGGATGTCGTGTCGGCGTTCGATGAAAATGACAATGACCGAATAGAGTCTTCGGACACCGACAGTGAGACAGTTTCCGTTGCTAGTGAAGAAACCTTGACTGCCGGTTCTGACACGCTCTCGGCCTCAGAGGACGTCTCTAGTATGGTTGTAGAACGGGCTCAGGTACATCGAAGTGGTCTTCATTCAACTCACGCGTAGTCTATTTTATTGCCGTAGTATAAAGCTGGTTGAAGGGGCCTCGTACGCCCGGGCCACGCTTTGGTAATTTCATTGATGTAGTATAAAGCTGGTTGAAGGGGCCTCGTACGCCCGGGCCACGCTTTGGTAATTTCATTGCTGTAGTATAAAGCTGGTTGAAGGGGCCTCGTACGCCCGGGCCACGCTTTGGTAATTTCATTGCTGTAGTATAAAGCTGGTTGAAGGGGCCTCGTACGCCCGGGCCACGCTTTGGTAATTGGCTGAAAGGGCCTCGTACGCCCGGGCCACAAGGTAGTAGCTGGTTGAAGGGGCCTCGAACGCCCGGGCCACGCTACGCAAGTGGGGTCGAAGGGGCCTAGCACGCCCGGTCCATGTTACATTGCAATGGCAATGAAATTCCTATTGGTCAGGAAGAGCCGAACACATGTAAACGTGTATCTTTATTCATCGAACAGGTCTAGAGGAGTACCGTCGCAGTCCACGGATGCATGACTCCATGCGCACGAGGTCGTGCGATTGTCAGGGTTGGCCGTGTCGGCGCCTCCTTTCTTCTTGACTGTCAATTGACGTCTTATGCAAATGTCAACGTCAAAGACGAACACCGAGCACTGGTGAGGCAGCCATCTTGTAAAAGAAGCAGTTGAGTTCGGATCGCGGTGTGCGCATGCAACCACGTACTCGGTGGACGTTATATTTTGAGTGTATCCCTCTTAATCCAAGTGAGTTTTGTGTAGTGTTGATTGAATTATCGAGAGTTATAAGTGAAGTGATTGTAACAAGGGTTATTTTATTGAAATACTGCCTTCCTACCCGATAATCCACGCCTACCTGAACATGGAGAACACAAATGATGAAAGTCGAACTACTTCATATACAATAAATACATAAATAAACAAACCGTATACTTATCTATATAAATAAATATATACAATAATATTCATAAAACAAGTGCAAAGAACATATTAAATGACGACATAAACAAATGTTAATGTACCCTGGGTTAAATGGACCGAAACACTCAGAAAGCAGCTAGAGAAAACTTAATTTAAAACGCTGAGAACTTACATCCAGCAGTGGACGGCAACTGACTGACTGAGCGTACCTACCAAGAAACGTAAGCCTATTCCTAAACTTAAATAAAGAAACATATCATTACACATGTAAAACCCGAAGGGCTAGGCAGAAGTATAAGTATAGCACACTCTCATTTCACTAGTTATGGATAATTCCCATGTCGGTATAATACGGGTTGGGCGAATTAACCTTCAAGCGGGCGCGCGGTCATTTGTAAGGCTAGCGGTCGCGCGTAACCTAAAAGACCTATAGGATATTTTAGGGATTTAAAACACTAATTATTTAATATTTTTTCATATTTATCACATTATCATTATGTTAGGACATAAACAAAATGATTAAATCAAAATAATATTGTAATTTTCTTTGGATTTGTAAGCAATTTGGCATCATAAATGTATCGAGAATCGATCGAATCGCGGTCGATTCGACGCCGCGCGACTGCTTGAAGGTTAAATAAATCTCCTCGGTAAAACGCATCAAATAAATTATGTTCGCATACATTGAATTAGATATGTTTATGGTGGGGCCCGTGGCTAAATAATAACAGCCGCACAGGTCGATCGATCAGGTTAAGCTACGCTTGCCGCGGTTGGTCTGTGGATGGCTGACCGTCTTTACATACCGAGACTCCTCCGTGCCTCGGAAAGCACGTTAAGCCGTTGGTCCCGGCTGTCATTCGTGGATCTTTGATTGACATTACGGGTCGTCAGTAGCCCGACAACCAGTCTTACCTAGGGGTATCGTATTACCCAGTAACTGGGTTTTGGAGGTATTCAGCTGCATCCGGTTAGACTGGAATCCGACCCCAACATAGTTTGGGAAAATGCTTAGGCAGATCATGATGACATTGAATTGGATATGTTTATCACATACAGTATGAATGATATCACAGCGGCAATTCTCGTAATTTTAAGAACGTTGACAGTCTGATCTCAGTCTCAATCTGTCAAAAATACCTCTAATTTCCCTACATTTTGACATGTTTTTGACATTTTTTTGTTGCCGAGTTTAGAGTACGACTAGATTTTGAACGTTTTAAATTACGAGAAATGGCTTTCTGATGACGTAAAAACATCATATAACGTCCTCAGGAAGTTACAAAATAGATTCTAGGATATAAAACTCGATGAGTATGTGCTTTATGTGACGACAGATGTTCTCGAAACTTCCCAACTTTATCCTATGAAATACTTTTCGAGTTACGTAGAGTAGCGTCAAACGTCGAATCGTACGAACGATTGAACAGAAAACTGTGAAAATATCAAGAATAAGTGAGTAGTAAATTCTCTAGCGTTGGATAATATTTTCAAGGATTTCACTTCATTTCTTAAGAGTGCTTTTAGTGTGGGGCGTATTTACCCTGTGGGGTAAGTGTTCCGTTTCGGGCACATCCGGCGGGTGACACGCCCTTTACATTAGCTCCCAGCACTATTTTCGCAAAGTAAATAGCTACAGAAGCTCCGTTTCATACAAAGAATGAAAACTCACGTGTAGAAGTGTTTGTACAAACCTACTTACAGAAAATAAATCATTTATCATTTATCACGCTTTACCTACAGCGAGTACAAGCGCACTCGCGACTGGCATTCGACCGTGATTGTCGTTATGTCTGTTTCAAAAGTATTTTATGAAAGTGTAAATGAACCCTGTTCAGGTTAAATTCTTACACAGTCACTAACTATTAGGTACACATTCAAATCCTTATATTTATAACGTTGCAACTTTATACCTCACCATCTTATCCAACAACATTTTTTTTAATAACATTTAGCATAATCAGCCTGTCTCATAATCAGCTTCTCTGTGAGAGGAAGTGGGCCATAATCCACCACACGGGCCCAGTGCGGATCGGCAAATGTCACATGTCTTCGAATATTTGGTTCTAGGACATGCCGGTTCCCTCACGATGAATAACAACAACATTATACATTACATTATTAAATTATAACTGAAAAATCAGCGATACAAATAAATGAGCTTATAAAACGAAACTCGATAGTCAAATGAAAAAGTTATCCCTTTACTGCATGATATATTAAATAAGTGACAATTTCTTTTTTTTTTAAGTTAATGTCTTTATTAAAGCTTCAGAATTAATTATAGTGATTTTTTTTATTATTTTTATTTATTTATTACTTATTTTTTATGTCCAAGTGGTATGTGATGATAGACAAAATAGTTGTGTTTTATTATTACTAATGATATGAAAAACAAACCCCATTAGGATTTATACGCTAGTTTTTTTATTTTTTTTAGAGTAAATAAACTGTAAACATGTCAAACCATATATGGTTTCCTATGCGGTAAAGGGTTAAAGTAATTTCAAACTAGAATTTCTGGTTTTACTATTCAAAAAATCAAAGCGCTCAATTTACGTGTGAATGCCAATTGGCATCCACACGTACGGTTTTTGGTTAATTCGTTTACATTTTCATCTGATACTTTTGGAACCGACAATACATATGCGTCTATGTGTGCGTGCGCCTGATTTTGCTGGTTATATAGACCCGACCTTCTGCACTATTCTGCAACTATACTCTGTACAAGTTCGTTTATCCCTCTCCTCGGCTGTTGTTTATGATAACGGTAAATCACTTTATAGTTGCGCGTTAAGAACACATGCAGTCGGGAGCGTAATTAACTATGAAATTATCTTTATCCGCTCGTTTATTTGGAAACTGAAATGTTAGTAATACATCGCAGATCGTTCTATTTCAATAAATACTGTCGAGAGAGCGGAGGGTTACGCCAGGCCCCTACCGACTAAAACCGTAGGCTGGCAGTCCTCAAATGCAACATACGGATTCAATGATTCGAACAGTAGCTGTTTGTGTATGTGAGTTTTAAATGTTTGTAAACGCACCCACAATACAGGAGAAATTCCTAGTGTGTGGCAACGTTTTTATAAAAAAAAAATTACCTGCATACATACTCGTACATAATCAGTCTATAATATTCCCACTACATAGTCACAGGCACAGGACAGACACAGGCGAGAGCCTATCTAACCGCCACAACCCAGTTACTGGGTAACACAATATCTCTTGGCAGACTTTTATGCTTCTAAACGTAACGACTGTCGAAGATCTGCTAATGTCAGCCGGAACCAACGGCTTATCGAGCTTTCCAAGGCACGGAGGGGGTCTCGATATGTAATGGATAGTCACTCATCCACGAACCGACCGCGAGAAGTGAAGCTTAAGCTTCAATCGACCCGTGCGGCTGTAATCATTTAGCCACGAATCCCTTTCAGCAGCCCTTTTCCTTATTGCAGTAAAAAGATATGAGCTTCAAAAGAAATTGAACTATAAAACCTACACAACGTAGGTAGTTTCCTACATTATAACGTATTATCTACATAAAACATTAATTTCAATACGAACCAAGTCACAGGCAACAGCTAGTATATCAAAATTATTATGTAGCTCGCTCGTCATCGGAATATTTACTCGTATTTGTATGAGTTACGCGTATCTGAGCCGACACGACATTGCCGACTCTGATGTTTGTTTGTATGATGTGAATGTATGTATATATATGTGTGAGTGAGTTATGTGTAATAACTTCTACGATGTAGTGATGCAGTGTGAGTCGAGAAAATGAAGGAAAGCGTTGATTGTTGGCTTCTCTAGTAGAGACATGAACTCCTTCAAAAATATTACTTGGGTGAAATAGGTACACAGGTACTTTCTCAACACATAGTTTCTATGTTGAATAAAACATCGAGAAAATTATTTATAAGCGGGGACAAAGGTTTCTGTTGAACCACAGTGTAACTTGGCTAAGTAGGATCTCAAGGGATCTGGAATTATTTATCACTAAAGAGACTTTTAATTTACCAAGTTTCCCAAATAGTCAGTATTAAAATGACAGTTGTCTTATTTACAGAGACAGGACAGGACAGGTTGAAATTGCGACGTTTTTCATTTATACAGGTGAAAATGGACATTAAAAGTGGATATTTTATGTCCAGACCAATATCCTAAAATGTTAAATTATTATTAGTTGTCTTACTTATACAGGCTATTGGACTACAAAGGCCCAGTTATACGGGTAAAAATCTAACAAATTCATTCTCAATTATGAACCTATAATTATTATTATTCCCAGCAACGGAGGTATTTCAATGCAAAAGCAACCAAGTTTCTGGACCTCATTGTAATTATTAGTAGTAGGGTTTTATCACATATCCAGGGCCCAGCAGGGTAATTGCGTAACGCACTATCAGTAGCAATGGGTTTCATTTTGACAGCTCAACAACATTCATTGCGTTTTAACGTTGTTGAGCAGACACATTTTTCCAACGTATGGAGCAATGGATTAGATATGCTTCAAAATTATTCAAATTGAGAGTAATAGTGCGTTACGCAATTAGGGTGCTGGTTACATTGTATTTGCAAAACTTTTTTGTTTCACTAACAAGCTCTCGAACAATACTTCAACCGTATTTATTCTACTAACAACTCGATCTGACAAACAGACAAGTAGGAAAAATATTTCCAAAAGGAGGTTTTGACACTATTTTTGTGGATTCGTAAAAAGCATGACTTCAACTGCTACAGACCAATTTGGTTAAATCTAAACTTGAGAGCTATAAATTAGGGTCACATAAAGATACTTGAAAGTCTCGGCAACTAAGAATGCTAGCTTAATAAAATAAATTGTGTTTAATAGACAATCAAATGTTTCTTAAATAAAATGAATAAAACGTATATGTTACTTTGTATGATATTCATAAAAAAATACATAACCAAAAAAATAACTAATCTCATCGAACAAAAATAGAAAAGCAATTTTGGTTTCTTTCACTTTAATTTTTTTTTTGAGTTTAGTACATTATATTACCCCCCCCCCCCCCCCCCCCACGTGCTGTCATCACTGAGGTTATGCGGTTTGGCATGCTGCACACAAAGTTCCTTATACGATGCTGGGGAATATTCTCCCATTCTTCTACAAGCGCAACTTTGAGCTCTTGAAGCGTGATCGGGGATATTTTTAATAGCATAAAACTTCTTAGTTACTAAGAAGTACGAGTATTATTACCTTCATTTAAGGAACGTTTAGCTGTCTATTAAACACCATTTATTTCATTAAAAGCTAGCCTTCTTAGTTTCCGAGACTTTCAGGTATATTTATGTGACCCTAATTCATTGCTCTCAAGTGTAGAACGACCTAGCCAGTTCTTAATCACACACTGTGGTCTACTAACCACATCTGCATTGCGCAAAGGCATGTTCCAGGACAGGACTTATAGCAACCATTAAAACGACCTCATTATAATCTCATACGCGTCTTAACGCGGAATTTATTCCCTAATACAGGGATGGTGAACCTGTGAACGCAACATAAGTGACAGACTACAAAAAACTCTGGGCACGGCAACGTTAAAAGTCACAAAATGGTTTTCAATATGCATCCAACAATACTAGACAGTTATAAGTAATGCTTTTAAGATCATTTAATTTTATAGAAACTCAACTTTTCGTGATTTCTTAACCATTCCTAGTAGGGGTTTTAATGTGAGTATTTTTTGTATTAAGGCGCCTCACATTTAAAACTCTACGATGGCTCCACCCATTGTATCCACCATTTTGCACTGCGCCCGCGTGGTGAATTATGGCCCACTCCCTCTCACAGAGAGGAGGCCTGTGTCGCAGCAGTGGGAACATTATATGCTGATTTATGTATTAAAACTCAAACACAAAGCATTTATTTAAATTAAAACAATTACAGGCACTTTGATTTGTGAAGTTGTCGATCATATCAGTCAGACAGATAAATCTAGTTGCCCATTCCAAAGCGGTAGATTCGTTTTATCATTATTTATTTATTTATTTATTTTATTTCAGGCAACTAAGGCCCATAGAAAAACAATACATACTACTACAAACATACTTATAAACTAATACATACAAAAATATCACAAATACAATACTATAATAATATAACTTAAAAATACTATAAATAAATACAACATAACACAAGTTATACTACTGCACACGAAGTATCGGCGTCGTGTTTCGCTGTCTGGTGTCATGTAGCCGGCCACGAAACCGGCGATACACAACACCCTTCGGCCAGAACTCTTCCTTGAGGAACTTCTCGAGATGATGTGTCGGAACACGCACCACGAACGACTTGAAGTTCGTGTTGTGACGCGGCTCCAACTTCTAGCTGACCCAACAGACGTTGTCCTATCCTTTCAATGCCGCTTAAAAAATGCCATATAAAAAAGGACGTTCAGTTTCTCGCGAATTTGCACGTTTTCCGGGACACTTTTAAATTAATAACTAAATCGGTCCAGCCGTTCTCAAGATCTGCGCTTATCGACGAAAGCATTATTTTCATTTTTATTAATACGAGTACAGTCAAATTAAGTTAGCTATCAAAACTCTGCAGATGATGGTATCGATATCTAAGCATAACACAAAAAATAAATTGTATTTCATGAGTGTTTTTTAATCGCAGGTAGTGTAGACACTTCAAATACCAGTTTTTTTTGTGTAAACTTCATAGCCGTGAATGATTTCGATATCTAAACAAGACAAAACAAAAAAGATTTTCTCAACTAATATCTTAAGTAACAAGCGGTCGTTTACCCTAAAAAAGTAATTTATTTTTATTAACATCGTGTTTAAAAATCGATACCTCTCACGCTTGCAGAGTTTCGCTAGCTAATTTAATTTAAGCCTACCTTATCCACCTTGTGAAGATTTTATAATTGGTACGTAGTTGCAAAAAGGTTTGCCAACCCTGCCCTAATTGCTGGCGACTGCAATGGATACGCAATTAGTAAGCAGTTGCATGTTATGTGATATTGTCGGTGTACGGAACTGTGTGAACACGACTCGCTTGCACACCCCTCGTGTGCAAGCGAGTCGTGTTAACACAGTGAACGCGTACTTTCTATTCAGCAGTGCAATTCTGTAACCATCTCACCGTGAAAACTTAGGCGAAGTGAGCGTGGAGTGAGCTTTCAGTGCCATCCCACTTAAAATGATCAATAGAATTAGCATAAAAAATATTATTAAAATCTCGATTATGATTGCAAATGTTTGCTTAGTCAACCCCTAGCATCAGGGGGCAGGGGGATGACACTGACAACTCACTCCACGCAAGTTTTCACGGTGAGTTTTTTACAGAATCGACACGCAGTACAAGTTTTAAGTACGTAGGTTTTGGTAATTAAGAACTTAGATTAGTAAAAACGAAGCGCACCGATCTAAAACTGTTTGTAAAAAAATATATATTGTATCTGGACCCAACCGGCGTTCTCCTGCCCATAAATCCCATAAAAAAGGACGCTCAGTTCTTTTTCCGAATTAAAAAACAAAAATCTGAGAACGTTTTCCCATTTTTCTTACCTTAAAAATCTCGGACAGACTTCCTCGGACTTTAACGAACATTTTAAAATAATAAATAACTAAATCTGCCTAGCTTGTGTAACTTACAATTTTCCGTGTTTCTTCTAGGACGTGATAGTATGATCCATTTACAACAGTTAATCACACCATAAACCCTAGGCGAAAATTCATGGGATTCGAAATTTCATTAGAATTCGAAAACCCATATTTTTATACAATTTGTATAATTTTGAAATTTCATTCCTTCACTAAATACTAAATGATAAATAATAAATGATTTATTTTCTGTAAGTAGGTTTGTACAAACACTTTTACATGTCAATCATATTTTTTTTTAAACTAGATGAGGTCGGCGTTTCCTATCTGACTACTCTGAGAAGAAAGGCCGAAACAAACTCAGAGGTCACAGTCTCTTTTAAAGTCCAGACATAATCTTGGTCAGATCATGTGAAGACCATGTAGATTGGTGTCTGAAATGGTCTTTTGAGTAAAGAACCACACAGATTGAGCGGACCTGTCCAGTCAGTGCACGCATTTGTCAAAAATCGTGCAGCTCAACTCAGAACTTGAGGAGCCTTACGATTCGACGAACAATACCAATGAAAGGACATTTGGGTACTATTCTCTAAACTCTCAAAATGAATTAGCTTTATTGTTATTCCATTTGTTACCTAACCTAACTTAAATAAGTGGTACAAATGGTATACCACAGACTACCTAGAGTATTTGTCTCTCCTTCCCTTTTCAATCCATCCAAAGGTTGTCTTTAAAAAATCGCTCTTAGCGATAAGATCGCCCATTGTGTCACCCTTTGTAAAATTTCTATATTTATGTCTGTAATTTATATGGTGTGCATAATAAAGAGTATTCATTTCGATTTTATTCTAACCCAATCTAATTTTAACAAACCTTTCGATGTAATCAAATTTTCTAAAAGAGTTACAAGTTTAAGGAAGTTTACTAACCATTTTCAAAAATCATCTACGTACAGGCGCCAGCACATCAAGCTACCCGAAACTATCAAATTTTCCCAATCAACCTTTAACCTAATGCTAATAGTGATAAAGTTGAAAATCTATTAAAGAAATTTGACAGATTGTAGTAGCTTGATGTGCTGGCGTCTGTACATGAACTTGAACGCCAGTTAACTCAAAATTTTACTACAACGTGATCATACGTACATAATCTGCCTACAATGTTCCCGCCGCTGGGACACAGGCCGTCTCTCTTTGAGAGGGAGTGGGCCGTGATTCACCACGCGGATTGGTGGATATTACATGTGTTCGAATTTTTGGTTCTTGGACATTCCGGTTCCTTCACGATGTTTTCTTTCACCGTTTTGAGAGCAGTGGTGGTGACATAATTTACACAAAGTGCCTGCCTGGGTTTGAACCCACGACCTACAATTCGTAAGTCGCAGCCGTTACCACTGGGCCACCACTGCTTCTACAGCATTAAGTTACAACTTATCTTTTATTTTTCCTTCGATCTAAAAAAACATCCTGTTAGATTATAATTGTCTAATTCAGTTGATATCTTACTCAAAAGTAAGTAATAAATGGAAGTGCCGGCACGTGTGCCGACTCGTGTTTAAACAGTGAGTGTGCATTTTCTATTCGCTATCCAGAAATATGATAGCTTTAGTTAATTGAACTAGCTGGAACTAGCACAGCTAATTGGATAAATAGGATCAAGGAATTGTGACCCGTATTTTTATTCAGGAGCATTCACTGGTACTAAATGTGTGGCTAATTTAAACGTGTGAAGTTGTAAGGACAACAGTCTTGCTGCTACAAAAGTTGCTTCGCGATTTTAAATGATATTTGAGGTGTGAACATCCTACCCCGGGAGGTGCCACGGGGGGGGGCGCGCAGCATGGGCAGGGTGGCTGAGGACCGGATTCTGACCCTGCTGCGGCAGGAGCTGGCTAGCTTCCAGAGTCGGTTTTCTGCACTGGTTTTGCGCCCTCATGCCCCTAGTCGCCGCAGGAGACGGGTGGACGGGCGTCGGGAGTCAAGTGCCGACTCCCGGCCACCGTAGGCGTGGGCTTGCGGACGGCGAGCAATGGGCAGTTCGCCATCCGGTAAGGACCAGGCCCAGGTCGACGGCGCGTTGTATCCCACGCGCGCCTCAAAGAGATGTCAGTAGCAACTGACGGGGTCCGCTAGGGCCGATGCCTGCCAGGGTCGCGGATTCTTCAAAAAAGTTACTGTGGCCCTTGGCACAAGCAACTATAGGAACACGGGTGGGTTTTAGTCAGTAAAAGTCTGACACACCCTCCCACTCCGCCCAGAGCCGGAAAAAAAGGTGTGAACATCCTTACATGCAACTTTATGACAACATAAGCATAATTCGCCTATAATGTTCCCACTGCTGGGACACAGACCTTTCTTTGAGAGGAAGAGGCCTGTAATCTACCACGCGGGCCCGGTGCGAGTTGGTAGATGTCACATGACTACGAATTTTTGGTTCCTGGACATGTTAGTTACCTCACCGTGTTTTCCTTTGCCGTTTTTGATAGTAGTGGCGTTGAAATGATTTACACGAAGTAAAGCGCCTGCCTGGCTTCGAACCCACAACTAAGTCGTAACTCTGGGCTGGTACCATTGGACCACTACTGCTCGGTAACGGCCCGACTTATGAGCCTAGACTTACAGACTTACTTCCATAAAGTTTGTAGAGCAGTGATCTGCTCTACTAACTTTATAATAGCCATAAGTTAATCCATTACTTTACCAGAAACAAAATTGCTTCAATATCTGGAGCAAACGCGTGTGTAGCAAAAAACACGTGTCTAACAATGCCCTTAACCCAATAAGGCAACCGAACAATCAAGATCTCTTCAAACTCTTACACCATTATCATTAGCCAAAGTTTATAGAAGCCACACAAGGAAAAAATCATGCTCTATACATCAATCTACCCTCAATAGCTAATCTCTCCCATCTTCAGAGGACCCAACTTCAGAATATTACAGAAGTTCAGCTCCATAAAACGAGCGAAAACGCACGAAAACCCGCCTTTTTGGCCTCGCACAGGTCGTTTTTTTCTTTTTTGCTTTTTTTGTTTCATTTTTTTTTAATGTAATATTCTTAATTTTAAACACTACTTTTTTACTGTTTGTAGAAAAGGAGTATTTAACCCGGCGGCACTCGCTACTGGGTAAAAAATACCACAGAGTACAACTACACTAGCACTGTCGATTTATAATTTTTGATCTCAATTTTACGTGATACCTAAGAAAAAAAATTTTTTGTTGATTTTTCTAAGACTATGAAGAATTTTTGTTTTTAATTTTGCGTTCTTTTTTAAGATAAGCTATAATTTGAAATAAATAATAATTCAAACTTTCAATTTTCTTTTATTTATTAGACATTAGTATTGATAAACTAAATACGCCATTAAAGTCTGTAAAGCTAACTTATTTTCCAAGATAATGTCATTTAAATCATGTGGTATTTTTTACCCGGTAGCGAGTATTCGTGCATGTAAACACCTAGCGAGTACCGCCGGGTTAAGTATAATTTATTTTGAGTTTTTTTTTTTATTTGTGTTTTGTTTTTGTTTTTTTTTTATTTTCTGTGCGTGCTTTCAAACATAGACACGCTTCATGTTCAAGTGAGTGCGTGAACTCGCGACTGGCAATCAGTTAAGATAGTCTGAGATCGCCGTAAGTAAAAAATCTAAAGTCTTTTCTAAAAGAAGCTGATGAAAATGTAAACAAATGGATCAGAAAACGTACTTGCGGATGCCAATTTGTAGTACCCATTAAAAATTGAGTGCTTTGATTTGATTAATACCTAAGCCGGAAATTAAAGAGGTTTTTTATTTGACAATTTACGTAAAATTCGTCGAGAAAATTTTCTAACAATAATAATAATTGTTGGAAAAACTGGTGAGCTATAAAGATAAAACCTTCTAAATACCTACAGATGAATGTCACATTATTTTCCTTTAGTGAGTAATTGCATAAGTATTTAATCTAAATTTAATTTAAATTCATTTAATTTTCTGAACAGGGTGTGTATCTGATACTTTTGGAAAGGACCATAAGTCCCTTTGGACACACACGTTTTTTCTATGGCGCGGTTTACACGCCGTACCGTACAGAAACAGAGCCCTGTACCTATGTGATGGCCTAAATGTGTGCGTGCGTCTCTTTTCTGTCGTTGTATGGAGCTTCTGTACCCAACCTTCTGTACAATTCTGTGACCAAATTTCTGGATTAAGGTCACAAACTTTTTTATGATAGTAGGTCAGATCCGGGCTATAACGCCATGTTACCACTTATCTGTTGGTAATGTCGCTTTTTCTTTGAACTGCTTACTATACTTAGGAGTCTGGACGTAATAAAGGCCCTAATAGATATTATCTTTATGTAGGTCAAATGATCAAATCAAATGAGTGGAACCTGCGAATGAACGAGACTTTGGTAACTAAAGTATGGTCTAAAATTGATGAAAATAATGTTTTTTTTTTGAAAAAATAAAAGTTATAAGCAAAATGCTAAAACAACTTCAACCTTATTTGGGTTAAAGTTTCATTAAGAACTATTTTTTATTTTTTATTTATTTATTTCCAAATTACATTCTATCCTTACAGGGAAACCTATTGCGATAGTGTACCTACATATCTTATCCTAACTTACTACTATAATTAAATTTTGTAACTCATTACAAACAATGCATTCTTTGTGAACTCACTCAGAGATCAACAGAAAAGGTATTGTAAATCCATTGTGATGTTTTGTTTTCTTTTAAGGTTTATTGACAGTTGTATCGGTTTAAAGTCACTGGACATTGCCAGACCTCGTTCGAGTCTGTGAACAAAAAAATACCCCGAAACGTGATCTTCGATATCGCACTATCCTTGCAAGAAATTCCACAAATTCTGAAACGTCCTGTGATCATCATAATCTTTCCAGCCGAAAGACGTCCACTGCTAGAAAAAATCAAAAATCGCCACATCCGCTCATAGATCTTTTAGCGTAGTTATGGGTTGGCTAAGATCAAGAATCAGCATACCAGTAATACGTGCCATTAGCATGTACATTCGTGGCACAAGGCATAAATTCAAACCAATAACCAAGTTATTCGGCTTCGATGATGGAGCAGCCCTACCTAGACAAGACTGAAGTGGATGCGGCCAACGAACTGAGAAGACACCAATTACAATAAATGGCGATAAATAAATAAACTTGCTTTATTCGTTAATTAATCAATCATTTGAAAGTACTATTGTTATAGATTATTTTGTATTTAATTAAAGTATCTAATGTATTTCAATTAAACCATTTAATTATAATTTACCTACAAAACATACATACAAACATCAAAACAGCTCGAGGATGATCCGACTTTAGTGCCTAGGTTGGGTGAAGACGTTCGTCCTGAATACAGTATTGGATATTGGCGTGACAATCTCACTTACCGATGGCCAACTATCTTAGGAACTTAGAGCTACGGATCTATTTTGGTACGCATTGTTAGCTTCTTGCAAAGGAGACGTTGGAGGGAAAGATAAAGTTTGAAACAATGAATGCAATTGTGGATGACAAACTGGTACTGGTAGTATTGCATAAGTATTGTATACTCTTTGTTACACGTTTACCTAACTTTGCATGTTTTAAATTGAAAATAGCTTTTTCCTTGACTTCACCCTAGTGGATGTTGGAAATTATCCTACGGGAATATAATGAAGAAAAGGTTTATCAATCAAACAATATCTTTCAGATAAAATGAATAAAAGGAATCGTTTTAAGTTTTTTACATTTTATATTTTTATTTACAGCTAAATTGACTCCTAATTCTTGCTATGCCTTTTTAATTCGTTTTTATTCGTTTATCTTATAATTACTAGAACAGGTTGCATGCCACAAACCATGCAGATTATAATCTCTACAGTGCCTATACCGGAATAAAAAACCACCGAAATCCGTTCAATCGTTAAGGTGTAAAAAGGTAAAAGACAAACAGATACGAACAGGTAGACCGAACGAGTTACTTTCGCATTTGTATGGATACAGCAGTTATTAGAACATTCGATATGCAATACTTTGCTAATTAATTAATTATTATAACCTCCTATTTTGGACAGTAAAATAAAGAACTACGATTCGCTTCTATGATCATAAAAAAAAAGCTGTAAACAAACAATAACTCGGTTGCTATAGGTCGCAACGCATTAACAATACCCTAAATTCATATTTTCAAATAAAAAGTTTAAACTTTATAAGTCGAGAGGAGAGAGTGGCGCTATACTTACTTTGTGTAAATTGTTTCATCAATACTGTTCTCAAAACGGGGTAGGAAAATATCGTGAGGAAACCGACATGTTCTACAACCAAAAATTCGAAGACATGTGTCATCTACGAGTATCAACCCGCACTCGGCCCGCGTGGTGAATTACGGCCCACTCCCTCTCACAGAGAGGAAGCCTGTGTCCCACCAGTGGGAACATTATTGGCTGTTTACGATACTTATAAATAAAACCTCATAAGAAGGAAAACACAGTCAAAATATTTTTATTCAAAAATCTTTGCTACATCTTCTTCAGATTGCCTTTTCTACCGACATCAGGATGGTATAATTAATTGCTAGTGATACGGTAATGAAACTCGTTCCCCAGGAAGAAAGTTACAATTTATTAGTTTGTCTACAGCCGGTTGATTTAGGTGACCTATTTCCGATAATGGCTTTTGCAACACGATAAGTCTTAAGTGGTGTGGACAGAATACCTTTTTACTGAGATCGATGCGAAAGTGTATGAAAAGGAAATTTGAGAGGTGTTCATAGCCTTGTCCCTTAGGTAGGTACGCACTTGCAGGAAATCTTTACAAAATACTAGTTACATTTATACATTGTGTAACTCAATTAATGCACGTTATGAAAGTAGTTTGTTCAGAATCGTTTACTGGATCGATTTCTGTAATGTTAAATATTGGTAATTTTTTATTGATAAAAATAATTAATACTGCGTAAAATACAGTCACAATTCCGCTGTACAGCCTAAACATACCAAAATGGACGAAGTTCCTACTACGCTAGACATTTATACGTGTGTGACTGTGTGCGTGCGTAGGCTTGTAATGTGACCACTGTCTTCTCCCAAAATCATCTACATATACAAGCTGTATCTTAAATAACGCACAACCTCTTAAGGGGTCATTGTACTCATCATTGTGAACAACTTTTACTATGGGACTAAACGTGAAATCGTGAAAAAAAAACAGCTGTTTTGACGAGTTATGCGAACATAAATGTAGGGAACAACTGATTTTTTTTTATATAATGCTTAATGCCATATTTAATGTTTATATTTATTAATTAATAATCGATTATTTTAATGGCAAAATATATAAATATATACTTATGTTTACATATTTAAGCATTATTTATTTATTTAAGTATACTTAAGTTGATTTTTAACCGACTTCAAAAAAAGGAGGAGGTTATCAATTCGACTGTATTTTTTTTTTTTTTTTTTTTTTTTTATGTTTGTTACCTCATAATAACCGACTGGGTGAACCGATTTTCATGATTCTTTTTTTATTTGAAAGCTGGTGCTTCCCGTGTGGTCCCATTGTCACCATTTCAATATCTGATGATGGGATCTTGTAGAAATCGGGGGAACTCTTCAATAAATAACAGCAGATTAACCGCGATTGTTGCTATAGCATATCTAAGCATTGTTTACACCATCACAAAACATAAGATCACGCCTGTACTCACTACAAAGGTTATAATTTTTTTTTTATTACCAAAACAACCGCGATTGCTGCTATCGCATATGTATGCATTGTTTACGCTATCGCACAACATAACATCACGTCTGTGCCCTATAAACGCAGATGCAGCTTCCTATCACTGATATTTACATAGCAAGTAGTGTTTATATGAATTTGATTGGGGTAGATATAACTAAAAAGTGAAAAATAAAAAATTTTATATAAAAAAAAACAACCGACTTCCAAAAAAACACTACAAAGTGAAAAATAATTTTGATTTCGGAAGTCGGTGTCAAAAAACCAAAATGCGGAACCAACGACACCGACTTCCAAAATCAAAATTATTTTTCACTTTGTAGTGTTTTTTTGGAAGTCGGTTGTTTTTTTTTTATATAAAATTTTTTTTTACATTATATGTGTAGGTATATTTAATATTTTAGTTTTAGACTTCACACATTTATATTTTTCTCTTCTTGTTCTCACACACTATTGTCTACGTTTCTTTTTAACCGACTTCAAAAAAAGGAGGAGGTTATCAATTCGACTGTATTTTTTTTTTTTTTTTTTTTTTTATGTTTGTTACCTCATAATAACCGACTGGGTGAACGGATTTTCATGATTCTTTTTTTATTTGAAAGCTGGTGCTTCCCGTGTGGTCCCATTGTCACCATTTCAATATCTGATGATGGGATCTTGTAGAAATCGGGGGAACTCTTCAATAAATAACAGCAGATTAACCGCGATTGTTGCTATAGCATATCTAAGCATTGTTTACACCATCACACAACATAATATCACGCCTGTACTCACTACAAAGGTTATAATTTTTTTTTTATGATAATAATAATGAATACCAGTAAAACAACCGCGATTGCTGCTATCGCATATGTATGCACTGTTTACGCAATCGCACAACATAACATCACGTCTGTACCCTATAAACGCAGATGCAGCTTCCTGTCACTGATATTGACATAGCAAGTAGTGTTTATATGAATTTGATTGGGGTAGATATAACTAAAAAGTGAAAAATAAAAAAATTTATATATAAAAAAAACAACCGACTTCCAAAAAACACTACAAAGTGAAAAATAATTTTAATTTCGGAAGTCGGTGTCAAAAAACCAAAATGCGGAACCAACGACACCGACTTCCAAAATTAAAATTATTTTTCACTTTGTAGTGTTTTTTGGAAGTCGGTTGTTTTTTTTATATATAAATTTTTTTTTATTTCTCCATTCGCAGATCTGCTGGAATACTTTTCTTAAGAAATAAGCAGTATCTTTGCACTCAAATTATAACTATGTCATATCCGTATGTATTTTACTGTGTGTACATACATATATGTATAATAAAATAAATAAATAACATTCCCATTGGAGTGTTTGGTGGTATTCGTTAATTCCGGGACATGTTGTATTAAATTTAAAAAATTAAACGAGTAAAATTGCCAGTTTGGATGTTCGACAAATATAATGCGACACGACCAGAGTTAAAACCAAGAAATTACCTCATCTCTGTAAAACAGTAGTCAGGTCAATATTAGCTTTAAACGAGCGCTATTTATCCTAGACCACCGGAATACCAAAGTTACAGTTTCAACGCAAAATAAACTCCACATTTCTTCCCTGAGCAAATTTTAATTTATCAGCCATCTTGAAATCTATTCAAACGACGTTCGTTTCACTCCCCTGAAAGTAATGATGCCTTCATAACTATACCTACGTCAATGGTATTGAAAACATATTTTTATCTCCGTCTTCCCCTGCGTTATTGTGCCATTGCAATCTTCATCGAGATGAAGGTAGAAATATAGTATGGACGTATGCTCGTGTTTTGGAGTTTTACGTCTGTAGGAAATGCGTTCTGCTTATTGAGATGAAAGATATTTTCAGACATATTTTGCACGAAGGACATGAATCTGCCGTTTGAATGTCATGATATTTTGATGTCTCTATTAATAAGGTTTAGTGTTACCCCCACGTCAACTAAGATACCAATATATACAGGGTGGCCAAAAATTCGTGGATCAAACGAAATAGGGAGACAAAGGAGGTCAATTCCAACAAAAAATATTCGTACAGCATGGCCATAATTCAATTGCCCTCAAAGTTATGAATATTTTTGTTTTCTTTAAATAAAATACCAAGTTCTTTTCCAGAGCCGCAATAGAACTTTTATAGTGCTGATAATAATAATAATAATACAACACCGTTTGTTTTATTTATTTATTTATTAGGGACCAAAAAAAGTTTTATTGTTTTATGTCACATTTTTTTAATTAGTCGAGGAGAAGAAGTCGGATTTGAAGGAATTTCATTTACATTTGATAGTCCAATTCTTGAGGAAGGCTTGATATAGGCTATTTAACATCACAATAGGACTCTTAGGAGACAAGCAAAAAGAAAATAAGTCAGAAAGAACACCAAGCGAAAACGTAGTAATAGCGCGGGCAGGCGACGTGATGCGACGGGATGAGTAGGGGGAACAAGAAATTTCACGCGGATGAATTGGCGAGCAGAAACTAGTACTCTTATAAATTTCAAAGTTTGTTTGTTATATTACTCAATCAAAGTGTAAAAACTTTCGAAAAAATGCGCCTCGATACACTAACCAAAAAACGCCAAACACGTAAAGAGAGACCTAAACCCTCCTATACCTGTACCTTTGACTCTACCGGCCAACTCTATTGCATTAGTTGTGATCGAGTATTTAAAACTAAATTCGGTCTGGCGAGTCATATTCGGGCACACGCTAGGAAATAATAATAATTTTAAGTGGTCGCCGTTATCGAAATCGATAAGGATGACTACACAACATAATTTTTAGTATATTGCAAACCTGAATTTACGTTCAGAATAAGTAACAGAATCGATTCTAATAATTTTTACACCATGAAATATTTTGTCCCAAAAATATTTAAAAAGCTAACAAGTTGGACACCGAGCGACACTAATTACATATCCGCAATAATCAATAATTAATATTAATTCAATACATTTTCTATTCTATATGCGCACAACACAGGTCACAGCCGGTCGGCTGGCGGCGCGTGTTAAGTAACATAAAAAGCTTATAACTTCGTGATTTTTCATTAGACAGTTTTGAAATGTTGTACATAGATTCTTTACATAAAAATACTAGACCCGTGTTTTGGGTTTTCCATATACTAAAAATAATGTTGTATATACTCAATCACGCAAAATCAGCTGAATGAATTTGTATGAAATGCCCGTTACCTTTCCACACAGATAGTTTATAACTGTTATTGAAATTGTTCGTGAAGTTCTATCTAAAGTTGTCCATTTAACATCCTAATCGACCTATGGTAAGAGCATAAGCTCTTGGGGACAATATATGCGAACACCCCGCACGCCACAGGGTGTTTAGCGTGACAAAATCCCGGGTGACATATTGTTGCATAATATGAAATTTGAGCTTGGATGAAAATGGCATGCGCTGAAGCAGACTTTGTTCCACCACATCTTGAGATATTCCTATGGATAGAGTTCTCTTTATTGCACACCAAAACACGAAAAACAAAACAAATTAATATCACAAAATAATAGGGTGATAAACTGGGTGGTCTTATTACAAGCACGTACAATGAGCGGTCTTATCGTAATCAGCGATTTTTGCCAGAAAACCGTAAAAGTACCGTCTTTATTTACAAAAGTACAAACGCGAGCACAACTATATAAAAAGGAACAGCTCGACAAAAATGTTGTCGAAAATATCTAACATACATTTGGCAGCATAAAACCTTATATGAAAAATCAAAATCAAGTCATTGTTTTTTTTTTTTTAATTTAATATTATTATTTATACAAATAGGGCTGAGAGTCAGCACTTTTAAAACGTCAAAATTTTATAAGACAGTCCCTCGATACTTCCACTCTTCACCACATCCTAGTGCTTTAGCTGGGAAGAAGAAGAGGCGAGACACACTCCCCAGCAGCACAGCTGTCTATTCAGTTAGAGAAACGAAACCGATGACAGATATCTTCGATCACATTATTATCGATCTGTTCATAGTAATATATTTATTTTCGTGACTGTACCGAACGAACTGACGTTCTAATTTAATCGTACCCTCTTGGTGGTATTTCATGACATAACGGACTAAAGCTGTGCTCGCAAACGAATGCTCGTTTCACAAACGAATGCTCGTGTCGTAACTAAACCACGCGCAACGAATGTGAGCACGAAACGTGAATACCGTCCATTATATCGTCGACCGTAGGTTCGATTGAGGTAAGGGACAAAATACAAAGTTTTTTTTCGGACTAAATCGCCCATAACTTTTTTTGTTATTAACCTTTTTCGGGTCTGATTTCACATATAAACTTGTATTTTAGTGCTCTATCTACATGTGTAACATTTATTTAAATGAGTTCGCTATTTAAGAAAATAGATGTCCCTTACAACAACGTATTTTGTTAGTAATGTCCCTTACTGACCAAGTATCTTGTAGTCCCGTCCCTTACATTAAACTGACCGATTGGCGGCGATAATTACACTATTTCAAGTTCCTATATTGCTTAGTTTTTCAGATACATTGTTATTATGGGGCTGATTCGAAATTTGGATCCAACAATCATTAGAGTAAGGGACATTTTTCTTAAGCTACAATTTTTTCATATTCACCATTCGATAGAGCGAAAAATTCTTAACAAAACTGTATACTCAACTCATTTTGGGTATTTTGTCCCTTACCTCAATTGAACCTACGGTCGACGATATGTCAAGAGCTACAGCTAACGAGAACAGAGGTGCAAGCACACAAGCAAAACATCATCAACAAAAACACTACAGCATTGATATAGTAACTAATTTGCGTTCCACAAGCTCAAGACGAATTGATGTTGAAACCACTAAGCAGAAAGTTTAAATGAGTTTTTTTGTTTGAAAAATTACAGAATATTCTCACAGAAAAATCCAATTACCTGCCAACAATGTACCCTGCACTTGCAATCATGGCCAATTAATGACAGTGAACACGCAGTTCTTTCCAAACAACTCTTATTAAATTAAAAATCAAGACTTTTTAGAAAACCTTTTAAATTGGAATCCGTCCTAAGAATTTTTTCAACTATTTTTATTGTTTACTAGCTGCGCCCTGCGGTTTCACCCGCATAGCCCCAAGCAAGCAAGTCTGGATCCCTTAGGAATATCGGGATAAAAAGTATTCTATGTGTTAATCCTGGTTATAAACTATCTGTGTGCCAAATTTCATAAAAATTGGTCTAGCCGTTTGAGCGTGGAGAAGTAACAAACACACACACACACACACACACACACACATACACACGCACACGTACACGCACACATACACGCACACGCACACGCACACACATAAACTTTCGCCTTTATAATATTAGTGTGATTATATACATTACTTGATACGTGCATGCTGATGCATCACACTTCACATTACCAAATTACCGCCCTGACGGGTTAGATGCATCTGAATGATCGTCAATTTAGACCAACTTGATGAGGACGAGCTTGACGGTACACTGGCTTCCCTCGAGGCGATTTACCCCAAATGATTTACATAAGACTCACACAGTTGGAAACGCATCGAAACGTCTCAAAGAGTATTGTTAAGTACTTAATTCTGAAATAAGTTGATCAAGGATTGTCTTCGTATTAGATGCATCAAAAAGATCAATCCTCTTTGAGCAAGCGTGGTGATTAATGCTCGTGTCTTCTCTGTATGAGAATAAACCTTTGCCCTGAAGTGGGAAAGTTACTGGCTGATATTAAAAATCTCTCTGATTATGATCTTATAAAGAAAAAAACTATATTGTTCAAGAAAACATTACAATTTTCAAATACGAGTAACGCTAGGATTCCCTGTGTCGTGAAGACTAGTTTCTTTCGTCTCACAAGACTATTAGGTTAGTAGGTAGGATCTTACATAAGATCGTTCGGTAAGGTCCATGGTCTTTCGATTATTGAATCGAAAGTTCATTGGGCACCATTGTATGGAAACTATACCCATGCTGTATAGAAATAAAATAGGGTGGAATAGACCAATCAATGTCTCCAGTTTACGATATGGATTGCATTAGTGTGGGTACTGTCTGTTAGGTCAAAAAAAGTGTATTTTTCCAAGTGTATTAGTCTATACACAACATTATTTTTAGTATATTGCAAACCTGAATATAGTTTGTTCAGAATAAGTAACTGAATCTACTCCAATAATTTATACACCATGTTATATTTTGTCCCAAAAATACTTAAAAATGGTAACAAGCTGGACACTGAGCGACACTAAATACATATCCGCAATCATATGCGCACAATACAGGCCAGAACCGGTCGGCCGGCGGCGCGTGTTAAGTGGTAACCAACTTTTTGTACGGACAATCAGGTAACATAACAAGCTTATAACTTCGTGATTTTTCATGATACAGTTTTGAAATGTTGTACATAGATTCTTTACATAAAAATATTAGACACGTGTTTCGGGTTTCCCATATACTAAAACTAATGTTGTATATTTTTTAACAACAATTAACTTCTTAATCACACATTATTATTAACTTTTAATTATTTTGCGGCATTAATTATCACTGATAAAAAAAAATACTTTTTTTAACACATTCAACGCGGCAAGCTTCCGACAGTTTGCACGTTACGGCCTCTATATATCCCGTACCAGTTTCCTGATATGCGTTACGGCCGGTATAAACATCGATTTTCCATTGATCTAAATTGCTACTCCCATAGTTAAACAAAAAAAAAAAGTAAATACACATCAAGCTACCCGAAACTGTCAAATATTCCCAATCAACTTTGAACCTTATGCTTTTGCGATGAAGTTGAAAATCTATTAAAGAAATTTGACAGTTTGCAGTAGCTTGATGTGCTGGCGCCTGTACATGAAATTAAAAATGGGGTATGTATAACTTAACCCGTTAAATTTAGTTTGGTTTTTGTACGCAAGTTTTCACAAACCGGGTCAGATTACGCATAATGACCTTATATAAAAAGACGTGTCTATTTAAAACCAACAAGACCACACGCAGACCGCGTTTCAGATTCACATGTAGGACGCAGGTGTCATTTCTGAAGCCCAATGAATCAACGTAATGCTTCCACAGTCCAACGATGGATATTTATCGCTGTCGTTTCGTCTCCCACGAGGTACTACGTCCGTCACTACATCTTTCAACGGTCACACATTTGCTTCCGCAGAGATTGATCTATCGACTGGCACACTATATCTTATCCATATTATTTGTCAAGCGCGACTCCTGAGCGGTGGGTCCCGGTTTCGATTTCCGGGTCGGACAAAGTTTTATTAGGTTTTTCCATTAGGAATTACTAAAGGTGACGCACACTTATCCGAGCCGAACGCATCGAACTACTCGTACTTCTTCATTGTTTTGTCTTCGGCGCGGTCGATTCTTTCTGTGCGGATGTGTGCGATGCCTCCTTGACTTCGATTCGTTTTTACAACCTTTAGTAACAGCCCGGAAATTATAAGTGGGCGGTGTGATACTCCCGTGCCTCGAAAAGCACGTTAAGGTTGTTGGTCCTGCGCCTGATCTCTCTCCGGTCGTGTCGATTGCCGTCCCATCGGAATATGAGAGTGAGGGAAGAGAGAGTCCACCTGTGCCTGCACGCACACTTTTGTGCACAATAATATCTCCGCTGAGATTGGTCGCCATGGCGAAGTTCGGTCTGGACGACTTTATTTATTTTATTTCTGCCTCTGCCTGTCTAGCCTTTTCCCAACTATGTTGGGGTCGTCTTCCAGTCTAACCGGATGCAGCTGAATACCAGTATTTTACTCGGAGCGACTGCCTATCTGACCTCCACAACCCAGTTACTGGGTAATACGATACCCCTTGGTAAGACTGGTTGTCAAACTCGGGCTTCTGATTACCCGTAACGACTGTCAAAGATCTACGAATGACAGCCGGGACCAACGGCTTAACGTGCTTTCCGAGGCACGGCTTTATTTATTTTATTTATTAGGTCATCCCACTTCCAGTGTCATATTTTTTATTTCCAATATTTATGTATTGCGCAATGGTATGCAATAGTTAATACATGTGTTGTCTTGTACAATCATGTTTGTTTAATTTGGTGTGTTGTATTGTTAAGACGTGCATTGATTTAAAATGGAAGATTTAAAAAATCTATTAATGTAGTGGAGCAACGTATATGTTTGTTAAATGAAACTAAGTGGACTGTAATACTATGATGTTATAATAAGTTAACTGCATCAGTTGGTTTGGTAACAGAAATAATGCCCACTCGCTTGCGAGATCTAACGGTCACTGGCGGTGGCGAGGCGAGCGGCGAGTCGCGCGGGCGGCCGGGCCGCCGTCGCGCGCGCGACGACATGCAACAATTTTCTGTGAACAGTTTGAAACATGATTTTAGTTAAATCATGCTTACTACACATGAGTATGGGATGTTTCACGTTATAATCATAAGGAGAATTATTTAGCCTGCCTCCGACACGAATAATGCCATCCGAATCTAAAAAAGGAGATAAAGATATCAGCCGATTTTTATGAGACAAGGATTTTCCTGATTTTAAAATGGAATATTCATCTGGAAATTTCTCAAGTTGTGCATTACGTAAAATACATTTTAATGAAGATTGAATTTCCTGATTAGACAGCCACCCTACTAACTTGTTATTTTTATTTTTTAAATTATAAATGTACCTTTTAATGTAGGCCACAATTCTTTGCAAACGGTTAAAATCTGAATATTTATGGATTAATTGTTGTATTAATGTTTGATTAACTGGAATGTGGCTATTGTTGGACTGATTTACAAAATAAGTTAGTTCAGGCAAGTCTTGTTTTGCAATGTCATTTGGTGGTTTCGGCCACAGGCATTCATCCTGCAACAAAAAAGAAGGACCTGCCCACCATAAACTATAATCGCTGATATGATCAGCCTTCACCCCTCGAGAAACTAGATCCGCGGGATTGTCTCGTGTTGGCACATAGTTCCATACGGATCCAAGGGTGGTCTCCTGTATATCATTAACACGATGCCTGACGAAAGGCTTGAGTTGTGTTGATGGTGCGGATAACCAGCTCAACACTATTGTTGAATCACACCAAAAGACACATCGGCTGACTGGTATAGTAAGGGATTCTTTGACCTTTGTACACAATCTTGCACCTAACAGTGCCCCACATAGCTCTAACCTGGGCATCGTTGTTGGTTTTATCGGAGCTATACGATTTTTAGAAGCTAATAAGTGTACCCTGACTGCATTACTGCTATCAATGCTGCGTATATAAACACAAGCACCATATGCCTTTTCACTGCTATCTGTAAATATATGTATTTCATTAATGATACAGTTGTCACATAAGACCCACCTGGGAATATTCAAAGAATAAATGTTTTAATGCATCTACAAATTTCGACCACTGGTCTGCTATGTCCTGAGGAACCTCATCATCCCAATCACATTTATTGACCCACAACTTTTGCATTATAATTTTTGCTTCAACAACACACGGACCAATTAACCCCAATGGGTCAAAAATTTGGCTTATTATAGATAAAATGTGTCTTTTTGTTACTGTTTTGTGAAAGTCAATATTAATGGAAAATGATAAAACATCTGATTTGCAAATCCATAGTAGTCCCAATGTCTTTGATGTGTAATTATTTGACAAATCTAAATCAAGGCAAGAGTCATCCTCTATGTCTACTATCTCTTTTAGAATTTCAGTACTGTTTGACTGCCATTTTCTTAACTTAAATTAAATTGCGCTGAACTTAATATTGTTTTTATATTTTGACAGAGTTCGATTGCGCCCTTTATAGTATCTGATCCACTTAACAAGTCATCTACATAAAAATCACGTTGGATGCTACTTTTTACGTGCTGATTGTCAGTGGCCTCTGCAAGGCTCACTAGGCACTTGGTCGCGAGATAAGGCGCAGAAGCCGTTCCATATGTGACTGTATTTAATGTGTAAGTTTTGAGTGGCTCTGACGGTTCTCTCCTAAATATAATGCGTTGTAGCGATCTTTGACTGGGATTTAACTCGACAGCTCGATACATTTTTTCGATATCACCTGAAATTACATATTTATGTTGTCTAACTCTCAGTAAGATCGAGAGTAGATCATTCTGTACAGTAGGACCTACATATTGAATGTCATTTAGTGATAATCCTGAAGTTGATTTTGCTGATGCATCAAAGACTGTTCGCAACTTTGTTGTTTTACTTGATTCCCGCAAAACCCCATGGTGTGGCAAGAAATAACTAATATTATTTTTATCACTTACTGATAAATCGGTATCCTCAGTCATATGACCTAAGGTTTCATATTCTTTAATGAATTCAATATACATGCTTTTATAAATGGGATCGCGTTCAAAGCGTTTTTCTAATGATATAAATCTACGTTTAGCCGCAGCGTATGAGTCACCAAGAACGCTAGGATCCGCCTTAAGTGGCATAGTAACGACAAACTGGCCGTTTGAGCCACGGACTGTATTTAATTGAAAACTTTCTTCACAAGCACGTTCCTCTATAGAAAGGCAATGCTTAGGTGATATTGTATCAAGTTCCCAAAATTTATTCAAGTCAGGACTAGGAATTATTTTAGAAAAATTACAAACATGTGTTTGTTTATGTAAACTAGTTGGTACAGTACCTGAAATTAACCACCCTAATTTGCTTTCACACAACTTTGGTAAATTTTTTCCCAAATTGATATGATTGGCCTGAATAACATCCCAGAATAGTTCAGCTCCTAACAGAATATCAATGTCTGACGGAACATTAAAAGATGGGTCCGCTAAAAATAATCCTGAAGGAATGGGTATGTTTTCAGTGTTGATATAGGATGCTGGCAATCTCCTAGTAATTTCAGGCAGAATAAGACAGGTGATATTGAAAGAACAATATTCGTATGCAGATTCAATAGTGAGGTTGCAAGAATGTGTACTGTTACTGGTCAAACTATTTATACCTGTGACCCTGGAGGTGGTACCAACTCGAGACAATCCCAGATCCCTGCACAGCTTGTCAGTGATGAAGTTGGCTGTGCTACCGCTGTCTAGTAGGACTCTAGCGTTGTATTTTTCGCCTTTGTCACTCACCACCCTCACCACAGCTGTGGACAGTAAAATGTGCCTCTGAGAAGTAGGCTGAATATCTGCTGAAAGTGTCACATTATTAGAGGACATACTAGGCATAGGGTTTTGTACTCGAGTCTCAGGTTGATCTAAATGTAACATGGTATTATGACGGTTTTTACAGTACTTACAGCGTGTGAATCTACAACGCTTTTCTGTATGGCCAACCCGCAAACAATTCATACATACTTTGAATTCCTTTGCTTTCTGCAATCTCTCTTCTACTGTTAATTTTCTAAAGGCTTCACATGAATAAAGATAATGATTTTGAGAACACATAGGACAAATTATTTTATTTTTGTCTTTCTCATTATTGTTTGTTTCTTGTTTCTGTGAGGTAACAATAAAACTTTTAGATTTATTACTGCTATTTGCTTGCACTTTATCTAGTTTTGTATTTTCCTCTAATGTCTCTAGTAAATCGGCTTTATTGTTCATAAATGTACAAAACTGAAGCAATGTTGGTGAGTTGGGTAAAGTGGTACGGTACTCTTCCCAATCCCTACTGGTAGTACTATCTAATTTTAATGTCATTAAGTAGATAATGAGAGTATCCCGTGTAGGCTCATTCAACAATGTTAATGCTCGTATGTTTTTATTTGTAACATCAACAAGGCGCCGTATAGCAATACTGGATTCATTGGTAACAGGCTCTGCATTAAAAAGTGCCTTGACATGATTGTTTATTAACAGGCGGCTGTTGTCATACCGCTCGCACAATAAGTCCCAAGCTAATCCGTAATTGTCATTTCTAAAATCTATATTTTTGATAATTTCAGCAGCTTGTCCCTTCAGGGAAGCCCGTAGGTAATGAAATTTATTTATGTTATCAATGTTGTTATTATTATGGATTAATGATAGAAAAGTGTCCCTATATTCCAGCCAACACTGATAGCTGCCATCAAAACGAGGCAAGTCAATTTTAGGCAAACGTATAAAGTTGTTCCTTGTCCCACCTGTCACCTCGGAGCCAGATACGGAACCTGCAGAAGTCTTGTCTTGCTGTGCTTGTCCAGCAGAAATAACTTTCCGCGCCGTGGCAACCAAGTTGTGGTAGGTTTCTTCAAACTTGAAGCGATCCGCGTAGGCATCGTCGGGATTGTCCGATAACAGCTCAATCTCGGTCTGTAATGCATTAAACTCGTCATACAACTGTTCAAATTTGCTAAACCGACTTTCTAGATCGAGTAATTGAACGTCAGACAATCGATCACTATTTTCCAAAGTGTTAAGATAATTAGTGAAATTAGTAAGCTTAGCCTTCATCGAACTGCGTTTTTTAATTAGTTTGTCTGCCATTTTGCAATAGGGAAAGACGAACAATGAAAATTTAAGCACTTATTATGGAAAATGCAAGTTGGCAATGAATAGGCGCACACGCACACACACTCAGCAAATGCGGTCTAACAGCTAATTACCATGCATAATAGTTAGCCGTTATCTGTCCCGCATGCGATATTTTATTGTAAGCACGGAATAGAAATAATTTCGTGGAAAAATTGTATGCGTCAAAATGGCGTCAATGCGATTGCCGCTCACCTAGCAAAGCGAAGTACATGCGAAGTGATAGCTTGAGCCAACTCAAATAAAGGGAATGTAGTTGAATTGAATTTAAAAGACTAATGCAATGAACTCGCAGAAGTGTGGAATGAAGGAAAAATTGGAACGAACTCACAACACGCCCTTGTCCTTATCCATATAATCCAGAATATTTTCTTCTCGAAAACAGCAATGCCACATGCACAATAGATCGGCGCACGTGTAATCCAGTGGTGAAGGTATCAATCTTCACTCGTCGACACTCGTAGACAGCGACGCCACGGCACAATAGATCGGCGCACGTGTTCCACTGATGAATGACTTCAGTTTTCTTAAGTCTTCGCTTGTCGACAGCGATGCCACGGCGCAATAGATTGGCGCACGTGTAATCCACTGATGAGTGACTCCAGTTTTCTAAATCTTCGCTTGTAGACAGCGATGCCACGGCACAATATAGGATAGGCGCACGTGGCTCGGGTCAAAGTCTGCGCCGCCAACTTTTGCAGTTATTTCTCGGTATGTACGACGATTCTTCTTTACCGGTGGAAGGACCAATGTTTGGGATGATGGTCTTCGATGTTAAATGAAACTAAGTGGACTGTAATACTATGATGTTATAATAAGTTAACTGCATCAGTTGGTTTGGTAACAGAAATAATGCCCACTCGCTTGCGAGATCTAACGGTCACTGGCGGTGGCGAGGCGAGCGGCGAGTCGCGCGGGCGGCCGGGCCGCCGTCGCGCGCGCGCGGCCCCTCTCCGTCCCGCGCGCCTCCCCTCCCGCTTTCGTCTGCCGTGGTCCCATGCGTTCGCGCGCGAACAGTATATTTCTAAAGTTTTGTGCTTTACTCAACTACTCTGGAGGAGTTGCGCACGACTGACTTACTGGTAAAGTGTGTTGGTCGTAACGCCTTAAATAAAAGAACCGTACAGCGATGGCTTGAAATGTACAAACAAGGAAGAACCACAGCTGAAGGTGAGCCGCGAGCACCTCGATCATTATCATCGACTAGATTAGAAGCAAGGGACAAAATCAAGGAAGCACTTCGTCAGTCACGTAGGGTCAGTGTCGGGGCGTTAATTTTAGGCTTTCGCTGTAATAGTAAAAAATGCTCAAGATGTTATTTCCCGTAAGAAAATAGTTAGTACTTTTTTTCTGGTCTGCACTTTAGTTTTTGGGTATAAAATATTCGACACTTGAATGATGTCCTTTTTGGATTTTCTTTCTAATACTGTCGTATCATAACATCTTGGCCTCGAAAAGAGCTCATGACATATGACATGATGTCTTGGTAAAAATATCAGCCATACAGCAAGGCAAGTACTAAGTATCGTAATTGACTTCCTAGAAAGCACCTGAAGTACTTTCGAACAGCCGGCCGATTCTGTAAAAATATCACCGTGAAATCATAAGTGAAGTGAGCACTTAATAGTGTTAATCCATAGCGAATGACAGCTCACTCCACGCTCACTTCACCCAAGCTTTCACTGTTGGTTGATTCACTGATGGTGATGGTTACAGAATCGCACGGCACTACTCGCAAAAACTCTTTTGATACAAAATTCCAACTTTTAAAGGACGAGGATTCCAGTAGGTAATCCTCTTAAAGTCTAAAATATGCTAGTTCCCAGTGAAGCACGTTTTCCAACGTTTTAGATCCAATGACTGCAATAGTGCGTAAATAGTGACAGATTGTTGGCTCAGTGGCCCGTGAACACCATTAATTTACCCGCCTCTCTCCCCCTCTTGCCCCTTATGTTAGCTTTTAACTTTGTTAGGGATATTAGGCAGTTGTCTTACAAACAAATGTTTGCACGGAAATTAGATTCAAAAGGGACAACGGAAGAGCCTGATGTTGATCTTAAATAAAGTTTCAGTTGAGTATTTTAACATCAATGTTGAATTAACGCACTAAAAATTATTATTTTTTATGAACAGAACATTTTGTATCGAAATATCTATCTGTAAATGTCATGCCGCGTACCGGAAGACGTAGCATTGGGAGACCGAGGTGGACCGACGGCCTGGAAAGGTATATTATTGTATACCTGCCGGTCTAAATAATAACAGCCGCACAGATCGATCGATCAGGTTAAGCTACGCTTGCCGCGGTTGGTCTGTGGATGGGTGACCATATCTTTACATACCGAGACCCCTCCGTGCCTCGGAAAGCACGTTAACCCTTTACCGCATAGGAAACCATACATGGTTTGACATGTTTACAGTTTATTTACTCTAAAAAAATAAAAAAACTAGCGTATAAATCCTAATGGGGTTTGTTTGTCATATCATTAGAATTTAATAATATCATTAAAATTTAAAAAAATATATAAAAAAGACTATAATTAATTCTGAAGCTTTAATAAAGACATTAACTTAAAAAAAAATTGTCACTTATTTAATATGTCATGCAGTAAAGGGTTAAGCCGTTGGTCCCGGCTGTCATTCGTAGATCTATGACAGTCGTTACGGGTAGTCAGAAGCCCGAAAGTCTGACAACCAGTCTTACCTAGGGGTATCGTATTACCCAGTAACTGGGTTGTGGAGGTCAGATAGGCAGTCGCTCCATATAAAATACTAGTATTCAGCTGCATCCGGTTAGACTGGAAGCCGACCCCAACATAGTTGGGAAAAGGCTAAGCAGATGATGACCTACCGGTCGATTCTGTAAAAATCTCACCGTGAAATCATAAGTGAAGTGAGCACTTAACAGTGTTAATCCCTAGCGAATGACAGCTCACTCCACGCTCACTTCACCCAAGCTTTTACGGTGAGATGGTTACGGAATCGCACGGCAGGAATCTGCTGGATGCGAGAATCACAGAACCGGTCGAAATGGCTGCGCTTGGGGTAGGCCTATGTCCAGAAGTGGACGTCTTTCAGCTGAAATGTTGATGATGAAATGTCATGATATTCCATACGTTCGTAAAGTTCTATTGGTGGAACTACGAGTAACTTAATTCTTTAATATTCAGTTTGCCTCTTCAAATGAAAACGTGTAAAGGATATCGTTAAAACAAATAGACCATTCTAGACCCCTCCATTTTGTACTATTCAATTTGGGTAAGTATATTATTATTATAGTACTTCGGATATGAAGAAGGGTGTGTTTCAATTCGAATGAAAACGGTTGAGGTGAATTTAAACGAGCTGTTTACGGGAATTTAGTCGATACCAAAATGAAATGATAGATTTGTCTGCGATGCTTTTATTTTCATTTATTTTATTCCATAATTATGTTGTTTCTAAGGCCTCTTTTTCTTTGCAAAATAAGGTCGGTTTACCTGCAAAGGTTCTAGAACAATAGAATTTTGTTACTGTAAAACCACAATTCCGAAATGGCCTGCTCCGGGTCTGGGTGTTGGTGCATGCAAGATTTATGTTTGTAAACGCACCTATACGCTGGAGAAATTCTAGGGTGCGATGTGGTGATGTGATCTTTTTACGACAAGATTATCTCGTGGATTTCAAGAGCTATGATTTTATTTTTTTTAAACAGAATAAAGATCGGTTTCTTACCCCTCCTAAGATTGTAGGCCGGTATTTTCCCATTGGTAGGTACCTATCGACATTAGGACATTACTGCAGCGGCCTGCAAAAGAGGCATTAACGCAGTCATATGTACCGAGGCATACATATGTACGTGGGTGAGTCCATCATTGCCTGCGAGGTAGTTGCGTAACACACTATCAGTAACAATGGGTTTCATTTTGACAGTTCAACAACATTCGTTGCGTTATTTACGTTGCTGAACAGACACATTTTTTCAGCATATGGAGCAATGGATTAGCAATATGCTTCAAAATTATTCAAATTGAGAGTAATAGTGTGTTACGCAATTATGGTGCTGGTTGCGGCAAGGCAATTATAGTACTTTTCTCAAAAAACGTGCGGAAATTCAAACTAAGTGAATTAATTATAAAATCTTGAATAAATGACGAAAAATGATAATATTTTCTCGCTCCAATAAGTTTTTTTTTTTTTTACTTTATACATATTATTCTGTTCGAAATATAAATAAAAATCTTTGATAAGTTACCTCTCGGTTACCATGTTTCGAAGTAAAAAGTTTGTTCCATTTTTAAATTACTCGATGATATATTAATGATAAAAAGCCCTGTGTCTCAGCAGTGGGAACATTATAGGCTGATTATATATGATAATAATGATAATATATGGATATAAATATATGATAATTATGGGTTTTCATATTAATTTATTTGGCCGCTAAACATAACAGATATGATTTCCATAATAACATTACCGACCCCTGCTCGCAAGTATTTGACCAGTACCTACAGCATTTCCGATTTAACTCGAAGAAGGTTGTCAAAACAATGCTCGAATTTCCAAGCTTTTTTGAGAAAAGTATATTAATTTTTATTTAAGTATCTTGAATTTTCATACTGTCACAATGTAGCAACGACATAAAACAAAAATTTGCATCGTGCATGACATTCATAATAATTCATATATCACGTAAGTCGTGTTCCCGCTGACAAATGCAAACATACCCGGTAACAAATAACAAACGACGATATTCGCGCCATATATTCACGTCCCAACGAAATGGGTACCAGGTGCTTCGTTGAAAATTTCATAATAGTTTAATTTTCGCGTTCGCCCGTCCGAAAAAGCAGATTTCAACTGTGTTAAACGTACGTTTTAAGTTATGACTCGATTTCGTATCTATTGTTTTGATAGCCGCCATACTGGATTGGCGGGAAACCGTCGAGCTGTCATGTTTTGAAATGTTTCGTTGCTTGTTATTGAAATTGGAATGAATTTTCTTTGAAGTTACGATACAAAATTGTAGGAACATATTTTTGCTTCGTGTAATCTGCAGCCTTGCATAATTATGTAATGTATCTACACATGTCTATTCTGTAAAAATCTCACCGTGATATCTTAGGTAAAGTGAGCTTGAAATGAGCTGACATTCCACCTGATGGTTGGTATTGACACTATACAGTGTGAGTCTTCATAAAGTGCACATATTAAAAAGAGTGAAAATATAAACAATTTTATCGACGGAAAAAAATGTCAAAAAAAATCTAAAAAAAAAATTGAATTTTTTATGGGCTTTTAATTTTTTTTATTCTCGTCTTGGTACCCCATACAAACAAACTGTTACTACTTTTAAACTAAATGTGATATTAAAACAAAACAAAATTAATAATGATCTCTAATAATAGGCCGAGCTAATAAAGCCATAATTTTTTGAAAAATAAACCTCATAAATTAATTATTAATGATTTTTTGAAGAAAATTTACCATTTTTCTACCAATTTTTGCAATAAATGTAAAATTTATCAAAAAAATGTCCCTTTTACCCTACTTTTTTCTTATTTTATGTTATTCTACATCGTATTAGCTATTTTTTGGTAAAAATCCCATGGTTGTAGCTAAAACACAACATTTGCTATCAGAGGCTAAAAAAGAGGCTCACCGGGTGTGTTATTAATTCGAAAGGATAAATTACTTTCTTATGAAGGCTATGTGATTCATAAAACAAAGAATCGTAGGTTAGGTTAATCAAAATCATTTATTATTTCACACGAAACTTAAAACTAATGCATTAATTGCTCAAAATGTCCGCCACGCTGTTGTAAACACAAAAACGCGCGAATACAGTGTGCGTGTAAACAGAAATACGCACGCGTTAATTGTGCGTGTGAGTGACGTTGCGGCGGGGGTAATGGGTGAGGGGGACGCGGCTGGTTGGTCACTCATAGAACGCGACGCGAGCTCGGCGTGCGCATCGCGCTCGCATTGCGTGCTGGATACCCGGGGCGGCGTGTGTCCTCGCCACGTTGTCGCGGCGTGCGCGCTGTACACACGACGCACGCTGGTAAAGCACAACGTGCGCGCCGCATGCAAGCAGCGTTAGCGTGCATGCTCAATGTGGAGGGAGCCTAACGGGTTTTTTACTGAATAGATCGACAGGTCACATGACATTTAGGTGACATTGATATAACCGTGGTCTCATTAAATACGACACCAAATTAATATCATAGCAACATACTTCATGCGCTACCTCATCAATTAATTACCATTAATGAAATTCTGAACTAAGTATTAATTACTTGTAATCAAGAACATGTAGGTACTTTTTCATTGAAAAGACCTGACCTGCGACGCGTGGAGGCTTGCAAGTATGACAGAGCATAAAATTATGGGGCATTCGGTCCCACTACTATTGTTGCTGATTTGCTCATCTTCTTTACAACGACAAGAACTAGTCGTACACAGGTAGGGAGGGACATCGACGTGCAAACTGTAAGCATGAATGGAGGGGCTCGTGGCTAAGTAATAACAGCCGCACGGATCGATCTATCAGGTTCAGCTACGCTTGCCGCGGTTGGTCTGTGAATGTGTGACCATCTTCACATACCTTCCGAGCCTCGGCAAGCACGTTAAGCCGTTGGTCCCGACTGTCATTCGTGGATCTTTGACAGTCGTTACGGGTCGTCAGAAGCCCGAAAGTCTTGACAACCTGTCTTACCAAGGGGTATCGTGTTACCCAGTAACAGGCAGTCGCTCCATGTAAAATACTGGTATTCAGCTACATCCGGTTAGACTGGAAGCTGACCCCAACATAATTGGGAAAAGGCTAGGAAGATGATGATAATGATGCTGTAAACCTCCTAGCGTAGAAAGAAATGTATGAAATGGCTGTGACCGTTGACGAAGGGTGTTAGAATGAAGCGCATTGAACAGTCTGTCCCACTAGCGCTCTTGCAGACTTGCTAATCTTTTTCACAACTGCTTGAACCAGCCGTGCGATTCTGTAACCATCTCACCGTGAAAACTTAGGTGAAGTGAGCGTGGAGTGAGCAGTCATTCGCTAGGGATTAACACTATTAAGTGCTCACTTCACTTATGATTTCACGGTGAGATTTTTACAGAATCGCACGGCTGTTGTAGTAATTGTAAAATCTGAAAACCTCTTAAGGAGTGTATGTACCTACTCATCATTATAAACATTTTCTACTCTGCTTCATACACTTATAGTCGCGTAGATGGACAAAATGAATGGAGCAACTTTTATTTTTTAGCAGCTTACTCAGATCTTGATTTATAAGGCTCTGTTGTAATGTGATTGATTGTGTGTATCGAACGCTTTTGCATCTAAAGGCGTGTAATGCAAAAAACAATAAAAATAAAGCAGTATTTTTTTTAATATATCGCTACCTTGGGGTACAAGGGTAGTAAAAGCTATAAAGGGTTTATGACTTTTACTCGTGCGACGTTTGTACCCCAAGGTAGTGGATATATTAATCAGACTCCTATTGTTATCGAAGACATTGGCAAATACAGACATGATTATTAAAACAGCTTATTTTTTTTTAAATATTCGAATAATAGCCGAATACAAATCGAATATTCGAATATAAAAAAATCCGAATATTTGGAAGCCCTAGTGCCGAGACAAGGTAAAAGCAGTATTATTTTACCAAATCTACGAGCGAGTTATCTGTGCTATGTAGTTACTTACTACACCTATTCCTAAACCCTAGATAAATGAGAATACTTCGAACTGAAGAATTCTCGAGTGGTTATTTAAAGAGATGGCTTAGCCCTAGAATCTAGGTTACCTACGAGTACGTGTAAATAATACGCTAGAATTCCAACCAGCAGAAACTGATACGGTTCTCAAAAACGATTAAAAAGTATAAATATTCAAAGAGATTCTTTATTTATTTATTTAGGGACAAAAAATGGCAGACTAATAATAACTAAACATAGGTTAGAGCTTAGTAATAGAGGTAACAAATACACTACTCACAATGTTATCCACATATATGTATTTTTTTTCTTTTTTTTTTCCTTTATTTATTTAGGGACATTTATAATCGCATTGCGTATTTCAGTCCCATCGTACCCTAAATACACATCAACCATATCTGGGCCATGAACCTAAACAGACTCTTCGCCTCATCACTATTTGGTTGAGGCAAAATTTTATTTAATGAGCCTACTTCAAGTCTGTTCAATTTCAAAACCCTAAACAAATCATTTCTCTCAGACTCATACCGCACACAGTCCATCAATAAGTGGAGTAAGTCCTCATTCCATATTTTTTCTTCTTTTTTTTACTAAACAGATGTGCTATTTATTAGAAAAACGATATAAAAATAAACAGAATAAAAGCAAACATTACTTAATTTATTAAACATAACTTAAAATAATGTAATCAAAGATGGATTTTTTTATGGCAGAACTCGCAAAACAAAATATACAGGGTGGTTTTTTAATACGGGGCAGGAGCCGCACGAGGGGCCGCTCCGCTGGTACCTTAAAGTTGTAGCTACCGGAGAATATTTAATTTTAATAAAATTAGTCAAAGTAATCTAAAGCTGACGTAAAAAATAAAATGGAAAAGAGTAAGGAATCTGTCAAACTTCAAAACAAATTTCAGCGACATTTTATGGTCCCATCCGGTATCATTTTAATTTTGACAGCTCCGATCACCTTTCATCTCTTTTTTGTTATTAATTGGAAGCAAAACAACAAAATTAAAAATAATAAAGCCTCGTCCACACAAAAAATATTGCTGTTCCATACATTTTTCTATGCTTTTCTATGAAGCAGATGATTTTGATAACCGACGAAAATTGCTTGAAAATTGAGGGGCCTGTGGCTAAATAATAACAGCCGCATAGGTCGATCGATCAGGTTAAGCTACGCTTGCCGCGGTTGGTCTGTGGATGGGTGACCATCTTTACATACCAAGACCCATCCATGCCTCGGAAAGCACGTTAAGCCGTTAGTCCCGGCTGTCATTCGTAGATCTTTGACAGTCGTTAGGTACGGGTAGTCAGTAGACCGAAAGTCTGACAACCAGTCTCACCACGGGGTATCGTATTACCCAGTTACTGGGTTGTGGAGGTCAGATAGGCAGTCTCTCCATGTAAAATACTGGTATTCAGCTGCATCCGGTTAGACTGGAAGCCGACCCCAACATAGTTGGGAAAAGGCTAGGCAGATGATGATGATGAAGCGACGAAAATTGCTACGCTACAGTCTAAAATCATGTGCTGAATTTATGGTAACAGTTTGCGCGTCGATGTTCCTACCACCTGTATAAGTTCAGTTGCGTTATGGTACGCAACGCTACATATTAAGTTATACATAACCAGTATAAACTGTCTTCTGATTGTACGAAAAATCTATACAATAATAATAATAATAAAACCTTTGTTTCGGTTTCGGTTTCGGTTTCGGTTTTCGGTTTACGTTTTTAGGTCAGCTAAATCCGGAAATGTATAGCTTGATGTGTCCCCGTGCCTGCAATAGTTCAGTGGTAACAAAACCAGTATATTCTGGCCTCTTATTCTATTGGAATTTCGTACCTACTACGCTTTACCAGCTCAAAGGCAAAGTGTTACCACCGATGTGGCGTCGACTGTACCTGCCTAAAGTCTAAGGATTGTGAAATAACGTGCACTGAAACATCTATCTGAAATGAATACGACCCTGTTCAAACCTACCCAACATAATCGTCGCTATTACGTATGTATGAAACAACAAAATAAAATTATTATGAACACCCCTTTTTTAACCAGCCTCTTTTATCTACGGAACCCTACAAACGACTCGTAAAGTTTAAAATGAAACTGCACCCTTTTTTCCGCGGGGTGTCCGCATCAACTTTGCTTCAATCAACTTAAATTTTTTCATCGTAAGTACTTTTATTTGACGCCATTTTTAGCCACACTGATGACTTGAAAGGTGGCATAAACACAGCTTTTATTGAAACATAAGCGGTACTTATATTTCTCACCGGTACTTATACAACGTGTAACGTTAAATGCGCAAAACCTGAAAATAGTTTGATCAGAATAACGAGCAGAATCAATTGAACCATTTTTTAATATAGGTCACATTTTTCAAAAAATCATTATTAAAAACGTTGCCGTGTCTATTTATTAATAGGTCACACAAGTCAATGTCAGCGCGCCGCAGCGGCCCGGTGACCACTCCTCACTCGGTAAAGCGTCGTCACAGACGCAAGAAACGATCAGAATGGCCAGTAAAACTAAAACAGCACATACAACCTTTACAATTTTTTTAATGACTTATTTTCTCTCTGAAATTGGTGAATTGAATTAAAAATCAATTGGAGTGTCTGAGGTTTTGCCCATTTAACGTATTTAACATATTGTATTTCTCACTTGGGAAACGTTTATTAAAAAGCGAGCAAGCCAATAGGAAAAGCAATTGCTAATGTCGATTGGATGTGTAAAAGCTCTTGAATGTGTCTCTTTCTTGATAACTCGCAACTTTCCCTATAAAATTGTTTTAGCACTTTAAAGGTGCTTCTAAACGAGCAATATTTTACTGCAATATCTATGTGGCTGCAGCACAGTGGCCGGCAGCATTGCCAGCAACACCAGTCAGACTATGCAATATTGCAGTAATGTCTCGGCCATATAGCCGCACGTGTTTGGCATGGCTGGGTATGGCCAATGCATTTCCGATAGGCTGCCGGACGATCGATGAGCGATCGAACATACTACAATATTGCCCGGCTAGTTCTATTGTTGTTTCAGCCACTCTCTATTGTTGTGGCATAGTGCATCTTTTTCTAACGCGAAATAAAGTTTGGCGTGAGTGACGCCGCAATTAGTTGCTATATTTTATGCTTTATTTGTTCTGTGCTTGTTGTCACGTTGTTATTTTGTAGGTGTAAGAAAACAAAAAAAGCAACCTTAATTATTTTCTCAATGCTAAAGATACGATATAGATAAAGGTAAGTATTTTATTTTGCAAAGTATTTTATAATCAAACACAGTCTGAGAAAATAATATCGCGGAGAACCGTATATGAGTATAAGGTACCTAGTCATTTCATTTTAATAATCTAAGAAATATAACTCCTTTGCAAACATTAATACGACACTCTTAACTCATACCAAAGATATCAAAGACGTAACCATGATTTTAATTTATTCCTGCATGATTACAGGTAAGAAAACATTCTTGGATACTTGAAGATCACCGCGTCTCATAATTACTTGCTGTACCTACCAGTTCTCGCCACGAGTAAAGTTTTCGCTTTTCCGGGAAGGAAGGAACATTTCTTTTTCAAGATATTAAGCTCCTACCTCGCTTAAAAATTTCTTTGAAATCAGTTCCGTTAAATTCAATTTATTAGGCAAAATACTGCCTTTGAGATTTTCAATCCATTACACGTAACTATGTACTTAAAAACAAGGATAAACAAGCAGTTGCTTCTCTCGTACAATTGTTTGTTTGTAAAATAAATAATAATAATAAATAATACACACACACACACACACACACACACACACACACACACACACACACACACACACACACACACACACACACACACACACTTCACACACATACACCCTACACGACTCATATTCATTCATGCTAACACTGAGTTTAATCATTTTATTGTAAACTTGCTCTGTTGTTAGTAATACCGCATTTAATAATGTGAGAGTACATAATCATCTATAAAATGTAACTATCTCCGAATGAGAGGGAGTCCTGGTGTCCTGAAATACAGGCCTTACGTCTAGCTTAGGCACCAGTCTCCCACAATATAATAATTGTTAAACTGTAGTTATGTATTGCTTTATTTATAGTTTATACTATGTAAATGTTTCTTATATTGTGGTGAGAAATAAATCTTTATTATTATTATTAATAATAAAATTCTTTATTTCGCAAAAAAGTGAACAAATAACACCAGTAACTATGATACGCTAAGTACTGTGTTACCAGAAAATTAAAAAACTAACAAAAAAGCAAAAAAATATAAGTACAACTGTTTGTTTGTAAAGGAATAGGTCAAATTACGTATGATTATATTACGTATTCCTTCCAGGACGTGGTAGTGTGTCCCATTTGCAACAATAAAGCACCAAATAAAGCCAAGGCGAAAACTTTATGTACAGACGCCAGCACATCAAGCTACACGAAACTATCAGATTTTCCCAATGAACTTTGAACCTTATGCTTTAGCTCTAAAGTTGAAAATCTATTAAAGAGATCTGACAGATTGTAGTAGCTTGATGTGCTGGCGTCTGTACAATATTTTTGAAAATTTCCCAGAAATCGTCTCTAAATATCACTTTTCTTTAAACTCTCGAGATAATGGCCTTCGTTGCTGTTGCCTTGGACACCTGATACTTTAATAAATCTTCCGATGTCACTAAATGTTCTAAAACATCAAAGAATTAAAGGAAGAAATTTATTAACCATTTTCAAAAATCAGCTACGTAGGTACAGACGCCAGCACATCAAGCTACTACAATCTGTCAGATTTCTTTAATAGATTTTCAACTTTATCGCTAAAGCATAAGGTTCAAAGTTGATTGGGAAAATCTGACAGTTTCGGGTAGCTTGATGTGCTGGCGTCTGTACAAGAACTCAAAATACTTTTCTGTGACATTAAACGTACAAACTATAGGGAAGACATCTCCATTTTTAAAATTCCACCCATATTTAAAATGCACCCATAAATGGCACCCATATTTAAAATGACAAAAATAGTGAAAAGAAATAATAAAATAAAAAGTAACGTTATTCTCAGGTCGGCCATTTTGTCCTGACGTTTACCAATATGGCGGCTGCGCTGGCCAGTTGTCCGAAGTTCCCTACGTCACCAGTGTGACTTTTTACGGCTCTTTATGGGCCCGGACTCTCTTGGGTACGCTAAAGATCCATATTATTCGGAGGCATCAATAGGATCAACGTCTTAATACCCTGTAAAAAAGGGAATAAGGGACTGCAACGACGGATAGTTTATTTGATACTTTATACAGGGTGGCATCATCGACGCGCTAACTGTAACCATGAATTCAGCAAATTATTCTAGACCCCCTAGAGTAGAAATATTTCGTCGGTTATCTAAACAAAATCAGCTGTTTCATAGAAAAGTGACCTACGCGGTCAAAATGTGCGGAACAGCCAATTATTATTTTTTTATAGCCGACGAATAATTTCAACGCAGGAGGATTAGAATCATGTAGGTACTGAATCCATAATAACAGGCTGCGAGTTGATGTACCTGTCACCCTGTATTCATTTGATAAAGTTGCATTGGTATACAGAGTTCGATTTCCAAATGCTCCTACGAGGGCTGCCTTTTAAGTTGTGTCGTTTGAAATAAGTATATATAATCGAATATATTATTACCATTGATTGTTTTTCTAAGAATTCTCCGCGATATTTAATACACTTTTGCATGCGTTCGAACCAGTTTTTAAAACATTTATTCCAATCCGAAGTGAGTCTAGTCAAAATGGCCCATTTGTATGCGTCAACAGCTTCTTCGGGTGAACTGAAACGTTGACCACGAAGACTTTGCTTAATTTTGGGGGGTCGTAAAAAAATCTTTAGGGCTCAAGTCAGGGCTGCAAGGTGATCTAAAATTTCGACATTTTGGGTGCTCAAAAACATCTTTGTATCGCGGGCGGTGTGTGAACTTGCATTGTCATGGTGCAGCATCATACGACGTCTTGAGTTGTTTTTTTCGAAACTCTGTGATGACTTGTGACAAACAAACAGTGGTATACCAGTCAACGTTAACCATCTTGCGATCTTCTAGTATAATAGTGGTGACGTGACCACCCTTTGCCACAAACGAGGCAACCATTTTTTTTTAAGTGCTCCGTGAGCGTATGACTTTGGTCAGTTTTGACTCATCTTGGAAGACCCAGACAGTTGACTGCTGCTTGGAATCTGAATCGTAAGCATATATCCAAGACTCACCACTAACCATATCATAAACGTGTATTGACTCTCCTCGGTTGAATAGCTGCAGAGTTTTGCGACACCATCTAACACGGGCTGCTTTTTGGTCGTCGCTAAGCAAATGTGGTCCAACGAGAGATCAACTTTCTTACGCCGAGTTCTTCGTGCAGGATTTTTTGGATAGTAGTCGCTGAAATGCCCACGGCTGTCTCTATTTCACGGTATGTCACATGACGATCTTCGACGATTAGCTGCCGCACGGCGTCGATATTTTCTTGCGTCAAGGCGGTTTTTGGACGACCTTCACGTGGCTTGTCACTGAAGCTAGAGTGCCCACGTTGAAATTCTAAATACCAGCGTTCTACAGTCCTAAGACATTGTGCTGCATCACTAAACACAGAAGTGATCTCCTCAAAGCACTGAAGTCGCCTTAATTCCCTTTGAAATTTTGTAGAAAATGATCGCACGCACATTTTTCCTTTGATATTTCCATTTTTACAATCGACTTGTACCTTTGAATAGACGCTACAATAAAACTATTCAACCGATCAAAAAACATTCTTTTGTTTTCGAATTCTAAATTCAAAAAGATGAAAAAGCCATATGTTTTTTATTTATTTATTTTGTTTAATAATTTCGGGAGGTTTGCAAACGACACGACTTAAAAGGCAGCCCTCGTAGTGAATAATAATGATAACGGGAATAGCTCAAAGAAAAAAAAATAACAAAAAGCAATGTAACCACGAAGTAAATATTAGATCAGTATGTACCTATTTTGAGGGTTACGAAACACCTAAAAGGCTACAAAACCCAGACGTGAACAAATATACATACGTAAGCCAGACCAGTTCATACAAATATTTGTTAAGGTCAAAGTCTAAACCGCGACCCTTAGCGAAGGAAGCCAAGTGCTAACTACTTACCAACTGCGCCAGTCCGAGTCAAGTTGGCAAAATTTATGCTGAAGTTAAAGCTAAGTTCTTGTAAAGTGACTGCAGGACAAAAACTAAGCCAAAGGAAAATAGAGGAAAATACAGTCCGGAAAATTATTTGTTTATCAAATTGAGACAGCGAGTCAATTTGCCGTGTTATAGCCATTTCATTGTATATTGACATTATTATTATACGTTGACATCATCATTATTATCATCATCATCATTTCAACCGAAAGATGTACACTAAGCAGCGCGCAATATAACTCACGTAAAACATTGTGCTTATTGGAGCATTCAACGGTACAGGAGATGTAAAATACCCCCTATTTCAAATATTGTTTTAACGTTTAAAATTAGTTTAAAAAAAAAAAGTTTGGATTTAAGTTTCAACATCACCGCAACCAGACGATTCCCAGGTAAGGTTCAGTACATACAAAAAAAATCAATCAATCAATCAAAAGTCATTTATTCAAACTAGGCTGAGAATCAGCACTTTTCGAACGTCAAAATTACAAAAGACAGTCCCCCAAAACGCCCGCCCTTCACCACTTCCTAGTGCTTTCGCTGGGAAGAAGAAGTGGCGCAACAAACTCCCCAGCAGCACAGCTGTCTGTTCAGTTAGAAAATATACTTGACTGAATACAATACAAGGTATGCAAAGCAATTAACATTACAAGACACAGAACGCTAAATTAAATTATGTGCCATATGTCAGCTAGCAACGCCAATATACCAAGAAATACAATAAAAAACTATACGTACTCAAGCAAAAATTAATAAATGGAAATTAAATAAAAGCCTCCAGGTATAAAGGGCGTGACCGCTAACATATTTATGCAATGCTGGGTTCAGTTTACATAGCTGTCGCTTGAAGTCATAAATGATAAACTAGGACCATAAGGAAACTAAATAAACAAGTTATTAATAATGATAACAATGATAAAACCATGGTCAGCAAGACGACCAGTCACCACAAGCAGCACCCGTTCACGAGCATAACGCAAAGGTCAGCCATTACCCCCCTCGCCATATTTGAGGGAAGGAGACAACCCGACCCCCGACGCTACCGCAAGCAGTGACATCTAAGGGAGCATGACGAACTTGCTGCCGGTTGCTCAGGTAAGAATAATATGATCAATTCACAATAATATCACAATGACTGGAAGTTTATGTGACTTTTGGCTTCGTTAATCGTCTTTTTACGCCAGCAATGACAAACATTATCGTTTCTTCAAAACCTAAACCTTAGTGCGCCATATTTATTTACAAAAAAAGCACAAGTAAAGAAAAACACTTTTAAATTCGACTTCAACCTTAAGTTAAAATTTAAACTTCATTGTAAAGTGCTTGCCGCACCTCACGAGGGAATTATAAACTTAGACGGCCATATAAAGTTTTAATGAAGCATTTTTATGATACAAGCACCGCAATCAACAATGTTTTAAGATACGAAGGGAAGATTTAAGATATCAGTGACGTAGGTACGGGAGTTTACATACATACATAAACATGCTACAATTTTCCCACTGCTGGGATACAGGCCTCCTTTCAGTGAGAAGGAATGGGTCGTAATCCACCACGCGGGCCAAGTGCGGGATGCTAGATGACACATGTCTTCGAATTTTTGTTTCTAGGCCATGCCGGTTTCCTCACGATGTTTTCCTTCACCGTTTTGAGACATTGGTGATGAAGTAACATACGCAGACTAAAGCACCTGTCTGGGTTTGAACCTACGACCAACAACTCGGTAAGTCGAGCCGTTACCACTTGGCCACCACTGCTCCACTTTATGGGAGCTGTTTTCTGATATTTACATTATTTTCGAAATTTTATACGAAGCGCTGGATTAGGGTTGGCTTATGTAGGTACTCATTTTATCCGTCACGCTACTTTTCTGGCCATAGAGTGGCAAACGAACCTACAATATATTTCCATAGCATATTTACTTTTACCGACATTCATTATTAAATGCTTTTTGCAAATTAGGCTATTATAGTAATAGAGAATCGTCCCAAATATTTTCATTAAACGGCTTAGCTAATAAAAAAAATAAAAAAAATAGTTAATACCTACATTAGTATTTAACAATGAACTTCTATTGTTAAAGGAAAACCTGGCGCGTCTAATAGCTTGCTTTAATCTAGATAAACCAGCTTAGCCAACCTTCTAACTTATTAAAGTGGAAACGCAGATGATTGGAAAAGTTCATTCAGTATTTGAGAAAGATAGAATTAAATGAAAACCATTTCGTCTGGTAAAAAAGACAACCTTGAAACACTGCTAAGGGTATTTTTATCTACGTAATAATCCTTGCTGACAAGCCAGAGAGGTCTGCGATTTACAACTACAAGTTTCTCTTCATTTTCTTAGCTCATACCCGACCCGGGATTTTTTCCACAGAGGGCAGGTAATATTTCTGAACGGAGCTCGTCCATAATGGGCTCTTAGACAAAGTAATACATTTTCTAAGGCTTCATAAAAGAAATTGACTTAAAAATACTGACCTACGGGACCTTAATCTCGGCGGAGACGGGACTTGTACGCTGCGAATAATTTTGTTTATTCGCTCCCAGTCTCATTAAACTGGGAGCGAATAAACAAAATTATTCGCAGCGTACAAGTCCCGTCTCCGCCGAGATTAAGGTCCCGTAGGTCAGTATTTTTAAGTCAATTTCTTTTATGATTGCTTCGCTCTGGTAGTCGCGGCGTCTCTACGTCAACTGTCTCGAAACGTCTCAGACACCAAAATTTTGTTTATTCCCTTTTTGAAATATTACTTCTTTTGACAGGATTTAGTGTAAGGGACATTGCATTAGGCCGGTTTCGGACGAGATATCGTCGGCTCCACAGATTGATATAACGCATTAAGTGACAGATTGCAAGACCGGTTGTTGGCAGTCCGGTATAGCGAGTGACCTATTTCCGTCAGTCGATTTTATGCCTTGGGACTCAGTGTTTTCCATTAATTTACTGAGGAAATGTTGAACTAGAATGTGGAAGGATAAAACCAAGACAAGCGGCAGCATTACTCGCGATTAGCTTCATGAATTTCCCATTTTATATCCCTGAAATCCCGGGTGTACAAAATAATAGCTAAAAAGATTACATTAGCAATTTGACTGCCCAATCTTGTCTAAAATTATTGCTTTTTACTGATTAACGTTTGAGGAGGAGAAGAGCTAACGATAAGCTGGACTTATTGTTCAGTTTATGTTGTCCGAATTTCTAAATTGAATGGAATCGAATAACAATATTTGTCTCGTATTGGGGAGCCTAGAGGGTTTTTGAGCAAACATATACATGGCAAAAAGTTGATAGCTGAGTAGGTGCGGCATGATGAGAGAACACAATATATTTGAAAAGTTTCAGATAGGAGCCCCAAGGTCAGGAGTCCACTTTCAGATTTGGAAAATTAACAAAAAATAAAGTGATCGATCAATCATCGTGTGCGGCCTAACCATACAACTAACAAACAGAACGAACATACTGATTTAAATAGACAATTCTAATGAAGAAATTGTGGACATTCCCTAAATCTGACGACTTTGAAAACTGAGATTTGGAAAATATTTAAAAAAATATTCAGGGTGTATAAAAGTTATTCTGTGCAATAATGTAACCTGTCCGGACAGTGAATATATAATAATAATAATAATAATTTATTTATTTGTTAACATAGGTGGAGAGATGCAGGTCTTATGTTTGATAAACAGAGCGCTATGTTATGCCAGGAGGCGTACAAATATGAGTTTATTTTACAATTTAAAGTTTATTAAAATCATGCATGCGGCTATGGTATTAAATTAGAAAATAAATTTAACAATATTTCAAATTAATTAAGAGGTTATGTCAGACCTAATTGAGGAATTTAAAAGTCAAAAATTCAGAATGGATTTAGGAAAGTATCCAAAATCATAATTTGGCATTGATTTCTAAAGCTCATGATTTAGATCAACGAATAGAATAGCTTTGATTGCTATTTGAATTTTAAGTTGACCGATTAATGAAGATTTGTCGCTATTCAGAAATTACCAAATTTTTTTTTACTAATCATTAAAGGCTACTAAAACCTTCTCAAAGCTAACCAAAATACTTATTAACATGACTAGTTTAACTAATTTTATTTCATTCCCTAAATTCCCTCAACGCCACTTTAAATAAGTTTAACAATAAAAGCATTTTAACTTTTTGAAGTGGTCTGAGTTACAGAGTAATCTAGTTAGAATTGTGAATACGAGTTAAATTGTCCTAAACTTTTGGGGCATGTATCATCGGCGTGGTTCTAGATGTGTAGGTGTTAGTTACGGTCAGTGCCTTCCAAACCCAGGTCCAGACACTTTAGGGAATTAATCGCGTTAAATAATAATTTAAAAATAAAACACTGGTCAGTAGCGAGTCGGGCCCGCGCACTGCGGGTGCCACACGTCTTTGTAACAGATTTTATAGAACTGTGTGACCTGAACCCGCACTTAAGTCACGCTGTTCTGTGACTTAAGTTGTCTATTTTTACCCAGAAAAGCGTGACTTAAGTGCGGGTTTAGGCCACACGAGCTATAGAATAGTATCCCCATAACCCCGCTGCGCTCGGGTGCTAATTTCACAACGTGCAACTTACTCGTAAGTAGAGTCACACGTACCGTAATGTACTATTTTTGTTTGTTGTTTTGATGTGAAACATCTAGGTCAGATAGGCAGTCGGCTATCCGCATGACGCTCCCTTATGCCATCATGTCCTCTCTCCTCCGCCACTTTTTTTGATGTTACACATCTGAAGGATGGTGACGGTCACATTTTTTTCATAGAGTATTCCTTAGTATAAGATGAATTTTGACAGTTTTGAATATCCATTATACCTTAGTTATCTGGTAAACAAACGTTGAAATAAAAATGGTTTATAAATTCGAGGATTCTGCAATAATTGGCAATAAATAACATAACAAAATAAAAACATATAACAAAGTAATATTTTTATTTTATTTATTTTTCTAAATAAGAATAGAATAGAAATAGAATAGAATACTCTTTATTATGTACACCATATAGATAGATAAGACGAAGACGTAAGACGGAAGACGTATTCTGTGGAAATTTCAACTACATAGCTTGCTACGATCTCAAATTTCAACTGTTGCTCAACCCTATGAAAGGCAGACAGACGAGACGGCGCAAGCTTAGTACTAGGCACACTTTGGGTTTGGATTTACGGAACCCCAAAAATATATTTGACAGTGACGTTAGCACAATGAGCCAATGTTTTCCAGCGCTGACCATTGTCCTGTGCTGTGCCAATCAACGGGCTTTTGTTTTTAATCCCACGCCACAAATTAACACGGTGGTCACACATTCAAAACAAACGCAATTTAGAAAGGGATTATGTTCGTGCTGATGTTCCTGACATCTCTTTGTTTGGTTATAAAGTACTAGCTTGTGCCTGAGGCTTCGAACGCGCCAAATTTCATCGCGTCGCCCACCCGCGCTATTACTCGTACTTCGTTTTTGCTTAGTGACCCTGACTTTTTCTTTTTTCTCGGTTCCTAAAGGTCGTAGCGTGATGATAAATAGCTTATTGCCTTTCTCATGAATTAATCTACCAAATGAAGAAAAAAAAAATGTTTTTAATCCGACTGGTAGTTCCAAAGTTTGACGCGTTCAAACTAGAAACAAATAAACTCTTCAGCTTTATTATTAATAGTATAATTTAAAGGTAGATCTATATACAGGGTGTCTGGTAATTAATGGATAACCTTGAAATAGCTTATAGCAGAACTAATGGCTGTTCAGAGACAAATACAAAACCAAATATACATTGCAACTGTAAGGGCCTGTGCACACCACATTCTTTAAACGCGCCGTTGACGTGCGTTCGTAGCGATACAGACGCGATACCAACGCACGTGTGTATCGATACAAACGCGCTGGCATATTGCGTTTTTAAGCAGAACCTCGTCAACAGTAGCAAGATAGCGTCGGTTGAGACAGCATTGATTGCATGCGCTTTGTTATTATTTTTTAAAAGGAAGAAGAAAAATTACCTACATTTGTGGGTACAACACCCATTTGTCTTTTTTTTTCTACATTAAAACCCCACAAAATAGTAATGTTTTGACAACTAAAATACTAGTTTTGAAATTATATAAAATTATTATTATCATTAAATATATATATATTATTATTCATTTATTTTATTATTATTTATCATAAAAAATATTATTAAAATCTCAATTATGACTGTAAATGCATTCTTGGACAATCCCTAGTATCAGGTGGGATGACACTGACACCTCACTTCACCTAAGTTTTCAAGGTGAAGTGAGGTGAAGAAAAATGAATACCTGCAAAAGTCTATACAAAAAAAAACTTAAGACCCGCCTAACCATGAGAAGTTTCTTAAACTAACAACGCTAATGGATTTTTAGTAGAGGTACAGACGCCAGCACATCAAGTTACTACAATCTATCAGATTTATTTAATAGATTTTCAACTTTATTGCTAAAGCGTAAGGTTCAAAGTTGATTGGGAAAATCTGACAGTTTCGGGTATCTTGATGTGCTGGCGTCTGTACTTTGAACGAATGCCTTTGTCGATGTCAAAGGGCTGACTATTAAAAAGCTAACATTCGAATAGATCACTTTTAATTAAGAATTTCTAGAAAGTCTTTTAAAAAAACTCAAATCTAATAAATCTTCATTCAGTTTAATACCAACAGTGTCCTCTGAAAGCGAATAAGATTAGTTTGAACATTTAAAAGGTTAGCAAACTGATTTCGTCGTACTTACACAAGCTTTGGTCACTTAAAAAGCAGGTTGGTATCCTTTGGTACCGCATTTTGAACGGACAGCTGGGTGATTTAAAAAAAAAAAAAAAACGAAAACTTTATGATGATTGGTTGATTGATTTGATGATTGTGGTTGATTTATTTGTACTCTTTTACATTGTCTCTTCAATAACATACCGATGTTTGTCTTCTAAGGTTGCATAATCATATACAGATAGTTATAGTAATAATAATAATAATTATTTTAATTTCATAAAAACGTTTACAAAAAGTGTACATGTAGCCAACAGTAATGATGGATCGGAATTAGAATGTTAAGTAGTGACCCGCCCGATCTAGGTTTATTCAAACCTGTGTTTCAGGCCATCACTTTAAGACACTGTAAGACGTACAAATAAATAAATAAAAATCGTATACACTTCGATTATTCATGTCTATGGTGAAAAACAAATATTCAATCTTATTGAATAATTTAGGTATAGTGACCACCTATAGGAAAAAAAACTAATAACAGCCTAAGTTTGATCACAACTCGACGTATTTCTCTCATTATTATCACATTGCATATTTTTCCACCACCTTTTATTTTTTGTGTTTGTGTTCTTTCTCTGCGTCATGTTTACCGTAAATAAACGTATTTTGTTTCTAAAACTCAATTGTAACGGAGCCGTGTAGCGGGTCACTAACCCGCTACCCGCTTACTATCGAACCGTGTCCTAAATCGTTGCCCAGCTCAGATAGAAATCTCAGAGTTACAATAATATAGAGATACATGGGCAAAATTCTGTCGTCGATGCGAACATTAATTTCGTTTAGTCTTGGCTCGCTTTCCCTTTTTATCGAGATAAAGATTAGCAATTTATGTTGTGTAAGTCGAATTTGTTGCACTAAAATCAACCTAATGGATTTGGGCGCCCAAAGGATTTTCATGGAATTAAGGCCTAACAATAACAAGAATTTTGTATACCGCACATTGTTCTTTTTTTATTTTAAGTATGTCATATTGTGACATTATTTCTTTAAGGGCTGTTTTATCCATAACCTGGTAACTTTTACCTGAAGAATAAATATAACAGTTTGACATATTTTCCATACAAAAGCTGTCAAACCGCAACATTTGTTCTTCAGAGAAAAGTTATCTGACTATTGAAAAATCAGCCCTAAGGGCTTGGCTTGGGCTTATTTTTACCAAAGTCAGACCTTTTATCCGTCGAGTAAAATTGACATCTGGCAGTTTTATTATGGAAAAACTGTAAAAAACATTAAATTTATTCTCTGGATAAGACTACTTCTAGGTATAAAAAGTTTGGTGAAATTCGCCCTAAGTACGTTTTCCTTTTATTTTTCTTTTTGTAAATTGGCAACTTGTTTTATACATATTAATGTATTTTGTTATCATTTAACTGTGCTTTTGCAAAAATTAATTATTGTTATTTTTTTCTTTTTTTGTTCCTTTCGTAGGGTCATTATTACTAGCGGGGGTTTAGAGAAACGAACATACTGAGAGAGGGACATTTTGAGATAGGAACATTTCGAGAAAAGAACATTTTGAGAAAGAACATTTGGGGAAAAAGACATCATGCGCTGAGATGATTTTGGTGTGCACTGAATAAATGTTTTAATCTAGCTATAACAATATAAATTCCTATTATGCCATCGACGCCAGAGTGTACGCTCGCTGCGCGCCCGCGGCGTCTTCGCGGCGAGTTTACCGCGCGCTCGCTGCGAACTCGCGGTAAACTCGCCGCGAATAGCGCCGTCGACGCCAGTGTACGCTTGCAAATCGCCCGTGTGATAAGGACCTTACACTTTGCCCGACTCAGGAATCGAACCCAGGAACTCATGTCCAACAGTAGCGCTTGCGATCACTAGACCAACGCGGCAGAAAGACCTAGCTAATACTTTAATTAGATATTATAAAGCGCGTAAAGTTTAAACATTGAATAACAGTATATTTCATTTATTATTCACATTTCAGGGCGTTAATTAAATTACGGCCAAGTAAAAACAACATGTGTGCCATGTTTAAAAATTACAGTGGAAAACCTGGCACGATGCATTTACGTACGTCAGGAACATATTTATTACGCACATTTTTTTTTTAACTATCGCAAACGCACCTGGGTCACTCTCTGGGAACTTTCATATTGGGCAGGTAGTAGGTGCGTACTAGAGATGCGCCGAGTACATACAAAGGACATTCGTCGAGGGTCATTCAGGTCGAAGGGTCGAAGGGTCATTCAAATGTCAAACATATTATAAGAAAAAATTAAAGTACGGCTAGAAAAAAAGCACTGTTTTCTTATGGGAAATAATATGATTTCTGTAATTTTGAACCTTAAATAGCAGTATGCTCAAGATGTAATTTCCCATAAGAAAACTACATTATTTTTTTCTGGCCGGCGCTTTTATTTTTGGGTACGAAATGAATGATGTCCTTTTACCGAGTAACCGAGTACCGAGTGTTGTTCGGTATTATGTTTACCGAATCGAGTATACTGTCGAGTAACTCGGTTTAGTTGACACAGGTATTGGGAACGTTCGAGGCGGTCCGACCGGCACTCGAGCGCTGGTTCAGGAGGACACATGGCTCCCTGTCGTTTCGGGTGCCGCAGGTGCTCTCGGGGCATGGTTGCTTCGGGAAGTACCTGTGTCGCATAAACAGGGAGCCGGACGCCGGGTGTCACCACTGCGTCGACTGCCGGGAGGACACGGCGCGGCATACGCTGGCAGAGTTTGTCGCTCGGGAGGAGCCGCGTAGTGCCTTCATCTCAGGAGTTGGCAGTGACCTGTCACTGCAGGCCGTCATCGAATCGATGGTCAGCAGCGGAAAGAGATCAATCCATAAGTTTATGAGTTCTTTTCGAATACCTCGGCAGTCAAGCCGAGTTATTCGTCCGATAAGGACTATACCAAAATGGCCAAGTATACCGAGTACCGAATGATAATCGAGTACTCCTCGCATCTCTAGTGCTCACGTTTATTAGTAATCTGTACAGTGTACATACATAGTTTTGACAAGGACTTAATCGGTAACACCAATTAAATTATTTATGATGTTATAATAGCTACTAATTAATTAGCTATTATAATATTAATCACCTTCCTACGCACTCATTTATACTCCACTCACCGGAGGCCATCAATACGCAGATTATTCTCGTACATTTTGTCACTTCTTTTTTTATTATTATTATTTCATTCTTACTCTTTAACGTTAATAAGCTTATTTGCTAAGTGTCGCCAGCAACAGGGAAAAGGAAAAAGCGCTGATGTCTGAAATACGGAAATTTTATATCTAGCTTAGACAGGTTTTGAACATCCGTCAAAACCCAGTGCGATTCTGTAACCACCCCCCCCCCCCCAAAGCCCCACAAATAGTAATGTTTTGACAGCTACAATACTAATTTTGAAATTATATAAAATGATCAATAGAATTAGCATAAAATTATTATTGAAATCTCGATTATGATTGTAAATGTTTGCTTAGTCAATCCCTAGCATCAGTGGGATGACACTGACAGCTCACTCCACGCAAGTGAGAGATTTTTACAGAAGAGATTTTTACAGAATCGACCGGCAGTTCATAGAAATAAATGTCATAATGTTTATTAGAGTACTAAGGATGATTCCACAAAATCCCATGATTCTGAACCTATCATTTTTCTAGAAAAGTGCAATACCTACGCGGTTAAAATGTATGGAACAGCTATTTTTTTTAAATAACCGACGAAAAATTTCAACGTCCAGAATCATGTACTGTAGTGCTATTCTATGTATAAAAATGTCACCGTGAGAACTTAGGTGAAGTGAGCGTGAAGTGAGATTCAGTAGACTAATGCTAGGGATTGACTGCTCACTTCAAGCTTACTTCACCTATGATTTCACGATGAGATTTTTACAGAATCGACTGGCTGAATCCATAGTAACAAGTTGTCCCTTCCACCATAAAGGCAAAACAGGCTTACCAACTGAACACTTACCCCCTTACTAATAAACGTATTATATCAGATGAATAGTTACACACCGATTTCTCTCTTTCAGTCGTCAGTAATTTGACATTCGAAAGAAGAAGACAAAGCGTTGTGTAACTATACAGACGCTATAGAATACGACGTTTATTTACGGACAGATACACAGCACTAACCCAAAGCCGATGTTATAATATAGATCTCACATGTAGGTATCTAAATTATAGGAAAGTACCCAAGTAGGCCGCTGCAGACATAATTTGTTGAAGTGGGGGATTACTGACCCATCCAACCCCCAGTACGAGTGCGGCGCTTCTGATCGGACCATGCCCTACTTGCTGGAGTATCCTAAGTTCCCGTTCACCTGCACCTCGGATGACCTAAAGAATGCTACTGCTGCCACAATCAACGTGGCCACCTACTGGGCTAAAACTATATAGAAAAAAGAAAACAACGAGGAAGAGTTCCATCGACATGAAAAGAAGAAGAATAGAAAAGCAGAGCACTATCAATCACCGAGTTTTCATAAGGATATTGACAGACAATACACCTAGATTACATTTGAATATAACGTCCACAAAAATTCTCTACCAATAACAAAAATAATGTTCTAGCAACGTCAAACAATAGGTTCGAATACTTCGATCTCTTCCCAACGAAACTAAAACAATATCAATTGTCTTGAGCTCTTCCCTCTCCGAGTTCAATACAATCACTTCAGCAAACAGTTTCAATTCTATAGCCTATGGACTCGACGGTACAACTAATTACAAACACGGATCCTGAACTTAGCAAGTTAGGTGCTTATTCCTTTCACGACGATTCCCTCCTTCCCCGAAGCCCCCAACGGAAGGGGGACTGAATATTCATAACCGGTGAAATATTTACGGCCTGGGCCCCATAGACCATCTCTTGGCCCTATCTAACTAAGTTCGGGGTAATTGCGTTTAACTTGCAACTAAACGGGAGACTATTAATTTAATTGTGATGTATTAACGAGGTTAAAGTTTTAGTTCCCAGTTTGAGACGTGGGTTTTGTGATATCTGTGCGTTTGGTGTCATGGGTTTGCACTGATATGTACTGATGTATCGACAAGCACCCTAATTGCCGACTTACGAACCCGCACTGGTGTCGCGTGGTGGATTACAGCCCACTCCCTCTCACCGAGAGGAGGCCTGTGTCCCAGCAGTGGGAACATTATAGGCTGATTATGACCCCAATTGCGAAATTCACCATCATTCATAATGCAGAGGATTTTGAAGGATATTTCTAATCCATTACTTCATATGTTTGCGATATTCGTCTGCTCGACAACGTAAATGACACAGTGAATGTGGTCGAATCGTCAAAATGAATGAAATTGCAATTGTGAGTATGTTTCGCAATTATCCCGCAGGTATTGAAAGATATAGCAGCCAATGGCGCTGATTTCTAGTTAAAATTTAAAAAATGATCTTTCGATAAAACAAAAGGATCACCACCATTTTGGAAAAGTTTGAGCCCTGTACTTGTTTGTTAAGTGTTGAACTGTAATTCCTTGTAGGAAATAAGAGAAGTTAATCCATTTTAATTAGTAAGGTGACTCCTGTAATGTTAAACTTTCGCCTTTTGAGATTACAGGGACGTAAAACTTTATAACTTTGCCTCTAATAAGACATCGTATCGGCAATCTTCTTGGTCGTGCTAGTCTCAATAAACATCAGGAATTTTATGTCAGATGGATCACCGTCGACATAAAAAAGCCTTGAAAATTAACAAGAAAAACATCCATCAAACAGCTTTATTCATCTAACAAAATGAAAGTAGTAATTTATCAATAGATATTAAAAATACGTCAACGCGGGCCATGGGCCAAAACAGGTGTTGCCAAAATCACTTTTTAAAAGCTTATTGCGACAAAGGTAGGCACAGGTATTAAAATCGCTCATTCGTAAAATCAAATTTCCGTGACTACAGACTGGCGTCTATAAAAAAAAAAAACTTTTAACGGTAAAGTCGTGTATACGAGTCATTGTAAATTTAAGCTTTAAATTTACAATGACTCGTATAAAATAAATAAAAGAATAGAAAATTGTCTCATATTAGAGAATTTGGGATCGTTATTTACTGCAGCTGACCGGCCCAGAAAGAGCTGGCGAGATGAATTGGATGCGTAACGCGAGGGCTGGTTTGAGGTGGCGCGGGAAAAGAGTTCCTGGATGGAGGCCTATGCGTAGCAGTGGGACAACATACGCTAACAAAACTTTTGTATAAAAAAAAACAACCTGATTCCAAAAAACACTACAGAGTGAAAAATAACTTTAATTTTGGAAATCGGTGTCGTTGGTTCCGCGTTTTCGTTTTTTGACACCGACTTCCTAAATTAAAGTTATTTTTCACTTTGTAGTGTTTTTTTGGAAGTCGGTTGTTTTTTTTTAGTTTTTATTTTTCGCTTTTTAGTTATACCTACCCCAAAAAAAATCATATAACACTACCTACTTGCTATGTAAATATCAGTGACAGGAAGCTGCATCTGCGTTTATAGGGTAGGGGAGGCCGGGGCTGGAAGTTCCGATTTTCAAATAACATGAAAATTTATGATGAAAATGATAAGATTTCAATATTAATATTAGATTTTATTAAAAAGTCTTAATCGGTCTCTGTAATAGTAAAGTCATTTCTGCTAGTTTCTCTATATTTTTTTTTGTACATGCATATTTTTGCAAAATTTCGGAAGGGAACATTCAACCCCACTTTGGGGCGAGTTGTTCCATGTGTGGGGCAAATTGTGCCACTTAGATAACATTAATAAAGTATAAGGATAATGTATGGTTTCTCTGGTTAAATAAAACAATAAATAATTTCTATAGTTAGGTTCATTTATTTAGTTGTTATGCAATGCTATAAACTTTAAAAATCAACGAAAAAACATTACTAGCTACAACTAGATTCACATTTTGTATTGGTTCACAAAAATTGAGATCTATTAGCTTATAAATCTTACGACCTACATACTTAAGGATACAAAAAAATCGTACTGGAAAGGATACTCGAGATAAACACTTTTTTATAACTAAAAATATTGGCAATTCCATAACAGAACTTAAAAAAAGACAACAAAATATAACTGGAAATCTTCAGATAAATGTTTCTTTTATTAATTCAACTATAATAGAGATTTATCAAGTAAAAAAAAATATCACAAACATAACTGCACTTATTTTAACTACATAACACAACAGGTAACCTTCATGCACACGTTTCATTAATAAATTTAATGATAAGTGAGATCAAAACTCACAATTATAATCAAATACCAAAATGAAACTGCTAACGTCAATATTATTTATCATCTTGAAGTTATCAAATTATCATTAAATCAGTCGTAATCAACTTTGGTAACTTTTATTTTTATTCATCGTTAAATTCTTCATCTGACTCATTTAGGATTCACCATTTAAGGATCGGTTGGGGTAAGTTGTTCCGGGGAACAACCAGCCCCTTTAGGAGGGAACTTGTAGCCCCAAATTATATTTTTGTATAAAAACTGTCATGTTAGCAAATTAACAAATTCAATTGAAAAAACATTCAAGCTATAAGATACCTAACTAATGCCACTCTAAAATTGGAAAGATGCACATAAATCGGCCAATAATAAAGAAAAATAGACCAAAAAGTTTAAATACGAAAAAATTTACTCACGTGGTGTTTTAATAGCACGGTGCACACAGCCACTCTTCCGCCGCCGTCGGAGCAACTAAGATGGCCGCCAGCGCGGCGTGTCACCTGATGCTTAAACGACGCACTTCTCGTGTATTGCTACCTCTTTTCTTTACAAAGTTATTAATGTCGGAACAACGTGCCCCGGGAACTTCCAGCCCCGGCCTCCCCTACAGACGTGATGTTATGCGATTGCGTAAACAATGCATACATATGCAGTAGCAGCAATCGCGATTGTTTTACTGGTATTTATTGAAGAGTTCCGTTGTCTGTCTCCAAAACTCATCGCCAGATCTTAACGAAATTTAAATGGGACCATTTCGGAACAAACTTCTATCGAACAAAAAAATAATTTTGCAAATCCGTCCATACATGACGGAGTTATGCCCGAACTTACATAAAAAAAAAAAAAAACATCCGAATTGATAACCTCCTCCTTTTTGAAGTCGGTTAAAAAAGTAAGTACTGACGACTGAGAATGTTGTGCGTACCATGGACAGTAAAACTAACTAATTAGTCCGTTTTCGATCAGATGAACATCAAAACCAGATTATCCACGATTTGCTTCCATCGAGTCCTTAGCTACTTTGGTCATATCGCCTGGAGACAACCAGATAACTTAGAAAAACTGTAGTGGGGAGTAAGACCATGCGGGCGTCCCCTATTCGTTGCTCGGAGCTGGGGGTCTATTCCCCAAGCTCGAAATCCGTAGCTTCGGTCGAAGTTACGGGGTGGTCCTACTCCGTATCACTTATGGCCCCCCGTCTACTGCCTCGCTGGTCTCGTGGTCGGAAGCGCGACTGCTGAGCGTGGGGTCCTGGGTTTCATTCCCGGGTCGGGCAAAGTGTTATTGGGTTTTTCCATTAGGAATTTCTTAGTAACAGCCCGGAGTTTCGAAGTTAGCGGTGTGATTCTCAGCCTAGTTGAAAAAATGACTTTTGATTTTGATTTCAGTGCTACGGGGTGGGTCGGGGACTAACAAAATTCACGCAAACGAAATCGCGGACAGAAGCTAGTTTCATTATAAAACACCTACAATTACAGATAAATCGAAAGATGACGCTATTAAAAGAAAGAACTGTATCTTTCCCTCACGTAACCGTGTGATGGATGGCTGTAAGAAACGAAACTATCTTTACCTACTTCGGGACACTAGAAAAAGAGGGCTAACTGACATCGATATTAAGGCCCTCACAGACAGGCGCGACGCGACTCCCGTAGAACATGGTCCATGAAGTTTTATTTTATTTTATTTATTTAAGGAAAAACAGACAATAGCACAATAAAAAACAGTCATATTATCTTAAATAATACATTTTTAAACAATTATGCCACGTTCTCCACAGATTACAATTTAAAGTATTTAAAACTAGCTAGTAACACAGATATAATACCTATACAACAGACATTGTCCTTAAACTCATATCTGGATATATGTATTTATAAAAGAAAAAAAAAGAAATTTTAAATTTAAAAAACTAAATTTGTGTGCGTACATTAAGTATTAAACATTATTTTACTCAGTATTACTTTACTGATCCTTCAGGGTTACTTGGACTTGCTTCATAAATGCAGTTTTACTAAGAAAAAAAATGTCGATTGAATTAAACTCATTGTTATATGTCTCAACCAAACGATGAAGTTTTCATATAAATAATATAAAATAAATAAAAAGTTTATTGTACAGACGCCAGCACATCAAGCTACTACAATCTGTCAAATTTCTTTAATAGATTTTCAACTTTATCGCTACAGGATAATGTTCAAAGTTGATTGGGAGATTGACAATTGATTAATTAATAATAATAATTAATTAATAATAATTAATTAATAATAATTAACAATTAACAATTGACAGCTTCGGGTAGCTTGGTGTGCTGGCGTCTGTACAAAGAGAAACACATAAAGTTACATACACTAAAATGATTGTAGAAGTGAAGGCCAAAAGCAGCACCATAAATGCGTAACACAGTATCAATCACAATCTGAATTATTTTGAAAAATATTACTAATCCACTACTTTAATGTTCGTAAGAAAATTCTGCTCAACAACCTAAATAACGCGATGAATGTTGTTGAACTGTCAAAACGAAAGCCATTGCTACTGGTAGTGTGTTACGTGTGTCACTAAAAAATATATATATTTAAATAGAAATGTAAAACCGAGCTACGTCTGCCAACAAACTGCTTTGCAGTTTGGCAGAGTTAAGAAATATGTACTGTAAAGTATTATTGGGAATAAACACTTTTTCATTTTCATTTTTTTTTTTTTCATAACCCCGCAGGTTGAAGAGTTGAATATAAATTGTTCCACCAGAGTCGCAACGCGCCTGTCTGGGAGAGCCTTTATGATATCGGCCGTGCCTTCGGACGACCTTATCACACACATATTGGTTTATCCAACTATGAAAGAGATGAAAATCTGAAGCCTAATTAGATAACCCTGAAAGTTCAATGACTTATAGGTTCAGAGTGGCGATATGATTATCACATTAAAAATTACAGCGGATTACTTATTTATTTAGGGACAACAAACAACAGTGTAATACGAGTAAGAAGTAAACATAAGATAGAACTTAATAATAGAGGTAACAAATACACTACTCATATAAATATTATAATATGATTATGTCTGTTATAATAATAAAATAAACAATTCATATTAAAAATATAAAATAAAACATTTTACAAATAAAATAAATTGCGAAAAAATGTACACGAAATAAACATTGATATAATTATATCTCAATGCAATTACAAGATTTTGTTAAATATTAAAACAAATAAAAGGTTCCGCGAGTAGAATAGAATAGAATAGAATAGAATACTCTTTATTATGTACACCATATAGATTACAGACATAAATATAGAAATTTTACAAAGGGTGACACAATGGGCGGTCTTATCGCTAAGAGCGATCTTTTAAAGACAACCTTTGGATGGATTGAAAAGGGAAGGAGAGACAAATACTGTAGGTAGTCTGTGGTGTACTATTTACACGATAAAATAAATACATACATAAAGCATATTATACCCATCTAAATAAATATATACATATACCAATAGACATGAAACAGGAGTATAGAAAATTAATGGTGCTGTTTAAGGAGAGAGGAAGTGATTTTTTATCATAATTTTAAAAGTGGACAAAGATTGAGCACGCCTTACCGACACGGGTAAGTCATTCCATAAGCGTACTGCTTGAACAGTAAAAGATTTATCATAGAAACTGGTGGAATGCATCGGCATCTTAGAATCTTAATAGTTTTTTTTTTTTTTTTGTTAATCTGTTTGTTCAAAGAGCGTCAAGCGTTCTCACTGCTGGGAGGCCTCCTCTCTGTGAGAGAGAGTGGTCCGTAATCCACAGGTCCGTAAACCACAAGGTCCGTAAACCAGTGCGGTTTGGTAGTCGTCACCTGTCTCCGAATTTATGATTCTAGGACATGCCATGTTTCCTCACGATGTTTTCCTTCACCGTTTCAAGAGCAGTGGTGATGAAATCAAATACACAAAATAAAGTGCCACTAGACCACCACTGTGCCACCACTGGTTCCACTGAATGTGATCCCCAATACCAATGCTAATAAACTTCGATCGACCCGCGGCGTTTCATTAATTTAGCCACGTGCCCACTTCTCACACTCAACTTATTATTTTCATATTTCCAGTCGACACAAAAGAATCAGTTAAGAGATTAAAGTGGAATGAACTCTCCGTCATTACCTAATGCACCTTTGCAATGCTTTTAACCAACACGTTTAGTTACACGACTACAAAGGTTGAATGGATACCGCTGGGGGTATTTCTTTACCGAGAAGAATAAAAGCACGGGTGATTATGATTGTGAGAGTGAGTTCATTGCATAGATGTTGTGGAGAGCAGCCAGCATGTCGATTCTGTAAAAATCTCACCATGAAAACTTGCGTGGAGTGAGCTGTCAGTGTCATCCCACTGATGCTAGGGATTGACCAAGCAAACATTTACAATCATAATCAAGATTCTGATAATCATTTTTTATGCTAATTCAATTGATCATTTTATGTAATTTCAAAACTAGATTTTAGTTGTCCAATCAATTCTATTTTGTGGGATTTTCAAATAAAATAGCAAAACAGAAACTTAGTCAGAATATAAACTTTGTTTTTTCTTTTTTTTTTCCTAAATGAAAGCCTCACAAAATAGTAATGTTTGGACAATTCAAATACTAGCTTTGAAATTACATAAAATGATCAATAGAATTAGCATAAAAATATTATTAAAATCTCGATTATGATTGTAAATGCATGCTTGGTCAATCCCTAGTACCAGGTGGAATGACAATGACAGCTCACTTCACCCTACTTTTCACGGTGAGATGGTTACAGAATCGCACTGCATTATACATATTCAGATGAATCTCGTTTCGGTATAAGGCCAGATAAAAGACGTACTCGAGTTTGGAGGACCTCTGGACGTCAAGAACGTTTAAAATGTCAGAAAGTTCATTCGCTTGGAGGGGGAACAATAATGGTTTGTGCCGGTATTTGGATCGGTGGAAGAACCGATCTCATTTGGATCAGGGGCAACCTCAATGCTCAGATTAATACGGAGAGGATTGTTTGAGACGTGATCATACCTTTGCGAAGCCAGTTGGGTGATTCGTTTCGACGAATGCACGACAATGCACGTCCACACACGGCTAGAGTAGCACTCTTGCCGATGCTCGCATCAATGTTCTGCCTTGGACTGCTCAATCGCCAGACCTCAACCCAATTGAGATCGCATGGGATATGCTCCAAAGAAGAGCTCTGCCAATTATGGATGCCGTGCATACCCCACAACTACTTTTTGACTTGTTAGAAAGAACGTGGGCGGCCATTCCTCAAAGTGATTTTGATGAACTGATTTTATGCATGCCAAATCGCTGTGATTGTGTGATTGAACATAATAGGCTGATTATTATGTTATGATGTGTGGTTGGTGTCAATGGTGGAAACACAGATTATTATTTTTTTTTTTGTCTTTACAATAAAAAATTTAAAAATCCTTTTTTTTGCCATTTAAGAGACGACATTAACTTGGGTCATTTTCCCACCATTTTCAAAAATTGCAATTTTACTTAATTATTACAAAATATAGGGATAAGTTGTTAACTTAAACATAGGAATTAAACTAAGAAGCCAGTCTGGAAGACTAGATTTGGTAAATATTATTTGATCATTTTTTTATAGATAAAAATGTACGTGATCCCTAGACACTTTTGATGTGTGTATCTTATATATATATTTTTTTTTTGAGTTTTCATACTTTGGTACCTTCCTAAGCCTTTTTTTTAATTATTTAAAAGAAATAAAGATAAACGACATAAACCTTAAGACATATTATAAGCTCTGTCATTCAACTAAATAGGTATTCCCCTGCTGCCAATAAACCCTAGCCTAGTGTCACGTCGAATTTTAGATTAAATTTTCTAAAGGGATTCTGCGTAATGAACCAATGGCACTTCAAAGTCCTAAACTGACATCAAAACTATTGTTTTTGAGTTATGATTATTACACACGGGGACGTTTAAGTTATCTAGAAGGTTGTTGAAATAGATATTGTAAACATTATTGTGGACTACCCTTATAATATTTAACGGTCCAGAATAGCTTTACCAAAAGTGGTAATCGTATTAGTGGTTCAGCAGCCTCAATAGCAACAGGAAATTGAAGCCCCGAAAACATAATACAAAAGAACAAAATATAACATAACATGATATACAAAAGAACATGGTGTTTTTACTAAAACACCATTTTCTTTTGTGTACTACCTTATAATAGACGTGCAATCGATTTACGTCACTAGTATCTACAAAGGTCGAATTACGAACGCGAATGACGAACACGAATTAGGTTCGAATTTACGAACGTTCGTTCGCCATTCCATCATTTGGGCCAAAACCACCAAATTGACGCTTGTAATCAAATGTTATCACTTATCAGTATGCAATAGATGATACTGCCCAACCACCTGATGGAATCCCGTCGCCTTTACGACACCTCCAGGAAGCGAACGTACAAATTAACATTTTTATACATTTTGTGACCTATTCTACAGAGATCCTCATCTCTACGTTTTATAGAGCTCAATAAAAATTTTAAAGTCATTTCGTAGCCAGTTCCTTTTTGTCTCCCAACTATATCAAAGTCGAAATTTTAAATTTCCTTGTCGGTGATCGTCTGCACTTTATTGCAACATAACCACTTACAAAAACGCTTAGATTTAAGTATCCAACCTCACTACCGGAAGATCCAATTTGTATATTCCTCATTCACGTAGGGTAGCCTAAAGATCTAAAAGAAATTTGCATATGACTCCACTTTTATATCAGAACCCTTCCCGCGAAAATGTAGTTCCACGGTGGGAAGTGGCGTAATTTTGATGATAAATACCCGCACTCAAAGGGAGTAACGCCAGTGAAAGTTTGGAAGCCAATGCAAGCTATGTGTCGTGAAACGCGAGGGATAAAGAATATTCTAAAAACTCCTGTTTATTGTTTTTAAAGTGTTGTTAACGCGTGATCAATTGCTACGGCAGTTTGTGCCACTTTGAAGGTTTTTCGTGGAAGAAGTGTAGAGTTTACCTGGTAGCTGTTCTAGTTAATGTTCTATTTAGTGGATACCTTGATTTGACAAAACAACCGCAGATTTTCTAAGAAGCGACTAAGTTAGAAACATCGTCATCTTGTTGGTTTACTCTGGAGGATAATTGCGTAACACACTATCAGTAGCAATGAGTTTCATTTTGACAGTTCAACAACATTCATTGCGTTATTTACGTTGTTAAGCAGACACATTTTTCGAACATACGGAGCAATGCATTAGCAATATACTTCAAAATGATTCAAATTGAGAGTAATAGTGTATTACGCAATTAGGATGCTGGTTTAGTTAGCGCAAAATATATGGTTTATGTAAATTAGCAGCCCAATAAAGATAACGCAATTGAAAGAAAGAAAGAAATTAAATTTATTTAACCCAGGTTAAGGCACACAATATTCACCCAAAAATAGAAAAAATACTTTAAATACGACTGATCTGGGCAGCACAGTTCTATGTCCGCATATCCAACTTAAACAAATCCATTATTTATTTATTTATTTAAACTTTTCGCACACAAAAAGGTACAAAGGCGCAAAACCTAAACGAATACTGTTCCTTTTCTCCGAACACACAACGAACCAGCAACAGCGTGCACTTCTACTTCCCCACACGCCACTTCAAGAATTCTCCCAAGTAATCGATTCTTCACTCGAACTTTGAGAGCACCACTATAAATGAATACAACGTTCTATTTGATCGCGACAAGTTTCTCTTGGCGACTACAATTATTCGTTCAACAAACGTATACTGTTGCTTGATGAGTAAGTACTGCCAAATGAACAATTATATAAAAACTGATGAGACCCGACTAACTGTGACGATAACACAAAATTTCCGCCAGTCATATATTACAGTCTGTCTAGTTTTACACTTCTCTCAATTACTAGAATCACGAGCGAGAAGCTTGTTTTTTGTTCAAACTATAAAATTAATGCGCCAAACTTTACCAAATGGCAGTGTTCCCGGCGTTGTGAGCAAAAAGAGCTATTTTCTTTCATTCGTCAAGACAGAAGCACGCTGTGAATAAATTCGCAGTTCACTGTGGTTCGTTCAGCTCGTAATGTGGCCGCCCGTGCGGTTTGTAGCGAAATTTGAACAACTTTAACTCCAATTAGTCATAAAACAGGTTACGGAACGAATCGAGGTGTTACCTCCTTATGACAGATTTGATTTATCGCTACCAACATGGAAGACAGCAAACTTTTCTAATATTCATTGATGTTGCGTGTTTGTGAATTAAGTACATAAAAGATAATTAAACTTGAAACTTTGTTTGCTATAAGAAGAACAGATATTAAACCTTATGGACAATTAAATTGGAAAGTTTTCTGCGCTTCGATCTCATTACATTAAAGGGCTCCTTGAACATAATGAGAAAACGTTTATTTTCCGAGCATGAATAAATCTGAAAAGTTCAGTAGTATGGTCCTCTAGAGAATGAGAATATATCAATAATAAGATGATTAGAACAGTTTATTATTAGGACGAAAGGATCATTGTTCGGTTCAACCAAAGCACCTGCCACCTAATCTCTTCACCACCCTTGGTTGACTGGTAGAAAATGCCTAAGGCATTAAGTCCGCCTTTGTACCTTTTTGTGTGCGAAAAGTTTAAATAAATAAATAAAGGAGATTGTTGGATTTATAGATAGGTATATATTGAGCTTTTGGGCCAAGCAAGATGGGTTATAATTAGTAAACTGGTTCAATAACCCTATATAGGGGTGAGAAATAGCTAAGTTGAAGTCGCGAGTAAACGCTAGTTATATATACAACAACAACAACACAACAACTTAATCACTCACTTCGCCCACTCGGTCCTGGGGACAATGGGCACTTCTATTCCATTGTGATTGTAACTACTTGAAGGAGGTCTTGTATTCGTAGAATGATGGCGTTAAAGTGCTGCGTGGGCCGTAATAGAAAGAATAAGGAATTAAATTATCTAGTTAGCTTTTAGATGCAAATGTATGCTGGAGCTGTTAAGACTTCAAGTCAACTTCTGAGCCCAATTTTACTGTAGTCCGCTACAGAGCGTGTCCTGGTTTTGGTTCAAGGAAAAAAAAATGTTTCCAGTTTCGAAACACAGCTTTAATTAGGATTAAACTGACATTCTGCAATTGAGGTCTAGTCTTTAGCAAACTGTAGTTGCATGACGACACATGACTCAATCTTCGCCGGAGATACGAAGTGCGATAGGCATACCTACCCTATATAAAAACATTTTCTAACATATAGCTTTATATACAGTTACTCGTAGAGCACCCGTAAGAAAACGCTTTCTATTCCCAAAAGAAATGTGTAAGTCCGAGACTACTTTGTCTTGATTTCGGCAGCCAACAAATACATTTCTTTGTCAAATCAATCCTGCCGTTAACCTTAGAGACAAGTTTAAAATGTACGTGTAAATAGAGTATGAAATCCTCTGAAAAACATTTTTTTTTATATCTTTGCAACCGTTTTACATTACCGATATGTTTATGTGATCATTCAGAAAAGTAGGGCACTGCTGACTATTTTAGTGACGGATTACGAAAAATACTTTACGTTGTTTTGTTATGTGTGAATTAAAGATACAAACTCAAACCGTCTTATAACAAAAACACACCTTAAGATGTCTACATTTCAAAGCCCAACCCCTAGCCGCTGGGCTCATAACAAAAGTAGTCTGACTCGCAACGTTGTGAAGCCACCAAGCTAACCCACCTTTGGTATGTAGACACCTTTCAATCAATCAACTCAGCCCATCGCAGTCCAAGGCCTCTCCCAGGCTTCGCCACAAAACTGTCCTCCGCCTTCCGCATCGAGTTTGTCCCAGCCACCTTTTTAAGGTCGTTGGTCCATCTAGCTGGGGGTCCCACACTACGCTTGCCGATACGCGGTCTCCACTCCAGCAAAAACCTTTACAAAACAAGATCTAGCTCAAGTCCGAGCCTAAACATCAAACAAATTTTTATATTTCCAATTTCATTCCGACAAAGGGATGATTTTTCCAACGAACGCCAGATAATTTTATCCGTGGAATAATTTTGATTTTTTGACAGTTCTTCCATACAAAATCTGTCAGACGTCAATTTTATTCTGTCGATTGAAAAATCAGCCCTTTGATAAAGTTCTTTATTCAAAGCGGAAAACATAGTAGCCCTCGTACTTAAAAGGAAGTTGTTGGTTTTGTTAAAAGTATTTCGATTACTGTTAGGTTCTTATTTTAAAAACGGGATCGGTGGCAAGGAAAAACTTTGTTATGTGATAAGACCAAAAGGATTGTTGTTTTTATGTACTTTATAGGCAAATAACACTATTCTATTCTGAAAAAAACACCCTCCGTGGAAATTAATGTAAAATATTCGTAAGTGTTAATGTCATCGTGTATTTTTTTCATTTGCTCTTTCGAGTGATGTGGAATAGGCATTGTTTTACAAAACAGACTAGTAGGCCGAAAACAAATGATGGAGAACATTTACGGACAACATCAAGGAAACGCACAGAACAGGGAAGTATGGCAGAAGAAAGGGGCGGCGTATACCCAGCAGTGGGTGATTCTGGGCTGAAATGATGATGATGGTGATGTTTTACGGACAACATCAAGGTGAAGTTGCTTTGTATTTTTGTTTTTTCTTTTTTTTTTTTGCTTCAATGCTCAGAGGCAAAGCTCAAATCTTACATGTGATACTAATTCCACCAGTTTCAAACAGTTGTGCCTTTTGGCGACAGAAATAGATAAAGAGGTAACAATTATACTTTCCACCCAAATTGGCTTTTCCAGGGAGATTTACTACTGCTTTAAAACAAAATATGAACGGACACATTTTGAATAATGCCGTATGTATAATTATACACTATACTATACTCATAATAGGGAGGGGCCCGTGGCTAAATAATAACAGCCGCACAGGTCACCCACTCAGGTTAAGCTACGCTTGCCACGGTTGGTCTTTTGAGGGGTGACCATCTTTACATACCGAGACCCCGCCGCGCCTCGAAAAGCCCACTAAGCCGTTAGTCCCGGCTGTCATTCGTGGATCTTTGACAGTCGTTACGGGTAGTCAGAAGCCCGAAAATCTGACAACCAGTCTTACCTAGAGGTATCGTATTACCCAGTAACTGGGCTGCGGAGGTCAGATAGGCAGTCGCTCCAAGTAAAATACTGGTATTCAGCTGCATCCGGTTTCACTGGAAACTAAATATAGTTGGGAAAAGGCTAGGCAGATGATGATGACTGTACTCATAACAAAGCTGAAGAGTATGTTTGTTTGTTTGTTTGAACGCGCTAATCTCTAGAACTATCAGTCGGATTTGAAAAAATATTATTGCATTTGATAGCCCGATTTTTGAGGACGGTTTTAAGCTTTTTATTTAACATCGTTCTACAATCCTTAGGAGCTAAGAATAAATACTAAAAGTAAGCACGAGTGGGCGATAGGAAGCGACTCGGTGGGTCGCGGGCAGAGTCCAGTGTTTAATCAAGTAAACGCATGTCGATTCTGTAAAAAATCTCACTGTGAAAACTTGCGTGGAATGAGTTGTCAGTGTCATCCCAGTGATGCTAGGGATTGACCAATCAAACATTTACAATTTTACTCGAGATTTAAATCATATTTTTATGCTAATTCTACTGATAATTTTATGTAATTTCAAAAACTGGTATTTTAGTTGCCAAAACACTACTATTTTGTGGGGCTTTAAAATAAAATAGCAAAACAGACAGTCAGAATATTAATTTTGTTGTTTTTGTTTTTTTTTTTCCTAAACTAGTCCTTTTATACTCGTAAGGACTATTCTTTTTTTCCTAGATTAAAACCCCACAAAATGGTATTATAATTTTTTGACTGTTAAAATAGCTTTGAAATTATATAAAATGATCAATAGAATTAGTATATTTTTTTTTTATTAAAATCTCGATTATGATTGTAAATGTATGCTTGGTCAATCCCTAGTCCGGTGAGGGGTAGTTCCGGGGTAGTTCCGGTGGGATGACACTGACAGCTCACTCCACGCTGACTACACCTAAATTTTCACGGTGAGATAGTTACAGAATCAGACTGCTGGACATTATTATAGTTTTCGTTAACGTAAAATTCATGAGAATAAAATGAACTAAAATTAATTATACTAATAGGAACCGAATGACTCTCGCGGAAGTAAAAGTTAAATGACAGCTCATTTTATTCATGAAAAGGTAGTTTAAATTAATTATTATCTGCATAATGGACTGCGACATGTGTCTGAACCACAGAAATGTAAATAAAAGTTATATTTGTGTCGTCAACATTCATAACATAACGTATTTAGTGTGCATCCACACGAGCGACACACGTCGACGACAGAGGCAACTGCAGCTGTGACGTCCGTCGTTGTGTGTATGAGCACTTAGATACCGTAATTAGGTACTGAACTAATCCGTCTGTCAATAATGTATGATAATATGTAGATACTTTCAATAGTAAAACATGAGTTTTATGTGAACTAACAAAATATATTTATTATGAGGACGCTACAGACTAAAACAGTAATTTAAAAAAAAATGAACATAATCGGTATGATTTAACATACTAGACTTGTTTCTTGAATGTAAGTAAGTAAGTAATATAGTATTTTTATCTCACGAAGCGACATGCGCTGTTCTTGTGGTAACCAAGTGTACAAACACGCTGTGAATGTAAGCGCAGGAGCTCTCGGTACCGTAAGAGACAATGACAAATTCGGAAATGTATGTGTATCATGTGCTCGTCTTCACGCACACATTTGCAGCGTGTTTGCACCCTTGGTTACCACAACTAAAGCTCGCATCACTTTGTAAGATAAAAATACTTTACCTACCGTAGATAAGATTAGAATCTTATATTTGCAAACCGAGTAAAACACATTCAAATCAGTTAGATAAGGATATCTATTACTTTATTGTAGACATACCCAAAATCAAACCCACAAAGTTATATCCGAAATCCTGATCCGACTTCCAAATAGACGAGTAAATTAACGTTGTATAAATTAGTTGTATCTTCATCAAGGCCGAGAGTCTTTTGGGAGTACTCTGTGAGCAGCCTGGTATATGGGAAATGGTGGTCAATCCCTGAAGGATACTGAGTAGTTAATAAGATTTTCATGAATTACCTACATTTACAGTAAGTATGTACCTTGAAATTCATTGCGCACATAACGTTTTAGAAAAAAAAATATAAAAAAAACAACTTTAATTTCGGAAGTCGGTGTCAAAAAACAAAAATGCGGAACCAACGACACTGACTTCCAAAATGAAAGTTATTTTTCACTTTGTAGTGTTTTTTTGGAAGTCGGCTGTTTTTTTTTTGTGAAAAAGTTTTTTATTTTTCACTTTTTAGTTATACCTACCCCAAAAAAATTCATATAACACTACTTGCTATGTAAATATCAGTGACAGGAAGCTGCATCTGCGTTTATAGGGTACAGACGTGATGTTATGTTGTGCGATTGCGTAAACAATGCATACATATGCGACAGCAGCAATCGCGGTTGTTTTGCTGGTATTTATTGAAGAGTTCCGTTGTCTGTCTCCGAAACTCATCACCAGATCATTACGAAATTTAAATGGGACCATTTCGGAACAGACCTCTATCGAACAAAAAAAACAAGAATTTTGCAAATCCGTCCATATATGACAGAGTTATGCCCGAACATACATAAAAAAAACATATAAATATAAACATCTGAATTGATAACTTCCACCTTTTTGAAGTCGGTTAAAAATGTTTGGCTTTGTAGAGTTCCGTTTCTGTCACTTAAACATGTGTGATAATCTCTATTTTAATATGGATGGCACCGTAGAAGCCGGCCCAGAAGGAGTTGGCGAGAAGACCTGCAGGCTAATTGCGTAACACACTATCAATAGCAATAGGTTTAATTTTGACAGTTCAACAACATTCCTTGCGTTATTTACGTTGTTGAGCAGACACATTAGTCGAACATATGAAGCAATGGATTAGCAATATGCTTCAAAATGATTCTAATTGAGAGTATTAAGTGTGTTACGCAATTAGGGTGCTGTACGCGTACCGCGAGGGCTGGTTCGAAGTAGCGCGGGAAAAGAGTTCTTGGAAGAACTGGGGGGACGCCTTTGCCCACCAGTGGGATAGTATATGCTAAAGAAAGAAAATTTATTCCTGCGTAGTACTAAGATATAGCAGGCAAAATAGACAATACTGCACCACCATACGGTAACGGCAAGACGAGAACGTACTAAAGCCTAAGTCATAAACAGTTTCTGAGAAACTCTAAGATCACAAGCACTAACTACCGCACTTCGTCACTTAAACTTAGTCCGTCAACTTTGGTTATCCGTTCTCTAGAGATTAAGTAAGTAGGGTAAATGAAGAAATGCTTTTCAATCGGTAGGAGTCAGTGTTGAGCCCTCTCGAGGCCGGCACAAAGGCGGGAATCGCAACGGGCGATCTCTAAGGACCATTTATTCAACTCTCCTTAGTCCTCGCCTCTTCGGCCAGTGAGGCTTTTAGGCCGAAGCTTCGCTACACTGATGGTTTACTTTAGTAATATACTTATTACATAATCAGCTTATAAGGTTTCCACTGCTGGGATACAGGCCTCCTCTCTGTGAGAGGGAGTGAGCCGTAATCCACCACGCGGGCCCAGTGCGGGTCGGTAGATGACACGCCTTCGAATTTTTGGTTCTAGGACATGCCAGTTTCCGAACGGTGTTTTCGATCACCGTTTTGAGAGAAGTGGTGATGAAATAATATACGCAGACTAAAGCGCCTGGCTTGGTTCGAACCCATGCCCTACAAATCGTAAGTCGGGGCCGCTACCACTGGGCCACCACTGCTCTACAACCAACGTACAGGTTTGTTAAAGATTTTGTTGAATATTATTAGGTTGTCTCATAAGTTCTTGCCACATTTTATTTTTCTCGAATTTTCTCGTATTTAAACTCCTTGTGAAAGTATTCGTTCGGGGAAGTCCCTGAATGACTTCTTCTACCTACTTAGTAACTACAGTCCGCGCGCGAGCTCCGAGGAATCGGTGGCTGAGGAAGCGGGCGGGTGTGCGCCGCGCCCGACCGTCGCTCCATCCCCCGCACTCTCCCAGTACTAGTGTCGACCTTGATGCGAGAACACGCTTATCGAGTCATTTTTAATTTTGCGATAGTAGGTAGTGTTATTTTCTACTATAAATAGTACTGCATTTATAATTATGTTGTTTTGTCACGATGTAATGCGATTACCGCCTTATATGTGCGACTTGAACCCAATAGAGCTCGCATGGGCAAAAGTTAAAAGGCTCGTGAGGGAACACAACATTACTTCAGATTTTTCTCTGACGAGACTGAAGGAGATCACCGAAAAAGCTATCACGCATGTCACAAAAGAAGATTGGTGTGGAAATGATAAATATATTTTAGCATTAGAGGAACATTACTGTCAAAGGGATGGCTTAATGGAGAATGTTGTCAACTCATTTATTATTGAAGTGCGTGAGGAGAGTTTATTTTCATCATTTTTTTTTTATTTCAAGTACATAATACCCTCATAAAATGATTTCATGAAGTACACTCGCGCGGAGGCTCAAGATGTATTAGTATCGATAGTGCAATATCGACTAAATCACAACTCTAGCTCATTACGTCAACATTCCTTATCATTCGTCGGAGCTCGCGCGCGGACTGTACCTACTGCCAAGATATTTGTAGCAGCTTTATGACATATTTCACTGAAATTAAATATACCTGCATAAGAATTATGTTGAGGACAAAGGCTTCTTGGCAGTAACGCTCTGAGTGATTCACGTCTATGTTTAGTTCAACGTGCAGTGAGGTTCGAAGCCAGTCTCTTTCTTGGTCTAGTGTAAGACCAAAGTAACTGTTTCACTAGTCTACTGCAGCATGTCGATTATATAAAAATCTCACCATGAAAAATTGCGTGAAGTGAGCTGTCAGTAAAATAAAATAGCAAAACAGAAACTTAGTCAGAATATCAATTTAGTTTTTTTTTTTATTCCTAGACTAATACTTCCTTATACATATAAGGACTAGTCTTTTTTCAAGATTAAAACCCCACAAAATAGTAATTTAAAGACAGTTAAAATACTATATTAGAAATTATATAAAATGCTCAATAGTATTAGCATAAAAAATATTATTAAAATATCGATTATGATTGTAAATGTATGGTTTGTCAATCCCTCGTATCAGGTGGGATGACACTGACAGCTCACTCCACGCTCACTTCACCTAAGTTTTCACGGTGACATGGTTACAGAATTGCACTGCAGTACATACAGAGGAATGACTGCAGCACTGTCAGCAATTTCCACAGGTCGGCATTGTCTCATAAAAATCTTAAAAGATATCTTTCAAACCAACTTTGTAACAGACAGCGTTACAACACCAAAACTGTCCCTTCATGACAAGAAAGTATTTTAAGAAACACTAAATGTTCCCGAACGGCGTATCTAACCAACTATTCTACCTCCGAATAAGTTCGTCTAGGTTGTAAATTTTACGACGAGAGCGTAAAGAACTTAAACCAAGGTTATACTTGAGAAAACCTTCTAAAATTTATGCTATTTTTGCTAGCTAAACTGCAACCAAGTTACGGTAGAATCTAGCTAAGTTTTAAGCACCAACGTTAATGACTACCTGATGAATATTTATGCTCCGTATAACTTCCTAGTGTTAGGAACACATAATGGTTACGGCTTAAGTGGAAGTATAAACAATAATATCACATTGTTGTTTGTTTACAAGAGTAAGCCGCAGTTAAAAACGAGGAAAATATAATACTTAAAGGTTTGATACTTAAGAACAAGTTTTAAGTTTTGTCAAGTGAAAAGTCAGAAATCGCATAAAACTTTTCCCATAACATATTTCTTCGTGACATATCCACGATCGTTTACGACGTTTATAATAATTACTAAAAAAAAGGCGTTCTCGTATGTACCTGTGTGGTACACTGGCTCCAAACCAAAACAAAACTAAATCGCGAAAAAAATCAGCTGTTTCCAACATTTATGTTCGCATAATTCGTCAAAATGTAGGGAACAGCGGATTTTTTTTTTCTCGATTTCAGGTTTGGTCCCATAGTAAAAGTTGTTCATAATGATGAGTACAATGATCCTTTAAGAGGTTGTGCGTTATTTAAGTTACAGCTTGTATATATTGATAATAAAGCTGAAGAGTTTGTTTGTTAGTTTGTTTGAACGCGCTAATCTTTGGAACTACCAGTTGGATTTGAAGGAGGCTTCTTGTGGAAGGCTATATGATATTTAACATCACGCTGGGACCTTTAGGAACAAAAAGAAAAAGTCAGAAAGAACGCTAAGTGATCACAAAGTAAAAGCGCAAGCAGAATATGTGATGCGACAGGGGGAGGGGGGAAAAAAATCACGTGGATGAAGTCGCAGGAGAAGCTAGTCTACTTATAAGGTTGGAGTTACTATTATGTTTGCTTTTAACATTACTCAACGATGCGATGTAAGAAAAATAGCAAGCGATTCTGAACACAAGTATTATAAAAACCTTTTCACGATATACACAAATGAAAATGCTTTATTTTAAGTCGGTAAGTACTACAAAAGCACGAAAATGCTTTATTTTAAGTAAGTATATACTCGTACTACTGTAGCGACAAAGTATAAAAGACATACAAATAATACCCACCACAAATTGACGTTAGATATAACTGGCCATTACTTCAATAAATATGAAGGAGAAAACGCTGCGTTAGCTTTTTCCAGCCCATGATTTTCTCTGCTCTATTTTTTCATAATAACTCGTTTTGACAGTAAGGTGCTCACATGATATCATAAGTACCGTTTATTATGTTTTTGGCACAGTACCTTTATATACGCATATCTTACATTTTTCTCCTGGCAAAATTATAATAAAATTTACTGGCTTAATAAGAACAGACTGTCGACGTTGGATTCGTATAAGGGTTGGACCTCATCTGGCAGCACGGAATCGCATTTGTTCCGCCTGTGCTACCACGTGCTGCAGTATGCTGCCGCATGCGAACGCGCGCTGTCGCATTCCGCAGACAAAAAAGGCGATCGCACGCGTCAGCATGCTGCAGCATGGGTGGCATACTGCCGCGTTCTTTCATGATCAGTTTAGTTTCAAGCGCGAGATGGATAGGACCACGGAAGAGAGAGCAGTGATTCTAGCGCTAAAACTATCAAATTTTCGACAGTCATTGTTATTTCCATCCGTACGGCATGAATGAACAGGCTGCACTGAGCTGACGAGCGCCCGCGTGCGCCATTGTACGATACAACACACAACAGTGAGACAACATGCGATAGCAAGTGATCGGCGTGAAAGGATGCGTTAGCATGCTATCGCGCGCTTCAGCGTTCCGGAGTCTCCCTGCCGACCATTGCATTTTGTCCGTGATGCCGATCGCCTCGAGGATTCCGCCGCGTGCTATCGCATTATGCTTTCTGTCTCGGTCTAGCAAATGGCAGTTCTAAGCGACAGAAAGAGAAAGGGCGACGGAAAAAGGGGATTCCGTGCTGCCAGATGAGGTCCAACCCTAAGTAAATAAAATTCCTACGGAGCAACTGGACAGATTCGCAACTGGACAGATTCTCAGCTGCACAGTTTCGCAGCTGGACAGATTTGCAGCTGGACGCCGGTGCCAACCTTCTATAGCATTAGTAGTCCTCATTTTTTCTCCGTAACAAGATAACTGTTCACTGTTCAGTAGTAGTTTTCGTCATCCAATAATTTGTGAAATAATTGAAAAACTCTTGAGATTCTTCCACTTTCCTATCTTGATCATTTTTTCATAACGTCCATATCCCCAACTCATCCACTTTAATTATGTCATGGACTGTACACGTTCTGTCAGACACGTGACACGAGCGTGAACAGATTAGCAACAGCATGTCGATTCTGTAAAAATCTCACAGTGAAAACTTGCGTTGAGTGAGCTGTCAGTGTCATGCCACTGATGATAGGGATTGACTAAGATACAATTGTTATTTTACAATCATAATCGAGATTTTAATAATATTTTTATGCTAATTCTTTTGATTATTTTACATACTTTCAAAACTAGTATATTAGTTTTCAAGACATTAGCATTTGGTGCGGTTTTAAAATAAAATAGCAAAACAGAAACATAGAATAACAATTTAGTTTTCTTTTTCAGACAACATGGAAGTCAGATCAACTACAATGTAATCAAAACAAGCTTAAATTTATAATTAAATAATGGTTTGGCGCCCATATACACGTCTACCGGATGCCTCGAAAACCATTACATACCTACACTTTTGTTTACTATGTAGACAAGCCCATGACATATCGCTCACACATGCCGCGTAATAGAGCCGGCGGCCGTTCCATCATCATCCTAGGTTGAGATGAGATGACTAACGAACAGGGTAGGTATCTAAATTAATTAAGCTATGAATAACCGAGCAGAACCTAATCCTACAATCAAAAGAATTTATGAAATCAGAATCCCACCTCAGCAATAAAGAAACCCGCTTTCTATTTATTTCCTGAAGCGAAACGAAGAGAAATGAAAATTTGCAATGTATGCATTTTTGACAGCGCGAGGTGTACCACAAAGCAAAGTTTTGTAAGTAAAAAGACGGCGTGGGTACGCTTTCGCCGTGTTGTGTTTGCGTGGCGCAAAATCTGTGAAAATTTTTCACTCCCAAGTTTAGTCTGTATGGGTGAATTTGTAACTCTTAGAGGTAGAATAAACATTGAATTTTATCACGTTTAAAGCCAGGACTATAACGTGGTATCGTGTAGTTTTCTGACAAAATGTAACTCTAGCTCTTCCTGGCCAGTTAAAAAGGGTGTACGCATCGTCTAAAGATTAATTATTGATTCTGAAACACATGTAGGCTTCTTTATGATGGATCCATGTGAAACAATCTGAAATTTTAAATAGTGGTATAAGAGCGAAGTGATTGATGTAAGTGCTCATGCGCACGACCGACACGCATGTCCTATTTATTATTTTTCCTGTAATCTTTACATAAACTTCTATTACATAGAATAATTTCAGATTTTTCTCTATGCAAACTTCAAAGATAAGTGGGAACGGTAATTTTTTTTTAATTTTTCGTCAAGTCGAAAATTATGCAGCCAAAAAAACAAGAAATGTGCAAACAGCGTTCTTTCATAGGATATCCCACATGCTCTAGAAGAACGACGAAGAACGCTATCTTGAATCTTCGAATTTTTAAGACCCCCTTTCAAGCACTGTTGGAAAAAAAAATATGCAAATTTTTATTTCTCTCTTATTTGCAAAATAGTTGGGCAAACGTCGTCCAAAAGTATTCCAAATTTCAAGTAGTAGTTTTTGAGATATCCAGCTGTGACAGACGGACGGACAGACAGACAGACAGACAGACTGAGTCGCACCATAAGGGTTCCTTTTTACCATTTTAGTACGGAACCCTAAAAAAGAAAAAGAAAAACCATCATTGACAGCAACTAAGTGGGGCTAAACTTCATAAACAAGCAAGTTTCTACGACCTAAGTAGGGCAATATTAATACAATATATTTAAAGAAGTGTCGGTTTAAATCATTTCAAAGGCAGTAAGGAGCTAAAAGAGTTAGCTTGGTGCATTCGCAAGTCTTGCAAGTTGGCATAATGGACCTCCATCTGTCTTTTTAAGCGGCGCATTTAAGTCGAGCTCCAGCCTTCTCGATGTGAGCAACTTTGGTTGCCTCGATATTCATTTCAACTTGAATTTTATTATAACTCTTTAGGGCGTGAGTAATTTGGTCTTCAAACAATTTTGTACTGGCTGTCTGTACCTAACGAGTTTTTGTGTAACAACGTGATTACTGAATAGGTACACTTGCATTATTTTTATTATTTAAGTATTAGATTTATTAGTAGGCAGGTAGAGATGCCCTGCCTATCTACGCGGAGAGAAAAAGCTGTCTCATAATCTGAGTGTATTTGAGTGGTATTGGAAAAATTAAAAGTAAAAATTCTTATGCTGTACAGTAAAATTTATTGGACAAATAGTGAATTTTTCCCAATCTCACTCAGAAAATTTTCTGTGGATGTCACTTGCACTCACTTTACACTAGTCACTGTAAAGTGAGTGCAAGTGAAATAGACACAGTGACACAGTATTTTTTCTAAGAATTTTCTCTCCGTGTACGACTACATTCTAGGTGTGTGATGTTACATGTGTGTGAGCTCATAGAGAGGTGTGAGTTTACATCAAATCGATCAATCACAGTAGACACTGATAGCTTAACACATTGAACGCCACGGTGGTCACCAGTGAGCAAAAGCAATTATTTTGGTAATTCTTTGGATAGGAATAATAAATAATTATTTAGACTATTTTGAACCGTATGATGCAGTAAAATATAATGTGTAAAATTTGTCGAAATCGCAAATCGGCGTTAGCCCAGATGGAAACTATAGTGTGGTCATCGGTGACCACCACGGCGTTCAATGTTTTAATAAGCAGTACGAGTGCAAAATTAAGTTAGGTAGGTATGTATTATACCTACCTATTAATAGGCATACAACGTGTAACGTTAAATGCGCAAAACCTCAGACACCCCAACTGATTTTTAATTCAATTGACCTATTTCAGAGCGAAAATAAGTCATTAAAAAAATTGTCAAGGTTTTATGTGCTGTTTTAGTTTTACATGTTGTTGGCTTCTAGTCTTCACATAGCTGAATACCCATATTTTACATGGAGTGACTGCTTATCTGACCTCCACAACCCAGTTAGGTACTGGGTACCACGACAGCCGGGACCAACGGCTTAACGTGCTTTTCGAGGCACGGAGGGGTCTCGGTATGTAAAGATGGTCACCCATCCACGGACCGACCGTGGCAAGCGTAGCTTAAACTGATCGATCGACCTGTGCGGCTGTAATTACTTAGCCACGAGCCCCTTTAATTTAACGTTTAACGTTAAACATATTTAGTGATTTCTCAGTTATCCGAAAACCGATAGACCCCGACTCGGGAATTACAAACACGTAGGTAAATCCTAATTAAATAGTAATAATATATAAATTACCTCAAACCAATAAAAAAATTGTCTAACCCTGGTAAGTACTCAGAGTCATTACTTAAAATTAATCAATCATTAACTTTAATTGACAAGTAAATTGGAACGCAGTCAGTCAGCAAAAATATGTCAGATTAAAAATATTTTTGTCAACATTTGTGCCAAGATATGCTGGTTAATAAAAGTTAATGATTGATTAATTTTAAGTGAAGTCTCTGAGTGCGGCAGTTAGTAAATTACTATTGACATCACAACTATGTCATAGCGACATCTAGTATGCTATTAAGCAACTAAATGGTCCTACAGTACGAAAACGCGATACAACGACATCTATCTATTCTACAGAAAGTCAGTATAATGTACAGATCGCGCGGTATATTTTGATAATTGGGTAGTTGCATGATATTGAATACTATATATTCTAGTAGATAATATATCCACATATGTAATACAATAATAGAATTCGAAATCAAATTTGAAATCGGTCGAAAAATAAAAAACTTATAACTTATAGAAACTATTTGTCTATCTCTTTCTCGCAAAACGAAGTTTTGCATGTAATTTATATGGCGATACTGAACTATGACGTCACAATTCAGTATTTCCCTCTCTGTCTAATTGAGAGTTTTGAACGCTCATATCTTTTCAATTTTTAAATATATTAAAAAACTGTTTATACCAAGCTATTAGTGAGGTAAAAAGCTTCAATTTAAATAATAAAAAAAAATTAGTCAAATCGCGGATTCACGGCTGTGATGACCAATAACTAAAGGTCGTTAGTTGAGATAAAATTACAGCTACAAAAGTCAGAAATGTTTTAAAAGGTTTTATTTTACTAAGCACTCTCACCGCCACTCATATATAGAAATTTACAATTCCAGCAAGCCATACGTGCCGCCGGCGGACGCATCTTGACCCATTCGCACAAGCCGCGGAGAAAATGTTATAAAGCGTGCAGCAGGCCGTATGGGCGGCCGGCGGGCTCACTGATTGTTCTTATTAGCAGGCTGTGCGGTGCACTACGATCTCGCTTAATCATATATTTTTTAGAGCGCAGCCTGTTGTTATAGAAAAACGAAAGCGCCACACAACGCAACATTATAATATAGGTGGCGTGCCTTACTCGAAAACTACCCACTAGCGGACCAGATGGCGGTGAGAGTGAGATCCCTTTGCGTATACATAATGCCTAGTTATGTACAGACGCCAGCACATCAAGCTACTACAATCTGTCAAATTTCTTTAATATATTTTCAACTTTATCGCTAAAGCATAAGGCTCAAACTTGATTGGGAAAGTTTGACAGTTTCGGGTAGCTTGATGTGCTGGCGTCTGCACGTAAATAGAACTACTCCGTCCAGTTTGGTCCTTGTATGTATGTACAGACGCCAGCACAGCTATCTACTACAATCTGTCAAATTTCTTTAATAGATTTTCAACTTTATTGCCAAGGTATTAGGTTCAAGGTTGGGAAAATTTTACAGTTTCGGGTAGCTTGATGTGCTGGCGTCTCTACATACTTAACAAACATTTTCCTTTACTTGTCAAACTGCGCTTCCATGGGCGTCCTTAGTTACTATATCTGTAAAAGGATCTTTTAGCACGTGGTCTATATCGGAACTTACGCTACCATCTTGGTGTTTCAATACAATTTTTAAAATTTTACATTTTTGTTTAACCAACAATGGCCCCCCCTGTCAATGTCATTCTAGCGCCAAAAGTTCCTTGTGGCACTGTATATAGGTATGTACTATGAGTTTCATTCTCTTGGAAGACTTAAAAACTTTTAAATTAGTAAAAGAAGCTGTAATACATTATTAAAAGACCAAAAAGGTGCTAAAAAGACCAAAATAATTTCATCTGTTATTGTTATCTGTAATTAATGGTAATGGCAACATGTAATGTCTTCATTGAGTTGAGCAATAATTTATTTTTTACATAATGCACTACGTATCTGAAATCTATTCGATTACTTGCCGTATTTCGCCCATAATACAATAATAATAAAGATTTGTAGGTGAACAGAAACAGGCATTATAGAGACCTTTGCACATTTAAAAAAGTAGTCAAGTGACCAAAGCGCCCTCTCGCGGGAATTTCTTCATGAAAGTACATCGTGAATGTGGCGTGTGTTGTTTGGAATACTGCGAGTCGTAAATAAAAATGCTTTTGATGCATTACTAATTCTTGTTATAAGTGAACTTCGTGTGTGTTAGAACATTAAACAATCAGGAAGCCTTCGGTGAATAACAAAATCTGGCGCTATAAAGTGATTTACTTTTGGTATTTTGTCATATGTTGCACGCCTGCCTTGGGATTTCAATGAAGACAAAAAAAAATAATCAGTTATTCCGATGCTAAATTGATAATGCAGTAAGTTTTATATTATTATTTTTGATCTATCTTTCTCAGAATATGTAGAATTAATAAGATTTCCGTCTGAAACTGTGTTTTTCTGCATTTATTATTGGCAGGTTACTTACGTTAGTGTCAATCCTACGAATCGTAAATTCGTAACCATCATCGTCTACAGAATTTTGGCGATCAATGAAATTAAAAACCATAACACTGTACAGTATCAATACTAGTTACCATTGTACTTGCCGTAAAATGATTACAACTGTAATATTTTTTTGTTACAGAAATAGACACAACCAGTCTTCCGGCACGTTATTGCGCTTTCTCGTGACAATGCGGTGCCTTATGTGCGAATACAGTTTCTAAAATGTTCATGTCATTGATTCATGATGATGGTTGTTAGAGCTGAAACTGAATAATATCAGAATGAGTCACAATCTGGCTGGAATGCCATCCTACAGGCTGCCAGGCCCAGGACTAGGGCCTCCAGACTTCAAGCCTCCTATGGACACGCCGACCCCGCCGGCGCCAGCACCGAGCAATCCTAAGAAGCGGAGGAAAACTTCCAATGCTAACAATGCATTAACACCTCCCCAACCACCGCCAACGGCACAAGATCTCCTGCCTCCCCCATTAACAGGATATGGAGACACTATTGTTGCCTCAAACCCATTTGACGACTCTCCATCTACTGTATCACATAATGGCCCTATGATGAGTCAGAACGGATCAATGATGAGTCAAAATGGTCCAATGGGAATGATGGGGCCAATGCATAGTATGGGTGGCCCACCAATGAGACTCATGAGCCCACATGGTATGAGCCCCATGAGCCAACAAATGCCTCCAAGAGGTGGGATTAGTCCAATGGGCAATATGAGTCCTATGGGACATATGGGTGGTATGTCACCTATGGGAGGCCCCAATATGAGTATGAGTAATCACAACATGGGTCCAGGAATGGGCCCCAATTCAAGGTCGATGGGCAGTCCAATGAGTCCCATGAATTCTATGCCAATGGGCTCACCAATGTCATCAGGCCCTATGGGAAGCCCTATGAATATGGGTTCAATGGCAGGTAGTCACATGAGTAACAGTCCTATGGGGCCACCTATGCACAGTCCTCTTGGTGCAGGGTCGATGAATGGGCCCATGAATGGTCCAATGGGTGGTGGAGGTCCTGGCATGAATGTTCCTCGCATGAATGGACCAATGGGACCTAGTTGCTCTAATGGTTCAATGGGACCAAGTAATTCTATAATGTCTTCTAATCCAATGCAAGGTGGTGGTATGGGACCAGGGCATTGTGGCCCCATGAGACATGGTAGCCCAATGCCATCAGGCATGGGGAGCGGTCCTATGGGTGGCAATGGACCAATGAGCTCTATGGGCCCAGGCCCACCTTATTCAAGCAGTCATATGGGCCATGGTGGACCAATGGGGATGGGAGGAAATGGATCTATGGGGATGGGTCCAGGTCCAGGAAACATGGGTAATTGCGGACCTCTGGCTGGTATGAGTGGAATGGCGATGGGTGGTCCAGGAGGTCAAGGAGTGGGTCCAATGGGCCAGAACATGGGTATGTTTGGACCAAAACCTATGCCAGTGAGTGCTGGTAAAGTGTATCCTCCTGACCAACCAATGGTGTTTAATCCTCAGAACCCTAATGCTCCACCAATATATCCATGTGGAGTGTGTCACAAAGAAGTACATGACAACGATCAAGCTATATTATGTGAATCTGGGTGCAACTTTTGGTTTCACAGGTATGGTGCACTTAATACTTAAACTATACATATTGGCGCAGATTCCCTTGTTCACAAACTAAACTAAATTTAAGTTTAGTGCATCTTTTTCTATCTATTTCATTAAGAAAAAGACAAGATAAATATTAGTTTAGCCCTGTCAAATTAAGATACTCCATAGACAAGTTTAGACGTGATTAAAAAAGTGGCTACTAAAATACGTCAATTTACATCAGGCGCTGACTAATTTGACAGAATTAAACTAATATTTATCTTCTCTCCTTTTCTTAATGAAACAGAAAGAAAAAGATGCACTGAACTTAAATTTAGTTTAGTTTGTGTACAAGGGAATCATACCTAATTAATTTAGACAATGATTCTTCTTTGGTCATTAAACAACACATGCATGGTTCTAAGGAAAAACCAGCATAAATAACATATTTTTTTCTTTAATTCACAAATTATACATTAGAAAAATATCTTGATTATCATCAAGATTTTGCAATGTATAATTTCTGAAAAGATGTTACAAAGCCTTACATAGTAATAACATAGTGAGTGTGTATAGATAAGTAAAACCAGTGACACATCGCTTTGGTAAAACCTAATAAACAACTCCTATTATAAAAAAAAAAAACAATGACTACTGAAAAGATACTGTTGAACTCAACTTACTTAAACTAAAAATAACTAACATTTCTACAGATGAATTATTATTAATATTTGTAATGTTGCAACATTCCAGGGGCTGCACAGGGCTAACGGAGCCAGCATTTCAGTTGCTGACAGCAGAAGTGTATGCAGAATGGGTTTGTGACAAGTGCCTGCAGTCCAAGAATATACCTCTGGTGAAGTTCAAACCATAGCGATGCGCCGTGTCCCCCTCGGCCCTTCTCCTGCCACCCATTTGAGTCAAAACCCTCTCCTAACATCACAAGATATTTATTTCACTTCATCAAATAAGTTGGACACTGAATGTGAACACAAGTAAGTAGGCTTGGGCATGAAGTTGGTCTGTTTAACTAACTTAAAGAATTGGTCTGTTGGTACCATAGCTAAGGAAGATCTCATGTTGGATAGTTACATTAAATTAAGAAAACTAAATGTATTGAAGACTTAAAATCGATTTTTATATTATGTTAAATCAATATACAATTTGATTGCTAGTACACAGAATGGTTGGTGAATAGGTTATTGATGAAAGTGCAGACGGTCCTGTTAAGTCTAGTCTGTTATGATTGTCATTTTATTTATTTTTAACCTAAATCTAAGAAATTGTGGTTCATAAGCCTTGTATGGAATATATATAACATGTGTTCCTCATAACGCATATCTGTTGAAGCAAATAAATGTTAAAGTATTGGTAGCACATAAATGGATACAAAACTAAAAAGTATAAGCAATAAAAATGTCTGCCCAAGAAGTTTTTGATGCCTGTTATGCGTGTTGCTTTATTCTCTGTGCATATTGTAAATATTTTTTTAGATAAATAAGTTAAACATTTTCCGCCTTACGAAAATGGTGACCTAAATGTACGCATTCAATTTTGAATGTAGCGCACATCAGATCCGTTGTTTGGTCTTTTACACACTGTATTATTGTGGTCAGACTTGAGACTGTCAGGCTGACTATGTTGGTACAATTTGTAAGACACCTTAGGCGATCCTAGTTTCACTATATTGATAATGATAATAATGTACTTATTATTTTGGTGCCCTAGTTTGCTTGTAACATTACGCGCGTTATCTTTATGTACTTGTAAATATGATGAATCCATACGCTTTGTTAATTATAAGGGTGTTAAATGTGTTTGTCAATTTTTTAACTTTTGGAGATTTTTTTTATAATAATTAACTTGTAATATAAGTTATGTAAATATACAAGTAGCTTAATAGTGAACTGAGATTATACACCCGAGGGGCTGGCTCCAAGAAACGCGTGGTTGTGACGTCACTTGATCCCGTAGTATGCTAATCGCGTGCAGCTTCGTTTTAATTTTGATTTTAAATATACAAATTTTGGAGTCAGTGCATATACATATTGTAATTCTTTGTTCCAGTCATTACAATATTAATTTAATATATAACATACATTGAATATTTACAAATCAATTGAAGATACATACCCCATTTTTGACGAGTCGTCATATACTGAAAGCCTCATTAAGTTTTTGATCAGAAAAAAGTGCTGTCAAATCTTACTGTTAGTACACGTTCGCCAGGACGTAAAAATATCGCGGCGGGATTTTATCGCGCACTAGGATTTTAACTCTCGGTGTTGGGAATCCAACAGAGAGCATCCCAGGGCGTCAAAAAAGCACACTTGAATTGGATATTTAGCTCAAATTATCAACAATCAATCATAGAAGGCGTCTACAGATTAAATTGTCTTTCAATATATTATGGGAGTATAAATATATTGTATGTTATACAGCAGTTCACATTGCATAGAAAGTACAACTGCATGACTTACTTTACAAATGAGAACTTTAATTAAATCATGTTACATACCCTTATTGTTAAATTATTATCATCAAACAATGTTAACCCGATAAACAAATGTAGAATTATATAGTTCAAAGGCGCTGATTCTGTTGTTTACCGACTAAACTAAATAAAAATGTTGCTATCTTCTTCTAATAGACATAGCTAGAGGAACAATAACAATAATTAGATTGTCGAATCTTTTTCTTGTTTTATTTGTTAGTTAGAAATAGCAATAGCTTAGTTGGTGCACTCCAAAATCAGTTCCAACATATATTTTTACACGAATATGCCATGCTGTCCTGTCAACATTGTTGAACCATAAAATAGTAACTTTACAGGAATGGTAAATGTAGATTAGATACTTCTAGTTTTTTAAATTATACAACCGTTCATAAGCATACTATCCACAATCGCAACTTGTGAGCCGACATAAAAAATACTATTTTACTCATCCAACAATGTTAATTACTATGGCATGGAGACTTGTATTAATTTATACAGATAATAAAACAACAGAACTACTTATTCACAACAAATTTGACCAAATGATTGTTAAGTATCATACATAATATAATTTTTTTAGCACTGGTAATGTCGCTATGGATGTACTTATCAAAAATAGAATTAAAAATGGATAAAAACACTGAAGCTGGCTTCGTATATATAGCCGGAATTTATCTCTAGATTCATTGAAAAGTCGAGGGGTGTCATGGGACATCCAACGAAGTTCCTTTCATTGTATATTATGTACCTATTAAATAAATAAAAGGCACAATTAAATAAATTAATAAAGTTTGAGAGTAACTAAACGAAAAATAAATGTCGTTATTAATATTATTATTTGGGTTGACATACTACAGCTTATTGGCTGATATGTGTGAATCAAATAGCTTGGAGATCGTCACGACGGTCAAAATGACACTTTTCGATGTAGCTCTCATTCGCGAGCGATAAGGAACTTTGTTCTGACAAAACTGTAAAAATGCGATTATGTGCTCTATGAATCCAGAGAGATTTGCGGATGTATTGTTTTTCTATGGGCCTTAGTTGCCTGAAATAAAGGAATAAATAAATAAGGGAAAGCCTGTATATACAAAATATCACAAACTGCATCTGTTCCAACTATAAAGTACATATATTACAACTCGTAAGTTCTATGTAAATGGACAATTTTAGTAAGAAGAGTCCTTAGAAAGAATTATAAATGCGAAAGTGAGTTTGTTTGTTACACTTTCACGCTAAAACGGCTGAACGGATTTGGATGAAATTTGGCATACAGATAGACCATGACCTGGGTAAGGACATAGGCTATTTGTCATCCTGGATCGTAGACGGAGTCGCGGGAAAAAAGCTAGTATTTTAATAAGTACAAATAGTCAACTATGTACTTTCCAATTGGCTATCACTTTGAGTAACAAACGTTCATAATAAATATGTTTACAATCATTAAGTTTTAAAACTAACGCACACTAAACTGTTATACTTCTTAACACGTTGACGGGCGCTACCGCCTATGGGCGTTAATGTCTCAAAAATGATACGACAGTACGTCGCGCGACGTCTAAGTTTTTACTTAAATAAAATCAGTACGTTCGACGACGATCGATTTTTCATACTTTCATAAGGCGCAGCAATTCTTACTGTCACCACAGGTACAATTATGACTTCCGTACTGGCACAATACTATGATTAAAAATTCGTCTGATGATGTGTACTGACGCTACGCCCATAGGCAATGTATTGAAATTAGTACTGTCTCAGTAGATGGAATTAGTATATTAGTACCGCCCGTCAAAATGTTAAGCTCTGTGAAGCATGCAATCTTCCAATACTTTCGTAAATTTTATTTCTGTATTTACGGCAGTACACACTGTTATTTTTTTTAATAATCTACGTTTAGCTTATTTTTAAACAAATTATTTTGATTGTTTATAAATTTCTATTTATATATTTTTATATTTCCTTTTTCTAGTTCTGAGAATAGTTCAATAACATCATATGCATCTAAATAGAGCAACATATAAAAATGTATGCTGCAAATGCCTGATTGAGTTAATACTACAAATTATTATTGTTATATTACCATAAACTTGCAATAACGTTACCAACTTTAGAAAGACGATACTTAGCACATAACAATGTTTCCTCACATTGGACTATTGCTTGTGGAAATCTTTGTTTAAAATTGATTAACTTATATTTTTTATTTCGTGTAATTGTGTACCAAATGAAACAGTTTTTTTTTTAAATGTTTGTGAATGCAGTAGAATCAAATGTAACCTTTTTTTTTTAATCGTGACTTGCTTAGATTTTAAGCAATTTCTTGATTTTATTTTCACAACCATGACATTGTTTAAATGATTTAAATACATCATTAATTTGTGGAAGATCCTCCAAATTCTAATATCTTTTATAGTTATTTATCATGTACATACGCCAGCACATCAAGCTACCCAAATAACTGTCAAATTTTCCCAATCAACTTTGAACATTATTGTTTAGAGATAAAGTTGAAAATCTGTCAAAGAAATTTGACAGACTGTAGTAGCTCGATGTGCTGGTGACTGTACCTATGAACATTAAACTTATTTCTATTTCGTGCGCAAAATGTATTATCGCACCCTGTATTTTGTGCTAAAAATAATATTATTATCGTTCTAAAACGATTGGCAAACGAGAGAAATACATAAGTATTTATAATTATGTAAATATATTTAATATGACTCCACGAATAATTGCTGATAATTGTACAGTTACTTATATTTTAGAACATTACATAGGATATTCGGCCATGAATGTAATAATAATTTTAATGCGGTGAGCACATCACAATTAGTTGACGAGGGACTGCTGCTATTGTATATTAATTTCACTTGTAAATGTTACTTATGTGGTACACTTTATGTGCAACGCAACAGTTGTGAATGACAGAGTTGTAATTCAGAATATTTTATGAAGTCTAAAATAGAATATCAGTGGTCTTACACTTGTGCATAGTTTATTTTGTATTATGTGAATAATAACAAGCAATAATAAAATTGTTATTGAGGAATTTTATTTCAATTACTTACTGGCGCCGATTCCCTTGTTCACCAACTAAACTAAATTTAAGTTCAGTGCATCTTTTTCCTTCTATTCATTAACCTCGTAACGCCCAAGCTAAATTTCGCAAGATGAGCTAAACGCTCAATGTATAATGTATTGAACAAAGCTACATACGGCATTCCGGCCCAGACTAAAAACAAAACCTTCTCCTAAACGCCCAATGTACATTACAATGTACATTAATTAATTTAAATGCATGTTTGCAATGTGTAATACTGTATGTCACTTTGTTCAATACATTGTACATTGGGCGTTACGAGGTTAAGAAAAGGACAGCAGATAAATATTAGTTTAGATACTCCATAGACACGTTTAAACGTGATTAAAAAATTGGCTACTAAAAATGCGTCATAGGTGCCGATTCTCTTGTTCACAAACTAAAATAAATTTAAGTTCAGTGCATCTTTTTCTTTCTGTTTCATTAAGAAAAGAGGACAGAAGATAAATATTAGGCCCGGCGCCCATTATCGGCATCGGTACGACTGAGGATTTTAGGTGGCAAATAGCAATATACTATAACATAATGGCAATAAAGTAGAAATTTCCGTGATATGTGGTCGTAATTATGTTGCGGCCTGTACCACGTCATCAACAAAAATACCGCTTCGGTATGCTTGAGGCTGGTGTATCGGCAGCCTTGAGAATGCTTCGGGATGCTTCGGCATCCTTCGGCAACCTTCGGTACGCCGCCGGCGCCGAGGCAACACTCGGGGGGATAGTTTGAGAAATACGATATTGAGACGCTTTGGCAAGCTACAGGACGGTGCGGCATCCTTAAGGACGCCTCGCCATCCCTAAGAACGTTGCAGCATGCCAAAGCATAATTGCCGATAGTGTGCGCTTGCATGTAGGATGCCGAAGTATCCTTTTCCTTGCCGATGCCGATAATGGGCGCCGGGCCTTAGTCCTGTCAAATTAGTCAGCGCCTGACGTAAATTGACGAATTTTTAGTAGCCAATTTTTTAATCACGACTAAACTAGTCTATGGAGTATCTTAATTTGACAGAACTAAACTAATACTTATCTTCTGTCCTTTTCTCAATGAAATAGAAAGAAAAAGATGCACTGAACTTAATTTTAGTTTAGTTTGTGAACAAGAGAATCGGCACCATTATAGACCTTTATTTTCCAATTGCTCTTTTTATGTCAGGAGCGTACCCACGGCTTCAATTCGTGTCACAAACGGGCGTACCGAGGGGGCTGGGAGTGGTGATGAAAAAAATGGTTTATGAGGGATATCTAATTAAGATCAGGTACCTATGATTATACAAGTCAGGGCTCTGAACCGGTTTAAAAAGAGCGGTTAATTTCGATGAAATACCGGTAAATATATCGTTCCCTCATTAACCGGTTAAACAAGTGAACTGTTCATATGTAACCCAAATGACAAAGGTTACCGGTTACATAAGCACAAACGGTTTAACCGGTTAATTCCGTAAGTCGTAAATATTTTTCGTCTACTTTTTTAACACTTCCAACAAGTTATAGTGACATTAGTACATTTAGTACCCCAGAAAACATTAGGAAAAAAAATGTTTGATCTGAGGACGTCAAATACAACCGGAGAACTTAAATGGTGCGGGTAGATTCATGTTGCGACTTGCTTAGTTAGGGGGCGGGGGGTGTTTAACCGGTTAATTTTCACTTTCAAAACCAAAATTCATGAAAAACCGGTTTCCCGCAAAAACCGGTAAAGTGCAAACCTTAACCTAAATCGATTTCGGTTTGGGGTCAATGACCGTAACCGGTTAAGAATTTCAACCGGTTTCCGAGCCCTGATACAAGTTACCACTAGTACTTAGTAGAGCGATTGATTTCGTTAAATGCGCATAGGTTTTGGTTCGATTCCCGCCTGCACGGAATGCGTAAAGGAAAAAACGTACCCACAACGCAACCATGTTAGAAGAAGAATAATACAAGTAGTGGTTGGTATGTTAGAATTACTTAGGTATGCTTTGACGATTTGAGACGACTTATCAATCGTCGTTCCAGAGGGTAGCACGCCTGATTCATCATCATGAATCCGGCGTGCTACCCTCTGGAAGCTTCATGGTACGTGCTTATATTGCAATTTCTCCCCTATTATTGAGTCGTTTCTGTTATAAAAGTGCTCTGTGCGTTCCTTCTAGACTGCTAATAGTGCACATAATGTGTTTTATTTTTGTTAGACAAATTGCGTCATGACTGATGTGAAACGATATGGAGACAACACGATAATCGCCGATGTGCATCGATGACATTCAAATGTTTTGGCAAATCTAATTTCAACTGTTTATTTTTCTTGGGTTTGAGCATAAGGATATTTATAATTATTTTAAGATAATTTGAACATAGGTAGATAAAAGAGGCTGATATTATATCAATCCAATGGACCTGATTTCAAATTCGGGGTCTCAATGGGACTCCGCATAACTACTTACAATTTGTGGACTAGCCTTGCCATGACCACGAATGTCCACGTTTTGTGCTCCGTAAGTCATTATCATTATAGTCGTTATATAATATTATCCCTTTCCAACCGAGTTGAAGTGATCGTGAGTTTCGACTTTACAAAATTCTGAGCACGATCGAGCGACTAGCAAATTATTCCTGAACCTCACGTATGTGAGGATCTGACTGCTGAAGACCAGCTTGCATGAGATTTTTTTTCAGTATTTTTCTCCAAGACCTCTGAATACTTTCCAAAGGATTAATATGTTTTTAATGATCTATGCGAGTTTTTTACTCCTGGTTGCAAAGGGTTATGTTGAATGGCGACTGTTCTTTATAAGGCAATAAGAAGAAATAATAACAGGGAAACTTGGTTGAGTATCATTTTATTGACTGTAATGTCAGTATGGCATACATTTACTCTATTACTATGTTATAAAGTTTCTAAATCTTGCTAAAAATATCTGCATGAATACAAAAAATTAATCTACTAAGTAGGTAGGTACCAGTTTAAACTGAAATAATTTTTAAATAAAATATGACAACAAAAATGCATTGATATACAAAAACTTTTATACAACTAAAAACCAAGTCATAAAATTAAATCTAATGTTTATAATATTGGACAGATTACACTTAAATGATAATATTGGACACTTCCATTATTATAAAACATGCATTGGTAATGTATAAAAATGAAGTGTACATTTCCAAATCAGTCGCTTGATATGTTTCAAAAATTTTGAAACTTTTGTACTTTGCTGCAACATTCGCCACCAGTACAGTACATACAGTTTCTCTCAGAATTTTATAAAATTGTCGTACCTAATAATACATTTTATTTACATGAGATTGTAATATAACATACATAAACTTGGGGAACTATTATTTATTATGTTAGAATACTGATTTTATGGCAGAACTGAACCGCTTTATAGTTAAAAAATACTATTTGTGCCTCATAAGTCTTTGTAAGCAACATATAATATGTATATTATACCTATAGAAATATTATTCAATTCTTAATTAAAAGTTCAATATGAGAGCAATATTAGCCATAGTCTGTTCCAAATGTAGTCAATCCTCTACTCTGTATGGCAAATAAAACTGCTGCATCAAGGAAATCACGGTGATTATCATTCTCAATTTCCACATCATTAGTTGCTGCATCAGTATTGTGGAGATTCTCATACAGATTTTGGAAAGTTAAGCTAGATGTGCCATGGAATGTTGGAGACAGTATTGTTTCATCATCCTCATTTTCCAGTTCATCTGAGTAAGACCAATGCGCATTATCCAAGGCATATCCAAATTCATGTTGACCTTGTTCATGAGATTCATCGTCTGAGTGAATGGGTGAAAAACTAATCCTTAGAGTGGGAGACCGATTATTAGGTAGGCATATTTCTTCAAAGTCCAGACTCATAGTAGATGAAGAAGAAGAATTAAATGAAGAAGATGAATTTGAAGTGTTTTGTAATCCGTGTGCAGAAATTGCCATCAGTATTCCTTCATTTTCAACACTGTTGACTCCTGGGAGATTGTTAATGAAGTTTGCCACATCAAAAGCCTCCAATGTAGGGTTTTCCTCTCCTACTGGGTTTTGTTTAATGTAATCCAAGATACGGTTTATTGTGTTATCAAGGGGTCCTTTTGCCATCTGAAAAAGAATGCCATAATATTACTTATTTATTGAAACTTTTGAAAATAAGGGAAGGTTAAAAAATTAAACAAATATAATCAAATGATACCAAATTCTAATTGGTATGTAATATTTTACAGAGCACAAACTGTAACCTTGAATTCAGCACATGATTCTACGTCCCCTGGCATACAAATTTTTCATCGGTTATAAAAAAAAAAACAATCTTCAGTTTATAAAGCAATACCTATGTGGTCAAAATGTATCACCATTAGCCTATAGCAGTCCACTGCTGGACGTAAGCCTCTCCTATTGCATGCCATTCAACTTGATTTTTGGCAAATCAAAATGTATGGAAATCATGTACTGCAGTACGATTCTGTAACCATATCACCATGTAAACTTGGGTGAAATGAGCTTTTAGTGAGCTGTCTCTGTCATCTCACCTGATAAGAATACATTTACAATCATAATTGAGATTTTAATAATATTTTTTATGCTAATTCTATTGATCATTTTATATAATTTTCAAAACTAATATTTTAACCATCACTATTACATTACTATTTTGCGGGGTTTTAATCTAGGAAAAAAGACTAGTCCTTATATAAGGACTAGTCTAGGAAAAAAAGAAAAAAAAAACAAAATTGATATTCTGACTAAGTTTCTGTTTTGCTTTTTTTATTTTAAAACCCCACAAAATAGTAACGTTTTGACAAATAAAATACTAGTTTTGAAATTATACAACGTGTAACGTTAAATGCGCAAAACCTGAAAATAGTTTGATCAGAATAACAAGCAGAATTAATTGAACCACTTTTTAATATAGGTCACATTTTTCAAAAAATCTTCATTAAAAATGTTGCCGTGTCTATTTATTAGTAGGTCAAGCAAGCCAATGTCAGCGCGGCGCAGCGGCCCGGTGATGACTCATCCCTCGATAAAGCGTTGTCACAAACGCAAGAAACGATCAGAATGGCCAGTAAAACTAAAACAGCACATAAAACCTTTACAATTTTTTTAATGACGTATTTTGACTTTGAAATAGGTCAATTGAATTAAAAATCAGTGGGGGTGTCTGAGGTTTTGCGAATTTAACATTACACATTGTATAAAATGATTAATAGAATTAGCATAAAAATATTATTAATATCTCGATTATGATTGTAAATGTTTGCTTGGTCAATCCCTAGCATCAGTGGGATGACACTGACAGCTCACTCCATGCAAGTTTTCATGGTGAAATTTTTACAGAATTGACATGCTGAGTCAGTAACAGGTTGTGCACTAATAAAATTGTAGTAAAAAAATCAAATATTGTAATGGTACCTGTCTGGCCTGCCATCTTGCTATGCACTCATCTTCTGTATAATTCTCTGATTCCACCATTGATATTGGGACAAATTCATCACTGTGTGATGTGTCACTGTTGGCCAACAAATATTTAGATAGAATATATTGAGAGGTTGCAAGGTGTGAATCAAGTGGTTCACTAGATTCAGTATCTTCTTGAGAGCTAAAATTTCTTGAATTATTTATTATTTCTCCAGCTACTGCTGCCCTTGGTGTGAAAATGTTATGTACAGGATTGTTTTCAGTGCTAAGATTTCTTTTACTTGGCTTGAGAACAGATTTATCAAGCTCATCAGCCATAGAGCCCAAAGTATTGAAGTCTTTATGCAATAAGTAACCACCGATTGTCTTAATATCTTGTTCTGTCCCTATGTTGTTACTATTACTTGAATTACTTCCACTGCTTGAAGGACCAGCCATTTCAGGAGCTGTGGATTCCGTAGTAGATAGTTTAGCTGGATCATTATTTTCATTCTTCAAGTGATATTTCCCTTTAACTTGCCACGCAAAACGTGCCTTCTTGAGTGGGCGCTCGGAACCATTGTATCCGTCGCCATTTTCTTGTCCATTAGACGACGAACCTTCCGACGGTTCTTCTGAGTTCATAACGATAACTTAAAAAATCTGCGAACTTTAGCTAATGTTTCATTAGTAAACAAACTGACATCGCTAATTGCAAACACATGATTGAGTGACAAGTCGGTAATTACACGATAACTACTGTTCCTAGCTTTCCTTGGCACTTCTAAATGAACTCACACAAGAACCCTATTGTTTATATATTTAAAAATGTATCATTAACATTGAAGTAATAATTTACATGAAATTACTATTGTATTACTGTCATTGTACAAAAATGGACAATCAATATCTTATTAGAAGAAATTGTAGACAACGGTAGAGAGTTCACTTGTTCACAATCTATAATCTGTGGCACTGTGCAAATGCCAAATATTGCGAAAAGGTTTGACCTCGGCAACTTTCTCTGTAGCTAAGTTGCAATCAATCTTAATAATTTGAATACTTGCGCAATTAAATTATTTATATGGTAATCAAAAGACTGTTAATTTCTCTATTTTTCTTTGTACATACTAAGATTCTCAAAGTAAGCAATTATTTTATTTGCTTTAAATATTTTTTTTTAATATGGCAATATTTTCATAGCAACTAGCGCCATTTTTGTTCTCCATCGGACCATCGTAGACAGAGAAACTAAACTACTATCAGTGATAGTAGTTTAGTTTGTGTGATAGTCTATCACCACACAATCTCTGCCACAGTCTGGGGCTCTGGGCGCTTCGTGTTTATGTATGCTGGGGCTCTGGGCGCTTCGTGTTTATTGTAATAAAATCACGAAACCCGCCAAAATTCAAATAAAGATAATTATGGTAAGTAGATAGAACACACTACGGCCAATTCAAATGGCTCTGGGCGCTTCGTGTTTACTGTAATAAAATCACGAAACCCGCCAAAATTCAAATAAAGATAATTATGGTAAGTAGATAGAACACACTACGGCCAATTCAAATGATTATGACTGTACTGTCAAAATCATTTGAATTGGCCGTACCCAATGATGTATTAACGTCATTGGCCGTACCTATATTCTGTTTTTTTTTTAATGTCCGAATGCTTAAGAGCCAGCTGCTGATATCAGTTTAATTTTAATCCTTGTAGCTAGGGACAGTAATAATTTTGAAAGATGTATCTAAGTCGTTCATGTATTTGAGAGTTACAAATGTAGCTACTTATATTATTTAGGTTAATAATATAGCTCGGGACAATGATACATTTTACAGCAAAAAAAATCCTTTTATTTCAAACATAAACGGCATTCTATGCATTTTTTTAAAGCCACCTAAGCCTCACCCATCTCTCGAAATCTCATAAATGTTTAAAAAATAAATCCAGTATTTTTATAGGAACAATTGAAAGAGCATCGCATTTGAGTTGGTTCGATTCCCGAACGATTTTTCGTAGTAGGTACGAGTGTATTTGTAGGTCGTCGATATAGGAATATAGGTACAGACTCTATCAAATTTCTTTACAATTTTTTTTTTCTGCTTTATTGCTAAAATATAAGGTTCAAAGTTGATTCGGAAAATTTGACAGTTTCGGGTAGCTTGATGTGCTGGCGTCTTTACATGTAATACATTGTAATAGGTTTAAATCACACTTTTTACATTATAAACTAGATACCCGCCGCTGCTTCGCACAGTTTATCGACTTGCCGAAACACAGTGATTTATTTATCATAGGTACCTAATTAAGTTTATTAAATTAATTTGAACTTGTCTTTACCTACTAAGTAAGTGAGTACTTATGTATTTATTTTTTTCTGTAGATAGAGGTAAATTTTCAACCAGTGGGCAAACTGTAACCATGAATTCAGCACATGATTACAGACCCCCTAGCGTAGAAATGTTTAGTCGGTTATCAAAAAAAAAAAAAAATAGCAGTTGTTTCATAGAAAAGTGTAAGGGCCCTTTCCCATGGCAAGATCCCGTTTTTTGCACTTACGGTTTTTTGCAGGATCCCGTTTAGTAGTGTACGTGTTTAAATATACATATTCACACGAGCATCCTGTTTATCCGGAAAACAGGATGCTTGTGTGAATATGTATATTTAGGTACACTACTAAACGTGATCCTGCAAAAAACCGTACCTGCAAAAACGAGATCTTGCCGTGGGAAAGGGCCCTAGGGCCCTTTGTACCTATTTTTCTGTTCTGTTTTTTTCTTGTCTGTTTATATATGTGTGTACATAAATGGTTAAATAAATAAATAAATGACGCGGTCAAAATGTATGGCACAGCAATATATTTTTAAATAACTGAAAAAAAAAAACTTCAACGCAGGAGGGTTCAGAATCATGTACTGACTTCATTGTTACATAATAAAAAATAATAAAAAAATAGTATACAATAACAACAATCGATGTTCAGGTGAATAAAATATACTTAATACCTACAACATAATAAGTAAATTAGCCCTCTCCCACGGCAAGATCCCGTGTTTTGCAGGTACGGTTTTTTACAGGGTACCGTGTAGTAGTGTACGTGTTTAGATATACATATTCACACAAGCATCCTGTTTGCAGTATCCGGAAAACGGGATGCTTGTGTGAATATGTATATTTAAACACGTACACTACTAAACGTGGCCCTGCAAAAAACCGTACCTGCAAAAAACGGGATCTTGCCGTGTGAAAGGGCCCTCAGCCGTGCTGCATTGACCGGAACCAATGATAATCAGATGGGGCCAAGTCTGGTGAATATGCCGCGTGCGGGAGAACTTCCCATCCCAAATCCAAGAGGGTATTTTGAGTCGCACGAACAACGTGAGGTCGAGCGTTGTCATGCAGCAGTATGACTTGCCGACTTCCTTGCCCAGTAAATGGCCTTTTCTGATCCAGTTCTTCGCTCAATTTATTCAGTTTTCGACTGTAGCTGTCACCGTACTGTTCCGCTGTCACCGTCTGAACAGTTTCCAGAAGTTCACAATAAAGCCTCCTTCACCTCCGCAGCTTCGGCTTGCTGGTCAGCCTCAGCCGCGTACAGCTCGCACGGGTGCCTATGGTTTGTTACAGCGGGTGGGGGCTGCTCTCCCTCCGCGCCTCCGGATTTTTATACATCGTGTAACGTTAAATGCGCAAAACCTGAAAATAGTTTGATCAGAATAACGAGCAGAATTAATTGAACCACTTTTTAATATAGAAGTAGTTTTTAGTTTTAAGTTTAATGTCATGCATACCTGTTATTTGCATGGTTAATGAAATGGCAATTTTTATTATGATTTTTTTTTTATTTGAGTTGTAAGTGGCTGTGCTGTTGGTGTGCTTATTATAAATAAATAATAAATAAATAGGTCACATTTTTCAAAAAATCTTCATTAAAAACGTTGCCGTGTCTATTTATTAATAGGTCAAGTAAGCCAAAGTCAGCGCGGCGCAGCGGCCCGGTGACGACTTCTCCGTCGGCAAAGCGTCGTCGCAGACGTAAGAAACGATCAGAATGGCCAGTAAAACTAAAACAGCACATAAAACCTTTACAATTTTTTAAATTACTTATTTTCTCTCTGATATAGGTCAATTGAATTAAAAATCAGTTGGGGTGTCTGAGGTTTTGCGCATTTAACGTTACACGTTGTATAGGGTGACTGGTAATTAGTGACCGATACTTAAACACATGATTGTACTTATCATTACAAACAACTTTTACTATCGGACCAAATCCGAAATCGCGAAAAAAAAATCAGCTGTTCCCTACATTTATGTTCGTACGAGTCGTCAAAATGTAGGGAACAGCAGATTTTTTTTTCGTCATTTCACTTTTTGGCCCATTATAAAACTTGTTTGTTGTCATGAGTAGAATCATGTGTTTAAGTATCGGTCACTAATTGCCAGTCACCCTATACAGCGTGTAACGGAAGGGGGGTATCAACCCTGAAGGAGGTGAATGTGCTCATGAAACTCAACAACTTTCCCCAAAGAACATAGGTCGAAATATGAAAAAAAAATTTGGCCCTCCCTTACAAAACTGACTACCAGCTGATTGATTTACTATGGGAGGGCCAAATTTTTTTTTCATATTTCGACCTATGTTCATTGGGGAAAGTTGTTGAGTTTCATGAGCACATTCACCTCCTTCAGGGTTGATACCCCCTTTCCGTTACACGCTGTATACACTATCGAGGGGTAGCAGCCAAAAGACTACGTGGAGTCGGGGTGCCCCGATTCGGTTTTGGGACAGATTCGACCTAATTTAATGCCCGACAGACTTCACGGCACAAACATGTAGAGGGACTCAATAACTCCAGCTACTAAGAAGACCGGCAATGTCGTTTGAATAGTTTTAAAAATATAGACAATCAAAAAAAGCGCGGGTAATTTTGACCCAGCCCCCATGACTTTATTGAATTTATTTAACCCAAAACGTTGAAGTACGAAAAGTCGAGAGCCCTAACGAGATAATCATCACACAAAGAGGGGAGGACCGCATTCCCGGTCACAATATTAACACGATCATAGTAGCCAGTCGCTCCCTAATCGTTGGTCCGGCGTAACCCAAATATCTGACACCGTTCTGTACATCAAGTTCAGTGATAAATTGTAATAGAATTCGTGGAAAAGTGGGCGTTACCGATATGCAGGTATGAATTCAATAAAATAAAACACTTTTTCATTATTATTATTCAAATACTTAATTCATTATTTTTAAATGTTAACTCGACATTTCATTAACAAATAGTGGAATTCCCGATTTCTCGTTCCTCGTGTTACTAAAACGTTGCGTGGTTGTTATTCAATCGGTTTCAACGGAACTTTGTAATCATAATCATTTAAAAAACAAATCTGGCTGTGAGTGTGAGTCATCGGCGCCCGCGCCGCCGCCGCCCTGGGTTTACGGCTTTAGAAAAAATTAAAATTAAGAAAAAAAAATACAACATGAACCATACATAATTAAACTGTATGGTTCATGTTCTTTTCAATTTAATTATAATATTAACGAATGAAAAAGCAATGGAGTTCGCGGGTTTGAACACTTTGAACCCAGACAGGCGCTTTACTTTGATTCCACATGAGGAAAGCATCGTGATGAAACCGGAATGTCTTAGAACCAAAAATTTCGAAGACATGTGTCTACCAACCGCTCTGGGCCCGCGTGGTGGATTACGGCCTACTCCCTCTCACAGAGAGGAGGCCTGAGTCCCAGTAGTGGGAACATTATAGACTGATTATGCTATGAACAATCAATTGCTTGTCACGATTACAAAGTATGCAATTGAACACTATTTCAGTTTCTAATAAATTCCCGCCCATCATTTCTATTTTTAATTAACTGCCGTGCGATTCTGTAATCATCTCACCGTGAAAACTTGGGTGAAGTGAGCGTGGAGTGAGTCGTCAATAGTGTCAATCCCTAGCATCAGCATGTTTCACAGCTCACTCTAAGCTCACTTCACCTTAGTTATCACGGTGAGATTTTTCCAGAATCGACTGGCTTGTTACATAATGTTACCTAACTTGTAAATAAATCAAATTTAATGTACCCTTTAATTGATTAAAAATCCCACACACGCACTTTTGTCAAGGAAACTGTGCGCAGGCACAAACCAAAAATACTGACCCAACCTTTTTACGGCCCAACAAAAAAAAAATATATATACCTGTCTTCATGCTCAAACATAAACCTTTATGGACCATTATCTTTTTTTTTACAGGTCGTCGTATTTTTATGTGTGGCCTGCGTGGGTCTCGTGGCGGGGTTGCATGTGCAGGCCGGGGCTCAAATGACCGACGCACAATTAGATCAGACTCTGGCCGATAAGAACACGATGCAGCGACACATTCGATGCGCACTCGGTGAAGGACCTTGTGATCCTGTTGGGAGGCGGCTTCGAAGTGAGTTAAAAACATTAAGTAGATACCATATAATATACACCTATCAATCATTTGGGATGAACTATAAATAGTTAGTACCTACTTGATACTACAGGCGTTGGGTTATTTTTTTGAATGTAAGGTCTAAGGAGTACTAGAGTTAGAATATTAGATAGAGCTGCCGGTCGATTCTGTAAAAATCTCACCGTGAAATCATAAGTGAAGTGAGCACTTAATAGTGTTAATCCCTAGCGAATGACAGCTCACTCCACGCTCACTTCACCCAAGCTTTCACGGTGAGATGGTTACAGAATCGCACGGCAGCTCTATCTAATATTCTAACTCTAGGACGAGAGGAGTAGACGCCTTACATAAAAAAAAAAATAACAAGGTAATATTAGCCAATCTTGGCGGTCTTATGGTGGTTTCTGACTGGATAATCAACACAGAAATCTTTTCAAGCGCGTGTCAACTGCTGTGATTGGTTGATAAAATGAAATAAAATTTAATTTAATTTTAAAAACCCAATTAGAGGCGATCGAAATAAGTCGACCGACACGACACTACTATTGACCCTAGAGTGATTAGGTAATTAATGTACCTAGGTAGGTACTAGTACCTAAATAAACGACGTAGGTGACGGTATATTTACACCCGCACCCTAATTGCGTAACACAACTAATACACTATTAATCTCAATTTGAATCATTTTGAAGCATATTGCTAATCCATTGCACCATTTGTTCGAAAAATGTGTCTGCTCAACAACGTAAATAACGCAATGAATGTTGTTGAACTGTCAAAATGAAACCCATTGGGACTGAAAGTGTGTTACGCAATTAGCATGCCGGTATACAGGTTTAAACCCATGTAGGTAGGTACCACTGTCTGTAATGCTATTAACAATTGTGTCGTGGTCATCCTTCGTGGTTATTTTATATGGTAAGTTATTGTTCCCACATTAGTCATGTGTTTTTCTATTGAATGAGTTTCTTTATGGGCAATGTGACTAACTTTAATTTAGTTTTATGACAATAGTATGAAATATGAGCACACAGCAAGCTACACAAGAAATAACTTTTGACAGATATGTTTTCGCTGCATATAAACACTATTGAACCAATAACTAATTATGTAGACAAAAGAGCTATAATAAAAGGTTCTCACATATGTATTAGGACGGAGTGCAATTTTCATCGTGAGGAAACCGGCATGTTCTAGAAGCAAAAAATCGAAGACATGTGATCTATCAACCCGTACTGGGTCCGCGTGGTGGATTAGGGCCCACTTCCTCTCACATGTGTCCCAGCAGTGCGAACATATGTGTGCTAATAGCCACCATCTCTCATAAGGGTGCGTTTCCACAGAAGCGGAGCTGGGCGAAGCGGAGCAGAGACGTGCAGGAATCGACCAATCACAATGGTTGAAATCCTCATCGCGTCACTCATCTCGTCTGTGATTGGACGATTCCTACACGTCTCCGCTCCGCTCCGCCCAGCTCCGCTTCTGTGAAAACGCACCCTAATAGCTAGCTCATTATAATAGCCCTTACAATAATACCTCTGGCATAAAGCCCATAATGTTCCCACTGTTGGGACACAGGTCTCCTCTCTTTAAGAGAGAGAGTTTTATACATACCTACGTCCATTTACTGAATTATGTTTTAAAATCCATAGATACCAACCAACAGAACCTATTTCCAATCATCATGCTTGTCACTTATAAACAGATCTTGCGCAAGCGCGGCTGTTTGGTTCTAGGTTTGATTCCTTGTTGATTTGAAAGTGTTACTGGGTTTTTCTGTTAAGAAACGCAGTAAACGCGTTGAGTTTGTTAGTTGTTTGGAAATGCGCAATTCGAGTCTGTTTGTTTTGTTAATATGGGTTTTAATGTTGATTCACGCGAAACAGCTAATTATTCGCAGGTACTTTTCGTTTGTAGTATTTGATTCGATTAGATAAATGCTACGATTTCGGATACAAGCAAGCAGAACTGATTGCAGAATTTGACTCTCTATAAAATACCAAACTAGTTTAAGGTCACAATAACAATGATTTCAGATGAAAAAAAAACAACATTAATTTCTTTAGGAAGCATAATTTAGTGTTTTCCTGCTATGTTTTTTTTTTTTTTAACCAAAAATCGCGAATGACTAACTTGGTTGGTACTTGGCCGTGGTTGCATTTGTTTGCGGTCTGTAAGTAAGGGAAGGGTCGTAATGGCGCCGATTTCCTTGTTCACAAACTAAACTAAATTTAAGTTTACTGCATCTTTTTCTCTCTATTTCATTAAGAATAGGGCAGCAGATATATATTAGTTTGGATACTCCATAGACAAGTTTAGACGTGATTAAAAAATTGGCTACTAAAAATACGTCATTGGTGCCGATTCTCTTGTACTAAAATAAATTTAAGTTCAGTGCATCTTTTTCTTTCTTTTTCGTTAAAAAAAGGACAGAATATAAATATAAGTTTAGTCCTGTCAAATTACTCACCGCCTGACGTAAGTTGACGTATTTTTAGTAGCCAATTTTTTAATCACTTCTAAACTTTTTTTTTCCCTTATGGCAACTGAGCACGTCTAAACTTGTATAAGGAGTAGGTATCTTAATTTGACAGGACTAAACTAATATTTATCTACAGTCCTTTACTTAATGTAATAGAAGGAAAAAGATGCACCGAACTTAGATTTAGTTTAGTTTGTGAACAAGAGAATCTGCGCCAATTTCTCTTTGGTGGTCCTGAGTTCGATTGCCTGGTTTGGTAAAGTGTTATTGGGTTTTTTTCATCTGGAATTTCTCAGTAGTCCGGAGTACAGACTCCAGGCAGCTACTGAGAAATTCGGGCAAAAATACAGGTTTTTGCCCGGTTGATATGCATATTCATACGCTTGCGAAATGTGGGTGCGCTATAGGTGCACCTCTGTCTAACCCTTCGGAGAATTCAGGCGTGATGATATGTCATTTTATAAGTGTCATTTGTCACTTTGTCCTATCACAAGACATGTGTGTCTCATTCATAGCCAATTTCCTAGCCTTTTTGGATGATATTGATACCTTTTCTTCCAGCTCTGGCCCCGTTGGTACTCCGAGGAGCCTGCCCGCAGTGTTCGATGCAAGAAACGCGCCAAATTCGACGAACCCTCGCGTTTGTCCAACGGAACTACCCTTGGGAGTGGGCGAAAATCGTGCGCCAATACGGCTGAATTTAAATTAAGAATGTAATCATTTAATCAGTACTACCAACTAAACATAAAATAACTCAATTTTTTTTATCGAAAGCTTAGCGAAAGGAATAATTTAATGGAATTGGCGCATAATGGTGGGATGGAAGATGGAACATGGGCTTTTAAGACACATTATAGCTTTTTTTTATTTATTAGGCCTATTACACAAACATTGAGATGCCAACCAGTTACATCATGAGGTAAATCCGGTAAAAGTTACTACACCATTACTTTTGACCAGTAGTAGATCTATGGACAAACTTTTCTCAAAACTTATTCTCAAACTAAAATACTTGGTAAGTAATTTTCTACATGCGACTTTAGGTAAATTGTAGCTAGGCGTTTGAACTTATGTAGATAGTACCATGTAGCGTTTTCTTTTTTACTTATATATCTGGGTATTACCTAGTAGCGATTTTCTTATAGATCTGCGTATTGCTTATACCTACATGTCATTCGTCATGACCTCATGACGGTGCTCCACTTTCAAAAGGCGATATTTCATACTGATTAGGAAACGAACAATTATGGGAAAATGTTACACCTGTTACACCTTCATCATTGTTTCACTTAGATTAAAACAAATCATTTATTTATTGAAGTGAAAACTTCTTTAGCATCGTTGTGATTTGAAAGCAAAGAAACGAAAAAGCGACAGTAAAGTAACACATACATCTATAGGATTTAACGTGCGAGAGAATGAGATAGAATGCATTATCTGTATAATGCATTCTATCTCATTCTCTCGCACGTGTTTCTTATATTTGTGATTTCTTTGTGCGCTGTCCGTACCCTTTCCCATCTTCATACGTTCGTTCGGGAATATTCGTAAGTCTTCGTAGATTGTCGGTACTGCTCTGCTCGCCTTTAAGCAGAAACCTAATACGCTGATAGTGGTGGTACGTGCTACGCACGACGCTTGGGTCCTAGCGTTGTACGTGTCTTAGTACGTGTGTGCGCGCCTGCGTATTACGAAGCTTGGGTAAAAGCATCATAACAACCGTGGTGCATTGTATGTACACGTGTACCGTTTACATAAATATTTCTTTTTTTTCCTTTATTATTATTATTATTATTATTTTAATAAAGTGATTTTTCAAGTATGCCGAAAACGAATGCAGAATATTGTCGTGTTTATCGGAGAAAAAAAAATGTAAAATAATTTTTAAATTTGGTATCAATATCATTATAATTAAACCCTATAATGATCCTACCCCTGAAATTCTACATTTATCTCATTATCTTGATGTTAACATTTTTGAAGGTTTCACTTCTATCGCGTGTGAACTGCACACGTTTTTTTGTTATTTTTGCAACTAAAATAGAGTGATTGTGGAGCTCCAGCTATAGAATTTTTAAGCATAATGTATTTTTTTTTTAATTACGAGTCATAAAAATCTAATAAGACTAGGTACCTAATTAATTAATTAATTACATTGATTAATTATCAGAGTGCACTGCCAAATTAAGCTGATTATTAGATAAATTATTTTAGATCAATCCTATTTAGGTTAATTAGATATTTGTTCATTAAATTAACAAATTGGAAACAATAGAATTCGTCATAATCTATTTATTAGCACTAACTGACCTACAATATACTGTGTCTACAAAGAAATTATTTAATTAAGTATCGTTTCTATCTACATACGTATCTCTGCGTAGGTATATAGATACAGCAGTGCTATTCTGTAAAAATCTCACCGTGAGAACTTAGGTGAAGTGAGCGGGAAGTGAGCTCTGTCATTCCCTAATGGTTAGGGATTAACACTATTAAGTGCTCACTTCACTTATGATTTCACGGTGAGATTTTTACAGAATCGACCGGCTGTACATACTTTCTAGTGTTTGTAAATATTTCATTCAAACTCAAACTCAAACTCAAAGCATTTATTTCAAGTAAACCAATTATAGGCACTTTTGAATTGTCAAGGGGTCGGTCAGTCAGAAAGATGAAGCTAGTTGCCCATTCCAAAGCGTAGTAGGTACTTTGATCCTACACATTATAGTAACCTACTGGCACTCGTGTGTTGCAGCTGAAAATCAGCGTCAGGTGGTACATCCTGTGTTGTCATCTGACATTATGCTGAGCTGAGGCCCTTTTGGCATTATAATTTTTGTTTTCTGTTTTTATAGTTTTAATGTGTATTTATTTTACTGTAATGCCAATAAACGCATGTTTCTTTCTGTTTCTTACTGAACTTTTAGTAAGTAGAAAAATGAAAACAAATGCATCCGTGTATTCTATGTAACATGAATTTCTGCAACGATTTTTATTTCCAAACACACATAACATGATCCGTTTCCTGTTCTCATTATGTGCCTAAAATAAAATAATATATGAATACAATAATTAGTGTTTTATTCACACTCCGCGCTCACGTAACGATGAGTCGTTGACGCACCATCTCGGTGCAGGCCACCGAGTATGTACAGCAAGTCGAAAAGGGGGGATTGTCGTTAAGTAAGAGGTTACGGCACCACGGCTCGCTCCAGCATTCTCCAACCAGACGTACGCTTAAACGCTTCACTGGCTACGAGAAAATATCGTGAAATACTGTAGAAATCATAATACCGAGATCCGGGTCAATCGCTAACTAAACGGCTCACTAGTGCAACGAAAGTAAAAGTGATTCGATTCTTCGAGCTACTACTGTCTTCGCCGCTCCTAACATGCAGGTAAGTTGCAATTTCTCTATAATATCTGTTTTCCTGTTGGCGACACGTTTCGAGCTTTTGATAATCTTGGTAGACTGTCGAAGGACAGTCGGTTTCTCGATTTTACTACCTGTTAAGGTCTACATACTTTGACTTTATAAATGAGTAGGACAGGTTTCTGTTGATATATGCGCTAATTTATGTATATCGTGTTCTTTTAGCAGAAAGATTTATAATAACTTACAAAGTAGGATGTTGATCCATATCTGGAAAATGCATTTTCTGCTAGTAATTAGCGATTAAGGAAAACTGATTGGAATAAGGTTGTAGCTTGCAGTGATCAGAAATCTAATTTCCTAAATAATTTGCGGTACAATTATAGCAATCTTATGCACGCGTCATGTTTGTGTTTGTATTGGTTAGCTTAGTGACTGCTTACATAAGTCGAAGGTGTTCTAGTTAAAATCGCATTAGGGACTGTTCTACTTTGTTGCTTTATTTCGTTATTAAAGCATACTTTTCTGAATATTTGCGTAACGTGTGCAGATTAGTCGGCAGTTGGCACAACAGCTATACAACATGCGTCGTATGTCAACATAACTTACATGTGCAAATTGGCGCGTTCTTAGAAAATTCGACTATTGTTTATTAGCTACTAGCGACCCGCCCCGGCTTCGCACGGGTGCAATGGAGAAACACTGATCATTTTTTTCGTAAATAGTATAGGATAAAAATGGTTATTGCGGGTTATCCCTAAGAGATAGACATATACCATTGCGGACTTTTTTGTAGACCTTTTTAAGTTGTACAATACTGTAATACATTATTTTGATCTATCTCGACGGGTTCAGCCAGCGTTTACAATGTAAGCGCAAAAAATGTGTTTATTTACGACATCACATTAGAAACCTCTAAAATTATCAGTGTTTCTCTACTATATTATGCATGTATTATACATATAAACCTTCCTCTTGAATCACTCTATCTATTAAAAAAAACCGCATCAAAATCCGTTGCGTAGTTTTAAAGATCTAAGCATATATAGGGACAGACAGACAGGGAAGCGACTTTGTTTTATACTATGTAGTGATGATTCGATAAGGTTTATAGAGGACATAATAGGCCTTTACACAGCTAATTAGGTTTCTCGGTAATCTTGATATGTTTTTCCTAAACATGTTCTTAGTTTGTAAGTGATTACGATGATTGAGTTAAGTTGGTGGTGCATGCAGTTTAAAACAGTGTAAACAATCAAAAACAACTTTTATTTATTTATTTAAAACCTTCCTTGTTTTATGTGTTTCCAAAACGTGTTCGGTTTCATTGGTCCTTATTTAATTCGAAGGTTAATCCATGCGAAATCGACTGTTTTACACCTGTAAGATTTTAGCACCAAACTTTGCTTTAATCATGTTGGCTGCTCACTTATTGTTTGATAAACTTTTCCTTTCACCCTTGTTTATTTACATACATTTTTAATAACATGATGCTAGGTTGGTACTATTCTAGACTCAACATCTATTATGTTTGTACCGAATTGCCGTGATGTTAGCTCTACTTCAACCCTTTTTTCAAGAACATTTGACGACTTTTAGCTCAGAGATGCTTAGGCGCATATCCTATGGCACATGGTCACGGTGTAGTGAATGAATTTTTGTAATCTGCAGGGTAACTGCGTAACACACTATCAGTAGCAATGTGTTTCATTTTGACAGTTCAACAACATTCATTGCGTTATTTACGTTGTTGAGATGACACATTTTTAAAACATATGGAGGAATGGATTAGCAATATGCTTCAAAGTTATTCAAATTGAGAGTAATAGTGTGTTACGCAATTAGGGTGCGGGTCAGTATTTTCAGAGATTGCCTTTTACAAACAAACAAAAAAGAAAACTCTTTATAATATTGGTATAAATTACATGTCATGTCATCATGTGTTTGTAATTATTGTTGTGTAATTTTTATACCACTTCTTTACAAAATCATTACTTTCAGAAAAGAAGAAGAGGCACAAAGTCATATTCGTAGATACTCTATACTTTTCCGCAAATAAGCCTACCTACTGTCCTGCCAGAGTCATCCTAGTACTTCTTTCTTTAAAAACCTTTTTCGACTTACGGGCAGAGCGGGCCGTACCTGCTAAGGCGTTCTATTGGGTCGATAGTCGGACCTTTACAACTAGTGGTTATAATAAATGTGATGCAATTGAAATATTTTTAATGTGTTGTTTTGTCAGTGCCATCCTGGTTCTACTTTCCCCAAAAACCGTTGGCAACTTCAACGAAGAGCAAGTATTTCTTAGGCGTCCCACAGGGTCTATACTCCGATCTTTACTAACTATATCGATGGTCTAGAAGACAAACGTACTAATTACAGATGTATTATTCAGGAAGACAGTTTTAGTTAATTTAAGTTTGAAAAGCTGGAACCCAAAACTGTTTAAAGGTAGAGTGCATATTAAAGTGAATATGTTTAGTTAAGTATTATCTGTGTAATTATTGATCAAGATGTGAATATTGTTATTTTTATGATGGCAATTAACTGTCATTAGCTTTTATGAGTTCCAGTTGATGTCACTTAATACTAATGTACCTACACTCACAATTTAGGCTGAAAGAGATGGAATTGTGTTATTTTAACAAGAGCAAACGGTAGAGCATGCTCATTTAGTAAATTTGGCATTTAAATGTAAAAGTTCAAAATTTCTATAGTTAGAAAAAATATCACGCAATTTTATTGGTTGTCTTATTGCGCTTTGCTATTATGTCACTTAGTCACAAAAATTGTACCTTAAAGTCACGTCACACAAATAGAGAAGCCAAAACTTCAGTAAACAAACTGCGATTACCTGCTACCTGCACCCTAATTGCGTAATACTCTCAATTTGAATCATTTTTAAGCATATTGCTAATCCATTGCTTTATGTCTTCGACAAAAGTGTCTGCTCAACTACGTAAATAACGTAATGAATGTTGTTGAACTGTCAAAACGAAACCCAGCGCTACTCATAGTGTATTACGCAATTACCCTGCTGCACAGTGAACTACTTACGTAGTTTGAGGTTTGAGCATTCGAGATTATATCATGATCCTCCCATTTAAATTCTTCAGCCATTTTGAAGTAGGCGAAGGGCGACAATTTCGTTGATTCATCACGTCGGTGCAATTTTACGTCATTTGTGAGAACGCTAGAATGATGGGTCCCATTATAGGATTGTGTGGAATGTATTACATGGTCACCGTTTACGAAAAAAATGAGCATTTACAGAATAATTCAAGGCTTTATCTGTATGCTTGCGAGATGGTTGAGTGGGTGTTACTATCGACGATCTAGACAAAAAAGTTAGAGAAAGGTTTTTTTCATTGATCCATTCAATGATAAGTCAACTATCGTGACGATCGATTCGACGTTCTTAGATTATTTTTAAACGTCTTTTTTTTTTAATTCTATGTCGCTCTGAAATAGAATGTAAGACCACAAAGTCACCAATTTGCATTTTTTTCATATTTTCGATTACTTAATTGGAATTAAAGAGTTTCTGGTAATCCGCCTATAATGTTCCCATTGCTGGGAAACAGGCCTCTCAATGAGAGGAATGGGCCGTGATCCACCTCGCGGGCCGAGTGCGGGTTGTGAATGCCACATGCCTCCGAATTTTTGGTTCTAGGACATGCAAGTTTCCTTCTGGATGTTTTCCTTCACTGTTTTGAGAACAGCCGTGCGATTCTGTAACCATCTCACCGTGAAAACTTGGGTGAAGTGAGCGTGGAGTGAGTCGTCAATAGTGTCAATCAACATGACTCACAGCTCACTCTAAGCTCACTTCACCTTAGTTATCACGGTGAGATTTTTCCAGAATCGACCGGCAGTGGTGAAATAATTACATAAAGTAAAGGGCCCATCTGGGTTCGAACCTGCGACCTACAACTCGTAAGTCGCGGTCGTTACCACTGGACCAACACTGCTCTCATGGTTGATTGCGGTCAGTTAATCGAAAACGTAACGGGTTTCAACTTTGGGTCGCCTAAAAAAATTAAAAAGAAACTCGGTTATATTTTCTGCATTCATTCCGTTAGTCCACCGCAAACATTTTAATGGAAGAGTTAACAGACTTATTTCATACTAGCTACACCTCGCGGTTTCACCCGCGTAAGTTTCGATTCCGTGGAAATATCGGGATGAAAAGTAAAAGCTTTAAGTAATAGCTATGTTCTACCTATCAAGTTTCATCGCAATCGGTTCATTAGTTTTTGCGTGAAGAAGTAACAAACATATTATACAGTATATTGCCCGCTGCTGTGTGGGGTCACACCGGCCAGTTTTGTTTAGATTGACATTTTTAAATTCGTAATATCTTTTGAATGGAATGACCGATTTGAATAATTCAAAAAGTAATCTACAGGTATTTAAACAGTCTTGAATGCGAAATTTGCGATTTATTTGGATAAGGATTAATGTATAGTGAAAAATTTACTAGTTCTGAGTAGGAGGTACCTTGTATTTTAAATTTAACAAAATTAGGTAGGTCTAAGATTGCCGATTTTAAGTTTTTAGTTACTAAATAGGTAATGAATTCTTATAATAATCTGATACAGTTTACAGAAAACAAATCCGAATGTCTTGGGTTCAAATACTAGGTCGGGCATAGGTGTTTTATTTTATATTTAAAAATGACCGCCAAAATGTTAGGCGTTTTAACCCTTTCGTTACGGCATTTCGCTCCGCTGGAATAACGCCACCAAACGGGGCACCGCGCCGTCGGAGTAGCGCCACTGACACACTGATATGAGTATCGCGGGGCCGTTTGGTGAGCGGTATCACGCTGGCGCCGGCTACAGCCGGCGCTCGTACACACAGGTCATCGAATGGATGCCGGCTATATCGGACGCTCGTACACACAGGTCATCGAATGGATGCCGGCTATACCTATCCGGCGCTCGTACACAGAAGTCATCGAGTGGATGCCGGCTATATCCGGCGCTCGTAACGAAAGGGTTAAAGTATCTGTGTACCGCCACACCTCGGACACTTCATACCACATGAGTAGATAAAACGAACAGTAAGCTTCTTAAGAACGTGCAAAATTGTTACCTATTTAGGTAGGGTTGTCACAATAGGTTAAGACAAATTAAACAAAACATTTGTTAAATAGTTGTATTATTCAATATGTTAGAATAAGTACTTTACAAATTACTTACATACTCTAATAATTTTCGTTTTATAATTTTTGTTTTTTAATAATTTACTGTTTCTTTTAATGGTGTGGTAAATTCTGAATCTAACATACCTATAGTTTTTTCAAATAATCTAACGGGAAATACTCACATGGAATATCAATTTACAATACGAACACATAAAATAGGTACATAGTTTTAATAATTATATACCTATTTTTTAAATATTTATTTAATTTAAAGACAGAACGACTAGTAGCGAGAAATAAGAACGATGTAGGTATGATAAGTTTTCATTAAAATTGCTTTTTAAAAGCGTATTCAAACTTTCATGATCATGCTACTATATAACTGATGAAGAGTTTCCTCGTGAGGAGACTACTCTGTCTGCAGCAGCAGTTTATGGTGAAGATCATGTTTAGCAAACAAAATTAAATTTAAATCCAAATTTTTTACTCCACGCTACTAACCGAGTTCCTTCGTAAGGAGACAATGCTGGCTGCAACAGCAGTTCATGATGAAAATCGTGTTGAATTATCAAAATTAAACTAACATACATTTCGTGACCGTGCTACCAACCGTTGAAGAGTTCCCTAGCGAGGAGAAAATCCTGGCTGCAGCCTCAGGTTATATCTTATTGTTGCATTGTCATCGAAATTACGCAAGTATACAAAATTTCAGCTCAATAGGACATCGAGAAGTGGTTCAAATGTTACTTGCAATATTTGAACTTAACACACATACCTACTACATACCAACCCACCCACATACCTACAAATGTTTATTAAAAGCTTGTAATATTAAAAAAAAAAGTATCATACGATAAAATAAAGGTACTTAAGTACTTAAAAATGTATAAAGCCACGGATACACTAGGGGACAAATGGAGCAACATGTTGCGGAACATGGCGCTCGGCAACTACGTGAATGTCCCGAGAGAATGTCGCGCCGTGCGCTCGCTCTCGGAGCGGGAGCAAGAAACATGTCCCGCGTCGGGTAAAATGTTGTGGGTCATGTTGCGGGACACTATGTAACGTTGCAGCGTCACGTATATTTTGTGTTGCGCGTCATGTTGCGGGACAAAATGTTCCCTAGTGTATCCGGGGCTTGAAGCTTAGCCTCTGTTCCGTTTATTTACTCATGTGCTTCATACAACACTCGCAAAATAATTACCTATTACTACTACATAACCAAATGACGTTTGTACACGTGCAAATGTGTGCGTGAACTTTAGTAGGGTTGGCTGTCGTGCGTAGCGTAAAAAATGATGCGGAAAGTGCAGCGATTTGCGTCGGGCGAACCGAACGACGACGGCACTGCCCGAACGTGTGCATTATTATGAAGTGACCTTGTACGAGCAGCATTAAATTATTTATTTATAAAGTCGGGTTCGTAATGAAATAAAAATAATATTATAATAGTTATTATGTAAGAGAGGTTTATTTATTCAATGACAAAATAAGGTACTTAACTCAAATTGAAGCACAATATCCAACCATCGTGATTAAAACTCAAATAAAACTTTTAAATCGCAAAATTGTGTGTTCGTGTCAGCAGTACAGCCCTTGCTAAAGAGTCGGTGACGAGTACCTCGAAGTGCGGGGTGGGGTGCGGTATCTGATATGAGCGCAGAGAAGGGAGCGTCCCTTCTTTACGTAGTACTATTATCTATTTTGTGGTACCGCCCATAGGTCAAATCTCGCGTGGTGTCCATAATACAAAAGAAATAAGGATGTAGGAAGACTACTAAACAATAAGGTAGCATCACACTAAGCTCTACGTACTAATACGACAAACGAATATCTATACATAGGGCTGCCATTCTTGGATCTTTGACATTGACAGTCGTTACGGGTCGTAAGAAACCCCAAGCCGAAAGTCTGACAACCAAGGGGTATTACGTAGTAACTGGGTTGTGGAGGTCAAATAGGCAGTCGATCCAGGTAACTGCTGGTACTGGTATTCAGCTGCATCCGGTTAGATTGGAAGCCGAACCCAACATAGTTGAGACAAGACTAGGGCAGATGATAATGAGGGTTTGCCATACATCCGGATTTGCACAGACATATCGGAGGCCCCCTTTGTCCAGATTTGTCATTTCACGGACTTTTCGAAAAGGGTTTTTTTTTTTTAATTTTTATTAAAAGGTAATATATCCCAAATTGTTTGCAAATTTTGGGCTTTTTTTTCAGGACTCAGCGGGTATAGTAGCAATGGCTTTCATTTTGATTAATTGCGTGATTTACGTTAAGCCGACAAGTTTTTCGAACATACGAAGCAATGGATTATGCTTCGAAATTATTCAGATTGTGTTCGAAAGTGTGTTACGTAATTAGGGTGTAGTACTTTCAAATTTCAAAATGGCAACCCTAAAACATAATAATATTGCTGAAGCATACATCATTTTGATTACAAATTCATTAGTTTTCCGAGCACGTGCCTCTCGATAGCACACGATACTGACTCTTGTGTACAACCTCAGAAGAAACTACGTACAGTTCCAGACGAAAAGTTAACGAAACACTCATTTGTTTCCTTAGAACATTCTTTTAAATGGAAACTTAGAGAGTGATATTTTCATTTCTTTTGAGGATACTTTCATATTTATGTATGTTACATTATGTCTGGTTATTTTGTGGTAGGTATTTTGCAGGACTTTAGAATTCATCATTAAAACAGATTTTAAAATTGAGAAGAGCTTCATTTTCTTATAGTGGATCGTAATTAACAGTCTCTGCACCTTTCCTCTCTTCGCTAGATACCTACTTAGGGCTCTTTCCCACGGCACAATCCCGTTTTTTGCATTTCCCACAGCGAGATCGCGTTTTTTGCAGGTACGGTTTTTTGCAGTATGTTGTTTAAACACGTACCCTACTAAACGGGATCCTGCAAAAAACGGGATTTTGCCGTGGGAAAGGGCTCCAACACTTGTGGCTGACCCCGCATTATCCCATATTTTACGGAATCTCACAGTATTTACGTAGTACGAACTTTCCTATAAGTAAAAGTGGCGATTGAACATTCGACCTTTACTGTAAAAATAATACCTTTTTTATGTATATTGAGTCACTTCAATTAGTTTATGCGAACGATGCTGATACGTAAAACAAATATCAACAAATGCACCGTTTACTCAAAAGTCATCGTCACAAGATCAACACATCTTATACCCGAAGAGCTAGGCAGACTGTCATCATCATTCTCGTGTCATCAGACTGTCATCATGCGTAGTGTGCAGACGCCAGCACATCAAGCTACCCGAAACTGTTAAATTTTCCCAATCAACTTTGAACCTAAGACTTTAGCAATAAAGTTGAAAATCTATTAAAGAAATTTGACAGATTGTAGTAGCTTGATGTGCTGGCGTCTGTACCTTTCAGATATCTCGCCAGTTATTCCCACAAGGTTATTCCCATGACAGGGGGCGACCGGCGAGTTCTTAATTTGCTTAATTCATTTGTTTACAACGTTACATTCTTGTGGACAGTCCCTAACTAAATGGGTTTGTCCATAAGGGCAAAGCCAAAGGATGATAAGAGCTGTCAGGAGAATCCTGACAGCTCTCAGCTTTTTAACCATACAGTTTTGACGTTTAAACGTCACTTAACTTTAATCATCCTTTGTAAATAAACACTTACCTAAGGGCTGATTTTACCAAAGTCAGATATATTTTATCAGTGGAATAAAATTGACATCTGACAGTTCTAGTATGGAAAATCTGTCAAAAATTTAAAATTTGTTCTCAGTTTAAGACTTATTATAGTACTACCGACCCGCCCCGGCTTCGCACGGGTGCAATGGAGAAACACTGATAATTTTAGAGCCATTATTTCTCGTAAAAAGTATAGGATGAAAAATGGTTATTGTGGGTTGTCCTTAAGAGATAGACATATACCATCGCGGACTTTTTTGTAGAACTTTTTAAGGTGTACAATACTGTAGTACATTATTTTGATCTATCTCGACGGGTTCAGCCAGCGTTTACAATGTAAGCGCAAAAAAATGTGTTTATTTACGACATTACATTAGAAACCTCTATAATTATCAGTGATACTCTACTATATTATGCATGTATTATACATATAAACCTTCCTCTTGAATCACTCTATCTATTAAAACCCATCAGAATCGCAAACCGCATCAAAATCCGTTGCGTAGTTCTAAAGATTTAAGCATATATAGGGACAGACAGATAGCGAAGCGACTTTGTTTTATACTATGTAGTGATAAAAGTTTGGTGGAATGCGCCCTAAGAATCTAAAATTGTGAATACTATTTCTGCAGGTCTGCGTCGTACTTTTGTAGCTGCAAAGATATTATACGTTATGAAAACTTCAAGGCTATCTCTTTAGTTTCGAAGCACGTAAATTTCCTAAATTTTGCAATAGTTTGTGGTAGTGTACAGCCAATGAATAATAATAGATCGGCGCTGTGACACCGCTTGACGGACATGGACTGGCATCGATCGAAGTCGAACTCTTGTAGTTCAATTAATAACATGTCGAGTGCAAGGGGTCGTGGTCGTGAAAAGAATAATCAATAGTAGGTAGGTACCTATTATAGATATATACAGTGTCCCTGAAAGTATGTATCAATCAAATCGAATAGTGGCGTGGGCAGTCATTCCCAAACTTTTTAACCCTAAAAATGTTGGTGATTTTTTTTAGGGTTAAAATTATTATCATTTTTTGTTTTTTTTTTTTTAATTTCAATCATTTCGCATAGTGCTCAAAGAAAAAAAACATAAAAAAAAAAACTATCAGGCCTATCAATTAATTTTTTTTCAGGACGTTGTAGAAGAGTGGACCTTTCCTGTGGTAATACTTTTAGGTACGCAGCTAGAAAATATGTGTTCAATAAGAAAAAAACATTTACTGCAAAGGCTACGTGCTGGCAAAAATTGTATTTAATTTCCGAGCAAATATTTTATTTAATTGAACCGACTTTCTCAGGGTTAAAACGTCTGGAAATAACCTTGCCCACGCCCCTATTCGATTTGATCCGTGCTTCCGGGCACCTTAATTGCGTAGCACACTCAAATCACTATCGCTTTATTTTTCTACTCGTATATTTTATTCCAAATCAATCAATTAAGCCACCTTCTTTAGGTCGTCCGTCCGTCTAGCTGGGGGGACGTCCCACACTACGCCTGCCGATGCGCGGTCTCCACTCCAGAAATCGTCTGCTCCACCTCGTCTCCCTCCGCGTCCTCCGCCTCGTCTGCTCGTTTATTCCAAATACCAAAGAGCATTTACACTTACCAAATCTTGTAGACGCGTTTGTAAGAAACCCTTATAAAATATTTATGAGAACAAACGTACAAGCGCATACACTTCTGCCTAGTTATCCCTCCGGGAAATACAAGCGAGGTTTTTTAATCTGTTAATTTAAATGTGTCAGAGGTGTGCTGTTCTACTCGAACATACCATATGACCCTACTATATTGATAAAAACGTACTGCGCTGATAGTATAGTGTAACATGATAAAGCTCTGTTCCACCATTAGGTGGTCACACATATCCTAAGACGACTATAGAAAAAGTATTATAAAGAAAAGACTTGACTCACTCGCTCACTCACTGATTGATTCTTCAACGCCTAGCCCTAACTCCTAGAAACCTAGAAAGCTGAAATGCACAGAGGTTCCCAATATGATTGATGTCAAGGATTTTTTTTCTAAATTCCCAAGTGTAATACCTACGCGGTCAAAATGTTTAAAAACACAGAACTTTTCTACGCTAGGGGTTCTAGAATCATGTGCTGAATTCATCTGGTTTCAGTTTGCGCGTCGATGTCCCTGACACCTTGTATATTTACTTAAGTATAAATCATACGTATATCTCAATATAATAAAGAAAGCGGAAAACGAAAAAAAATCTTTGCATTTTCCTCATGACGAATCTTTTTGTTAATATTGACTAACTTAAGCAAGCAAGTTGGCAGGCACTTACGTTCCACTTCCTTCTTTCGTTTTTGAAAGGATTTGTTGAAACATCTGGTGGTTGAAGTGGTTTATTAGTATTCATCGAAATTTTAAAGATATAAATAGAAAGCTATGGCTGCCGGGTACTCATTCAGGCGCAGAGTTCCCACTTTCCCAGCAGTTGGGCCTCGTAGCAAGGCACTTATGGAATTCTAACCAATTCTTGAGACAAGTGACCCCTTGAGTTGCCAAGTGAGCCTTTATACTTAGGTACTTATCTATATCGTTACGTGTATATTAAGTGCGAAACCTGTGCAGCAAGATTGTTTTTAAGGCATAATTATTTAAAACAAAGCAACAGATACTACTTGAACTAATTTATTTCGCCAAGTTGTTCGAAGAAATCAAATTATGTATATGTAGCTCCACATAGAAAATATCGTACATACAAGCAGATCCAACAGTGTAGCTCGCGGAATTCAAAATTCACAACGCCATTTGCAAAAGACGTAAGAAATTTTGAATTTTGGGCTACATTAATAGACCATTTTTTTCCACCTATCTAACATTTAATGTTTCTATTTCCAGATCACATACGCGGTATTATTATGTTGCGTGGCAGCGGTGTCCGTTGCACAGTCGCAGCGACCCCCCGTGTCCGACACCGCGCTTGACGACGCTCTTCAAGACAAGCGCTTCATTCAGAGACAGCTCAAGTGCGCGCTTGGTGAAGCGCCCTGCGACCCCATCGGAAAACGGCTCAAGAGTAAGTTGATAAGTTGAATTGTTTCCTATTTTATTTCCTTTTAATGTTTTCATTTATTAAACCCATAGGTAGTCTTACAATAGCCTCTAGTCGCAACTCACAAGTTGAAGAAGTGCTGGGTTATACCCAGGTGAAAATTACAAAAAAAAAACACCCAAAAATACGGGTAGTTTTTTTTTGGGGTTTTCATTAGAATTTTCTCAGTAGCCGGCCCGAAGACTGGATATAAACCCGGTTAAAAAAAACTGGTGTGTGGAAGGGTGTACTTACTATACTATATACCTACCTTTGGGAACCTAGTCCTTCTACCTACCAATCGATAATTCATTTTCATTGCAATACTAACTAAGTAACCAATTTACCCTTGTCTTTTTTAGCCCTTGCGCCACTTGTACTTAGAGGAGCCTGTCCTCAGTGCACGCCACAAGAGACCAAGCAGATACAGCGCACTCTATCGTACGTCCAACGAAACTTCCCTCAGCAGTGGGCCAAAATAGTTCGCCAGTACGCGGGATAATTTACATAAACTTACATGTATAAACACATGATCGGATAAAATCACTAAAAATTATGATTTTTATTGGGATTTGTGCATGTTATTAAATGTTTTGGATGATGTAAATTTTATTTAAATAAAAACTTACGAAAATATGCATGACACAAATCACCAAATGTTACTCCAAAAATGTTTGATGCTAATATTTATGAATAAAAAAACAGTACCTACATAAATTTTAATAATTACTACGAATGATAATGTTTGTATTGTCTTCAAGCAGTATTTTTTTTTTAAATAAACCATCACAATTTTAGTTTTAAGAATAAAGTATAATTTGCTTTCTTTAGTTAGTGAATAGTGTTCAATGTAATTATTAAATTTAACATGGGTATATGGTACTAAAGTAGTACGTCCTTCCCTTATCACGATTAAGTAAGTGATCCACCTAAATTATATTTTTGTTATGTAAATTATGTTTCTGAATAAAAAAAATACAAAAATATGTCCAAATTATTTATATTATATAAAAACCATATTTACCTAAGTCTTGGAACTGAAGCGTATGTCAGGCAAAATATTTTTAGAGAAATCTACAGTACCCATCACTGAAAAACTATGGCCTGGGACTGGGGCCTGTTTCGTACCTATAGGAATCTAAGTCGTTCACATCTTTTTAACGATAGACTGATAAAACATCCAACTGCTCTCTCAGCAGCTGGATCATCATCACCACCACCAGAGGAAATCAAATAAAAAACATTTAGCAAAGAAACACCAAAATTTCATATCGCCAAACTAGGCCAGTCTGCAGGAAAACCTACAACCAACTTTTAGAACTATTTCAAAATAATAAGTGTGTAATCCTCCTTAAAAGTTATAAATTCTCTATAGGCTGTGTTACTGGCAACTCTCATATTAATGTGGGTATATTGGTATCTGCTGACGCCGACCAATTTATACATTTCCGGTACTAACTTTTATATTCTTTTAATACCAAATATGATTATTCATAAAATATGAATAATTATTACAGGGTTTATTAAAAAAATATTTATTTTAAACATATATTGATTTTACTTCTATCCTTAAATAACTCTAATTGCATCTTCCCATTCAGTCAATGCTACCAACATATGTATGAAATAAAATAATTTCGTACGCAGTCGGTGATATTTACAAGTAATATTTTGCTACTGTTTTGACAAATATAAGACAAATTCTTTCATTTTCTTTTAATTTAAGACACGCTTGATTGTTTCAGTGACTAGAGATTGATATATAACTTGATTTGAAGGAAATGTTGTAATAACTGTTGCACTCGGCATCCAGTGACTACTTGACAAAATATGGTCGTGCGTTTTGTCTGAACATATTAGTGGTGATGTGTGAAAACTCTGAAGCTAGTTATTTGGATGGGGAGGTGGTATGGGTGAAGCTTGGGTCCTGCTTTTGGCCAGGTGAGGTGGTCGGTCCGGAGAAGCTGCCATCAGATGTCCTGCCTTCGTTTCGGAAGCCACCTATAGCTGTTGTCAAGTTCTTCCAGGAGGATACATAGTAAGTTTGCTAGTATATCCTGGAGTGATGTGGCGATCTAGTATTAGTGTATGTTATGTCTAGTAATTCCATGAGGTTTGTAATTTCTTTGTTCCAAAAGTTTTCCAGGATGAATATTTACATAATTATGCGAGCTAGGGCGCATTCCAGGCATCCTGAAACATAATTATTTTTAACATTTTGGAAAATAAAATTGTAATGTTGAAATTGTATGTGAACAAACATTACTATCCCAGTTGCATATTTTCTGTTAATAATAATTTTGTCAGTGTTGGTAATTTTTAAATATAATATACCAATAGTAATGACTTTTCTGCTGCTAGTAATATTGCAAAGATGGTCCCTGCAATTTGAATTAATAAACATAATTAACTCATTGAAGCTCCAAACTTGTTATTGAGCAATTCTCCAAAGAAATAAGTTGCCGGGTAGACAACCCTCTGACCATTTTCTTGGACATCAATATGTCTGATATCATTGTTTTCTATAATAAGTAAGGCAAAGTGTATAAAAAAACTGGCCAAGCGCGAGTCGAATTCGCGCATGAAGGGTATTATGTATAAAAATGGCAATAAAATCATGTCTGTTGTATGGGAGCCCCCTTAATTATTTATTTTATTCTGTTTTTTAGTATTTGTTGTTATAGTGGCAACAGAAATACATCATCTGTGAAAATTTCAACTGTCTAACTATCACAGCTCATGAGATACAGCCTGGTGACAGATGGATGGACGGACAGACTGACAGACAGACGGATAGCGGAGCGGGAGTAATAGGGTTCCTTTTTACCCTTTGAGTATGGAACCCGAAAAATGTGGTTTAGTTCTGTTCCTAAAATATTTTACCAGCTGTGCTTTCCTGAAAATAATTGGACGTAGTGAAACAAAAAGGATCCAATCCACAACATGGTCAAAAATGAGTTAAGTGCACCAAACTGATCCTAAATATCAGTACTATCGGCTACTAAAAAAGATCCAAGCAAAAACGAATGTCTTATCACTTTTCATCAACCCCAGAACCAACCCACAAGAATGGCGCATTAAAATAAAATCACCTTGGACAATCCAACCTTCCTGGTTCATAGCCAATATTACCAACCAAAACCAATTAAGTAAAACAAGTCAAAGAGTCTGGATTCTTTTTGCGTAATTACAATGGGTTCATTGCTTTCAATTAATTTTTAAATGAATACCAGTAAAGAAATATCTTCCAAACTTCAAACGTTAAAATCTCTTAAAGTGACTTTGTGTGGACTGGATCCTTTTTGTGTAACTATGTCCAATTATGGTTGAAGTTCAGACAGTTAAATTAAAGTCTAGCATAGCGCAACAGCGGCTAAATACAGACTGGCTAACTATATTACGTAGTGAAGCCACTTTCATTAAAAAAAAAATGTATTGCTACAGCATTTTAAATCATTTATTCATAAGGTGTTTAACTGTATGTCCTTGTCATTTTGATGTCTATAATTTAGAATGACCAAAAGAACCATTCTAGTTATAAAACATACATAGAACTACTGAACATGACATAGCATCAACATCTAGCTTTACATGCTTTAAATATTTAAACACCTGTATTTAAATATTTAAAAAATAACTCCTGTTCCATGTTTGTAAGTTATAAAAGTCAAATAGGAACACATTATCATATAGTTTACAGATACGCAGCATTCCAAACCCTGTGCTATCTTAAGGTATTTGCTTAAGGTAAAAATTTGTAACACGGAGCATAAGGTGGGTGGGACAAACCCATATGACAAATTAGACATTTTTACAGTTTAATATTGATTTTAAATACAGATGATAAAATTAAAAAAAATATGTACAACATTATTTTTAGTATATTGCAAACCTGAATATAGTTAATTCAGAATAAGTAACTGAATCAATTTCAATAATTTTTACACCATGTTATATTTTGTTCCAAAAATATTTAAAAAAGCTAACAAGTTGGACACCAAGCCACACAACTACATATCTGCAATCATATGCGCACAACACAGGTCACAGCCGGTCAGCCGGCGGCGCATGTTAAGTGGTAACCAACTTTTTGTATGGACAATCAGGTAACATAACAAGCTTATAACTTCGTGATTTTTCATTATACAGTTTTGAAAGAATCTATGTACAACATTGTACATGGATTCTTTACATAAAATACTAGACACGTGTTTCAGGTTTTCCATATACTAAAAATAATGTTGTTGTAAAATATGTCTATCTCACAAAATATCAAGCGATTTATTCGAGTTTGGGTGTATTATACCCAACCTTGTTGAAGACCACCTTATAGGGCTCCTCATATTTTGTATCTAGCCTTTTCCCTACTATGTTGTGGTCGGATTCCAGTTTAACCACATGCAGCTGAATACACTTTTCATATTGTGTATTAATGCATAAACATTCTAGAGAGACATAGGCTATGCTAGGTATGTTACACCATCATAAAATACATCTTTACTGTTATATAAAATGCTATTCAAATGAAATGTATAATTGGTGTTCAACCTACACAATGATGCCAACTATGGTCTGCTGTACCCTATTTCCATGATTCTGGATTATCTTTTTGTCATAAAAAGCAGTATTAGGCTTTGTAACTGTAGAATAAACTACACAAACAGAAGGCAAATCAAATTATTACATGTGCCATCTATTAGTGTTTTTGGTGGTATACCCTTTTATTTATAAACATTGCTTAAAGTTCAGAGATTTTTAAATGTCAAAAATGTATGGTATTTAACCATACCTTAGCATTACCTACCTTTAAGCAACAAATATAATAAACTCCTAAAAAGTTGTTATAAATCACACCTGTATGTTGTTTTTTTCCAAGAAATATTATTATTTTAAGCTTGAAGTGAGTTCTAGCAATGCAAATGAGAAAAGTTCATTCTATTTATGGCTACTATCAACCAGTCTTTTTAGGAGTTAATGTCATCACATCATCTCAAACTCTCTCATCTTCTATAAATATTATAAATTAAAGGTGCTTTTTGACAAGTCTTTTCGTCTAACAACCAGTCTTACCTAGGGGTATCGTATTACCCAGTAACTGGGTTGTGGAGGTCAGATAGGCAGTCTCTCCATGTAAAATATAGGTATTCAGCTGCATCTGGTTAGACTGGAAGCCGACCCCAACATAGTTGGCAAAAGGCTAGGCAGATGATGATGATGATGATGATGATGAAAGGTGCTTTTCGTATCTCTCTCGTTGGTCTTCTAAGCTATGCAATGGATTGTGATGTGTTTCAACAACATCTTGAGAATTTATTCTGGAAGGTTATGTGTATACATTAACACTAAACTTACATACAATAATAAAGAAAACTAGATGTCTGGTCAAGTCATAAAAACTGTGCATTGCAAGGGGCCCCTGCTTTGCACAGTTTTTATGCTTAAATAGTGTAGTGTAGTGTGATAGTGACTTGCTAGTATCTAAATATTTTGTTTTTTACTTTCAGTGAATATGTCAAAAATGCCAGTTCAATATGCAAATATGAATGCAGTCGTAAGAATGAATTCATCAATAAAGGCCTATGTAAGTATTTTTTTGTTCTCTTTAATTAACTATTAAAATATTTTATATATTTATTCTGAAACAGGAAAACTATTAATTCTTATTACTCCAATGAATTATTTTCTAATTTGTTCTTAGACGCATTCAGAACAAAACGAGGACACATGGAAAAGTTTCCAGATGATGTGATCAGAGCTGAGACTGCTATTGGAGGTGACACTGATATCCTGACAAGAGAGGAGTTTCAAGAAAAGAAGAAGGAAAGCTATGCTGGCATTTTTGGCGATCATTCAAAGAAAAGTCCTGGCTCTGGTAAAAAAGGTAATATTTCTAGTAAGATTTTTAATAAGTAGAAATAAAAATGTAAATATCTGACTTTATTAATTTTATTTTAGGTAAGCCCGCCGGACGAGGAAAATCTGCTGAACCATCGAGAATTTCAACTCCATTCAGAAAGGTATTGTTTTTCTAAGTATTCAATGTTTCCTACAGCACATGTGTCAAAACAAATATTATGTATAAATTAAGAATGCATTTAGTAAAATTCTAACTAAAAATGATTTATGTTTGTATTGTGTGGTTAAATCACTTTAATTTCTAATGTTCCAGGGTAAAGATAAAGTCGATTATAAAGTACACATACTGGTGCAAGGTAATAGACCTAGCACTGACAATCCACCTGCGGAAACTACAACTCCTACACCATCCACAAGTGCAGAACCAGGATTAGATAATAAAGACGAAGTTAGACTGGGCAGTGAAGAAAAAGAGAAGCCAGAAAAATCAGATGATCCAGTACCATCGTGTTCGACTCCTACTGCTTCCACATCCGCGGCTTCCACATCCGCGGCATCCACACCAGCAGCGTCTAGCTCTGGAACCTATTCCTGCCACGCGTGTCCATTCACTACAGTGCGTCTCAATGTTCTAATTTTACATAGCAAAACACATAGTGTTTCATTTACACCATATACACCATCGCCAGTAAGGAAAAAAGTTACAACGAAGGCAGCAACAAAATCAACTCCAGATACGCCGAAAAAAACGCCGAAGGTTCGTAAACCTCGAGAAAAGAAAGAGAAAATAGTAAAAGAAGTGAAAGAACCCCAGAAAGCCCCACAAACCAATAAAAAACGCCCATCAGATGGTGAAAACAATCATGCTGAAACGAAAAAAGTCAAAACGGATGAAGAAATCAAAAGCAGCCTTCTTGCTGACTGGGATGATGGAGATGAAGAATCTAATGATGAATCCTCAACTACTGTTATGGCTGGGTCGCCAGAAGTACCGGAAGCTACAGAATCTCCAGCAGTGCCAACATCAGCAGAACTGTCCAGTGTGCTGTTATTGCCTGAAATATCATCGCCTACTGAAAAGAAATCCAATAGTTCACCTACAAGTGAAAAACCAGAATCATCCAGTGACTCCAAATATGAGTTTTGTGAAGATGAAGACTGGCCACTGGAAGCTGATGGTGGTAGAAAAATACCTCGTGTCAAGAACCCGAAACGCAAGGAAGATACCAAGAGCATAAGTCTTGATGACGAGGATATGGCGAGGGAAGTCGCAGAATTACTCAATAAGACTACTGTTCCTGAATTACCGTCAGCTCCAGAACCATTGAAAGTTGAGGAAAATTTTCCTGAGCCCTCCATCGTAAAATCTCCAGATAAACAAGAAAAGTCACCTGAAAAGTCTGATAAGCCCCCTGCTGATGCACCACCAATTAAAGCAATTTTTAAGACAAAAACATTTTTTCGAAGCCGACATTCTAGAAGCCAAGATGCGATCGGAAAGTATGTCGCAGAACAACTCAATGCTAATGCAGTTGAAAGAATGGACATATCTGAGAGTGAAATCAATGGTTCAGAAGTTGTTTCTTCGCCAGAAGCTCGAGAATCTCCTCCCATTGAACAAGTAAAGGTTGCTCGTCTGGCGCCAAAAATACAACTAAAAAAAATGAAAGCTGAGTTACGTGAGAAAAGTAATTTCGAGAGCTTTGGAGATATTCCGGATTTCAGCCAATTTACTGATATGGCTGAACCAAGTAAAATCAGTACACAATCAATTACTACACCCAAAGTTAAAGACAAAGGAAATAGAATACTCCAAGATGTATTGTATCCGACACAAGAAATAAAACCTGTGAATACAGATATACCTGATCCCATTAAAGTTACTATTAATAGAGCTGAAGTAATAGAGGACACAACACACAAAACAGAAATTATAGGGTTCACTAATAATAAACCCGAAAATATAGTTGACCGAATAAACAACGTAAACAGAAATATGAAAGATAATATAAACGAAACTGTAGTTACGGAGGAAACGACAAACACAGATACATTAGTTGTAGCAACAAATAATACAGAAAATATAAATGATGCAGCAAACAAAACTGAATATGTTGATGATACAGTTGATAAAACAGACATAATAGAAGAAACAATAATCATGCCTCAAAGTGAGGAGGACCATACAAATACAGTGGCAGATATTGTACAAGAAACAAGTAAAGCTCAAAATATGGAAGTAAAAATTGATAAAGCTGAAGAAGTAGAAGACATGCCAATTGTAACTGAAAATATAGAGGTAACAGCTGTAGCAGAAGTCATATACGACAAAATGGAAGAAGAGGTTGTAAATGAAAAAACGGAAGAGGTTGCAGATGAAAAAATGGAAGAAGTTGTAGATATGAAAATTAAACAAGTCGAAGGCGAAAAAATTGATATTGCTCAAGGACATGTTAACGAAGTAGATACTTCAGTTACCGACGTCAAATTCCCTGAAACCATTGTTCAAAAATCGTACGAGCCCTATATGAATGAATCTACTGCGTCGGCCGTAGACGCTTTATTGAGCGTGTCCAGAGAAGCTGACAGAGTCACGAGAATCATCAGCGACGACCCTCCCGAAGATTTGTTCGAAGATGATAATAAAGATAACAGTGGGACATGTAACGATAATGATTTGAATGACAGCGTCAATGTAGACAAAAATGCTAACGGTATACAATACCCAGGCCCAGTGAAATATCTAGAAGATAAAGATACTGCAGAAATCAACAATGACTTGAATGTAATTACTACCGAGGATCATTCTGAAGTTGTAGATACTGTAATCACATCTGAAGAAACTAATGTACCAACTATTAATGAAATGAACATAATAATGAGTGATCAAACGGAAACTGTTTCTAGCAACCTTGATGATAATGTTTCGACCTGTGTCATTGACAACGTGACGAATAATGTTATCGAGAATATTCCATCAGAATCAGATCTACAAATAGCAGAAACACTTATTAACTTGCCGTCGACGGCTATTCAAAATAAAACATCTAGCGATCCACAGACTGAACAATTAAATGTACCGGAGGAAATCATCGAAGACATTCCTCAGGCTCATCCAGTGGAAGAAATGGTTATAGAAGAAAAACCTCAGGAAATAATTATAGAACCGGAACCAATACTTCATCAACCCAAATCTCTTTTAATTTCAAATAATGAAAACATTATCCGATTTGAGACGGAAAAAGAAAAAAGTGAAAATTTAACTGCGGCTCAATCCCTTGTCCAAATGTCGGAATCAATTGACCACAAAATTAATATTGATCATAGTTTAGCTAGTACTGTAAATAATAATAAGACAATATCCGATAAAGGTCTATTTAATGTAAAACAAAATAATGGCTTAGACAGCCTGCATACAGTGGAACAAAAATTGGCAAACATGTCTAATGACAATAATAGTGAACATAAAAACGGGAAAAGCTCTAAAGTAGAAACTTCGTCATCAAGACTATTAAAGATTTTAGAAGAACCATGCATTCCTAAATTTGTTAATAAACCATCAGCTACTAAGACATCAATAATTACTGGAAAAGAGAAAATTTTAAACTTCGACGTTGCCAAAACGTTCAAGAGTAAACCCGAATCACCTAAACAGAAAATAATAATTAGACGTACCACACCAAACAAAAATATTATCAACAATATGAGTGAAATAACTACACCAGACAAAATTATTTTATCACGCAGTAACAACCCCGCACAGGACGGTTCTGTACAAACGTACACTATACAGACAACACCAGAAGCGCCGTCCGATGCCAACACTATTATAATACAGCAGAAGATAAGGAAAATAGCAAAACCGCCCGCTAAAATACAGAAAATTAAACCACCAAATTCACTTATACCTCCCCTAAACGAAACGTCAAAGATAATCAATGACTCGGCTGCTGACGACGCTATGTTTGACATCAATTCAATGCCCATCGTATTATCTGAAGATCTGTTAACTCCCGAAAGTATTGAGAAGATGCCGATTGTGATGTCGGACGGAAACATTATAACTCATACACCAAATCCTCCCAAACTCGTAAAAACAAAGCAAGCCATGGAAAATGAAAAAGTTGCCATAAGTGCAACCCCAAATAAATCTGAAATGAAAACTTTACTAATGAACCCAGTCAGTGACAGTAGTAAAGTTAGTACTCCAAATATTCTTTCTAAATCATCAAAATTACGAGGGGCCAAACCTATGTTAGTTATTGACAAAACTACAGGGAAACAAAAAATTATCATGACAAAAGGCGAGACTAATGTTAAAGAAGTCCAACAAGCACCAACATTGATACAGCCAGTTCCCCACAGCAAGGGGAAATCAGAGAAATTTATAATCTTACCGACACCAAGTTCACCGCGACCTGGCCGGACACAAAAGATAGTCATCGATCCGCAAACTGGAAAGGCTCATGTTCTCGTCACTAAGGGATCGGAGCCGCAGATAACTTCAACAGACAACAAGCCTGTTTCGGCAAAACTAATTCCGTCTTCAACTGAAACCAGTGCTCCTGGAAATACAGTAATGATCATAACTAACGCTCAAGGTGCGCAGTCTAGAATAGTCCTCACTCCAGAGCATGAGAAGATGCTATTTCCAAAGAAACAACAGCCCAACGTCTCTCAACTGAAAACCATAGCTCATAGAATATCAACTAATCCAGGTGCATCACAGAAATCTATGGTAACTACAATGGCACATGCAAAAACGCACAACGTCGCACCGGCAAAGACTCAAACGAGGATTGTTCCTAAGCAAAAAAGTGCTATAATTACATCTAAGGGCCAACTGATTGTAGGTGGAAGAGTTACTACAACCACGCAGAATATAGCGCCGATGCCTGAAATAAGACCTGTCCCAAAGCGAATAATGGCATCAGAACCAAAAAAACTAGTACAGACAATTCAAAAGACTTCTTCAGAACCATTAATATTTTTACAACAGAAATCTGGCGCAGTAATGCAACTCACGGCAGCGCAATTTGAACATTTACAGAGGACCGGACAAATCGTACAGAAGACAACTGCGCCGCCCGTGAAGGAGAAAATTGTTGTTCAAAACACTATAACTATTTCACCGAACGAAGCAGGCATGCCTACAATACATAAACCAAGGGCACGTAAAACAATATCTGAATCGCCAACACCAGCGAAAAAAATGAAACAAGAAATAGCTCTAGCACCTGCGCCTTTGTCACATATACCCCCAGCTCTTTCTCCTTTGACTAATATCAATCCATCCATTGTGCCATCCGTATCAAACACAGTATCTGTTGCCACAACGAATGCCTTTCCCGAATTTGAGAACTTTGAAGAGTTGTTGCCGTCGACTGCCATCGTGCGGCAGCAGCCGGAACCAGTGGTCGCGGCCGAGCCCGCCGCCGCGCCGGCCGCCGGCCTGGCGGATAGCCAGCTGCTAGCGGTGCCCGGAGAACACTTTGGTGGTCCTAATGGCTGTTTTTACCTTTGCATTGAAGATAACGGCACGTTAACTCCCGTTGACAACCGACCTCTAATCCTAGAGAATAATCAGCTAGTTCCAATGCCGGAACCTGTACCTGTACAATCGACCCAACCAGAGCGTAGAGACATTCTAGAGGCGGCGTTAGCCAATAGCGACGTTTTTCAAGCGGATACGACGCGAGACGAAGCACCTGATTTCCGTGATTTGAACGCAAATGTGTCTGTGCATTGTCGTGTATCTGAGACTAGTACGACACTAAACCAACCTATCATGACGCCAGTAGAAGTGCCCTCTAAAGTGGACAGCGAACCGGCCGTTCCATCTAATTTAGAGGACGGTCTTGCAGTAATCGGTGTCACTCCTCCGACAGTCCCGACCTCACTAGAATTACCTATCACTGTGACAGACCCAAGAATAGCGCCTGCTAAGACGACAGATCCACTTAGCAATAACAACTATGGGCCTGGCGTATCTCTGCTACAGTCGCCTAGTACTGAAATGACTTACGTCACCACAGACGATGTGCCAATGGGCGGACCTATCTCAATGCCACTTCTCACGGAAGAAGAGTCTGTTGGGAAATCTATGCCAATATTGACAGATGACATAGCCGAGAGGACTGTCTCTTCAATGGATTCGGCAGTTGGATCTCCGTCTATCGACGTGCGGGAGTCGGAAACTGAAGACGGTGGTCAGTGGAATGGCCGGCTGCTTACTCCTGGCTCGGACACGTCTGAAGCTTCGGCTGAGATCCCGCTGCAGCCGTCTATTCAGCTGTCCGTGAGCGAACTATCTCGCCATAGTTAATAGGGACGCCCTCGTCTCTTCTCTTTTGTAAATAATATTTCTCGAATCGCTGCAGTCGTGATCATGATAAATGATAATGATAAATGATAAATGATTTATTTTCTGTAAGTAGGTTTGTACAAACACTTTTACATGTCAATCATATTTTTTAAACTAGATGAGGTCGGCGTTTCCTATCTGACTACTCTGAGAAGAAAGGCCGAAACAAACTCAGAGGTCACAGTCTCTTTTAAAGTCCAGACATAATCTTGGTCAGATCATGTGAAGACCATGTAGATTGGTGTCTGAAATGGTCTTTTGAGTAAAGAACCACACAGATTGAGCGGGCCTGTCCAGTCAGTGCACCAAAAATATGCGTATGCACATAAAAGTGATATTATTAAAAATACATAGCAAGTATTTGGCATACAAAGCGGGATCGTAACTAGATTTCTTTTAGTGTCACACTACAGGCTTTTACTTTCATGAATAAAAGATTCATCAAGTATCAAATATTGCTGTTACAGATAAAACTAGTGGCATTTATTAAAAATATTGGACAATTATTATGGCAATATTTTTACTTCATTTCAAGATTTTAATTAAAATGACTGTTTCATTAAACTTGTCATAAAATGGTTTCATAAATAGTGAATTAAATCATTTTCATTAATAATAGGTATATTATGGAGATCTGAGGAATATTGTTGATTTTGGAGAAGAGAGGTAAGGTGTAACCTCGAGACCAGTCGAACATTAACATCACTGAAGTTCATGTTGTTGCTGTCGTATTTGATGTTCTTAGAGTTTTTATTTATTTGTGGCTATTTCATAACTTTCAATATGTTACTAGTGCAATAGATTGTTTAAACTTGTTTCTTTGTTCGATCTTGGCGTTTGAAGTCTTATATTTTATAGGAATATTTTTATCTATTGTGGAACCTTATGGACAGAGTTTAATTATAAATGGTGCCGCTATTATCTGAGAATGATTGTGAGCGTTTGAAACGCGTACAGAGACATGATTGTAAATATATCTAGTTGTAGAATGGAAACCTGAGGAAGTGAAACATGTCTGGGTTGGACTTGTCTTATAAAACAATTAAGTGTAATGCATTACTGCATCTAATATTTAGGTTAAGGATTTACGATTGTAAATTTAAATTGAATTATGATATTTGTTGGATTGTATGTGTAATATATAAAAAAGTAGTTATATGTTATTTTTATAACGTCTAGCGAGGGGTACGTGTTGCTGTCGCGGACTTGTACATGGAAAGCGCTGTTAAGTTATCGTGAATTATGTTCACTTGTGGACAAGTAATGTTGAACTAAAGAGAGATATGAGTGTGGCTGGCTACCGTCAGTTGAAATGGATAATTTTCTTATATCAATAATGTAGGGTTAATATTAAGTACAATATTGTTGAAGTAATTTTTAAACATACTGTCAAAAGCACTTATTGGTTTGTTTGAGTGATCTATGTAAAATCTAGATCAGACTATAAAATGGAGTCTTTAGTAATAACCTCTGTGTAGTTTTATTAAATAAATTTAATCAATATCTTGTTATTATTTATAGTGGAGCTAAGACTCAAGCTTTAGGCGGTTGTCACACTGCACCGGGCACCACTCTGGTTTGCGGTGCTGCGGCGACTACAATCTTTATTTGTATACGAAAACTGCAGGGTATAACAGCACTGCATCTTCGTGCTGTCTACAGTCCAAAGTTTACAGTTTCCGCCGTGTTAAACGAGAAACAATATAAATGTTATTGTTAAAAACCGCAGCACCGCACGCCGGAGCGGTGTCCAGTGCAGTGTGATAACTGCCTAAGGCCTCGTTTCTGGAGACGCGTGGCTTCGAGCGTCGCGTGCGGAGCCGCGACCCGCACTAAATTCAAACTTACGGCGTTGTATGAGAGCGTTTACGGAGAGGCGTTTTTACACGCGTTTGTTTGAAATGTAGCATTATTTGCGGATGACGACGCCGCATCGCACGGGGCGTCGGTCGCAGCGCCGCACGCGGCGTCGGTCGCAGCGTCGTACGCGGCGTCGATCGCAGCGTCGTGCGCAGCGCCAGCTTTCTTGTGTCCTGGGCAGTCTTGTTCGAATAGTAACAACGAACAAACGTGTGTGTAAATATGGACGATTTAGACTTATTATTGCTTAAAAAGTTTGTTATTGGGTTGGCTAAAAAGTTTTGTCCAACTTTTTTAAAAACTCCAGAAAATTCTAGCGAAGTAACACGTCGTGTATTGGTTATGACAGACATATAGAAAATTCTCGAAACTTCTACGGCAGAAGTATATACAGCAACGCGCGTACTTTATTTCAGAATATTAGCTAAAATGGACAGACATCGTATCCAAACGTTCATCTATTACGAGTGGCTACAGGGCAATAGAGCAAGCATAGCAGCAGCTAACAACAACCATGCATGTAAAGAGAACGTAGCTTCTCGGCGCACAGTTAAACGCTGGTTTGATCGCTTCGACGTTTGAGATTCGAGCCTCGAAGAAGAAGAGAGATCCGGACGTCCACCGAACATCGATGATAACGCTTTGCTCGCCTCTCTCAAAGAGAACCCAGAAGCTAGTAGGCACGATTTAGCGACGAAGTTTGGTTGCAATCATCAGACTATCCTAAATCATCTGGACTCACTCGGTTATCACAAAGTTCTCAGCCGATGAAATCCACATCGTCTTACCGAATACAGCAAACAGTGTCGTGTAACCATTTGTCAGTCACTCCTTTTTCGTTCACATCGTAAAGAATTTCTCGAGAATTTGGTAACGGAAGACGAAAGTTGGATCCTCTACGAAAACATTTCCCGTCGTGCAGTCTGGATTCCTCGTGGAGAAGAACCACCAACCCAGCCAAAAGCGAATCCGAAGGCGAAAAAAATCATGTTGTGTTGGTTGTGTGGGACGCGAAGGGGATGTTATATTTCGAGTTGCTCCCACAAGGCAAAATTAGCTGAAGCTATCTCAGAAAAACGGCGAAAACCAGTCTCGGTTTATTTCTTACATGACAAATAAACGTAGCAAACGAAACTCGACAAAAATTAGAATCTCTTGGCTGGGAAACAGTTCCATATCCTCCATATTCACCGGACATCGCACCTTCAGATTATCACCTTTTTTGTCATTTGAAACACTATTTCAGCTGAAAATCATTCAAACGCTCTGAAGACCCTAAAAATCGCTGTTGCTACATTTCTTGAGATACAGCCGCCAGAGTTTTGGGCCAAAGGCATTAAAGACCTACCCGATAGATGGGCTAGTGTCGTTGCTAATTGTGGCAATTATATTTGTAATTGAAATTGTTTCTTAAAGCTATTATTTCAAATAAACACTTTTTATTTAATTATTGGACAAAACTTTTTAACCAACCTAATATTTACCGTTAGAGCAGCACCTAGATTTACATTAGGCGAACGGGAACAATTTGGAGAATATGCAACTACCCCCCCGCAGGGTTAGCCGCGTCCGCCGCCGCGTAGCCCGCCGCGTCCGCAGCTACACTTCACGCGACGCGCCATGACCCTCGGCACCATGAACGAATTCGTACTTAATCATATCGCTCATCCAATGGAACAACGACGTAATTACGTTTTAGCTATTTTCCAGGAGAACGTTTTAAAAGTTTGAAATTGAAAATATGATATATCATATTTTCAATTTAAAACTTTTAATCCAATGATTATGCTTTAATATTTAATATTTTTATGTATGTTACTTTTCTGTCAAAAATAATTCGTAATAATTTCATGAGAAAACTCAAGAACTGTTAAAAAAACATTTTCGTAATTACGTCGTTGTTCCATTGGATGAGCGATATGTTTGTTTTTGTGCGTGTGAAGACGCGGACCGCTGCACGCGCCGTCTCTTTATGAACGCAAAAATCGTCCAAGGCAACGCTAGACGCCACACTGCACGCGACGCGCGAAGCCACGCGTCTCCGTAAACGAGGCCTTAGGGCCTAGTAACAAAATGAAACAACAAACATTATCTTGATGATTTACTCATTTCTTTTCAGGTGACACTTTACTTATTTAAATAAAACTAAGGCACTGAAATGAATTTAGGAAAATATATTGCATTGTAATTAATAAGGTGTTTCATGGTTTTGAAAAATGCACTTATATACAATGCAAAGATTTGATACAAACTTTATTAAGTATATCACAACTCGTGTTTTTATAATTTGACTACGTACTACACAACTACAAACTACGATAACAATGGTAATTTATAAATTCGTAATATTAAAATAGTTGCAATATACAACATGGTAATGAAATGATTCTTATCCTATAATACTTTATCAATAAAAGATCTGGCGCGAAACTTTTAGTCTGGTTTACAATTTCAAACAAATGTATAACGTAATAAGTTATAACAATCTACAACAGTCAATTGCTTTATTTACTAGGAATATGGTATCGTTCGTACTTTCAATTAGTTCATAAATAAAAACATTTTTAAATTAATATAAAGCTATTGTATGTAAAAAAAAAAGAAAAAAAAACTAGTTACATCAATGGATCTTTCGATGAAATTAACGCTTAAATCTTAAAATAATGTTATATTATATCACATGGCAGGCCAAGGTACTCAGACAAAATGCCGAAATTTAGTCTTCGAAATTGACATTACAAATAAATATTTTTGTACGGCAAGAAAAAGGTCGTGTGAGTGAGGCAGTTTGTGTGAGTAGTGGCGATGTTAGGACAGGGCCTGCCGCGTGGTGTTGGGCAGGAAGAGGCACATGAGCCCGCCGCTGGCCAGGAGGACGGCGACGATGAAGGTGGGCGCGGGGCAGTACGTGTCCAGCAGAGCTGCGATGACCACGTTACCGATGATGCCGCCCAGTCGCGCCGCCACCATCGACACCGCTACACCGGTAGCGCTGCAATCAAAATAATTTAGTTAAAACCTTACATAACATCATCGTTTTTCCCGAAGGGTTAGGCAGAGGTGTATCATAGTACAGACGCCAGCACATCAATGTACTACAATCTGTCAAATTTCTTTAATAGATTTTCAACTTTATCGCCAAAGCATTAGGTTCAAAGTAGATTGGGAAAATTTGACAATTTCGGGTAGCTTGATGTGCTGGCGTCTGTACATCCACATTTCGTCAGTTATGACACCTGTTTATGGTACCAATTCTTCTATGTAAATATTGGCCTGATATAGGACCCTTATAATGAACCGAATGATCAAATTTGGATACGCTCTTAATAATTGTCTGCGAATTATATGAATCAAGACTCCCAAAACTATTCATAAAAATGTTTGCGTGTTTGCAAAGGTACAACCGTTTTGCACAGATTTTTGCATTTGCAGGTAAAATCTATGAAGTCTCTTGGTTGTTTACATCTTCAATCAGGAAAACGCCCTGGATGGAGTTGAAAAAAGCCAACTGCCATTAACAACAAATAAATAATTTACAATAAACAGCCATCTCATAGTGGCTGCCTTTTACGTAACTCGAACACCGATACCTCCTAACATTTTGAAATTTGTAAAAAACAGCCATATAGTTTGGCTGACTTCTGCAAAATGGGTAATTTAATTTTTGTCAAAATTGGCTGCATTTTACATGAAGATGACTGTTTTTTACAATAAACATCTGTAGACATGGCTGCATTTGACGGCTCATATCTCCGTGATAAATAGAGATATCGACATGGCTGTCTTTGCAAAAAATCTGGTATGTCGTAATTTGTATGGCTGTGTTTATAACTCATTTTTGGAAAAAAGTGCCGTATGGCTGCTTTCTGCATAACTAGGTCCAATTAAGCAAACTTGGGGCTTCAGTGTGAATAAGAAGCAACCAGCGGACTCCAATCCTTTCGTTTGTCAGTCTTTTGAATCTTGAGTGGGCGCAAGCCATTGTGCGACCTATTCAGCTGTATTAGCGCACAAATCGATTATTAATTAATTATCTTACCGTAAGTTGGTAGGGAAGACTTCTGTGATGAGGCAGTCGAGCGATGCGTTACCGCAGGATATCACCGAACTGAAGATGGCGCTTACGATTAAGTTGTTAGTCTTATTGTACACGAAGTACATAGCTGCTGAACATAAGCCAGCGGAGAATGTTGAAAACACTGAAAATATAGAAAAAAATAATTAGTCTGCAAAACCGTTAACCAGTGAATCTAGGATTGGACGATCGATGTCGAGTTTATGTTATCTTGAAGAAGTTAGTGCATTATTTCAACTAATTTAGCCATCCAAAAGGTGTGACTTCAGAGAGGTGACAACAGACGAGAAAGTTTATATCTTAGAAATAGCGAAGTCCTAACTACCCTCATAATTCAAAATATAAAAAATCCTTACCGAGGAAGAACTTCCTTCCGAGTCTATCCATGCCGAGTACAGCGAAGATATTAGATGGAATAGCAGCAGCTACAGTGATGAGCGACTCCATGAATACATCAGAGTTTATATGAGCGTCGCACTGCGCTGCCGTCGAATGCGTTCCGTACTGCGTGACGTATGCTGTCACCATGCATATGTCCGCCTCTGCGTTGTCGTGGGTCCTGGACCACTCGTCGAAACGGTTGAACATCTCGGGGAACCACATCATTAAGCCGTAGTATCTGTAGAGACATTTTAGGTTATTATAAGTGTATAATATTTATCTTCTGTCCTTTTCTTAAAAAAATAGAAAGAAAAAGATGCACTGAACTAAAATTTAGAGTAGTTTGTGAACAAGAGAATCTGCGCCAATGTGAGGTACGTACTTAAATCGATAAATAAATACTCAGACGATTTCAAAGGATTCGAACCCTACTGTACTGTGCAGTTGGCTTCATTTTTGTGAAGTATACCTACTGAGGTGGCATTGAAAATATCGTTTCCCTCATATTTTTGTTAGGTAATTGTGTAGGTATATATATGTAAATATAGTTACCCAATATGGAATGTGAAATTAATTGTGATAGAGATCGTAGTAAACTTGAGTATAGGCGGCACGAATAACTGTTTGCTGTGCTCCAAGATGTCGCTAAACATTTTCCTTAGCTTAGATTTGGGCTCCTTATTAGCTTCTATTTGTTTCTCTGGCTTTGAGTGATAGATTTCTTCGACCAGCAGCTGTTTGACTGGGTACTCCTCCTTGCTACGACCGGTGTTCATCATATAGATGCCTTTGAAAACTTCCAAGGCTTCATCGTGACGACCAGTTGATATCAGGAACTTGGGAGACTCGGGCAACAAGAACAGTAATGCAGCCACCAAGAACGAAGGTAGTGACATAACCAGTAAGAAGATTCGCCATGAGTTGTATACGAATCCATTTGTGACACCTCCGATTTCTGGAATTAAGAAAACCCAGTTTAGTACGGGCCACTACTCAGGCATAAAAGGTACCTAAATTATAGAAGGTGCATTTAAGCATAAACGTTGATTAACAATTGGTTTACCATATTTTTTTTTTGACGTTTAAACGTCTGTTAACTTTAAGCAACGTTTATAAATCGTAATAATCGTAATCGTAATTGTAGGTAGATATTTTCCACCCTTTGTAAATGAAATCAACGTATAAGTGCGGTTGGATAAGAATAAACTGATGGTAATTACCAGCAGGGATGATGACCCACGCCAAACCAGCGACGAACAAGTTGCCGAGAGTCCAGAAAGCCGCCATGAAACTCAACATAGCTCCTCGCTTATTCTTCGGCTGGAACTCCGCGAAGTACGACCAGATCACAGGACCGGATCCACCTAAACTGTTGACAAGAGAAACGAAATTAATATTGTTATAAAAAAAAGTGAAATAGGTGTACAGTGGTAGGTAAACACAGCTTCATAAAAATAAATCATCACACAATCTCATCGACCTCGCTGACTAGTTGGTCAAAACGGTATTGAATGGTGTCGGGGAACGATGCGTTGGTCCGAAACCACGTTAAAGACGTGTTCTTTTGAAAGTTTTCTTCAGTGTGTGAAAGTGTTCATAACTTTAAAATGCGAGTGGTCCCCATCCCCACATAGTGACTCTGGGCGGTGAAAATCAGACAGTCTTCACGTGACTGGTTAGCGCTTGGTCTACAGGATAGGTAGGAAGGTATTCTTGCTACTGAATTGTTAACTCTTGTTGTAATTTTACGCGAAGAAAATGTCTTGTAGATATCGGTATTACGCATGTAAAAGATCCGTTACTTTTTTGATATTGTTAATAATACTCCTTAGGTACGTCCTCATAAATAGACCGCTTTCATAAAAAAAAACGTCTTCTAGTTCGGCAAGGTTGGCTGAAAAAGTATTTCTGGCTCGTTCGTTGCACAACAACGGTTCGTTACGAGATATCCTGCTTGATGCAAGCGATACTAATTTTAGTAGGAAAATTATATGAAAACTATAGGTTATAATACAACAACTGGGTAATTATACCTAGCTAAGTACAGGTAGGTAGGTTGGTACCTACATGGGATTGGTCTCATTGGGGTGCGGGAAAAATAGTCTAAGGAATTGATTCTTATGGTCTAAGCACCAGGAATCTTACGTTTGCCCCACTAAATATTCCTACGAAACGCCTGAGAAGAGGAAGACCCGCTACATGGTGGTCTAGTACCGAGAGGGAGATGAAAGCGCAGAATCTAACTCCTTTGACAACACAGAACAGATCGTCCTGGCGCTGCAGTACAGGGAGACCCGACCCCAGATAGAACTGGAATTAAGGGATTGAAGAAGAAGTTTGCCCTACTGAACAATTCTTATACCTAACACTATCAGCCATAGGTATACCATGTTATGTGATTGAAGGCCCATATTTAGCTGCTAGGTACTGTTCCCTGACTATCCTAGTTAAGTTATAGTGTACTTACTAATGTATTGTTAATTTAGACATACCTAAAACTATAAAAACAGGTTACTTACGTCAAGAAATAGTAAAACCGATACATTTTTAGGCTACTAAAACCTAAAACCTAGCTGCATTGGATATAGGTATTTTGTAGGTATACATTATTACATTGCTATGATAACAAAGGCAGGCGCTCATATTTCCGAAAGAGGCGAACGTACCGACGCCCATTGTGTTGTTAAGTCTTATTAGATAATAATAATAATAATAATAATATTCCACAACTTTCACACAACGCCATCTAGTCCCAAACTAAGCAGAGCTTGTGCTATGAGTACTAGACAACTGATAAACATATACAACGTGTAACGTTAAATGCGCAAAACCTCAGACACCCCAACTGATTTTTAATTCAATTGATCTATTTCAGATTGAAAATAAGTCATTAAAAAAAAAAAAAGTTTTATGTGCTCTTTTAGTTTTACTGGCCATTCTGATCGTTTCTTGCGTCTGTGACGACGCTTTACCGAGAGAGGAGTCGTCACCGGGTCGCTCCGCGGCGCTGACATTGGCTTGCTTGACCCAGGGGCGTAGCTACCGCTGTATCAGCCGTATCAATGATACGGGGCCCCCGAGCTACAGGGCCCCCAACGCGACGTGTGTAACCAATTTGTTTTTAAATAATAATATACAGAACCTGAAATTCTTGTTGACCAATAAGAGGCCTGTAATGAATGAATAACCAATGAAAATATTAACATTATCGTTTTATTAGCTTATGGCTTGGAACAGTAGTGGCACAGTGGTAACGGCCCCGACTTACGAATTGTAGATTGTGGGTTCGAACCCAGACAGGCGCTGTACTTTTGAAACAATACCCTCCTTTCAGTGGCGGACTAAGCTTGACCGGGGCCCGGGGCGGTAATAAAAAATGGCCGCTTGAATTTCTAGTAACATTTTGCAAAAAATGAATAACGCCTAAAAAAATGAAAGTATGTCGTGCGTAATAATTATACTCTACCTATATCATGGGCCTCGCAAGCAGCAGGGTATTTCAGGGAGGTACATATTCATCTCCTCATTATGCTGTTCAAGAAAAGCAAGCAAGCATGTGAGAGCGAGCGACAAGAGCTCGTAAATCGAAATGTTTCACATATAAATTTTTACCTTGTTTGGGATTAATTAAAAAGTACTTCTTAAGATTTGGGGCCCCCCTGGACCAGGGGCCCGGGGCGGGCCGCCCCTGCCGCCCCCCTCTTAGTCCGCCAGTGCCTCCTTTAGAGTTTCACCACACTCGGGTAAGAAGAGCCCCCTACAAATTTTGATACAGGGCCCCTTTAGGACAAGCTACGCCACTGGCTTGACCTATTAATAAATAGACACGGCAACGTTTTTAATGAAGATTTTTTGAAAAATATGACCTATATTAAAAAGTGGTTCAATTAATTCTGCTCGTTATTCTGATCAAACTATTTTCAGGTTTTGCGCATTTAACGTTACACGTTGTATACAGATCTCGGGTTAAAGGCTCTCACAGACAGGTGCTACACGACAGCGCGACGTGGCTCTAGTAAAACAATTTCTATGAAAACTTCATGGTAGGTACTGTTCTATCAGAATCGTATCGCGCCTGTCTGCCGTTTCTGCAGGAGTTTTAAGAAGAGAACTCCGGAACGTTATTAATTTCTAAGGTTGCCATCTCCGGATAAATTATCTTATCTGACAGATTAGATAATGTTATACAAATTCAGTTTTATTTTTCAGTGAGATCTCTAGTGGATATTGCCAATCTGGTCACTAAAAAGGCTATTTAATTTCACTTAAAATGTATACTTACGCGGCACCATTGATAAAGCGGAAGAGCATGAAGAGTTCGTAGTTCTGGCTGAATGAGGAGGCTACGATGGCAAGCGCGTTGACGATGGAGATGGCGATGAGCACTCGTTTACGGCCCAACGAGTCGGCCACAGAGCCCCACGCGTACGCGCCCACCATCATACCGATGAAGATTATGCTGTTCAGCCATCCCTGGAAGGAATCACGTCGTTAGTTCATCGGTGAGTCATTTAAATCATAGACAAACAGGACGAGGCTCTAGGGAAATGGGAGACTGGTGGCACACAAATCACACAATGGCATATACACACACGCATAGCTAGCTATTCACAGTCATTCGATACGCTTCCGTGCCCAACCGAGCATGAATCAACGTTTTCGAAGGAGTCCACTAAACGCTGTTCACAAATCTAAAACCTGAAAATGTTGTGTATTTATTTATTTATTTATTAAGGCACATCAACAACACAAACACAAACATTTACAATTAACAGAGAACAGAGACATGGACTAGTGTTTACGTCAATTACAGACGTGCACAGCATTCACAACAAATTAATATAATATTAATATTTATATCAAATAAGCGACCGCTATTCTACCTACAGGATGGCAGGAACATCAACGCGCAATATGGATTCAGTAGTTCATGATTCTGAACCCCCTGCGTTGAAAATTTTCATCAGTTAATAAAAAAAACAGTGTTTCGTATATTTTAACCACGTATTAGGTATGCGGGCCCTGTGCGGGTAGGTAGATGTCGCAAGTCGCATATCTTCGAATTTTGGTTCTAGGACATACCGGTTTCCTTATGATGTTTTCCTTCACCGTTTCTGAGAACTGTGGTGATGAAATAATTTACACAATTCAATACGGTGGGCCACAAAACAAACCAAAATTGTCATAATAGATTCAATAGGTAACCGTTTCAAATGCTAAGCTGTGCCTAATGGCCCTTATGTAATGTGTCCGAACAATTTGAGAGGCCCCTAACATGCTCTAACTACAAAGCCAATATCACACGTCAGATCATAGGATAACACGATAAGCCTTGAAGAATGCTGACCACTTAATCATTCTGAAGGTTTAACTACCAAACGGAGAGAAAAATCATAGAAAAATTACTGTGCTGTCTCATAATCTGAGTGCATTTGAGTGGTAATGGAAAAATTACCATGCTAGCACAGTAAAAATTCTTATGCTGTACAGTAAAATTTATTGGAGAAATAGTGATTTTTTCCCAATCTCACTCAGAAAATTTTCTGTACATGTCACTTGCACTCACTTTACAGTGACGAGCACAGTAATTTTTCTAAGAATTTTCTCTCCGTGCAAGAACAGATTGATTTCAAATCCTATATCTATAACACAAAATCACGTCTGTATCTAATGCCATGTGGAGATGGCAGAATTACTGTTGTAACCTGGTTGTATTTATTTGTTTACTATTTATTTAAACTTTTCGCACAAAAAGTTACAAAAGGTACAAAGGCGGACTTAATGCCTTAGGCATTCTCTACCCGTCAACCAAGGGTGGCGAACAGATTAGATGGCAGGTGCTTTGGTTGAGCCGACCAATAATAAAAAAAGTAAGTAGGTTATAAACCTACAATACACATACATACTATTTACTATAATATATACTTACTTATATGTATATCATCCCCGAAAAGGGGGCACATTGTTGAGTTTACCTACAGAGAAAAGGTGCGATGGGGGCTTTCACGTCTTGAGAAAACCCCGCGTCCCCCCACGGAGATACATACATATGCCCCCTTGAGCGAAAACCTAGATCCGCGCTTAGAATCGAAACCATATGCAGAACCACACGTTCAACAGACTTGACATGCGACCACTAGAGACTAGACCAAGGAGGCACAATACAAATTTTAAAATTCTCAGTTTTTTCGGAAGTTCCAAAATCTAGAAAAAAATTGTTTCCAATTCTATGTAATCACTACAAACATGATCGTCACCCGTAAACACACATGTTTGATTGTTTGCAAATAATTCGCACAGTGTGAAATCGACAGCTACTGAATGACATCAGTGTTTACCTACAAACATTTACCAAACGAGAATCTTATTTGTTGTCGGGCTGTCCGTTTTCCTCATGACTCTATAAGATTTACGGTGAATTTAAATGCCACCGTTTATTTATATAATTATGATTTTTGTTCTGTTTATCTATTGTTTGCTGAAGTGTTTATTGTATCAAAGAAGACAGGAACTGAACTGTACATCACTTCTGAAATTGCCAAAGATAGAACAACCTTCGACTGGTTTGGAAGTCACGCAGATTGTCACCTTTAGTTTACTCGATTTAGTTGCTAAATGAATGGGTTAATTAATGAAAAACGTTACACCGGAAAAATACGAGTGGTATTCCCGTAAAATACATAAGACTGCAGTGCTAATTAGTTTGATCTAAGATATTAATTAAAATGAAAACATGCATACACGTGGTTGTTAAAACTGGGGCATCACGTAAAGTGACAAAGACTATGTGGGAATTAGGTTTGCCAATTTTTTTTTATATCAAATATAGTATTTTCGACGCCATTGCCTGTAAAACATAGTAGATGGCGAAAAAATAAAAATATAGGGGATTTTTACAAAAATATTTTATTTTTATAAATACAGACTTGCAGACTTTTTGCTACTTTGCGCTTTTACTAACAGGTTTTTTTTTTAATGTATCAAAACTGTTACTTACTACTAGGGATTGCAAAATCCGGATTTTTTTGAAAACCGGATTTCTGTATTGTCGTCCGATTAAAATCCGGATTATCCGGATTTTTCGAATTTAGATTTTTTTAAGTTGATTTGATAAAACTGAAATAAAATAGCATAAATTATTTTAAATCTGCATTTATTCGCTCAATTCACAACACGACAGAATAAAATCAACTAAAATAAACAATAAAACTTTGGGCAAGTCAGTTACAAATAGAAAAGAATTACTGAATAAATTATACCTATTTCTATCTGATCAGTCAGTCATATCATAATAGTAATGCGTATTTTAATCATGTTCTTTAAAAAAAAAAAAAAAAGTTATGGGTGTATCTTCTTGTCGAGCATTGGCGCTGACTCCTTCATTACATGAATGTTTCTTGTGGGTGTGCAATGTTAACGCGCTTCCACGAATTTTATAATGTTATGACTGTGTTTCCTTTGCCTTTTGCCCATCCGTCGTTCTTAAAAAGTGATGCCATACATTGTTCTTGTCACTCAACTTTTTGATATAATCTATGAACTCCATTTTTCATCCGGTTGATCTATAGAATAAAAATAAAAAATATAATTAAGCTATTGTTTTATTAATTCATTAATGAAGTAGTTGCAGTTAAATAGATATTATCTTAATAAACCGTTACTGTAGAATAAAACTCCATAAGCAGTTAAGACGAAAAAGTTATAGTATAGCAGGAGCAGGGGTCTTAATCTTAACAAATCATATACACCACTGTGTATGTCACTTCACTTGTAAATATAAACTTAAAGCCACCACATCACATCACACCACAGAGGCTAGAACCATAAAAATAGTGGAAAACTCTAAGTACTTACTTGTTTGTGTAGCGCACGTTGCTTTGTATATTACATGCGCACACACAATAAACGACACACAATTCAAGACAACCACTTTCTATAAAAATTACTAGCCGACTAGGCGACAGAGAGGCGCGCGGCGCAGGCGGGGAAACGCGCGTTTGCGTGGCGTTTATGGGCATAAACTGAATCAATCACGGATTTCGCGCCAAATTCGCGCAAAAAATGCTACACCTTAAAATCACCTACCAATTCAAATATTGTTCGGATTTGCGCATTGAGGTAGCTAATATCGATCTACCGATTATTTACAATGAAAATTTGTCGATAAATACAAATATTATTCGTTAAAAACAGTATTTATTGAAATCCGAAAAAAACGAATTTGAGTCTTAAAAACCGGATTTAAAAAAGTCAATGAAATCCGGATTTTTCAGTTATTTTCGAATTTCGAAGAATCCGGATTGCAATCTCTACTTACTACAATCTAAACTAAGGTTACAAAATAGTACCATTGAAATTAATAGATACTGGCCCTATTGCATCTCGCCATTTTGTAATGAAATGAAAATATAGTAGTAGATATCGTCTATTATATATTTTTTTTGGTACAGTTTTCTTAGTACAGCCCTCTAATTAGCTGAATACTATACAACGTGTCCCAGAAATCAACGTCAAGCCGAAAACGGGCAATAGGCCAAGTCGTGACAGCTATTAGAAAAATATAAAAAAAAATCTTGGTCATGTACTTTTCGAATTATAAGCATTCAAAAATAAATCTCAAAAAGTGACACCCTGTGATGATTTTTCAAGTCCTGTGACTACATTATTAACATTTCGGTAGTTTTTTTCTCTGTGATCTAACCATGAATAACCCTTCTGTAAATTACAGTTAAAAGTTAAAACGTAACTGCCTCAGTTTTAAATTAAATGTTAGATTTTTGCCCAATATTGAATTCAAAATAATGACATCACCCAACTTTAACCGACTGTACTGAAAAAAAAATCTACTACACTATTTTGGCAAGTAACTTTAAAAGATGGCGCGTTTAGTCAGGATTCCAAAATGGTATAACACATACTAATTGCTACTTCTTAATTGAGGAAAAAAAGTACATTGTTGGTTTTAGGTGCATTTGAAATAAAATTCAGTCGTTGGATTTCTTTTATTATAATTTTTATTAAATCAGATTTACGAAGTTTTATAACAAATGTTCAAACTGTTTTCCTTCAGCTGCAATGCAAGTTCTACATCTCTTTAAAAATGATCGCGTAATAAGACGGGCGTATCTTCTTGAGTTGATGTATTCAGCGGCTTCTGCAATTCTTTGGCGCAGCTCGTCTAAATCTTGAATTGGTTTAGAGTACACTTTATCCTTTATCGTACCCCAGTAAAAAAAATCTATGGGGTTTAAATCGGTTGAACGGGCAGGCCACGAAATTGTACCACCCCGCCCAATCCACCTATCGGGGTATTCTCGATTGAGAAACTCTCGTACAGTGAGAGCATAATGCGCTGGGCAGCCATCTTGTTGATACCACATGCTGCCGTAAATGTTCAGTGGCACTTCTTCCAATAATTCTGGTAATTGGTTCTGTAAGAAGTTCAAATAACCCTGGGCATTTAAATTCTCCGGCAGCTCGATTGGACCAATAACTTTACCATTCAAAATTCCCGTCCACATATTTACTTTAAACTGGTACTGAGATCTATCTTCCCGCATCAAATTTGGATTTTCCACGTGCCATTCGTGCAAATTGTGGAGGTTCATGTAACCGTCCTTTTTAAATGTTGATTCATCGGACCATAGAATTTTTTCAAAGAATCGCGGGTCCTCTCGGTGCCTCTGCAACATCGTTCGACAAAATCGTACTCTCTCTGGGTAGTCTCGGGGTAGCAGACTTTGTACTCGTCGTACATGGTATGGGTGAAACTCGTTCTTTTATAAAATACGATGTGCAGTACTTTTGGGGACTCCTATGCTCTGTTCAATTCCACGTACTGAGATACTTCTGTCTTCTTCAACTGCTTGCAAGACTTCGGCTTCGTAGGGCATAACGGGTCTTCCCTCGCTAACCATTTGGCTAGGAAATCGACCCTCTGATAATGACCGATGCACATTAATAAATACTCGTTGATCGGGATGACGCTCAGCATTCGGGTATCTCTCACGATACACTCTTGCTGCGGCATTGGCGTTGCATAAGCATTCTCCATAAATGAGATGCATGTTGGCGTATTCCTGTGCGGTGTATCGAGATGGCATGATAAAACACTACACAAACACGGGGTTGCGATTAAAACAAGTCCGGGGTTGTCAGAAACGGTGCAGATAAATCCAAATTACAATGCAAATCAAGTCCAATAAACAAAGCCACAGTTGTAAGTACGAAGTCAATACGAATACAAAAAGATGTGCAGTCAACGAAAGAGCGTAACGTACTGCAGTATTGCACAATTTGCCGACGCATCCCTGTTTAGCCAGAGTAGCGTCTCTATCTGTTTCACTCACACATATGAAATGATGTGTCAATCCGTCTCCCTCTTAGTTAGATAAAAGTAGCGTCACTATCTATCTCGCTCCCACTTGTCAAAGTAGCGTCACCTCACATTAGCTAAAATGAATCTTTCTCGCACACTAGTCAAAATAACGTCACTCTTCGTCTCAATCGAACTTTTATGAAATACGGCTTCATAAAAAAAAAATGTTTTTTCTCAATTAAGAAGTAGCAATTAGTATGTGTTATACCATTTTGGAATCCTGACTAAACGCGCCATCTTTTAAAGTTACTTGCCAAAATAGTGTAGTAGATTTTTTTTTCAGTACAGTCGGTTAAAGTTGGGTGATGTCATTATTTTGAATTCAATATTGGGCAAAAATCTAACATTTAATTTAGAACTGAGGCAGTTACGTTTTACTTTTAACTGTAATTTACAGAAGGGTTATTCATGGTTACATCACAGAGAAAAAAACTACCGAAATGTTAATAATGTAGTCACAGGACTTGAAAAACCATCACAGGGTGTCACTTTTTGAGATTTATTTTTGAATGCTTATAATTCGAAAAGTACATGACCAAGATTTTTTTTTATATTTTTCTAATAGCTGTCACGACTTGGCCTATTGCCCGTTTTCGGCTTGACGTTGATTTCTGGGACACGTTGTATATACAGGATCTACAGGATATTACGGTATAGTAGGTATGGCAACCTTAGTGGGGATATGTCCATGGATGAGTAGGAAACCAGTGATAAACGGTGGTCACTAGTCAGATCGAGACCAACGCAGTTCAGTTCCTTTAGGAGTGGAACCCTAGTTAAATTGTAGAGGGGACAAAATATATTACAGTAGGACACCATCAAGTCTTCTTAGACAAAGAAGGGTTATCTCAGCAGATCGGTGCGAATTTCTAACCTGATTTCTAATCTCAAGAGTGATTCGAATATTGGCGCCGACTCGCTTGTTCACAAACTAAACTAAAATTAAGTTCAGTGCATCCTTTTCTTTCTATTTCATTAAGAAAATGACAGAAGATAAATATAAATCTAGTCCTGTCAAATTAGTCAGCGCCTGACGTAAATTGACGTATTTTTATAAGCCATATTTTTAATCACGTCTTATCTTGTCCATGGAGTATCTTAAGCCACGGATACACTAGGGGACAAATGGAGCAACATGTTGCGGAACATGGCGCTCGGCAACTACGTGAATGTCCCGAGAGAATGTCGCGCCGTGCGCTCGCTCTCGGAGCGGGAGCAAGAAACATGTCCCGCGTCTCGTAAAATGTTGCGGGTCATGTTGCGGGACACTATGCAACGTTGCAGCGTCACGTATATTTTGTGTTGCGCGTCATGTTGCGGGACAAAATGTTCCCTAGTGTATCCGGGGCTTTAATTTGACAGGACTAAACTAATATTTGTCTTTTGTCCTTTTCTTAATGCAATAGAAAGATGAAGATGCACTGAACTTAAATTTAGTTTAGTTTGTGAACAAGAGAATCGGCGCCATTCAATTACTTCGTTCGATTTGACCGTTCATTGATTTTAACGAACTAAGTAAAGAGTCTTTTAAATTGATCATTCGATTTGCTACTGCACTAATGCAACGAATAAAACATTACATAAATGAATGAGATCATCATCTCCTCCAAAATAAAATCGTTTTAAAAATGATGCAAGACTTTGTATGAAAAGTGAACGAGGTCTGTAAATAGATCGTTAATATGTAATGCTAGACGATTTAATACGAATGATTCCATATTCACTCATCCAAAAATGTTACACGCTGCAGTCAATTTAACCGTAAAATTGCTTTTTAAATAAACTGTATTTAAAATGAATTTACAAAAGAGTTGGCTACTTAGAACAAAATAGAAGCATTCATCAGCTATGCGCTTGTTAGTTCATGAAAACGACTTCAGCCGTGCGATTCTGTAACCATCTCACCATGAAAGCTTGGGTGAAGTGAGCGTGGAGTGAGCTGTCATTCGCTAGGGATTAACACTATTAAGTGCTCACTTCACTTATGATTTCACGGTGAGATTTTTTACAGAATCTACCGGGTGTTATACGATAATATTATATTTACTTAGGAATCCATGTGATTTTATTTACTGACAGACGTAAACACAGTAGCTACGTAGTCCGCTTCATCGCTGCAGAAGTGTTTCAACAATTTTATCGCTGGTGACCTTTGTCTTATTTTTTAGTCACTTCTTTATTCAAAAAGGATAATATTTACATAGTATATGAGCTAACAGACTTAAAATAGTAATAATAATAATAATATATACAGACGCCAGCACACCAAGCTACTACAATCTGTCAAATATCTTTAATTTTCAACTTTATCGCAAACGCATTAGGTTCAAAGTTGATTGGGAAAATTTGACAGCTTCGGGTAGCTTGATATGCTGGCGTCTGTACATCCGCATCGCTGTCAATAGGAAAAGTGGCCAAAACACCTTTGACCTTTGTAGAGCTTTGGCTGTTGTCGCAGCAGAGATAAACAGCAAATATAGCCTGGATGGGGTTTTCCAAAATACTGAACTAAATCTTTGATAGCATCCTTAATGATATTAGGTACCATAAACTGTGAATTCCACATCCCTCCCTAGCAAAATCCAGAGACACTTCCCAAATCACTAAATGCTTTCAGCGTTAAACGCATTCAAAATAGCGTTCTGTGTCTTTCAATCGTTTGTAGATGACAGACAGAATGATGTTTTAAGTATGGTCAGCGTTAAACGCATTTAGTAATTTGCGATGCAGTGACAGTAACATAACGTAAAGCTAAGGACTTACTTTAGTCTGCGTGGTGAGGTCTAGGTCGCACTGTGCCGATGGGAGGATGAAAGACATGGAGATGACGTCCATCTCCTCGGAGGTGCTGACCAGGCCGCACACCGCCAGGAGCAGGTAGTGGAACCGTCCATATCCTGTGGAAAAGTAAACAGATACAGCTTGTGGCTTCCTAGGGTTGCCCACTAAACCGATGACTACCGCTAATACGTTTCTGACACATTGATTGTGTGAGGTGAATTCAAAATAATCATTCGAGTCGATAGGTTAACGATTTCATGAGATTTTTGGCCATCACGCGTATTGTTGACTCATTTAGACAAACCGAAATTCTAGTAGGTATATCTATTTCGTTAAGTAGGTTGGTGTATTTGGCGAAAGAGAAACCTTACAATGGTTTGTATAAGGTGCTAATTACCAGAAGTTTATTATCCTTTGTTGTTTACAACTAAGGAAGTGATAATACCAGTCGCGAAATTATTTGCAATCTGGTGAGTGACAGACGATTGCGGAACTTTCTTCTCACTGCCACTAAAACTGCGCTTGCACAATCCCTTTTACTTCCCATCCTTCACTACGCCGATGTCAATTAGGTATCCAGGTCTTACTGAGGCGCAACTAGATAAACTAGCGAATTCAAAACTTTTGCATAAGATTTGTATTTGGCCTGCGCAAATAGGGTCACATATCTGAATTTCGTACAAAGCTCAAGTGGCTTCCCATACGTCTTCGCCGAAATTCTAATATCTTTTTTCAGCTCTACAGTATTTTCATTACTCCTAAAATAACGTTTCAAGTTCCTTCATGACACACATAATAGATATCTGAGGTCATCGGAAAACCTGAGACTAGAGATGCTGAAGCATTCCACCAGTTTCTATGACAAATCTTTTACTGGTCAAGCAATACTATTATGGAATGATTTGCCCGTGTCGGTAAGGCGTGCTCAATCTTTCCACTTTTAAAATTATGATAAAAAAGCACTTCCTCTCTCCTTAAACATCATCATTATATTTTATTTGCTCTTGTTTCATGTTTATTATTATATACTTTATACAGCTATGTATTTATTGTATTATGTAAATGGTGCACCACAGACTATCTACAGTATTTGACTCTTCTTCCCCTTTTTAATCCATCCAAAGGTTAGAAAACATCCATATATCTCTTACGAAAAGACCGCCCATTGTGTCACCCTTTGTAAAATTTCTATATGTCTGTAATTTATATGGTGTACATAATAAACAGTATTCTATTCTAATACCAGAAGAATACTTTTAAAACATTAGCTAAAGCTCATGTAAGGGGTCAAGTTTCATTCAGGAGTGGTGGTACGATGCGGTTCTTAGTAAAGGCATGTTTACAACGCCGAACGTCGCGGATACGTCGAGGAATGCAATCCGAGCTCTCTCCATTCATAAAAGTTCGTTCAAGTTACTGTTTCATTTACCAACGAAGCCGTGTACGGTTTCATATATTGTTTTTATTACGTAATTGAATGTCAACAATGCACTGTAACTGCGCATTATAGTTTTAGTTTTGTAGGTCGATGTCGTCGGATCGATTTACAAAACATGAAGTGGCATCCTTTTAATTTGATATGTTATTTGATATAGGTAGTTCTTGAAATCTTGACCTTCATTGCTCCTACTTTGTATTTATACATGTTTATTTAGGAAAATATTGGCTCTATTATTGCTTATGTTTTCAGTGGAATAAATATTGAACAGTCGTTATATTTACAGTCAAGAAACTCTAATGCTTATCCTAAATACATTTCCGACGTGTCAAATGAAAGTGTATTTTTATTAAGTATCCTTATTTTGTAAAATAAACATCGTAAAGTAGGTATTTTTAAAGCACGTACGGCGTGAAAAACGAATAAATGTTTCGGTAGTTAAGTAGGTAAAGAGGTTTCAGAGCAAATTATTTTCATTATTAACTGAAAAATATTATCTAAGTACTTATTTTAACTTATTGCTTGTCGGATATGGTCTGTCATGATCATGATGAACATCATTAGGTAATATTGCCATTGTTTAGAAACTTAGCACAATTTCAATCAATTCAATTTCATTTAATGGAATTAGGATATTTAAATCTCTGGTGATTAGTTACCTTAGTCTGATTTGGTATCTATAAAGCCAAGCGCAGCGCAACGCATTTTCATACAAACATGTGTGGTGAGGCCCGCCTGGAGTACCTTTATACAACATTAGTTTTAGTATATGCGAAACCCGAAACTCGTGTCTAGTATTTTTATGTAAAGAATCTACGTACAAAATTTCAAAACTGTATCATGAAAAATCACAAAGTTATAAGCTTGTTATGTTACCTGCTTGGCCGTACAAAAATATGGTTACCACCTACCACGCGCCGCCGGCCGACTTATTTTGAACAAACCATATTCAGGTTTGAAATATACTAAAAATAATGTTGTATACTACGGCGCAGATACATTTCAGTATGTATATGTACAATGCCTGAAATAAAATGATTTTGATTTTATACGTTAGTTCACAGAAAACGTACGAAAGTGATGCTTCCCGCCCCAATCTGCGCTGGCCTGTACTAGGAAAAGTTAAATCAAGTTTTATGAATTGCACATTTTAGTAGGTAATATTATTTATTCAAACTTACCGGTTAATTCGATAGCCCTTTCGAAGTCAGCTTTTTCCGAGTTGGGGCCCTTCTCGGGGTCGAGCTTGACTTGTGTCTTTAGTGACGGTACGACGCCTATAAACAAAATAAACAAAGCATTACAAACAATCAAATAATAATTATGATATTTCATCAACACTGTTCTCAAAACGGGGAATGGAAACATCGTAGAACTGAAAATTCGAAACATCTAACATCCACCGACCCGCACTGGGCCCCCGTGGTGGATTATGGCCCACTCCTCGCAGAGGAGGTCTGTGTTCCAGCAGTGGGAACATCTTACGCTGATGATGCTATGCGTAATCAAATATCACCTTATTAAAGTGAAGCAGAATATCGCCGACCAGTCCTGAAAATCAAGTAAAAATGGTCCTAACAATAATTTTTTGATCCTAATGGAGATAATCCAAAGGACCACTTCCACTGTAGTGACAGTTTGCTGCCTCAGTGCTGCACCCAGAACTGCCGGTCGATTCTGTAAAAATCTCACCGTGAAATCATAAGTGAAGTGAGCACTTAATAGTGTTAGTCCCTAGCGAATGACAGCTCACTCCACGCTCAATTCACCCAAGCTTTCACGGTGAGATGGTTACAGAATCGCATGGCAGCTCAATCAAATAATCCTATGCATTAGAATAATGGTTAATTAATCGGATAGTAGGCATAGACCAAAGACCATAACGTTATCGACCGGAAAAGATATTAACAAAGCATTTATATGTAGTTATTTCAGTAGCCAATTCTTTGCTCTAGTACTACTCATACAATCTGATTCTGAAGAATAAATAAATACTGGACTATTAATAGTGTGTTCTGGTAGAGTTAACTTACCAAGCTCGGCGGTTTTGGAACCTGGGCCGTTTAGTTGAAGGTCCCTTTTTACATCACAATCTGAAACAAACAAAAAATCGATAAATGTTTCCGATAATAAAATTATCAAAGGATATTTTTGAACAGACTCCAGGCATTCGCATCACAACCAAACTAGGTGCTGTTATTTGCGCCTGATCTCTCTCCGGTCGTGTCAGAATGCCGTCCAATCGGACGACCATCGACGCGGGAGATATTGTAGTGCGTGTGCGCAGACACTTGTACTATTCTATCTCCCGTTTCAATGGCAATAGTCTCTGCTGCTGAGATTGGCCGCCGTGGCCGAAATTTGTCCTGTAGTGTAATTGCGTAACACACTATCAGTAGCAATGGGTTCCATTTTGACAGCTCAACAACGACAACAACATTCATTGCGTTATTTACGTTGTTGAGCAGACACATTTTTCGAACATATGGAGCAATGGATTAGCAATATGCTTCAAAATTATTCAAATTGAGAGTAATAGTGTGTTACGCAATTAGGGTGCTGGAGGACTATACATACCTAGTGCTAGTTGCCAATAATGCAAAGACTCTCTGCCTGTTTTCATGGTAATCTTTCGATGTCGTGCTGACTCTACTAAAGTTTTGTACTCCAGATAAGTTATGACGCACTAAGTTATTCCCATAAAGAAATAGGTACGGCGACACAGGTTCACACAGGCACAATGCAGAGTGTTTAAAAATAACAATTATAAATATTTTAGGTGTAAGTACCTCTAGTGTGTAATGTTATATCATCCATAGAGTACTAGACAGGTACATCTCTACACTACACGTGTCACACGTGCTACGATCTGTGATTGCAGCAAAACATCACAAGAGAAATAAACATATACATTCCTTGTATAAGTTTTAATTGTTGGAGGTATTTTCTTCCATTCACATCTCCATCAGCCATGTCTATTAGGTTAGTTATATCAATCTGACTAACCTTTTCCCAACTATGTTGTGGTCGGCTTCCAGTCTAACCGGATGCCGCTGAATACAAGTATTTTACATGGAGCGACTGCCTATCTGACCTCCACAGTCTACTCACTGGGTGACACGATACCCCTTAGTAAGACTGTTTGTCAGACTTTTGGGCTTCCCCTAACGACTGTCAAAGATCGTTCCGTGGCACGGAGGGGTCTCGATATGTTATCGATGATCAGCCATCCACGAAAGGACACAAGGACTAAACTTTAAAATGGATTTTAACATTGAAATAATATCGTTTTTGCCAAAAGGTCTCTAATGCGTTTAGTATATTATAATTAACGATTACCTACGTGTCCTTGTTGGCAACAAACAACGTTAAAATCCATTTAAAAGTTTCATCCCGATTCACCCCTGCATTTCCTATTCACCCCGTTTTACGGTATACAACGTGTAACATTAAATGCGCAAAACCTGAAAATAGTTTGATCAGAATAATAAGCAGAATTAATTGAACCACTTTTTAATATAGGTCACATTTTTCAAAAAATCTTCATTAAAAACGTTGCCGTGTCTATTTATTAATAGGTCAAGCAAGCCAATGTCAGCGCGGCGCAGCGGCCCGCCCGGTGAGGACTCCTACCTCGGTAAAGCGTCGTCGCAGACGCAAGAAACGATCAGAATGGCCAGTAAAACTAACAGAGCACATAAAACCTTTACAATTTTTTTAATTACTTATTTTCTATCTCAAATAGATCAATTGATTTAAAAATCAGTTGGGGTGTCTGAGGTTTTGCGCATTTAACGTTACACGTTGTATAACTAGCTATTTCTATACCGGTAAGACAGTTCATAATCAGACTACAATGTTTCCACTGCCGGGACACAGGCCCCGACTCACGAGGAAGGTATCCCGACGTGTCACCTCCGATTTTTTTGTGGCTGATATATGTTATTCTCCATCAAATTTTAAGAGACACGTATTTTTTTTTTTTGCCAACGCGCCTTTTTTGGGGTGAATTTGATTTTTTTTAAGCATTGTAAATATTGATAAATTACAACTGTTGAATGTGTAGGTACTAATATGCATTTTTCATCATTTTCCATGTAGATTAATATCCATTTGGTCTTTTGGAAAAATATTAACTAGAAGTATGTAAAACCCTCAAACTGCCCCGAAAGGTGGTAATGTTTAGGGGGCTATTTCACCCCCAAAAAAGGCGCGTTGGCAAAAAAAAAATACGTGTCTCTTAAAATTTGATGGAGAATAACATATATCAGCCACAAAAAAATCGGAGGTGACACGTCGGGATACCTTCCTTGTCAGTGAGAGAGAGCGGACTGTAATCCACCAGGCGGGCCCAGCGCGGGTTGGTAGATCTCACATGTCTTCGATATTTTGGTGCTGGAACACGTCGGTTTCCTCACGATGTTTTCCTTTACCATTTTGAAAGCAGTGATGATGAAACAATTTACACAAAATAAAGTGCCTGTCTGGGTTCGAACCTACGAACTACAACTCGTAAGTCACGGCCGTTCCTACGGGCCACCACCGCTCTGGTAAGATAATTGCTGGGATCCAAAACTCGCTCATGTGCCCTGCTATACTTAACCCTTAATTGCATGATTTTTACTTTTTAAGCAAATGAAATTTATTTGGACGTAACATTCGCTCTACAACGTGTAACGGAAAGGGGGTATCAACCCTGAAGGAGGTGAATGTGCTCATGAAACTCAACAACTTTCCCCAAAAATATGAAAAAAAAATTTGGCCCTCCCTTACAAAACTGACTACCAGCTGATTGATTTACTATGGGAGGGCCAAATTTTTTTTTCATATTTCGACCTATGTTCTTTGGGGAAAGTTGTTGAGTTTCATGAGCACATTCACCTCCTTCAGGGTTGATACCCCCTTTCCGTTACACGTTGTATAGTAAGGAAAAAATATTGAAAAAAATATATTCATAAAAATACTTTTCTTTTTCTAAATGACCTGTTGGAAATTTACATCTTTATGTAATCAGGACGAATCTACTGGGAACAAAATGAATTGAATATCTCTAACAATTGGGGAATCCCCGTGCTCTGTGGAAACGAAAATATGGCATTCGATTGGTTGATGGAAATTTTCATCACGATGCAGTTAAGGGTTAAGTGATCAGGCAGCCTAGAGTCTAGAAATACAGATTCTAAGTTTCATTCTAGCGTATGGTTTGCAAAATATCTGAAGCCTTAATGCTTATAGTTGTTTTCTGGTACTTTTTTGCTAACCGTACCCACGGTGACGTGATAGAATACGTCTTTTTATTAACGTTCTAGCGTTAAACAGTCGGTCAGTAGTTCTTCGTTACCTTGAGATGTGCATAATCTCCGTGTGAGGTTACGAAATGGACAGGTGACTTCAATAAGTGCTCATTGTGACCAGTATTAAGCAAATAATACTTGGACATTCTTAATTGTGAGTCATGGCAGATTTTACAGGATTGTGGACTTTTAATTATCTGCCTAGCCTTTTCCCAACTATGTTGGGGTCGGCTTCCAGTCTAACCGGATGCAGCTGAATACCAGTATTTTACATGGAGCGACTGCCTATCTGACCTCCACAATCCAGTTACTGGGTAATACGATACCCCTTGGTAAGACTGGTTGTCAGACTTTCGGGCTTCTGACGACCCGTAACGACTGTCAAAGATCCACGAATGACAGCCGGGACTAACTGCTTAACGTGCTTTCCGGGGCACGGAAGTGTCTCGGGTATGTAAATATGGTCACACATCCACAGATCAACCGCGGTTAGCGTAGCTTAACCTGATCGATCGACCTGTGCGACTGTTATTATTCAGCCACGGGAGTGGACTGTAAGCGCAAAATTTACAGATCGCTCTGACTTTACTTTGTCAAGTAAAGTAAGCCGAATCTGAACTTTATTAGTTAAGCAATACTGCTGGTATCGCTAGCTCACATTCGCTTATACGAATATGAACATTATATGCATGACAATAAGTTCATCGTTTACTTTACTTAACAAACTAATGTCAAAAAGCGATCTGACCCTGAACCTTACTTTCATAAGTTTCATGTGACATCACTAAGTTAGTAATATTAGGTACACCTAGTAAAGGGGGGGGGGGATGGGTACGTAATAATACCTACATAACTAGGTCTACCTAAATATTATAATATCACACCACCAACCACACCGTCGTGAGTAAAAACAGCTTATTGCATTTTTTGACAGCATCTCTATCAAATCGCAAATACTGTCGAAAATGGGAACAACGCTGATATAATAAATCATAAAAAAACTATCTACTTACCTACCTACGCAAAGGATTATTTACGATTTACCTATTTTGATGTCATTTTTTATTATGGAAAAGATGAAGATGAAAAAGAATTACAATAAAACCATTTTTCTTTCATTTTTAAAAGAGCCTGAGATGGCTTCTTTGACTTTGACGTTTTTTTTTTTTTACTTTGACACTGATATTGATTTCAAGTACCTGTTTTCTACACTAATTTCAAATTAGAAAGATCTATTTAATATAGATAATAAAAATCTTAAATTCATTCTCTGGCAGACAACGCACATCCTAAATCGCTGCGTCTAAAATCATGATATTTGGACAACAGTTCCTTATGCAACGAAGTTGAGCACGTAGGAAGGAAAATTCCCCCGTAAGTAAATATTATACAGCTGTACTGCTGGGGAGTTTGTTGCACCACTTCTTCCCAGCGAAAGCACTAGGAAGTGGTGAAGGGCGGGCATTTTATTGGGAAATTTTGATGTTCGAAAAGTACTGATTCTCTAATTAGAATAAATGGTTTTTTTTTTTTGTATGAATATGAAAGTTTGTCAGTATGGAAGTTCATAATTTTTGCCTATGAGAAAATCGGAAAATCCCATCGACACGGCTTGTTTTTTGGAAATTTGTACCTATGTAAGTATATTATATTTTATTCCGCTATGCAGTTTCCTTCACAATTTCAACTGTGTGTCTTTAAAACCACTACCACTGCTCCCAAAACGGTGAAGGAAAAAATCGTCCTAGAACCAAACATTCGAAGACATGTGACATCTCACCCGCACTGGGCCCTCTCCCTCTCACTGAGAGAGGGCCTATTTCCCAGCAGTGGGAACATTATAGACTGATTATGATTAGTATGCTATGCCTTTAACTTTAAAAACACATAATTATGGGACAACGTTTGGCCATATACAAGTAAAAACTGCAGGGTGGTTGCGTAACACACTATCAGTAGCAATGGGTTTCATTTTGAGAGTTCAACAACATTCATTGCGTTGTTTACGTTGATGAGCAGACACATTTTTCGAACATATGGAGCAATGGATTATTATCAATATGCTTCGAAATTTTTCTAATTGAGAGTAATAGTGTACTCGTATTACGCAATTAGGGTGCTGAATCATTTTGAAGGATGTTGCTTCATACAAAGTGTAACGTTAAATGCGCATAACCTCAGACACCCCAACTGATTTTTAATTCAATTGACCTATTTCAGAGAGAAAATAAGTCGTTAAAAAATGTAAAGGTTTTATGTGCTGTTTTAGTTTTACTGGCCATTCTGATCGTTTCTTGCGTCTGTGACAACGCTTTATCGAGGGAGGTGTTATCACCGGGCCACTGCGACGCGCTGACATTGGGTTGCTTGACCTATTAATAAATAGACACGGCAACGTTTTTAATGTAGATTTTTTGAAAAAAGTAACCTATATTAAAAAGTGGTTCAATTAATTCTGCTCGTTATTCTGATCAAACTATTTTCAGGTTTTGCGCATTTAACGTTACACATTGTATATTAGAAATTCACATATTCAAAATTCATTGCTTCATATATTCGAAAAAATTGTCTGCTCAACAACGTGAATAACGCAATGAATGTTGTTGAACTGTCAAAATGAAAGCCATTGCTACCGATAGTGTGTTACATTACACAATTACCCCGTAGGTGCCAAAAGATCCTTGTACCGTGACGGCGTAGCTCTCTAGTACTTACTGTGAGATTTCTTGGGCCCGGGGTCAGTTTCTACCATCCTACGCGGGCGGGTTGCTAGGTATGTCGGCGGTCGCGCGGACTGAAATACTCTTACTGGGCTGTGGGTCGCTTACAACGGCGCACGGCTCTTCTGAAACAATACAAATAACTGCCATTAATATACACAATGGAATACATTAATTACGGTAACTAGGAGTTATGTGGGCTCCCCATGTTTGTCGAAGGAACCATGGCCGGTGGAGGAGACGAGTCCAGCAGTGCTATTATTATGGAGACCGCGTATATCGGCAGCGGTATCCCGACACCCCCCCCCCCGCCCCTTCGATGACCGACGACCTTTAAAAAGTGGCTGGGATAGACTGGATGCGGAAGGTGGAGGACAGGTGTTGTGGCGGAGCCTGGGAGAAGCCTAATGTCCAGCGGTGGACTGCGATAGTCTTGTGGCGGCATCTACATCGCCACATTCAAAACTACGCATCACACTGACGTCACGTAAAATCCTGCATCTCGCAAGCAGCTGTTTCTCACACCGCTATATCTCAATCGGCAGCAGCATCTTCCTACGAGAAAATTGCGATAGCCAATTCCGATCTCGATGACTGATTAGGCAAGCAAAATCACTGGACAGTCCATTCATCGAATCCTTATAAAATAGCCATATAAAGGGATGTAGACAATTGCCAAGTATACACACATACAGTTGCCAATTATATACTTATTACAATTTATATGGATTGATAACGTACGTCACTTTATTTAAAGTGCAACACGGAAAACCCAAAGTACCTAAGTCTTTAAGTACAGCCTTTACGGTGATCATTCATTTACTTAGTTATTGCAAGCATTTATCAATCTAATTTGAATATTTTGGGATGGGATGTAATATTATATTCAGGCAGTTGTCCCACCGCCGGCGATGAACGAGCAGCGAGTAGAACTAGCAACTGGAAATGAGTTGGCGAGCAGCAAGTGTGTAGTTCCGATAGTTTTGTCGCTGGGCTGTCAGCGAGTGTCCGAGTGCGACACTCGCACCACTCGCTCGGGGAAGATAGAAACACATTCACCACTTTACAAATCATACAACATCCAACATCAACAACAACATTCAACAGCATCATCATCATCATCATCATCAAAATAATTTTTGTTTGGCTAAGAATTCTAATTTCAAATTAATTTTATTTTAAAAACATGGAATTTTGTTTTCTAAACGTCGTCATTTGTTTATTGATTAGTGTTACATTTTCATCGCATTTCAATCTTTTTCGTCATCATGGATACGTTAAAAATTCGAGTAATTATGGAATATGAGTACCGTCGTGGCAGCAACGCGGCACAAGCGGCACGCAACATCAACGACGTTTACGGAGCTAACACTTTTTTTAACGTTTGCTCGCTTCCGTTCTGGAAATTTCGACCTGAAAAATGAACCTCGCGGTCGTCCGAAGACTTTGGTCGACAGTGACGAATTAAAGGCGATTGTGGGTCTGATGATACACAATCTACGGCTGAATTAGCAGCAGCTTTCGACGTTAGCGTCAAAACAATATTGGTCCATTTGCGTCAAATTGGCAAGGTAAAAAAGCTTGACAAATGGGTGCCCCACGAACTCAATGATCGCCAGCGCGAAGTACGCGTCGAGACGTGCCTTGCACTGCTCAACAGACACACAAATGAAGGAATTTTGAACCACATTAGTTACCTGCGATGAAAAATGGATTCTGTTTGATAACCGCAAGCGCTCAGCAAGTTGTTTGGATCCTGGTTCAGCACCTAAACAATGCCCTAAACGAAAACTTACCCCTAAAAAAGTGATGGTCACTGTTTGGTGGTCTAGCGCCGGTGTGATTCATCACAGCCTCTTACCAAACGGGGTGAGCATTACTGCAGATGTGTACTGTGAAGAACTGAACACAATGATGGAGAAGCTGGCACATCTCCAACCAGCATTGGTCAATCGCTCGTCTCCGCTGCTCCTGCACGACAACACGCGACCTCATACTGCACAGCAGACGGTCTCCAAGTTGCAAGAACTGGGGTTGGAAGCTCTCCGTCATCCGCCCTACTCACCAGACCTTGCGCCTACAGACTACTACTTTTTCCAGAATTTGGATAACTTCTTGGCGGGAAAAAAAATTCAATACCCGAGAGGCAGTACAAAATGCCTTTGAAGAATTTGTTGCATCCCGTCCAGCTGATTTCTTTAAGAAGGTCATCAATAAACTGCCACTGCGTTGGCAAAGATGCATTGATTGCATGGATGATTACTTCGATTAATACAAATAAAAATACATGAAAAAACTTCGTTTAAATTTTTTCATACAAAACGGCAATTTCATAGGTCCTATTAAATCATTGTCGTCGTCTGAACTAGACAACAATGATAGTTCTAGTAATTGTTCTGAATTCATAATATGTGCACTCTACGTAGAAATGACCGCTGATTGGTCTGTCGGCTGGAGCTCTGACCGCCAACCGAGCATTGCTGAGCGAGTATTATCTTTGATAACTCTTGTCGCTCAGCGACAAACCAGTGGAGCGAGTCCTCGCGGAAAGTGTGAACAGTCAGCGATCAACTATTAATATATGCACTCTTTTGTTTACACGGTATGTATATCTATTGTACGTTTCTTGAGCGAGAAAATAGCCGATAGTTAATCGCTTCCTCGCTGGCGGTGGAACAACTGCAATATTTGTTTGATTGATATAAGTAGGAGTGCAGGGGTACCCCAGTGAAGGTTGCGTGTTCAAATATCACGTCGGAGTCACCATATAGAGGTATGATGAGGAACAGGGTGTAAAGTTCACTCATCCTCCATAGGAAAGGGAGGATCCTTCGACCAGACGGGTGTCATGTCTGGTGGGCAAATGGCCGAACATTCATGTCGGGCGGTTGGATATATGCTAGTTGCGCGGTAAACTCTGCTTGCGAGATGCAGGATTTTGCGTGACGTCAATATGACGCGTAGTTCGTATGTGGCATGTGTAGATATCGCTACAACTCCGACTTACGAGTTCTAGGTCGTGGATTCGAACCTGCGTCCTTTACTTTGTGTAATTTATTTCATCACCATAGCTCTTAAAGACGGTGAAGGAAAACATAATTATGAACAAATTCGAAAACATATGTCATCTTCCAACCCGTACTGGGCCCTCGTGATGGATTATGTTATGTCCCACTCCCTCTCACAGAGAGGAGGCATGTGTCCCAGCAGTGGGAACATTATAGGCAGATTATGATGTAAGTAGGTACAGACGCCAGCACATCAAGCTACTACAATCTGTCAGATTTCTTTAATAGATTTTCAACTTTATCGCTAAAGCAGGGAAAATCTGACAGTTTCGGGTAGCTTGATGTGCTGGCGTCTGTACATTATGTAGGTCAAATCTTGTAAAGTTACTACACGCCACGTACGCTCGTAGATAAGTGATAGAAAAAATTTCACGGTTGAGCGGCCCCAAATAAATTTAAAAAGCGATACTCCTAGCCCTAGTTCATTTAGTATTCTATACAATACAATACAAGGTCCTATTTCCTAATCCACTTAGTAGGTGTGTGTACACAGAAAACACCTTTATTGCCTACGACATAACGGTTAATAGCCTTGATGAAGTGTACTCGTATGAATGTAGAGTATTGCGTAGCTCTGCGTCATAAGTTGAAGCTGATAATTATTAGTACAGTTTCGTCAATTAAAATTTGGTCCTTCTAGGTGAATGGTTACAAAACTCGGACTCCTAAGTGACCGCCATTAATTACGTACGACAGGAGACTAAGGCCCGGCGCACATTGGCACGCCGCGACGGCCTTAAGCATACCGAAGCGTCCTTAGGCATGCCGAGGCGTCCTTGCTAATGAAGCTACGCGCGGGGCCGCGGGGTTCGGGCGGTCCCTTTCCTGCCGCGGTATCCCGAACACTGCCAAAGCGTTCCGAGGGATGCCGAAGCGTTTCGACGGCTGCTGACACGGCACGCCTAAGCATATCGCGGTATTGTTTTGTACTTACGAGCGTTAACATTGAAATTTCAATTTTATTTCCATACTATTAAGTTATATTTTTATTCGTCGCCTAAAAATACCTTGCCATGCCGTGCCGCCAATGGGCGCCGGGCCTAAATGAACTATTTATTTTATTACTAGCTGCGCCCGCGACTTTGTTCGCGTGTCATACCGAAAACAAATTGGATTTCATGGGTATTTTTTTGTACGGAACCCTAATTATTATTCTAAAATAAAAGTAAGCTAAGTTAGGCTTACGCGTTAGGCTAAGTTACTCCTTATAACATTATACTGGATGATTTTTTTTTACAGTCCCCATGTTTTTACAGAATGTTGACCTATGAATATGAACAACTTTCACTATGGGAGCAACTATGAAATCACGAAAAAAAAATCAGCTGTTTAATACAAAAGTTCAATACCTACTTGACCAAAATGTACGAAACAGCTGATTTTTTTTTTTCGTGAACTCAGAGTTGGTCCCATAATGAAAGTTGTTTATAAGTATTCATGGGTAGAACACCCCGTAAAAATTTGGAGACGGTAAAAAAAATCATGCAGTATACCATAGTGAATGTCTCGTCCAAATCGGTTCAGCCGTTTCGGACATTACAGATAACCAGAAAAGCAGACAAAATTTAAAAAAAAAAAAAATTGTTTTAATACCGTATATTCTTTCATATGCATTTAGGAAAAAGCTGTCAATATGACTTTACAAACAGACACTTCAATTTTATTTATTCGTATATATGCATGAATACATTTATATTGACATGAATAACATAATTATAGCTTGCGGCCGAATTATCAATCAGAATCATTAATTTAAGAAATGTAACATACATGCAACACTATGGGCGATTCTTTGGCGAGTTGTGACAAATGGCGCTGCGCTGGCGCAAGTTACACGGTTCATACTACAATTGTAACGAGTTGTGCACGTTGCACGTTGCAGGTACAGCTTATCGTTTCATTGATTATAATTTTCCGCAACACAATTGTCCGTCTCACATTGTGTGCAAAAACTTTGCAAACACTCGCCCGTTTCATTGATGTGAAATAGTTCTAAATTCGGAACATCAATCGACTTTTATGTTTTATAGTCTTCACATTGAAATTTTGACGAGGAACGTCGATCGTAAAAGTAATGGAGTTTTCGTTACGTTTTTACCAGACACCCCTTATAAATAAATCGTGCAAATAAACTTCTTGTTTATATTTAAACTAGCTTCTGTTCTGCCCGCGACTTCGTTCGCGTGAAATTTCTTGTTCCCCGATCCACCCGTTGCATCGTTTTCGATTAACGTTATTTCTGACTTTTTTTTTTGTTTTTGCTCGGCTATAGCGGCCTATAGCCTTTCTCAAGAATTAGGCTATCCAATGCAAAAATAATTTTTCAAATCAGACTAGCAGTTCCAGAGATTAGCGCGTTCAAACAAACAAACAAACTCATCATCTTTATTAGTATACAGATTGCGCACAAGTAAAATGCGCACTGGATCTTTCCCTGTGAAAGACGGTGCTGTTTTGATTTTTGTTTTTAAACATTTTATAGGATTATATTTTTATGGGTTGTATCTATTTGGTCATCATTCGCTCTGACGCTATTTATGCAGTTCTATGATCTACCTACACTCTTGATTTTATCTCATGATTTTTCATAAGTAGATACACATACAGCCTGTAGAGTAGTGTACAGTGTGGATTTAAACGGTGGGCCATTATTTTTTTCCAGGGCCCATAATCGGTCTCTCAAGAACAAAGCCTCTTACATTAAAAAAAACTATGATTATTAAAATAAAATCGCTATTGGTAGAAACGTAATAATAATATCCCTCTAAGAAGACATAAACATTAGTGAAAAATGTTATAATTTGACGTAAATGACGGTAACTCAGTCGCTTTTCTCGGTAACGCAGTCGTATCTCATACAAAATCCGGCTGTCCCAGCAAGCAACTCGCTTCAAATACATTGACATTACATTAAAACTCTTCACGGCACTATTAAATTAAAATATCTACGGAAATTAAGGTAAATATGAACTTTATTAACAGGCTAATAAGTTTATGTTTTCTTTAACCGTGTATTATTTACGAAATAATTCTTGTCTTGTCTCTGTTGAAGTAAGAAAACGTAAGTACTCTGTGTTACCAAGCAAAAGTGAGTCTTAAATTCGACTTTTTTCGTGCATTTTCGACTAAGTTCGTTTGATGTAATGTGAATTGCTGGCGGGGTGAGGCGGGTGTTCGTGGCCTAGACGCTGGCCGCGTCAGTCGAGCTCGAGTCGTCCGGAGAGGCGCGTGTGTTTATTGTGCGGCCGCTGAGTTACCGACGGCAAACGGTGAGTTTTTTAAATATTTGATTGTTTTTTTATTGCGTTTTGTAATAGAATAAGTAAATATTTGCATGCTCTCAAAAATAATTAGGTATTTATTATCATATGACCCAAATGTTAGAATACACGTTATTTTTACAACTGCGTTACCACTACACTGCGTTACCACGAGAAGTAACGCAGTTGTAGGTGCAGTAACGCAGTTGCAAAGTAAACAGTTTTCGAAGTGTATTTATCTATTTTACAGTTCACTTAATTAATTATTGGGTTATTTTGTTACAGTATATTATTTTCAATATAATGGCGTTAACACCGGCAGAAAAACAACGGCGTTATAGGGAAAAATTGAAACGGGACCCTGTGAAAAATGCTGAGGCTAAAAGAAAACATAGATCTGCAAAGCGTAAATGGAAGGTGGCAAACAAGAAACGTCGAGAACGTCTGAAAAGAGTGCAAGTTATTCTAGATAATACACCGGCTTCAACACCACGATCAGGAACTCCGGTTTCTCCAAGGTCAAGAGGAAGAAGACAAGTAAGACGAGACAGATCTGCATTATACAGACAAAATAAGAAATTGGAGGAAGAAAACGAGAAATTGAAAAGAAAATGTAACAAGTACAAGAAAAGATACCAAAGACAAAAAGGAAAAAAGTCACAGGACGGAGACAAAAAATACATAGCTTTGTCTAACGCTATTAAAAACCATTACTCCAGAATAAAGAAACTTAAAGACCGCTTAGCTATCAGGCGTATTTTTGACGAACATTTCATAAAAGATTCCAGGCTGAAAACTTCCATTGTTCAAGAAACTCTCGGTATCAATAAGTTAAAAAATAGGCAGACCATACCTAGACAAGCTACTCTGATGAAAAAGATTCGTCAATTTTTTGATCGTGATGATGTTTCTAGGATCACTGCTGGGAAACGAGAAACCGTGACTTACAAAAAAAATAAGGCGCAGAAGAGATATCTGCTTGATACAATGAAGAATCTTTTCATTTCTTTCAAAAGGGAGAATCCTATTGAGTGTTGCTCATACTCTTATTTCACCAAGCATAGACCATTCTATGTCAAACCCCTAGCAGTTGATGTTCCTAACCCTAAAATAATTATGAAGGGTAAACGTGTATATTACGAATTTGATGTTCCATTAAATATATTTGAGAAATAAGACTGATGAGAGAAAGATTTTATATTTAAAAATGTTAATTTGAGAGGATATTTCGTTTTGTTTTTGTTTTTAAGAAGTTTTATTTTATTTCAAATACCTACTTTATTATTGTTTTTAGAGCGGTTCTATTAGTTAAAGCGAAAAAAAAACACCTAGTGCTGTGATAAGATTACCACTGTGTTACTTATCCAACTACTGCGTTACTTTTTTGTCCCTCTTTTTCTGAATACGTTAAGAGTTATAAAGCTTTTAATATAATTTTGAACCACCACAAATTTTACATTTTTTTGTTTATCTACCTTTTTTCAACCTATGCTATAAAGATTGAGCTTAAATTGCTATTATTAAGGCATATTTTGAGAAATTACAGTAGCTTAAATTAAAATAACGTAACGCATTGGTAAACTTAATTAGAAAATAAGAAATTAGACTGAGATGATTGTGATTTTACATTATAAGATTATTGTAATTCTTGTCTAAGTTTATGTCTGATAGGTTTTTAAAATTGAGGTAAAAGTTCCTACAATAAAACTAATTATTCTAAGTAAGTAACGCAGTTGTTGTTTTTCTACTCCTTTCCTTGTATTAATATCAAACAAAACAATAAATAGTAAAAAAACATCGCTGCTAATGCCTGTACTGTTTACTTTAAATATTGATAAAACTAAATTAACCTAAAAAATAAAAAAAAAACTAATTGGTTTTATAATTATTTTTACGACATAGTTACTCAATTTGGGCCCTGGAAAAAAATAATGGCCCCGGTGACGGCGAGGCACGGAGGGGTCTCGGTCAGTAAAAGAAAGAAAGGGAAGAAAAGATAGAAAAAGTATTTATTGTGACTTGTACAGGAAGATCACAAACTAAACTAAAAACAAAATTATATAAAAGAAAGTAAAAAAAAAAAAAAAAAACACCAAGTCCTGAACGAAGCCAAAAGGCTACTATCTCAGCATGATGTTTAGTAAAGATAAAAAATAAGACAACCCATTAAAAAAAAAATATGAGCGGGTTTAAAAGTCAGTACTTCGGAAAGTTCCAAACTTAAAACAATATTATTACCTATGGTATGTACGTACTTATCTACTTGCAATTAGTAAACATTGGAAAAGTGGGTTAATTCGTTCCTTGCGTACCTTTCAGTTAAAAACAAGGTTTTTTTAATTGAACCAAAGTGAGTTTTCACAATAAATTAAAAACATGAAAAAACTGTTTTTTTTTTTTGATAATAATATTATCGGTTTGAAGGAGCATAACGATGAAAAGTCGTATTGCTTAATGAGCAACACATTTACCAAAATAATCAAGCATAGTGTCAGGTTCAAAAAGAACGATAAACTACAAAAAACCGGCCAAGTGCGAGTCGGATTCGCGCACGAAGGGTTCCGTACCATTATCTATAAAAACGGCAAAAAAAATCACGTTTGTTGTATGGGAGCCCCTTAAATATTTATTTTATTCTGTTTTTTTTTGTATTTGTTGTTATAGCGGCAACAGAAATACATTATCTGTGAAAATTTCAATTGTCTAACTATCACGGTTCAAGAGATACAGCCTGGTGACAGACGGACGGACGGACGGACGAAAGGACGGACTGGAGGCCTTAATAAGGCAAGCGAAGGTTGAACGTACAGATGCCATTTATAAAAAAAAACCGGTCAAGAGCGAGTCGGACTCACGCACCGAGGGTTCCGTACGTTTATATGTATATTAAATTTTCAATCAAAAAGACATTGTCCACTTAGTATGGGACTTTGGCTCGGCGTGAACAGACACTTTAAGTATAAATATAATACAGATCTAATAGCTAATTCCAGTAGGGAAGAGAATATTGTAATAAGATTGTATCATGATGCTTGTAAGACTTGTTTTGCTTACTTGCTTTTTTTTTTTAAATAAACACATTTGTATTCATACATTTTATTATTATTCTGACTCATATGTTAGTAATATGTTGTCTAGAAACTGGACAGGTGGATATATATTATTATCTTGGTACCTTACCCAGCTTGAAAACCAAATCATAGTCATCTCATGAGCGCAGCAACCCACTGTTCTTCGGTGCACTATACAATTGCAGCAATAGGTACTGCTTGATTGAATTTCGTCCCTGACTGTTATTTTCGTGTAATATATACACGCATGCGGTATCAGTGTCCATTTTCAAAGCCAAAACAATACTTGCAAACAATAATAAGAGTAAAACGAGCAAAACAATATTCGATAGAAACAAAGTCATGACATGACAAGTGACTTGAAGTGACAACTCACAATATGTCAATGTCAGTTGTCACTTCAAGTCTTTTTTTAATAATCGATTTATATTACATTAAAAATCGAATTTAATGACCAACTACGATACTTTTGTTTTCCAATTATATGGATAAAACATGTTTGAGTGAATGTACGTGATTACAAATAACAGCTTTGACTGTAGACTCTAGACTCTTATAAGAATGAGGAGGACTTAGTAAAACTTAAAAAATAACAATTAGAATCGATTTATAAATTATTATTTTACAAATGGCAACACCGTGAAGGTCGAGTACTGTCAATATGTCGGATAATAAAACAATTTCAGTACTTTTTAAATACACTATTCGTGGGCGCAACTTGATACAAAAAGTTAGAATAAATAAGCGTCTAAAAACAAAACATGATTTTTGATTAAGTTGTTTCTTTTCGAGCATCGTGTCCACGCCAAGCCGAAAATGGACAATTTCCTTTATTGATGTCACAGAAAAAGAAAGAAAATCAAAAGGTCACGCGAACGAAGTCGCGGGCACAGCTAGTGTTATATGTTACATAAAACTAAGATGATATAGTAGTTTTTACATTGCCATGACGAGTCATATATAACAAAACACAGGAAGCACCCGTCAACACCGCCAGCGCGCGGTCAACATCGAGCAACCCAGACGGGACCTGACCAATGCTAAATGAACATTTATTTCCAACTACTATTTCATGCCTCGATTTCATTTCATTCGTCAATAGATCAGGTTAAGCTACGCTTGTCGCGGTTGGTCCGTGAATGGGTGACCATCTTCACATACCAAGACCCCTCCGTGCTTCGGAAAGCACGTTAAGCCGTTGGTCCCGGCTGTCATTCGTGCATCTTTGACAGTCGTTACGGGTTGTCAGTAGCCCGAAAGTCTGACTATCAGTCTTACCAAGGGGTATCGGTATCGGGGGGTATTACCCAGTAACTGGGTTGTGGAGGTCAGATAGGCAATCGCTTCATGTAAAATACTGGTATTTAGCTGCATCCGGTGAGACTGGAAGCCAACTTCAACATAGTTGGGAAAAGGCTAGGCAGATTATGATTTAACTGGCCTTTCATTGCTTTAATATTGGTTTCTTAAAGTAAAAAACCTTGCATGGAGACAAATCTATACTTAAGGACACTCAAGAAAAAAACATTTACTATTTTTGTAATATCTACGTAGTTTTTTTTTTTTTTTTTAAATATGTCCTAGTTTACCTTAATGCGTCTAGTTTAACTAAACAGGCTGCATGACCTTTGAGTTAAAAAAGATGAATAAGATTTTGTCATTGTCAGAAGGAGTTCTTTGCCCTCTCAGACTAGTTTTCTGCCATAAATCTGTAGTTTAAAAAATAAACTAGTTTAAAGTAAATTAATTCCATTCGACGTTTAAAGTGTACGTAATTGTTTAATTAGCATAGGTCTGTTAGTTGATTGTCTGGTATTTAATATGTTACAACAGACTGGCTGGAAGTACTCAGTGGAAGAATCCTTGACATTGCATGTCTCATGCGATTGTGAGGCAGCTTGGAATTCTGAGCGTAGAACCATATCAGATTTGCTTAGCTAATTTTCGCATTCGACCTTCTGATTTCAGCATGCACATCTTGTAAATCAATTATTTATCAAACTGACTACAATACCATACCCCTATATTTATAAACGTTACTGATTAGCGACTGTCTGTCGGAACCATACATTTTTGATGTTTGTATATACAAGCTGTAACTTAAATAACGCACAACCTCATAAGGGGTCATTGTACTCATCATTATGAACAACTTTTACAATGGGACCAAAACAGAAATCACGAAAAAAAAATCAGCTATTCCCTACATTTTCACGAGTTATGCGAACATTAATGTAGGGAACAGCTGATTTTTTTTTCGCGATTTCTGTTTTGTTCCCATAGTAAAAGTTGCTCATAATGATGAGTACAATGACCCCTTAAGAGGTTGTGCATTAATTCTGGGACATGTTGTATAATATGTCTCTTAACTTTAAGCAACGTTTATAAATAAACCCATTAAGACTGAAGACAGTAGAGTGACTACAAAACATCAAATTGACATTGTGTGCCGATTTGATAAACAACTAGCAGCGCCCCGCCGTTTCACCCGCATACGTTTCGATCCCGTGGGAGAAAATGGCACAGGCATTAATTCCGTCTTTGACAAGTATTTTTTTTTACTTGTGCATAAAGTTTTAATAAATAAATCAATATCGGGATAAAAATTATCATAATATGTGTTAATCCTGGTTATAATCTATCTGTGTACCGAATTTTATCCAAATCCGTTCAGTAGTTTTGGCGTGATTGAGTAACAAACATCTTCACAAACTTTCACATTTATAATATTAGTAGGATAGGATTCATTTTTCTGACCATAGCAAGTCAAAATAAATAATGGATCGCTGACTTCAAGACATATTTTTAGAGAAGGATGTTTGATTACTCACACCTACACTTTTTTACATCGAATGTAATAATAAATGTAATTATAAGAGTGCTCAACAATTCTGAGAACAAACCACAAGTTAACATTACCGAGTGTAAAACACCACTAGATAATGTGGTTGCTACAATAGAGCTTATTATTGTAGGTATTGAGAAAACCATAAATTAACCCGATCCATTAAAAAGCAATGACAGATCTATGCATAGCGTTCAAATGATTGTCGTATAGGTAATAATACCTATGGACAATAAATACAGGAAAATTTATCAGGAAAAGTCATCTGATGTTGATACAGTAAGTTACAATTTTAATTGTCACATATACAGGGTCAAATTAAATTAGCTAGCGAAACTTTGCAGACGTGATGCGTATCGAGTTCTAAACATGAGGTAACAAAAAATTAATTAATTTGGTTTTTTTTTGTGTAATATCAGTTTCAAAAAATATTTTTTTTGTGTAAACTTCAGAAGTGATGAGTATCGAGTTCTAAACATGATGTAAAAAAAAACAATTTGGTGTCTTTTTTGTGTACCTATTTACTTGAAATATCATTTTATAAAATGATTTTTTTGTGTAAACTTCAGACGTGATGGGTGTCGAGCTCTAAGCATGGTGTAACAAAAAATAAATAAATTTGGTGTTTTCTTTTTTTTTTTTTTTGTAAATACACAAAAAACACCAAATTTATTTATTTTTCAGTTTAAAAATATTTTTTTGTGCAAACTTCGGACGTGATTGGTATCGATATCTAAAAACGATCAAACACATTTTCTCAACTCATACTAAGTTAAACAAAACATCAAAACATTTTTATTCTTATTTTATCGTGTCTAGATATTGATACATTCGATAGGTACCATCACGTCTGCTGAGTTTCGCTAGCTAATTATACAGCATGCTTTTTTTACCGGCTCCAAATTTTTACAGGGTGTTCCACCCATGAATATGATTAACTTTCACTATGGAACCAACTCTGAGATCATGAAAAAAAAATCAGCTGTTTCATACATTTTGATCAAGTAGGTATTGAACTTTTGTATTATACAGTTGATTTTGTTTTCGTGATTTCAGAGTTGGTCCCATAGTGAAAGTTGTTTATATTCATGAGTAGAACAACCTGTAAAAATTTGGAGGCTGAAAAAAAAACATCCAGTATAATATTTGACCCTTTATACAGGGTAGCAGGGACATCGACGCGCAAACTGTAACCATGAATTCAGCACATCATTCTAGACATGATTTAGCACAGAATTTTTTCGTCAACGGTTATTAAAAAAAAAATCTGCTGTTTCATAGGTAAGTGCGATACCTACACATTCAAAATGTATGGAACAGCAATTTTTAAACATTTACGCGGGGAATCATGTACTGAATGGTAACCCGCTGCGTGGCGATGCTGCTACCTCGCATGTATCTACTCTTACGAGTACGTTATGTACTCTTTGAAGAGTAAATTGATTTGAAGGTTAAAAGGTTACGATGCATTCGGCCGCCATTGAGCGAGAATTTGAAAAGTTTATTCTATTCAACGGTTGCATTGAACCGACCGTTCATTGTGTGCGTTCTAGTTTCGTGAACGATCATGTTTACCTATTGGTGGGCTGGTCGAATGTAGCCGGCGTAGCGGCACTCATGCAGCCAATGTTGTGCAAAAGTAAATATGTAATGTTATCTACTACTCACCAAATTTGAAGTATCTTTCTTTCAAATTGTCGTCAAATTACGACCAAACCAAGCAATTTAATAAAACAATACAAAAAAGGTACTTCAAGGGACGGAGGGAAGGGACTTTGTTTGCTAAAGGTACTAAACCCTTATAAGTGTTTTTTTTTTTTACGAATTTGTAACGACAGACCAGAGAGCTCCTCCAAATTGGTCCTTTGATATGAATTCCTGGGAATAATTTTTAAAAGTTAGAGAATTAGTGACGTCATAAATGTACAGAATGTTTCGATATTCATCATAAAAGAACTTATTATAATGCAGAGAATATTTATGAAGAATCTAAGATGGTAATCTTGAAGTGATCGGACATTGTGACACAAGGTTGTTTGATACAAACAGATGAAGTGATATATCCGCTAATGAATCGTAGTGACGAAGCCTCTATACATGTCAAGAATAATATACCAGTTAAATATGTTTATCATATCGTTTTTTTTTTTTTTACATATTTATCAAAAACGGAACGGGTTTTAAATCAAATCATTTACGTCCTTACTACGGAAGCATTCAAAACGGAAGCGTATCAAGTTACAACTACCTATGGGTAAATAATTTCGAAACTTGACTAAAACTGGCAGAGCTTATACTATTTTTTTTCAATCCCTTCTCGTATTTATTGCATTTTCATTACATCATTAACATATATTATTTTATTTCAAAATAAAATTTGAAAAGAAGTCAAAATTTAAATAGAAATAGTGTCTTTCATTGTTAATAATTAATGTTTCCAAACGACCTCTGTTTTATGATTATTTCATTAACAAAAGGTTAACAACTATTGGTAATATTGGTATTGATTAACGTCTAATGACAAGTACCTACGTAAGTAAAACTACGTTCTAAATGAAAAAAAAAGCAAATATTAAATATAAAAGTACCTACAATAAATGATTAATTCTTAAAAAAAAATTCGAAAGAAAATTAAATACCTACTAATAACCTAATTAGTTTCAGCAAAGTTTCATGTAGTTTATAAAATATTTATGTAACGAGGAGTGTCGATGCTTGGTGATTTAATGACGTAGCTAATAGAAGAAAATGAGAGCGAATGAAAATAGAATTGCATGAATAGCCTGTCCAATTGGTTTTGATTTTATTTTTGTGTAGACTAGAAGACCATATGAGATGAAAATAATTCTGATGAAAACAGGACGCTGTTTAGACATATTACATTTCTGACTGATTGAGAGTTTATCAGGACTCAATAAATCCATAAACGCTAGTTATAGCATTAGCCGTGTACCTGAATAAATGAACCATCATCATTCGCCTAGCCTTTTCCCAACTACGTACGGCTTCCAGTCTAACCGGATGCAGCTGAATACCAGTATTTTACATGGAGCGACTGCCTATCTGAACTCCACAACCCAGTTACAGGGTAATACGATACCCCTTGGTAAGACTGGTTGTCAGACTTTCGGGCTACTGACGACCCGTGACGACTGTCAAAGATCTACGAATGACAGCCGGGACCAACGGCTTAACGTGCTTTCCGAGGCACGGAGGGGTCTTGGTAGGTGAAGATGGTCACCCATCCACGGACCAACCGCGGCAAGCGTAGCTTAACCTGACCGATCGACCCATGCGGCTGTTATTACTTAGCCACAAGCAACATCTAATTTATAAATTAGATGTTCATTCATTCAGGTACACGGTTGCTGTCAACGATGTAAAAATAAGCCGGATGCGATTCCTAAAACCCTTGCTGTAACTAGCATTAAATTTATGGATTTATTGAGTCCTGATAATACACTTCCTGCCAGACAATATGAATTCACACTGAAACAACGAATAGCTACTCATTTTGCTTGACAAGTTTTTCATTACATTTTTTTTTCCTTTGCCATCGTTGGTCCTTATTAGACAAAACAAGTGAAAGTACCATCACAAAGTCGTACTCGCAAGTAACTAAAAGGCATTTTCTAATACAAGTCGGCAGCTTGTTACTTACACCTGTTATTTCATAATAACTCGCTACACATGTATTTGGACTGGCCACGTTCTACCGGCAACTTTCATGTAAGGACATTCCAGACTGTAACAACATGGCGCCCAGTATAACTTGACAGTTGACAGTGGCGCTAGTTCCAAAGATAAATGTCAAATAAACGTCAAAATCAGTACATTTAAGTTAAGTTCCGTATTACGCCGGTGTCAAGATTTACTGGTTTGTCTAGTTGTCGTGTTTACTAGTTCAGGGTTACTGTCACACGCGACATTGCGCACAGATTAAGGCTTGGCTACGTAAACTTTTATTTACATGTTTTTCTCTTTTTAATAATTTAGCTTAATGGGTAAAAGGGTAGTTTGCGAAATTTAACGAGCTAAAGTTGGCATGTTTGTTTTCTACTAGCACAGTAATGATCTTGAATACGCGCAATAATATAGGCAAGCGTTCTAATGTAGGCGATAAGTTTTATAGACACATTGAATATAACAAAATCAAGCTTAGTTACAATTTTAAATTTAAACATAAAGCATACTGGCAACTATTAAAATTTTAAATGCGTTTGTAATTTCACATATTGAATGACAATAAAACGTTATTTATTTGTATTGTTAATTTAAAAAAGTTAATAATATTCCTTCAGTTAAAAGCCAAAAATCGTGTAGTGTGTGACAGATTATGATTACTCTACGCAAAAAAATCTGCTACTCTTTTACTTTGCTTTTTTTCTGCTAGCTATTTTGGTAATAACCACGCCTACAATTTCTACGTAATGACGTCTCCGCATCATCTTAAAGGTTCATAATACACTTAAAATAGTTATTATACAGCGTGTATCAGAAATGTGTGGTCATATTTAAGGGTTTAGTACAGACCATTAAACTTGACAAACTCCATGGGACCAACATCGTAATCTCGACCCAAATGTAAATCGACCATACATTTGGGTCGAATAGGTAAGTAATTGAAGGTTTTTATGGGACATCTGATTTTTTTTTCTGATTACGATGTTGATCCCATGGCGAAAGTTGTTCACTTTCATACCAGTCTTAAATACAACGTGTAACGTTAAATGCGCAAAACCTCAGACACCCCAACTGATTTTTAATTCAGTTGACCTATTTCACAGAGAAATAAGTCATGAAAAAATTGTAAAGGTTTTATATGCTGTTTTAGTTTTACTGGCCATTCTAAACGTTTCTTGCGTCTGCGACGACGCTTTACCGTCGGAGGTGCGCCGCGCTGACATTGGGTTGCTTGACCTATTAATAAATAGACACAGCAACGTTTTTAATGAAGATTTTTTGAAAAATGTGACCTATATTAAAAATTGGTTCAATTAATTCTGCTCGTTATTCTGATCAAAGTATTTTCAGGTTTTGCGCATTTAACGTTACACGTTGTATATGACCACACGTTCCTGTTATACGCTGTATTAAGTGGATTATAATCATAAGCATAATCAGCCTACAAAGTTCCCACCGCTGGGACACAGGCCTCCTCTCTGTGAGAGGGAGTGGGCCATAATCGACCATGCGGGCTCAGTGCGGGTTTGTTTGAATTTATGGTTCTAGGACATGCCGGTTTCCTCATGATGTTTTCCTTCACCGATTTGAGAGCAGTGTTGATGAAATAATGTATTCAAAGTAAAGCGCCTGTCCGCGTTCGAACCACGACCTACAACTCGCAAATTGCTGCCGTTACCACTGGGTCACTGTATCCTAATTCATTTACAATTAAAAATCTTTTTAATACCAACATATTAAGTATGAACACTATATTTTCTAACTATAGAACTCGCTCCTATTTATAAGCTTAGTCACATAAATATTGTGAATCGTAAACAATGGTAGGCAGTCGCATACATTTTTTATGTACCTTCTTAAACATCGTGTAACTATGTATCTACTTGTAGTATAACCTCGGAAAACTAACGACCGATCTAGATAACTTATTCCGCATTTACAGCCCGGTTAATAAGAGATAAATATACTTCATTAATTTATGTAAGTAGATAGGTACTTACTCAGGTATTGAAGCAGTTCTAAAAATTTTACGATGCATTTAAACATAAAAACCACTACTTATTTCGAAGTTCTGCTATTTGCTTTGTGGCTTATTTACTAAATCTTGTAAGCAATCTATAGATTTTGACCAATTAAGCAAACTAAGGAAGTATCTTCTTCTAATTCAAATAAATCAAAATCCTTCGGTTCATGTGGGTAATTGCGTGACACACAATAGCAATGGCTTTCATTTTGACAGTTCAACAATATTCATTGCGTTATTTACGTTGTTGAGCAGACAAAGTTATCGAACATATGAAGCAATGGATTAGCAATATCCTTCAAAATGATTCAGATTATGAATAAAATTTACGCAATTAGGGTGCCGGTTCAATCCTGATTCATTTTTGTATTTATCTGGTAGAGTATCTGTCTGGCCGGACCAACACATAGTGTCAATGTGGAAACCAGATCCAGGGTCTGTGGCAGTGATTACTTTCAATATCTCAATATTGTCATCTATTTTATTTTTTCCCTTCTATTCTCTATGGATCTCAAAACATGGCCTAGGCCAATACCAGCCATACATAACCCAAGCAACCATAAAGGATAGTTATAGGATAGAGAGGAATAGGCTCCTAGTGGCTTAATGTAAGTAACTATTACAATAATTATTGAATAAAATGTTTTTTTTTTAACCCTTTACTGCATGATATATTAAATAAGTGACAAAACATTTTTTTTTTTTTTATGTTAATGTATTTATTAAAGCTTCAGAATATTTTTTTTTTCCAGGTGGTATGTGATGATAGACAAAATAGTTGTGTTTTATTATTGCTAATTATATGAAAAACAAACCCCATTAGGATTTATACGCTAGTTTTTTATTTTTTTAGGGTAAAATAAACTGTAAACATGTCAAACCATATATGGTTTCCTATGCGGTAAAGGGTTAAGTAATTTTATTATAATGACTTAATAAAACCCGTATTAAGTAATTTTATTAAAATAATTTAATACGGTTTTTAATAACTAACTTCGCGGTTTTTATACCATCTATTGTTTATCGGCTACGCTAAGGAAATAAGGCCGAAACCTGATGCGTACGAGTATTACGATTAATTAAATACCGCAAGTAATCAGCGAAAACTGGATTTTTACGAATTAGAGTTTACTTGAAACTTGTTTATTGTGTTTTTTGTTTATGTTGTTAATAATAATTATGGGACACTATAGGTTCTGCCCGCGACTTCGTTCGCATGATATTTCTGGTTCCCCCGGCCCACCCCGTCATATCGCGTCGCATCGCCTTTTCGCTTGGAGTTCTTCCTGACTTTTTTCTTTTTGCTCGGTTCATAAGGGTCCTAGTGTGATGTAAAATAAGACTAAAGACTTCCTCAAGATTTGGGCTATCCAATGCAAGGATTTTTTCAAGTCCAACTGGTTATTCCAGAGATTAGCTGTTTCATAGAAACTATGCGGTCAAAATTAATGGAGCAGTATTTTTTTTTTTTTAACATCAACACAGAAGGGTTCAGATTAATGACCTGAATCGATGGTAACAGTTTGCATGTCGATGCCGCTGTGCTGTGTATACAACACTATGTAGGTCTGTTGGGGTCGGCTTCCAGTCTAACCGGATGCAGCTGAATACCAGTATTTTACATGGAGCGACTGCCTATCTGACCTCACAATCCAGTTACTGGGTAATACGATACCCCTTGGTAAGACTTTTTGTCAGACTTTCGGGCTTCTGACTACCCGTTAAAGACTGTCAAAGATCTACGAATGACAGCCGGGACCAGCGGCTTAACGTGCTTTCCGAGGTACGGAGGGGTCTCGGTATGTTAAGATGGTCACCCATCCACAGACTAACCGCGGCAAGCGTAGCTTAACCTGATCAATCGACCTGTGCAGCTGTTATTATTTAGCCACGGCCCCTCTATGTAGGTCTGTGCCAACACATAAAAAAGTAACAAGTCATTTGGAATTAAATTAAACGAGAAAGAAAAAAATAATAATCACAATATTAATTACTACAGACGACACAAAAAACAATAAGTGTGAGAAATAAACTGACATTTTAGAAAGCAGTTAAGCTGGTCTTTCGATACGTATAACTTATAGGTGTGGGTACATGCGTGGCCTCCAGGATATGTGCCTACATATACGTTTTGTATAGTGCTATAATTACTACGATACTTCCGACTCAGTAGGCGTAGGTCACTAGGCGACCTACGGGCCCTAAAGAAAGGTCACCGGTTCTAGTCACGCCAAAAGATATTTCCGAAAGTTGTTCTCGATAGTTATTTTTAGTTTTGACGTACGATGATGGATACAAACAAGATAAAGCCGGCCAAGTGCGTGTTGGACCACGCACAATGAAGGGTTCCGTAGTTGGAATGAATTTAACCCAAGAACAAACTTAACATTGTAGTTGAAAATCATGTTCGCAGCATTGCAAGCATTCTTTTGCAGTATCCGGAAAACAGGATACTTTTGTGAATATGTATATGTATTTAAACACGTACACCACTAAACAGGATCCTGCAAAAAACCGCACGTGCAAAAAACGGGATCTCGTTGTGGGAAAGGGCCTTAAAGCTGACGACCAGATTTTGCGAAGTCGCATCCCGTGGCATGCCGAGAGAACAATAGTGATCAATCACAAAGCTTGCCGAGTGTTTGGAGTTCAAGCGCAGGTAAAAACTACGAATAATACGAATACGAAAGAATAGGTTGACCGTGTCGCAATTTTACCTGCTCATCATAAAACTCTTCTCTTACCAGTCATCCAAAAGCATTGACAATCATAACTTTCTGAATAACTGTTAGGATAAGGATATTTTTCTAGTAATTTGTACATCAGGTGTAGTATTTCTATTTGCACTAGACTACATTTTTGTTATGAAGTAACGGCAAAAATTATAAAAAAAATAAATGTTTGATTAGTGATCTTCGCCAAGTAGTCATTTTTGAACTTTTAATTATTATCAAAGATCTGCTACGGCATCAACTATGATAATAACTTAAATTTCAGTACAGTCGCGCTGTCAATCAGTTTTAAATTGGCTTCAAATGATTTAATCTGGGATTATTTTTCATAAAAAAACTAAAAATCTAACTAACTCTAAAACTACTGAACTTCGGTAGAACATTTGGTGGTTTAATTTGTTGCATTTTAGCCCTACTATGACGTACTGCAATAAATATGTTTAGTTACCAGTAACCCTGTATACTACTACCGGGTATTATAAAAGTGCTCTATGACTACCGTCATTTTTTTCACATATCCAAAAACAACCATTTAGCAGGCGGGGGCGAGACACTTGACTCTAAGAAAAATTAGCACTTTAAGGCACAAAAGCATCCCTGAATCGAAAAATTGTTTTAACAAAGACCTATCCAGCGATATACATGGTGTATGCCCCACACCGTGGGGTAGACGAGAAAAAAACATCCCCCACTTTACGTGTACATGAGGTACACGTAAAGTGGGGACACGTAAAGGGGACCTAATATTTTTTTTTCATGATTTTATTTCACCACTTTGTCAGCGTGATTAATATGTATATCCATGCCAAATTATAGCTTTCTAGTACTAAGATTCTCTGAGCTCTGCTGCGGACAGACATGGCGAAACTATAAGGGTTCCTTGTTGACTACGGAACCCTAAAAAAGGAAGAAGGATGGTTTCTTAGCTCCTACGTGTGATGGGTATAGATAAGATAAGGTATATTAACTTTTTTTTTAATTAACATTATCATATCATCACGCCTGTATTCCCCGAACGGTTAGGCAGAGGTGTACCTATTCCACCTGCCATGTTTAGTCCCATGTATAATAGGAAGCGAGCCTATTGTTATCCATCGGGCACAAATCCCGACTCCGGGCAGTTACCGAGAAATTCCAGATGGAAAAACCAAATAACACTGCCCGATCTGGGAATCGAAACTCATGCTCGTGCGTTTTGTTTGTGCACAATAAACAATTTTTCTTTCTTTCTTTCTTTCTTTTCTTTTTTATGCTCAGCACTAGCGCTTGCGACCACAGTACCCACGAGGCAGTCTATTAAGTGTTAAGTTCGATGGAAATATTGGTGCTGATTCTGTTGTTCACAAACTAAACTAAATTTAATTTCATTTCATCTTTTTCTTTCTATTTCATTAAGAAAAGGACAGAAGATAAATATTAGTTTAGTCCTGTCAAATTAAGATACTCCATAGACAACTTTAAGCGTGATTAAAAAAAATGGCTACTAAAAATACGTCAATTTACGTCAGGCGCTGACTAATTTGACAGGACTAATATTTATCTTCAGTCCTTTTCTTAATGAAATAGAAAGAAAAAGATGCACTGAACTTAAATTTAGTTTAATTTGTTAACAAGAGAATCGGCGCCTATATAAATGACAAGCTGCGAGAACTGCTGAAACTGAATGAATTAAGTATATTTTAATTACGGTGACTTATTTTTTTTTATAATTACTCGTATTACAAAAATTACAACAAAACCATTAGAGTCGGGGCGATTGTTATCAGACGTCAATGTCGCTTCGTTAATCGAGAGCATTTTTTATTAAGATAAAACAAAAAATTAAATACTGAACATCGGCAAGTGTCAGTATTGTATTGCGTAACTAGGTGACTGTGCTCGCGACTTCGTTCGCGTGGGTGTCGAAAAACAATAATGTGTCGCTTAGAGAAGTTGTAGGTAGGTACTCTCTCTCCTCCATTAAAAAGGAAGAATCTTCCGATCTTGCGTGGAGGGAAGCGGTACCTGGGGTTCTCTACCACAGCCCTTTCGAATACGGTCCCTGTATCTTCAGGGATATCATTGCTTCAGGACTTATAGTGTCAATGCGACGAAGTGTCGGGTTGTTTTTTTTTTTTTTAATAATAATCAAGGTGTCTGATCGACGCACATTGTCTGTGCCTCTGCCGTATTCAATAAATCGACCGTCCAGTTTTTAAATAATATTAAAAGGGATTAAAATTATCGCTAACTTTTAACCACTGTAAGTAAGCCTATGATAAGAAAAACCGGATGCAGTTTTATGAAATACTTAGGAAAAAACCCACTCGCTGGAGTAAAAAGCTCTACCTGGTAATGTCTTGAATTGACAATTATATTTTACAGAAACACAATGAAGATTGCACTTTTAAAAGGTTTTTTTTAATGATTCAATAATTTGAATAGTTTGTTTTATCATTGGTCGGCTCAACCAAAGCACCTGCCATCTAATCTCTTCTTCTCTCTCTCATCTCTTCACCACCCTTGGTTGACTGGTAGAGAATGCCTAAGGCATTAAGTCCGCTTTTGTACCTTTTTGTATGCGAAAAGATTAAATAAATAAGTAATAACATAAATTAATTCAAATTCAAATTCTTTATTACATTCATGTGTACATTTAGTTGTTACAATAATAGATAAGTTCCAACATGAAACCCGGTTAGGGCACAGCAACATATTAATAAAAACAAATTTAATTAGCATAATAATAATAATAGAGCGCGGGTGCGTTTTTTTTTTTCCTATAACATTTATGTAATTATTTTGTTTATAGCTATTATTTATTTATACTTTATTGTACACCCCCAAAATACACAACAAAAAAAAAATACATCAAACACTACAAAATATACAATGGGCGGTATTTACTAATTATTTTTTTCTAGGTATTCTGCGCCCGAGTAAAAGCATTTTTGTGTTAGATATTCTCTTAATTTCCGGTTTGATTGATTGAATTTGGTTTCTTCTTTTATTTGTTCCGGTAATTTGTTGAAAATTTTTATTGCCATGTAATAAAAATTTTCACGTATAATCTAATTCTTTATTAAAATTTATTTCTATCTATTCTTTATTTTAAAATAGACCAATTAAGCCTTTTGGACACTTTTCCTGTTGACAGCGAAGCGGACGAGTTATTTGATGCCCTATGATTTTGGTACTGTTGGCTTGGTCTGCACCAATGTCGCCGCTATAATATCTTGATTTTCAGGAAAGTTTTTTCTACTCTAAATAATATTTTTATCTCTGTCTTTGTTGTACATATATAGCCCATGGTTGCACGAATTTAATAGTGAATACTAATACTAATCTTACTAATAACAGTAACGTATGATTGATCGACTGTCTCCACCTGAATTTAAGAATCATTTTTTACGGCTTAATGACGTCTCGGACACAATATATTCGGACACTTGCTTGCTTCTTGCTCTATCTCATTAAAATAGGCTTAAAATTCTAATCTTAAAATGTTTGAAAAACATCAACATTCACAGCAGAAAAAAATTTGCAGAAATTCACAGCAGCAAAGTCAATACACTAACTGAATGTTTTGCTTCCTATGGCCCTACAGGTCTCTGTTTACTTCCACCTCTTTACACGCTGCTTCGTTCAAAACAAACTGACGATTCATACTAAGCAATTGATTTATCCATTCTTGAGGCATTAGGCACCGTTTCTCTTTACTACAGGGTATTATATAGCCTATTTATGAGGACGAGTTGTTATCTTACAGTTCTTCACACAAGCATCCTGTTTGCACTATCCGGCAAACTGGATGCTTGTGTGAATATGTATATTTAAACACGTACAGTCACGAGCATAAGTATGTATACACTTGGCTTTAATCAAAGGCGATTTTCTCCTTTATTATTGAGTGAAATTTTATGTTACTAGGAACATAGTGTTTTCGAACCCATAGGTTTATGTAAAGTCTCGTATTTCAACGTTGCATTCGTTATTTCAGAAAAAAATCGCAATTGAAAGTTGCGAAGTGTTGACATGTTGGTGCTCGTGACTGTACACTACTAAACGGGATCCTACAAAAAACCGTACCAGTAAAAAACGGGATCTTACCGTGAGAAGGGGCCCTAACTCTGTCTGTCTGTTACCTTTTCCCACCTAAAACCAATCGGTATAAAATTTGGCAGCTAACAGCACCCTAATTGCCTAACACAATTTCAGTCTAAATCTGAGTCATTTTGAAGGATATTGCTAGTCCGTTGCTTTATATGTTTGCTCAACAACGTAAATAATGCAATTAATGTTGTTGAACTTTCAGAATGAAAGCCAGTGCTACTGACAGCGTGTAACACAATTACCCCGCAGGTCCTAGAGAACGACATAGGGGGTACTTTCATCTTGGATATTACTTTTTGGGTGGCATCAATTCTATTTTATTGTAAATTTTGACTGAACTTCAAAAGTGCCTTTTATGCGCCTATTTTAAATAACATGATATTTATTTATGAAGTACAAAATACACGCAGATGAACTTGCGGCCAAAGGCTAGTGTTGTCTAGGTATGAAGTGCAGGAAGTGTTAGGCAGTCAGGTGCTCTTACTAGCGTCGGATGTGGAGTGTCGACTGGCGTACAACGTGGGTATAGTAACAAGAGGAACATGTGGCTCGCTTGTTACGTGATACTATTGTTACGTTGTTTTACTATAATAGGGCACTGCAATGTGTTTTTCAGTGATTTTTAGGTAATTTTGATCAAAGGTATATTTATATTTATATGTATTTCATATACATTAATAATATGCTGCGCCCTGCGGTTTCACCCGGCTGAATCTCGATCCCGTGGGAATATCGGGATAAAAGTATCATATGTTCTAATTTAAGTCATGGTCTACTCGTGTGTCAAATTTCATCCAAATTCGTTCAGCCGTTTTAACGTGAGTGCGTCACAAATAAACATACAAAAAGTCAAATGTTTTCTCTATACATATTACATATAACGCAACTAAGTGTTTACAGCAATAGGTACTAAATTAAATAACTAAATTTACAAATAAATACAAAACTTCGAAGTCCTTTTTCATGATAAGTTTAACTACAGGGTGCTCTTTTTTAACTTTTGGTTAATTTTGTCTGTTTTTTTGCCCTTGATTGGTGAGGCTATAAGCATGGACATCTTGGGAGAATCATCAAGTCCCAAGTGTGATAGGACGTTGTTCACGATGAATACTAACCATACGAACATACATAGTAATTGATATGACGTATGTTGTTGTACACTATGTGTTCATATTGTTTACATACAGTTTTTTACGTTGCGATTGCAGTTTCTTATTAAGTACATAATTGTTGCGGTTACTTTAATTATAGTGCGCATAAGTACAACATTCTATTCAAATCCATAGCAAGGCGCCGATAGCATACGTAATTCGTAATTTTTGTTAGTTTCCTACTACGTTTTACAATATGTCTGTGGAGCTGTCCACTGAACCGTCAAGTTTTAATTTTTCAGGCTAAGTTCGATCGGATGTGAAGTATTCGTCAAAAAGAAAAAACCTGTCGGTTTGCTTACCAAAACAGTTGCAGGAACAAAATTTAAAATTCAGTTTTCAGTCAAAAGTTCCAAATATGAGCATGTTTTCATGAAGTCAAAGCAGTAACGATGAACGTCACAAAAAATGGTGAAAACTCGCGTCAAATAACACTTTTGTTAAACATTTCACGACACTTCCGGTTTTTGAACGTCCGCATAAGGGGAAATGTGTTCCGGGGTTCACAGAGAGCCTAGAGCCGAGTGGTCGGGAGGCTGTCGCACTGTTTGTTGTGGTCGTGAAGCGCGGGTCGAGAGGCGACGAAGCGTCGAGGCGTGTGCTCGGACAGAGGCGGCGCGGGATTGTGATGTTTGGAGCCTCGCGACTACAGTTTTGCACCTCCTGGCGACCACCGCCCCACTCTCTTATTATTTGTGATAATTAACTTATTTTAAGGTTGCGATAGTTTAGTTCCGCAAGCTATTAACCGATTATTGGTGCCTCGCAAATAGGAAAAGCGTTTTGATTCAAGGTGTCATCTCAACATCATGCGTCTTAAGGAAATAGATTAGGTATTTCTTCATTTTAATAAACATAACCCGATATTGTAGTTGCCTAATGTTTATAATATTTTAAATAATGATATGTTAAATAATTTCATGGCCAAACAGGTAACGTTTATCCACCAATTAAATATAAATTTTAAAACTATTTGCTGTAGCTCAACTTTTAAAGGAGTTGCAACTTGTTTATTTAGTTTCCTTCGATGGTCCTAGTTTATCATTTGTGACTTCAAGCGACAGCTTTGTAAACAGAACCCAGCATTGCATAAATATGTTAGCGGTCACGCCCTTCATACCTGGAGGCTTTTATTTAATTTTCATTTATTAATTTTTGCTTGAGTACCTACGTATAGTTTTTTATTGTATTTCTTGGTATATTGGCGTTGCTAGCTGACATATGGCAGATAATTGAATTTAGTGTCCTGTGTCTTGTAATGTTAATTGCTTTGCATACCTTGTATTGTATTCAGTCAAGTATTTTCTAACTGAACAGACAGCTGTGCTGCTGGGGAGTTTGTTGCGCCACTTCTTCTTCCCAGCGAAAGCACTAGGAAGTGGTGAAGGGCGGGCGTTTTGGGGGACTGTCTTTTGTAATTTTGACGTTCGAAAAGTGCTGATTCTCAGCCTAGTTTGAATAAATGACTTTTGATTTTGATTTTGATTTTGCATAATAATTCTTAAATAGAAAAGTTTTTTTTATTATTATTTTAGAAAAACCTATTATAGGGCATTAGTTTAACCATTAACTCAAGAAAATAATAAAAATCAAATGATAAATGAAATAAACACGACTAACTCGTCTCTGTCATTGACATATTGCATTAAGAATAATAATTAATTAATTATACAGTATATACTATAGGTATTTCTAACTACGTCATTTGATGCTATATATGTAGTAGTAATTACTATGTAACACTTTAGTTCGCAAAAGGGAGAGAAACAAAGTATGTACTACGATAAATATTTATGAACATGTGTATGTAATGTTTTATTTAAAATACTATATTCATAATTAATTCAATCTGACGATAATAATAAATAATTAAATAAGAAGGCACCTACAGCTCCAAAAGCAAATAACAGTCAGAAAAAAGGGTTTTGTGAAAGTAAAAAACATGCTGTAGTTCAGTCAATATTTTGCAACTCTAAAAAGCTTTTAGTAAACCTAAGCTTTTGTAACCTAAGCTTTTGTCAAGTAGGTGCCGAAGCAGGGTTCGCTGTATATCAATTGATATTTATTGTCGAAAATTTAGCAGATTTAATATTCACCCATCACTTGACAAATAACTACAATTTGGAAAACCTTTTCCGGTGGCAATCTAATCCTAAGTTTCGGGGATTCTCCAAATAACAAATGCGTTTAGCTTTTTATTGTAAACCTTATATCCATTTCATAGGGTTTATAGTAGGTTACGTTAATATAAGGTATACCCAACATTAAATTTTTTTTTTGGAAATTCCCTTAAGCAACTGTTCGAATGCTGTTCATTCATTGACGTTTTTCACTTTCTTAGAAAAATACATAAATGTGTTTTTGTGGTAAAACTGAGTATTATTTCACCAAAGAATGAGAATATTTAATTCACCAAAGACTAATTTCTTGTTACTTTTTTTTTTTTTAAATAAAAACGGCAAGTAATAAAACACAAACAACAATGTCTACAACTAAGGGCTCGTTTTTGATCCGTACTTAACTCAACCAATTGTTAAAAATAGTAACTACCTAATGGTTAAATTTTGGCGCAATATGTTTTCATTTTGCCAAAATTTAACCGGGTCAAATAATCCCGCCCTTAAACACATATAAACTACTTCGCATCTTTTTTATACAGCGTGTAACGGAAGGGGGGTATCAACCCTGAAGGAGGTGAATGTGCTCATGAAACTCAACAACTTTCCCCAAAGAACATAGGTCGAAATATGAAAAAAAAATTTGGCCCTCCCTTACAAAACTGACTACCAGCTGATTGTTTTACTATGGGAGGGCCAAATTTTTTTTTCATATGTCGACCTATGTTCTTTGGGGAAAGTTGTTGAGTTTCATGAGCACATTCACCTCCTTCAGGGTTGATACCCCCCTTCCGTTACACGCTGTATACATGATATCTATCCGATGTAGGTATATAAAATATCGGATATTGTGATATTTATTATAATATCGGATTATTACGAACCCTGTACCGAAGCCAAAAAAATATTGTGAATGTTTTAATTGAATTTCAGTTCAATGATTCAAAATTTTTATTTAACAAAAATATTATACCGCTTATCAGAGTTTATTAATTAAGTATTTATTAAGTGAATAGTATATTGTACATTAAGTGAATAGTACATTGTATGTATAGATTGCCAGTCATGTTAAAAAAAAAACCCAAAAAAATTGTCAGGTAAGTTAGATATTTGATCAGTCTGGCGCTACTTTTAAAACTAGTCTCTATACAGGTTGAAATTGAAAACATGCGACAAATCGAAATGACAGATTGTACTCATCATTGTGAACAACTTTTACTATGAGATAAAACCTGAAATCGCGAAAAAAAATCAGCTGTTCCCTACATTTATGTTCGCATAACTCGTCAAAATGTGGGGAACAGCTGATTTTTTTTTTCGCAATTTCAGGTTTGGTCCCATGGTAAAAGTTGTTCATAATGATGAGTACAATCTCCCATTTCGATTTGTCGCATGTTTTCAATTTCACCCTGTATTTGCACTATTATTTGCTTGGTGAATCCCTAGCATCAGTGGGATGACACTGAGAGCTCACTCCACGCAAGTTTTCACGGTGAGATTTTTACAGAATCGACATATATGATTCGCGGCCATACTCGCACGATCAATCAAGTCGCGTATGTACGTCACTATTCTGGTAAACGATCTCATAATCGCGCGGCAGTCGGTTGCGGTTAGGACGCAGGGTCTCCTGTGCCAAAAGCATGTGCACAGAAATGTGCTTTCGTACGGACATATCTATAAAAGTACCTTCCAGTAACTATCACTAAAATTAAGTGGTCTTTATACATTAAATCCTCTCCTTACTGTTCTAAATTTTGTTGGTGTTTTTGTTCACAGTAGTAAGTTTACAATCGGCCTACAATACTCGCACTACTGGGACACTGGCCTCTTCTCAGTGAGAGGGAGTGGACCGTAATCCACCACGCGGGCCCAGTGCGGGTTGGTAGATATCACATGTCTTCGAATGTTTGGTTCTAGGACATGCTGGTTTCCTCACGATGTTTTTCTACACCGTTTTGTAAGTAATAGTGATGAATTAATTTACACAATGTAAAGCGCTTGTTATTGCCTAGATTTTGCCACCAACCGGTCACAAATCCCTAATGGAAAAATTAAGGCTCGTACAGACAGGCGCGACGCGACGGCGCGACGCGATTCTGCTATATATGTATATCCGTAGAACAATTTCTATGGAAACGCGCGACAATTCACACAGGGGCGACCTGTCGCGCCGCAACATGGTTGCGCCGCGACTCCAATAGGAACATTTTGTATGGCGACGCAGCGATATCGCGGTAGCGGCCGCGATTTGCGTCGCTCTAGTGTGAAAGGTGTTGCGGCGTGATAATATCGCAGAATCGCCCCGCGCCACGTCGCGCGACAAGTCGCGCCAGTCTGCACGAGCCTTTATGGCAATATTCCTACGATTGTGCAGTAGCAGTAGACTGAAAAGTTTGATATTTGACTCGCCCTCTTCAAGGAAGCACTTCCACCAATACCTAATATGTTTGCGCTAACAGTTCTAACTAAATAAAGTCTTGGAAAGGCCAGATAGCGTAGTGTGGTTTCAAGTGTATTAGGAACTGTCAAATAATGAAGTATGTCGTACATTTGACGGTCATTATAATGACGTACATGTGCGAAATATTAACGACTACATAATAACTAAATATTATATTAATAGCCGACACAGCAGTGGTAGCATAACACTCCAGCAGCAATGGCTTTCATTCTGACAGTTCAACAACATTCATTCGTCATTTTTCATTGCGTTATTTACATTGTTGAACAGACATATCGACTGCCGCAGCAGTCGATATGTATCGAACATCGATTATCAATATCCTTTAAAATGATTCAGATTTAGATTGGAAGTGGGGTACGCAATAAGCAGCAGAGTAATTGCATAAACACACTATCAGTAGCAACGGGTTTCATTTTGACAGTTCAACCACATTCATTGCGTTATTTACGTTGTTGAGCAGACACATTTTTCGAACATATGGAGCAATGGATTAGCAATACGCTTCAAATTGATTAAAATTGAGAGTAATAGTGTTACGCAATTACGGTGCCGGTCTCATCTGCCTCCATAATCGTTTTAAGAAGAATAATAATCCAACACGAACTTTACGGAAAGTTCCCCGAGCTATATACATATATTATTTTTCAGACCCAATTTTTTTTTTTTTTACATCATAGACTACTTCTGGCGGCGAACTCGATGAAATCTAGGTAAATGCAAATCAAGGCCTGCCTCATTGATTAGTTTTTACGTCGCAATTCTTTTACAACAGTGACAACTGAATAAAATTATTTAACTCAACTAAAACGATTGACAGTTTCAATTATCACAATTTTTCTTAATCAACCTTGCGAACAACAAGACATGACAGACGGTGATCAATAATAGATTTCTTAAAGGAAACTTAATCAACAGTTTAGTATTGAAGTTTTTTTTACCATTGATTTATAGGAACAACTAGCTTTTGTCCGTGACTTTGTCCACGTGAAATTTCTTATCCCCCCGACTCACCCCGTCGCATTGCCATCTCTTTGCTTTTTCTTAGCGTTCTGTCTGACTTTTTTTTATTTTTGGTCGGCTCCTAAAGGGCATGGCATGATGTTAATAGCCGATAGCCTTCCTCAAGAGTTGGGCTATCAAATATAAAAATATTTTTCAAATCCGACTGGTAGTTCCAGAGTTTACCCCCTACCTACATACAATCTTACAAACTTCTACCATTGAGTTTTTTTTTCTTTTTGCCATTGTTTTATAGGAACAATTGTTAATGTAAGCGTTCAATCTAAGCTGTCTGCTTATTGAGATTAATAATAGATAAACCATTAAATATAACTGTCCCAGCTATTGTCACGTCAGGGCGTTAATTGGCGTTATATTTTCTGGTTATGTTTAATCTGACCTTACGATTTGTTAATGAGACATTAGCCTTATTTTAACTGTTTACGTCGGATCTATTTCCATAATAATTGCGATAATATCTTTATTGAGAAGATTGTAATTTACTTGTAGGAATCCGAGGAATGCGTAATTAGAACTTGTACTGAAATATGATATTTTTGTACCAAGTTCGGTAAGCTTTGGTAAAGAAAACCATTATCTCTATACCATGTTGTTATTTACTGGTCCTATCTACTTAGTGGTATGCAAGCCCGACTATTGAGCATACGATTTTGGGTTCGATTCCTGGGTCGGGCAAAGCGTTGTTGATTCGGGGAATATCTACAGCCGTGCGATTCTGTAACCATCTCACCGTGAAAGCTTGGGTGAAGTGAGCTGTCATTCGCTAGGGATTAACACTATTAAGTGCTCACTTTTCATTTATGATTTCACGGTGAGATTTTTACAGAATCGACCGGCCGGAATGTTACATAAAACCGAAAAAAATATAAACATTGAATGTTTGCCATTAAGTAAGATAGTGGCATGATCTCATAGAAATAAGAAAACATGTAATCCCAACCGCATTGTTTATTAGCATACTTTGTCGATGTTATTCGTACATGTGATACAAAAGGCAAAAAACCCACACTTATTTTATCAATATTACTTAATAAGATTTTATTTTGTTAGCGATTCATTAGTCGTACCTAGTTTTATTATTGTTGTATCAACTTAGGGTTAAAGGGGACATCAAAGGAAAGGTCGTTCTTAGGATTCCAATAATAAGTTTATAAATAATTTTCTTGCATGTAAGCTTTCAATAAAAAAATAAATTTCTGTCTCTTAAACTAGAACCGCAGACTTTTGTACAGACAAAACCTTCGGTTTCTCCAGAGAGGTCACCGAAACGCAGCCAGGCTACGGACGCTAGTAGATCTACATCCGGGCCATGTAGGGCCCGGAAAAAGCATCCGTGAAGCTCCTTACTCTGCCATACCTCCATGCGATCATTAGTGTCAAGCACTACTGGTTTGCGCCAGTTCTCTTTAGCCAAGGAGAGCGGGATGAGGCCCTTGACCACCGCGACTACATCTCGATGCATCCCCACGTCGGTTTCTAGGAAATATATTACCTGAGACTGCATACCTCGCGATTGTGGAGGGTCTTAGCGTTTAAAAACCCTCGACCTCCACACTTGTGGGATATACAGCCTCATTACCGATGACCATGGCTGATGCATTAGATTTGCAGTCAGCAGCGTACGGACCCTCCTATCTAGGGCGTTGAGTTTGGTCTGAGCCCATTTTTGTATTTTGACTAAAGCCATCGTTCGATTTTACGAAGTAAAATCACTAAATAAAATCTCGTAGTATATACTATGTTAAGAAGTGGGTTTTCTCATATATGCGAAAGGAGTTATTTATTTATTTTGTGTACCAGGATATTCCCAAAAATGTATACCTACGTAAAGAAAAGACTGGAAAACCAAACTTCAATGTGTGCTCGTGTATCTAAAAGTGTAAGAAAAAGACGTTTCACCTAGATAATTATTTACTAATATATTATATTCACTGATAGATACATAGCTACATAGCTTTGTTTGTCAAGCCTATCGACTGGTGCTTCACCTTCATCCTAAAGTATGTTGACTTAAATCCAAGGGTCAGCAAATTTGAGTATTTTTTAGGTCATAGGTAACTACCTACTTATATTGTTTTCTCAGGTTATTGTGATTGAAGTGACTAATTTTTTAAGTAGCGGTAGGTTATATTATTTGATTTTGTTATTTTATTGTTTTCTCTATTATTTTAGGCACATATTTGCAAACTATGTATTTATATTGCTACTTATTTTAGTTTAGGTGATGGGTTTTTTGTTTTTGTGCTCACACCATAAATTATTATTATAAGTCTATACGTGAGGCTTTCGGGTGATTATGACTTCCTTTTGTGTCTGTTTTTAATAGCTGTAAGTCCTCCATGTACTAAAATAAATAAATAAATAAATAATTATTTTAAATTTAAAATATATTTTCTGAATATATTCATTTTTCCAAGGATTGGCTGCTTCCTCATCTCTTTTGTTGACTGCTTACAGGTAACACTTGGGGTTAGTAAATACCTACGCCTTAGTCTCACAATGGAACCCAAACTCAAAGCATTAATTTCAATTAAACCATTTACACTTTTGTCAGGGAGTCCGTCAGTCAGAAAGATGAAGCTAGTTGCCCATTACAAAGCTTAGTAGAGTTCCTATGGAGAAGAATGAGCAAAAAACTCCATGGGCACTCTAAAATCAGTCACTCTAGAATCAATCCTGACCATTCTAGCGAGCTAATCATACGGGCCCATTCTGTCTCCACGAGCATATCAATTGTAACAAGCCCCTATCGATCAAGCTCGACCTCACATGTCCCGCACGTGCTCCAGGACACGTCGGGAATGGGCCAACAAGGCCACAACGTGCTCCTGACCACGTCAGGAACGGTCCAGCAAGGTGAAGGCTATCTCTATGATGCTATTATACTACTATTACGTTACTCGATGACCTAAGCTGGAGTACAATCAACAGCTTAAAACTATACTTTTATGATTTTGGCGATTTGAAAAGTGTCGATCCTCATCTCATGTGATCGTTCACAGATTCCAATACACGATCTCTTCTACCAGACTATGTTTGTCGCATTAAATTGGATGGATAAAACTGGAGTTAAAATAGTCATCAAGTAATTTTTGGTCAGTTTAAAGGAACCTTCAATGAGAATATTATCTATATCATAGGCTCTGAACGTGTGCGATAACGCCCCCTCGTGGGTATTTGAGACTTTCAGGAGGGCAGTAGAAGACCCAGAGAAAATTATATATCCTATCTTACGACTATATACCTATATAATCGTGGTAATTAGTTATTTCAGATTCGCGATGGATGGAAAGTAAAAAAAATTGGGGAGCACTAGAAAAAAATATCTTAATGTGGGCAAAATAACCAGTAAAAAACCAGTATGATCTGATAAATGATAAATGATTTATTTTCTGTAAGTAGGTTTGTACAAACACTTTTACATGTCAATCATATTTTTTTTAAACTAGATGAGGTCGACGTCTCCTATTTGACTACTCTGAGAAGAAAGGCCGAAACAAACTCAGAGGGTCTCGAGAGAGAGAGTCTCTTTTAAAGTCCAGACATAATCTTGGTCAGATCATGTGAAGACCATGTAGGTTGGTGTCTGAAATGGTCTTTTGAGTAAAGAACCACACAGATTGAGCGGACCTGTCTAGTCAGTGCACGCATTTGTCAAATCTATATACATAGATACACGCTGTGCTATGGGTGTGGATCCCCCATAGCACGGCATCATGTTGAGTAGAAACCTTCTTGTCACAGTAATGACGTGCAGCCGCCGACTATTTCTGTTTTGTGCTCGTGATTCTAGTATGTACTTAATAAATAAATAATGTTTATTTTATCTCCACAAATTACATTCTCATACTAGTTATTAAGTTGACAGGATCAAGTTGTAGATCTATTCTGTTTTATTTTTCTGATTATAACCTACTCGAGGTAAATATCTTTGTGTATGCACGTGTTTCTGTGACAAATAAAACTATTTTAACTTCTTTATTTTTCTTATACTCGATCTTTGATACTAGATCTCGGTGTGTATATATTTTTTCTTTCTCTGTTTGTTTTAATGTTGGTCTGGCACTTTGAGTACTTTATGCGGCCTACCCAAATGTCCTTTCTTTGTTATCACAACACGATTACTGACAAATGCTTGCACTAACTGAACTGCCTAGTAAAGGTTGACTGGTAGAAATTGCCTATGCAATTATTATTGCCTATTGCATTAAGTCCGCCTCTGTACATTTATTTGCTTGAAGTATTAAAATAAATAAACTGCCGATCGGTTCTGTAAAAATCTCACCGTGAAAACTTGCGTGGAGTGAGCTGTCAGTGTCATCCCACTGATGTTACTAGGGATTAACCAAGCATACATTTACAATCATAATCGAGATTTTAAAAATATTTTTTATGCTAATTCTACTGATCATTTTATATGATTTCGAAACTAGTATTTTAGTTGTCAAAACATTACTATTTTATGGGGTTTTAAAATAAAATAGCAAAACAAAAACAAAAAAAAAACATACCACAACAGAAACAGTTACAATCTCAATGATGTTTTTTTTTCTTTTTTTCCTAGACTATAGACCCGATTCACGACATTTCGTGAATCGGGTGAAGTGATCACGCCACACAAACTACGTGGGATTAAAGTCAATAGCATACAAAATCATCTGCCTAGCCTTTTCCCAACTATGTTGGGGTCGGCTTCCAGTCTAACCGGATGCAGCTGAATACCAGTATTTTACATGGAGCGACTGCCTATCTGACCTCCACAACCCAGTTACTGGGTAATACGATACTCCTTGGTAAGACTGGTTGTCAGACTTTCGGGCTTCTGACTACCCGTAACGACAGTCAAAGATCCACGAATGACAGCCGGGACCAACGGTTTAACGTGCTTTCCGAGGCACGGAGGGGTCTCGGTATGTGAAGATGGTCACCCATCCACAGACCAACCGCGGCAAGCGTAGCTTAACCTGTTCGATCGACCTGTGCGGCTGTTATTATTTAGCCACGGGCCCCTCTTATAATAGCATACAAAATATTAGGTATTAAAATCTCGATTATTATTGTAAATGTATGCTTGGTCAATCCCTAGTATCAGCTATGCTATTCTCTAAGAACACAGCCTTGCGTGCAGCGCTGTCGCAGCGGTGAAACTTAATTTAGTATTCACTAAGCTGCGTACAGCTACACTAGCGCTCAAGGCTGTGACGGCCGTGAGTTAAACTACCCAACGGCACAGCCACCGGAGGACAAATTGACAGTTCTTCATACATTTTGGTATTCCTTAAACAAAAACAGCGTCGAACTCGCTTACAGCCTCGCCCACAGCCTCGCGTCTAACTGTCAAATCCAAAAGCTCTAAATATTCGTGCGTAGTCTTGACAAAAATAGTAAACTGTACCTAAATTAGTTTAAAAATATTTTGATTCTTTTAACACTTATTGGAAAAAATGGATGCTCGGATAATTATAAAGCTACATTTATTAGAAGAAGCTAAGAAAAGTGATGATTTGAAGAAATCTCGACAAGCGAAACAAATAAGAAAGTTTAAAACAATATCCCGTGACTTTATCCATATTTACAGGATTTAATTAATATATTGAAAAATGACTTAACTCCATATATGCGTACGCGAGTTCGTTCCAGTGGTTTAACCAAGAGGCTGAAGGTTTGTTTACAGCTAGGTTTCTTGAAATATGATGGGTACCTTACCACACACCAACAAAAGTGCATTGAATTCCTGATGTCTCAGATATTATGCACACTATCATTTTTGGCTAATGGAAGTTACCAAACAATCATTGGCAAGAATGTAGACACACATATCTCAGACTTCTGCCTCTAGAGCAATCCACGAAGTTGTTGAAGCTCTGAATAATAAGAACATTAATTAGGAAGTATATTAGATTTCCGCAAAACTACAATGATCGACAAGTGCTCAAGTCAACTGGGACAGTGGGAATAATTGTGATAGTTTGAGCGTTTCACACAACATTTGTAATCGAGATAGGCTACCGGCTCCTATATTAGACCAATGTGACTTAGATGAAGATTCTAGGTTACTTGGAATCCTGACAGGTCAGGCATGATGACTTAGTGAGTGGGCAGCAGTGGTGTAGCGTGCCCTGTATCAAAATTAGTTGGGGGGCCCAAATGAAGGGTAAAGATTTCTCACAAAAGAAACAAAAATGCTTGCATTAAATTAAAATAAATATTTATTCATTATAAGTTATCGCTTCCTCCTAGAAATTGTCATTTAGAATTTTGTCATTTCTGAAGTGAAAACTCTATAGGCACGTATGACAGTTTTTTTTATATGTTTTTTTCCCGGGAAGCACGAGATTAAGTGACTAACATTTTACTAATTTTTGTTTACACGCGTTAGGGGCCCCTGTAGCCCGGGGGCCCCGTATCATTGATACGGCTGATACGGCGGTAGCTACGCCCCTGGTGGGCAGATAAGTAGGCGAGATTTAGTCTAAAATGATAATTTGCTTTCCTTTCTTTCCAGATGTGGAAAACATGTTTAGATAGAATATACTCACCATTATTGATTAGATACACTAAATAGGTTTTTAATGGAAGTATAATTTGTGAATGTTAATGTAGATATAATTGCATATATTAACCAGTAGTGTTTAATGTGTACCTACATGATTGGTATAATATCAAAAATTATTATTAGCCTTTATGTCCATATTTATACATTTGTCTCGATTTTTACTATTTTTTAAATGTGTATGGGGCATGAGAAATTAAATAGATATCTGCAGAATAATGTTTTCCTTTTTTATTTACCATTAAAAATAATCAATCAATCAAGTAATTTATTCAAATTAGGCTGAGAATCAGCACTTTTCGAATGTCAAAATTACATAAAACAGTCCCCTAAAACGCCCACCCTTCACCACTTCCTAGTACTTTAGCTGTGAAGAAGAAGTGGCGCAACAAACCCCAGCAGCACAGTACCATTAGTAGGTATGCAAAGTAATTAACATTATGAGAAACAGAACATCAAATTAAATTATTTACTATAATTATGTCAGCTAGCAAATGCCAATATACCAACAAATACAATGAAAACTACTCAAATAAAAAAATGTAACTTAAATTAAATAAGCCTGCAGGCATAAAAACAGTTCACAAAACAGTTCTTACACTTAAATTTCCATTTAAATTTCTTAACATCTATCATAAACTTAATATCTAAACATATATTAAACTTCTATAGTAAATCCATGTTTCGGGGATTCAACTCCCTCGTCTGATGGATGCACATAAATCCTGCAGGGCCTGGGTCTGCCTTGACCACGACTCACTTATTTCCTTAAAACTGGTTGTCAATAAGGAGTCTGTCATTTTGCAAATGCCTCTCTTCAATGGCGACAAAACGTTCAGTCAGGCTCGACATTTGTAATTGCCTTTGAGAAGGTGGTGAGCGTTGAATCAGACGGCGGCGTTATGTTCGACGGCTACGAGGTGCTATAAACATAAAAAAAATTGAAAGAAATTACTAAACTGAGGGAAAACAAATACAAAGGCAATTATGTAAGTATAACAGCATCACATCACTCTCTCTCTGAAGGAATATATATTAAAATGTAGTATACATATAAGTAATTTACTAAAATTTTATTAATATCTCGTGGATCATAGAATATTATTGCGACACATTAGTATTATTATCCATGTAATGCAGCAGTGAAAATATCATAAGTAATACTCACATTTCAGTAGGTACGTATATTTATCCTCTTAGTAACAGAACTACCTCTGTTTAAAGCACACTCGATACAAATAATCAGATAAATATCGTATGCACCCAAAGTTTAAAAACTAGAAACTCAAGTGGTTTTGTTAGCGTTTCATCGGTTGTGAATGTTGTGATTGTTGTTGTGTGTTGACTTTTTAGTTTTTATTCATCGTCGCGTTGCTAAAAAACAGCAAAGGAATCGTCATTCAGCCTTAAAATGTAATAAGAAATATGCAATAAACCCTTTTAATTATTATATTGGTTATAGTTTTACTGTATTCCATAAAATACTTAAAGATAGACCTTTAATATATATTTTAAACCCATAAAACTGTCAGTCGAGATTGATCGATTATAATTTATAGAATTTGTTTCAAGCCCTACGTTCGTCCATGAAACAGCGACGGGAGGTTACAGCCTTGGGTTCGTCGACGACCACAACCACGTTAGTGAATACGGTTTGAATCAGCGCTACACGCTCGGTCGATCTCAAGGCTGTCTCGTCGACGAGCTCGTCGCAGCTTACAGCCATGAAATTCTCTTTTAGAGAATAGCACTGCAGGTGGGATGACACTGATAGCTCACTACACACTCACTTCACCTAAGTTTTCACGGTGAGATGGTTACAGAATCGCACTGCTGGTCCGCTCGAATCTGTGACACTTTCCTCAAAAGACCATTTTTCAGATATCAATCTGATTTGACCAAGATTCTTGTCTGGACTTTAAAAAAAGTCTTTGACCTCTGAGTTTTTTCGGCTTTTCTTCGCAGAGTAGTCACGTTGGAAACGCCGACTTCATCTAGCTTATTATTTTTTATAATATGACTATAAATTTCTATATATGATTTGTTTTACAGAATAAACAATGTCATTTCATATGCAACAGGAAAATAGCGAAAGATAAATTTTAAGATAATAATCATCCGCCGATTTTTGGCCGGTTCTAATAATCTATTCTTTTCCGAGTGGATGGTCAATACCACCGGTTTGTTTGTCATTACTCACAGGTTTTGTGGTAATAACAATGAAACCACATCGCGCCACCAGTTTCGTGTTTATGTTATTTGACACGTAGGTGCCATCGCGTTTTACCTTATTGTTTATAAGAAGAGTGTTAGGGTTACCTTTGTTTGTAAGTTTGTAGATAGTAGTACCCACAAGTCTTAGAGTACTACAACCTAGACACGTGGAAATAAAGATAGACCACAGGGTGTTTGGTAGAAGGACTGACAAAATTTTTTGAGGGATTGGGGATGTCATTTTCTAGCATAAAATTGTTTTATTTTTCATTTTTATTATGAATTTTTAAATTTAAAGTATTCGTTCCTTAATACAATTTTATGACTTTTGAAGCACCCAAGTCATTTTCTAGAACCAATTGTGCATAAATGTACTTTGCAGATAACACCAAAAATGATTGCGCTTTTCACAACCACAAAGCAAAAAGTTGTGACGATGTTTCAGGTGATTAAAAACGAACATATTATTATCTCAATTAGCTGCCGTGACCCTTAAGATAGGTGCTATTGGTGAAGACTAGGATGGCGTGACACTTCCTATACCTAAGAAAATTGTGTCGGTCCTTCTATCAAACACCATGTATGTATGTTTTGCAACTAAGTTTTTAAAAGACATGCAAAATTATGTTCCAAGTCAATAAACTCCGACATGATATTTTTATGTTTACTCCCTGCCTTGTTAGTGTAGTGGTCGCGAGCGCGACTGCTGAACATGAAGTCCTGGGTTTGATTCCTAGGTCGGGCAACTTACTACCTACAACGACAACAACTACTACTAATACACGACACCACAACTACTAACAACACAACTACAACAACTAACTACTAATATGATATGGACTTTTATCTGAAATAAATATTTTGAATTTGAATTTGAAAGTGTTATTAGGTTTTCAACAGCAATCTTATAACTTTGTCAAAGAAACTAACATAAGATTTACTTATTTCAAATTTTACCGTCTATAAGATAATCTAAAAGATAATATTGGCGCCGATTTCCTCGTTCACAAACTGAACTAAATTTAAGTTCTGTGCATCTTTTTCTTTCTATTTCATTATGAAAAGGACAGAAGATAAAAATTAGTTTAGTCCTGCGTAGCACTTGCGTACAGCCGTGCGATTCTGTAACCATCTCATCTTGAAAACTTGTGTGAAGTGAGCGTGGAGTGAGCTGTCATTAGGGATTAACACTATTGATAATACTCACTTCAAGCTCACTTCACTTATGGTTTCACGGTGAAATTTTTACAGAATCGACCGGCTGCTCGCGTAGCTGTCTCGTTGCATTCGCGTAGTGCTTGCGTAGGACTCGCGTAGAGCTGGCATAGCACTAGCATAGAGCTCGCGTAGCACTCACGTAGCTTTAGATTTGTGTGTTTTCAGACTTATCCAAAACGAAATCGAATACATTTTCAACAAGTACCGTTAAGAACTCATATTATTATTAGGTACGCTGAAACTGACATTTACCTACCTAAGTAAAATCGAGTTTGACAAGAAGAGGCATACATCTAATAGGTACATTTTTTATGTTATATTTACTTACTAACATAGCGTCAGGGACACGAGATACCTACCTATGTGTACGGTAGTCTCTATTTCTAAAATATTTTACTAGAAAGCTGTTTATGAACTAGACTTTCTCTGTCAAGATAAGATAAATTTTGGGTCATCTTTAAGGTAGTTAGGTGACAATTTTGAACAATGATTGATTCATAAAACGAGTATGCAAATCTGAGGATAGTATTTGCATGTCTAGCTTACTGGCGCCGGCGCCAACTGACAAGAACGTATCGAATTATCCAACTAATAACTTCATTTGAAAGATACAAGATGCATGTCAAGTCACAAACAAGTGGCACGTGGCTAACCGGAACTAATGCCGCCATATTGATTTTTCAATACATTTTCACAAAACTATTTCAGAAATGTTTTTCAATAATTTCAATAAGTTTCTCTCTGGCCATTCGAGCGGCAAAATATCCTTTTAGTATTGTACCGTTGTATATACTAAACTGTCTACAATTTAGCTTAGCGGTTATCATACGTCGGTAAGCGCGTTCATGCGCAGCGAGCCGTGGGTTCGAATCCCAGGCGCGGTGATATTTTTTTCTGTTTTAATAATTACTCGAATAAACTATGTTCAAATTTCAGTGTCATGTTCGTCTTGTTCACATAATTCGTAAAACTTTATCATACCCACAGAAATCGAAATAAATAAATTATAAGGTAGATAGATGCAGTTAACTTACGCCTCATCCGCGACTAAATAGAACGTTGTTGGTTCTTGGTTGGTTGTTATTGTGGGTTAGTGACGTGTGTTTAATCTATTAGCGGTATCGTAGTTCATTTGGAAATGCAAGCAAAAAATATTGAGATGAAAGCGGATATTATCGCGCTGCGAAAATGTAGACTTAATATTATATCACAAATATTTAATGAAACTGAGATTGAGTGTGAGTATAATGATTAAATTAATTTTATTGAAAATTTATCTAATTAAAGATAAAAAAAATCCTTGTTGTTATTTTTATAAACGTTTTACGTTTTGTGTTTTTACCTTATGGTCTAAATACGAGTAGAAGAAAACAAAACCAAAAGTAAATTTATTTACTTTTGGAATGATGAGAATAATAATAATAATAATTTATATACATTAAGTATAATTATATAATAAGTATGTAACATTTCTATTTTCAAAATAATTTTGTTTCAAAATATTAATATTCGTGTGCGTTCTGTGTTGATACATCACTTATACACACAGATGTAGGTACGGCCTGTACGGTGTGTTCACAGCAATACGATCACTGCCAGACAACAGCCAGTATAGAAAATCTGTTATTTGCGGACACCATGTGACCGTGGTGGCAGTTAGGGCCCGTCCCCGTCGCCACGGCGCGACGCCGCCACCGTACAACGGCACGGCGCCATCAACGTGCTTGCTGCTCGTTCGAGCAGACCAACTAAGAATTGACGTGCGCGCCGTGCCATTGCACGGTGATGGCGCCGTACCGTTGTACGGTGGCGGCGCCACGCCGTGGCGATGGGGACGGGCCCTTAGTTGCGGTGACTTAACGTGCTAATGCAGTTTTGACCGTTTACTGTACTCCGGCTTATCTCTTACAAAAATTGACCCTTCGCTACTGATCTACATATATTAATAATAATGCTGATGAGTTTGTTTGAACGCGCTAATCTCTGGAAGTACCGGTTGGATTTGAAGAAATATTTTTTGCATTTGATATCCCAATCTTTGAGGAAGGCTTTTTACCATGACGCTAAGACACTTAGGGTTAGGAGCCGAGCAATAAGAAAAAATATCGGAAATAATGTTAAGCGAAAACGAAGTAATAGCTCAGGCAGGCGATGCGATGTGACGGGGTGGGTCGGGGGAACAAGAAATTTCACGCGGACAAAATCGCTGGCAGAAGCTAATTAGGAAATAAATGATCAACTCCACACTATATTTGCTCTATGTCGAGCATTGATCCTATATTCTCACACCAGTATTAAATCAATATCTAAGTATCTAATTGGCACTTTTATTTCATTTACATAGCTTTTCTTCCGACTACTTCAAATTGTTTACGTCGACTGCCCGCACATTTTTCTTCATAACTGACAATGAAATCAATATGTAAATAGACCTAAAACATCGAACATCGAACCAACGGCTTAGGTACTGACGTTTTGGACATAATATATTGGGACACTTGCGTGCTTCTTGCTCTATCTCATTAAAATATGTCGTTTCGGACACTGTGTCCGAATATATTGTGTCCGAAACGTCAGTAAGCCGAACCAACCATGCCACGAAGGCTTAAAGGGGAGGCCCTGTTACTGTAGACTAGCTGAGCACGAGTTAGATACAAACAAATACCAAGCTATTACTGAATATCGATTAGATAGATAGATTGCAATACTTATATAATAATTAATATATAGACCGTATATTTTACTAAACAAAGACTTTTTCTACATAGCCTCTAATATCCTGGTTTTTTATGTGTGAATGAAAACAAGGACATGCTGATAAGTTCTGTAAGACTTCTTTCAAAACCAGAAGTAAAAGGTGTCTTTGCCATTGTCAATTTCACAAGAACATAATTCTGTTCTATTTTTTACTTGGCCGTTTATTAATCATGGTGCAACTGTGCGATACAACAATAAAGGCTCGCGCACACACCGCGGTCGAGCCACAGCGCAACGCATTGCAAAAATCCTTCTGCATCACTTTAGTACTTTTCGTATGAAATTAAATTAAATTGTTTATTCTGTAAATAGGATATTGAAATCACTTTTACACGTCATATACAACATTATTTTTAGTAATATGGCAAACTCGAAACACGTGACTAGTATTTTTATGTAAAGAATCTATGTACCACAGGGGTCCCACAGGGCTCAATACTTGGACCATTTTTATTTATTATTTATATCAATGACTTGCCTTACCTCATAAAGGATGAACATGATATAGTGTTGTTTGCAGATGACACTTCACTTTTATTTAAACTCAAACGTAAGCAGCTGGTTACTGACAATATAAATAGTGCCCTCGCAAAAGTAGTAAACTGGTTTAATGTTAATAATCTACTTCTTAATGAAAAAAAAACGAAATGTATTAAGTTTACGATACCAAATGTTAGACAAGTAGAAACTAGTGTTCTCATAAAGGGTGAAGAGTTAAAACCCGAAAATTCCACAGTATTCTTAGGCATAACTTTAGATGCCAAGCTTCAATGGGGCCCCCATATAGATAAATTGTCAAGAAAGCTTAGCTCTGCAGCATACGCCGTTAGGAAAATTCGTGATTTAACTGATTTAGAGACAGCCCGTTTAGTTTACTTTAGTTATTTTCATAGTGTGATGTCATACGGTATTCTGTTGTGGGGAAATGCCGCCGATATTCAGACAATTTTTATTTTACAAAAAAGGGCAATTCGTTCTATTTATAAATTAAGTCCTAGACACTCCCTCAGAGACAAGTTTAAAGAGATTAATATAATGACTGTGCCTTCTCAGTACATTTATGATAATCTTTTGTATGCACATAAAAATATTAATCTGTTTAAAAAATACAGTGATATCCATAACATAAATACTAGGAACAAACACAAATTTGTTGTTCCTACAACAAGGCTCAAGAAAATAGGTGGCTCGTTTAGATGCCAATGTATACGTTTTTATAATAAACTTCCTAGCCACATTCAAGAACTAAGCATTAATAAATTCAAATCTTTTATAAAGTTAAAACTATGCCAGAAAGCTTATTATATTATATTATACTGTAAAAGACTATATTGAGGACAAAAAAGCTTGGGATTGAGCTGCTCCAATAGGTCTAGACAGTGAATGTTGTTTATTTTTTATTTTTTGCTGACTTACACTTTTGTTTTTTCTCTTTCTAAATATCTATTTATATACAGAATGACATGAACATTTACTGTTTGAAGTCTTATATTATTTTAATTATTGTGAATGTGATGAATATGTGGGTTTCCGTTTTAATCATGGTCTGGCACTTTGAGCGGTTTATGCGGTCTACACAAATGTCCTGTCCTTGGTATTACTCGTCGAATCGTTGAGCTCCTTAAGTTCTGAGTTGAGCTGCACGGTTACTGACGAATGCGTGCACTGACTGCACAGGTCCACTCAATCTGTGTGGTTCTTTCCTCAAAAGACCACTTCAGACACCAATCTACATAGTCCTCAAAGATCAAAGATTATGTCCGGATTTTTATATACACATTGACATTGATGAATTTTATATAAACAATGACATGGATATTTACTTTGTAAAGTATCTTATTTTTTATTATTATTATTATTGTGAGTGTGAAGACTATGTGGGTCATTTCTTTTTTCTGTTTTCCTTCTTAGTTAGTTTTAATCATGATCTGGCAGTTTGAGTAATTTATGCGGCCTACCCAAATGTCCTTTCATTGGTATTGTTCGTCGAATCGTAAGGCTCCTCAAGTTCTGAGTTGAGCTGCACGATTTTTGACAAATGCGTGCACTGACTGGACAGGTCCGCTCAATCTGTGTGGTTCTTTACTCAAAAGACCATTTCAGACACCAATCTACATGGTCTTCACATGATCTGACCAAGATTATGTCTGGACTTTAAAAGAGACTGTGACCTCTGAGTTTGTTTCGGCCTTTCTTCTCAGAGTAGTCAGATAGGAAACGCCGACCTCATCTAGTTTAAAAAAATATGATTGACATGTAAAAGTGTTTGTACAAACCTACTTACAGAAAATAAATCATTTATCATTTATCATTTATTTACAAAATTTCAAAACTGTATCATGAAAAATCTCGAAGTTATAGGCTTGTTTTGTTACCTGATTGTCCGTACAAAAATTTGGTTACCACTTAACACGCGCCGCCGGCCGACCGGCTGTGACCTGTTTTGTGCGCATATGATTGCGGATATGTACTTAGTGTCGCTCGATGTCCAACTTGTTACCATTTTGAAATATTTTTGGGAGAAAATATAACATGGTGTAAAAATTATTGGAATCGATTCAGTTACTTATTCTGAACAGACTATATTCAGGTTTGCAGTATACTAAAAATAATGTTGTATATTACAAAAAATAAGCTAGATGGATTCCACATATCCTATTTGACTACTCCTGAGAAGAAATAGCGAAACAAACTCAAGGGTCAAATTCTCTAAGTCCAGACATAATCTCGATCTGAACATGTGAAGACAATGTAAATTAGTGCCTCAAATGGTCTTTTGAGGAAGAACCACACAGATTTGGGTGGACCAGTCCAGTCAGTGCAAGCATTTATCAGTAATCATGTAGCCCAACTCAGAACTTGCGGAGCTCAACGAACGATGGTATGAACTGTCGCAGACTATAGGTGATCGCTCGGCAAACGTAATTTTGCAACCGCTTTTGTACAATGCGATGCGGCTCGCCTGTAGTGTGCGATGGTTCAAACAAGATGCAAAGTGATGCAGGAAGATTTTTGCAATGCGTTGCGTTGCGGCGCGACCTGCCTGTAGTACACGGAGAGCAAAATCTTAGAAAAAATACTGTGCTGTCTCATAATCTGAGTGCATTTGAGTGGTAATGGAAAAATTACCATGCTAGCACAGTAAAAATTCTTATGCTGTACAGTAAAATTTATTGGACAAATAGTGATTTTTTCCCAATCTCACTCAGAAAATTTTCTGTACATGTCACTTGCACTCACTTTATAGTGACGAGCTCAGTAATTTTTCTAAGAATTTTCTCTCCTTGTATGTTCACAGCCTCATCGCACTGGACTAGACACTGTTCAAACTCTGGTTCGAACTTTATTGCGTTGCGGTCATTATAATCATCTTTGGCGCATTTTTCCAATGCGGCCCGTTGCGGCTATAATGTGCGCTTAGCTTTACACAGCTATTAGTTAGGTATTCCTACTTATTACGCAAGGATATAATAGTCTAGTCTATTGTTCTAAATAGAAGAATTTTCTGATTTTCATTGCGATCAGTCGATACCATTGCGAGGGCTTAGCGCATCGTTTATTTATGCAACGACTAATTAGAATCCTATTAGGTCAATTATTAGCGAAATAGATCAGGCGGCCGCTAGACACGGTTTCAGGGAAAATGGTGGCCACGCTAAGTTGCGTTCCAAGATGGCGGCCTAATGTTGATCTATTAAATTATCATTATGATACACGAACTGAATCTTATCAATGCTTTTTATCGTTTTAATGTTTTACTTTTTAACCTTACGGGTAAGCAGTTACTTGACGACCTTACCCTACAGGTTTTTGTAAGTATTTTTAGCAACAGGGAAATATCGTAACATTCATCTTAATAATTTTGAAAATAATGTATGAACGTGTCAATTAATTTGAGGAAGTATGATTTTCGACGTCAGATATTAAAAACTGTATGACTCATACTTAAAAAATTACATAAAGTTTAAAATATAGGTACAGTGGTATTTTCTTACAGGTGAACAAAAATATAAAGATCTAGATATTACATGTCATAGTACTGCCGGTCGATTCTGTAAAAATCTCACCGTGTAATCATAAGTGAAGTGAGCATGAAGTGAGCAGTGATTGATATTAATATTAATTATTATTAATATTAATCCCCAATGACAACTCACTTCCCGCTCGCTTCACCTAAGTTCTCACGGTGAGATTTTTACAGAATAGCACTGCTGTTGTATTTTTTGTAGGTCTACGCTCATTTAAGTGTCAGTAACACCGTATCCAACTGAGACAGCCGCAAATGGTAGGTAATTTATGAGAAAATATTTCTAAAGACTCGCGAGGTAATTGCGTAACAAACTAACAGTAGGAATGGCTTTCATTTTGACAGTTCAACAACATTCATTGCGTTATTACATTGTTGAGCAGACATTTTTTTTCGAACAAATTAATCAATAGATTATCAATAGAATTCAAAACATTCAGATGGCGATTGGTAGTGTTTTACGTAATTAGGGCGTCGGTTTCAGTTTAAATTTGGTAAGTAATAATGAGTGGCTTGAAACACAGCTGACGGTTTGAGTATATTTTATAATTCTCGCTTATGTTACTCTAAAGTTAGCCATACATCAGTCTGATATAAATCCTAGTTTTTAGGGTTCCGTACCCAAAGGGTAAAAAGGAACCCTATTACTCTCGCTCCGCTGTCCGTCAGTCCGTCTGTCACCAGGCTATATCTCATGAATCGTGATAGTTAGACAGTTTAAATTTTCACAGATGATGTATTTCTGTTGCCGCTATAACAACAAATACTAAAAAACAGAATAAAATAAATATTTAAGTCGGCTTCCACACAACAGACATGATTTTTTTGCCATTTTTATAGATAATGGTACGGAACGTTTCATGCGCGAATCCGACTCGCGCTTGGCCGGTTTTTTTTTATTTATTATTTATTATCAACTAGCCACCCATCCCTACTTCGCACGGTTTTTACAACTTAACAATAGAACGAGATTTATTTATTATTTGTAAGTTTAATATAAAGTAAATATTATACACATAAAGCCTTCCGGAATAAATTCCCTACATGATGTTTATAACCGCATCAAAATCCGTTTCGTAACTAGTTTAGAAGAACAATTAAATATTATACAACCTGTAACGTTAAATGCGCAAAACCTCAGACAGCCCAACTGATTTTTAATTAAATTGACCTATTTCAGAGAGAAAATAAGTCATAAAAAAAAAATTGTAAAGGTTTTATGTGCTGTTTTAGTTTCACTGGCCATTCAGATCGTTTCTTGCGTCTGCGACGACGCTTTACCGAGGGAGGAGTCGTCAACGGGCCGCTGCGCCGCGCTGACATTGGCTTGCTTGACCTATGAATAAATAGGGACGGCAACGTTTTTAATGAAGAGTTTTTGAAAAATGTGACCTATAATAAAAAGTGATTCAATTAATTCTGCTCGTTATTCTGATCAAACTATTTTCAGGTTTTGCGCATTTAACGTTACACGTTGTATAGATCTAACACCAATGATGAAACATCGCAGTTGTAGGGAAAATATCAAATCACAGATGATTTTTTGGGGCACAAACCCCGAGCACGAGGGATTTTTAGCATACGCATGATGACGCGGACAATGACTAACTTTAGTTTCTAAAAACATCGATTATCATATTTTTATGTCGTCAGTGGAAGAGAATATTGACTCAGCGATGTATGTCGCCGTGATTTATCATTGTTTGCGCTGATTGTCCTGTTTGAGCTCAAGATTGTTGTTGATCACAGATAGCGCGCAGGATGCTGTCGTCTGTCAGCTACCGAACTGCCACTTCAAGATGAATCAACACGAGATAAACGTGCGAAAATAGATGAAACTCACAGAATAACGCGTACTTATTAACTAATAGAAATATACATTGCTTGTCACCTTATCAGTCCCTTTAATTTGATCTTGAACGTTTCTTGAAACGTGTTAACATGTTGATACTTCGTTGTTCACACGATACAAGTTTAATTAATCGTTTTTGTCATGGGAATTCAACATATTTTTTGCAAACTTGAAAATTAATTTGTTTTGACGGTCTACATGCCCGTAAAAAAGGAGCACGTAGGCCAGGCTACTTGCAAAAATTATACGCTCATAGACAACTTGCGTGTCGAGACAGTTTCTGAACCAGGTCATTCACTATTGTTAGAACTGTTGGTGTAGTTGTTCTCGTAGTAAATACGTATAATAACCTCTTAAGGAACACTTTACGCCTCCGCAGACGACGGGTTAACTTGTTAAAATATACTCATTGCAAATATGCGTCATTTTTTATGAATTTTTACAAAACATTGATATCATCGTGGTATTTTTAAAGTCTTTGTCGTCATGTTAATTAAATAATAAAATTATATAAATGACACCAAGATAATTTAGGTATCTACTTTGAGAAGGAAATAATATTATAAGGTACTGTGCTACATTCATCTGATTCATCTCACTAAGTAAGTAATGATGGTTAATAAAGAGTGCTCACATGTTGAATGAAATAGGACGCACTGGCTACTCGTAACTGTAGGTACATACGTGCTCTCACAAACGTAGGACCTTAAAGTATCTCATTGTACGAGTAAAAAATAGAGAAAAACATGTAGGTACCGTATACAAAGATTTTCACTTTAACAAATGAGGGGAACATTTTAGAACTTTTTTTTTTTATTAAGTCGATAAGAATCGTTGACACGTTTGTGTAAAATTTGGCGTATGATTAAGTCCATGCTAATGGTCGAGCAGAAGTCTGTGTGAGGATCGTGAGCAGACAATTATCATGGTTCACTTACCGGTCGGTCTGTAGTGCCTCTCCTGCTGCTTCGTGAGGTGAAGGTGTTCCGCCACTGGGGTGGCTATGAACAAATACTTGGATGAAGGATGAAAAAGTGAACTTAAGGCTACAGTGGTCGTCTCAGAGAACACTCTCAAAGGAGTGTGAGAGCACACGTCGGTATCTCTCCTCTATATATCGAGCGACAGGCCTCGAGCAATCAACATCGACGATCCTAAGGCAAATACTGCGCAAAACACCTAAATACTATTTGTATAAAGATTTGTTACGTAGACGCTCAGTGAAAAGTTTCTAAGCCATAGTTTACCGGGGATTTCATGAAACATCGTTGAAGTACAGCAATAGATACGCCATGTTTGTGCAGGTCCATTTGGGGCACAGGGAGTAGGTACAGACGCCAGCACATCAAGCTACTGCAATCTGTCAGATTTCTTTAATAGATTTTCAACTTTATCGCTAAAGCATAAGGTTCAAAGTTGATTGGGAACATCTGACAGTTTCGGGTAGCTTGATGTGCTGGCGTCTGTACCTAAGCAACGTTATTTATTTATATGTATAATTTATTGTAAAATGGGTGGACTTATCGGTTTCTGCGATCTCTTACAGTAATTGCAGTTGGGCCTAATAATTACCTAATAGTTACTTTGGTTAATTCATAAATTGCTCAGGTCTACGGGTAACTGGATTAAATAATTATCATCTACTTATAGATGACAGTTTTTTTTAATGAAAAATCTTTGGAATCTATAAATACCTAATTAGTAACGACAAGTGCTGTAAAAGTTGCTACAGAAGTTACTATACAGATGCCTTATAATTTCCTCAAATTTTAAAAAGTAGGTATGGATAGGACATGTCTACCGAATGCCGGACAAACTGTGGGCGCGAATAGCACATAACTGGTGCCAATACTGGTACCCTCAGACAGTGAGGCGTGGTCGCGGCAGACCACCTAGGAGATGGCGGGACGAGCTGGATACCTAGGTTCCGTCAAAACTGGCATTGGCATTTGGCAAACATGGAGTTTCCCAAATGTGCACAAAATGTAGCAAAATGTTTTTCTAAAGGTTTATTTATTTGTGTTCACCTACTTATATGAATTACCATCGATAAATTGACATACATACTTACGTTTCTTTCCTTTTTGTTTTTGTTACGTCTTTTTATTTTATTTTTTGGTATCGGATAAGGAACCTGTTTTGGTGAAGCAAGTAATTTCTGAAATGCATATTGATTGAAGAAGAAGGAACACCTTAGGTATATTATGCAGGGTGTCTAAGGGATGTCGACGCGAATACTGTAACCATGAATTCAGCCCATGATTCGGGACGCGTACCTACATAATAATATTATAACATTAATATTAAAAAAATAAAATAAAATAAATAAGTGGGCGTCGACACATTTCGTCGGTTATTTAAAATAAAAAAATCTGCTGTTTCATACATTTTGACAGTGTAACTACTGCACGTTTGTACGATACAGCAGCAGTGCGATTCTGTAACCATCTCACCGTGAAAACTAAGGTGAAGTGAGCGTGGAGTGAGCTGCCAGTGTCATCCCACCTGGTACTAGGGATTGACCAAGAATACATTTACAATCATAATCGAAATTTTTATGCTAATTCTCTTGATCATTTTATATAATTTTAAAGCTACTATTTTAGTTGCCAAAACATTACTATTTTGTGGGGTTTTAAAATAAAATAGCAAAACAGAAACTTAGTCAGAATCTCAATGTTGTTTTTCTTTTTCCTAGACTACTCCTTACATAGCGATGTTTTGGCAATTAAAATACTAGCTTTTAAATTATATAAAATGATCAATAGAATTAGCATAAAAAATATTAGTAAAATCTAGATTATGATTGTACCTAAATGTTTTGCTTGGTCAATCCCTGGCATCAGTGGGATGACACTGACAGCTCACTCCACGCAAGTTTTCACTGTGAGATTTTTACAGAATCGACCGGCAGTATCATGTAGTATGTTGATCTAAATATGATTTGTCATAATAACGTAGATTTGTTATTATAACAGACTAAAAGTTTCAACACGCATCGAGTCGTCAATAGTGTCAATCCCTAGCATCAGTATAACTCACAGCTCACTTTAAGCTCACTTCACCTTAGTTATCACGGTGAGATTTTTCCAGAATCGACCGGCTGTTCCGAATTCGTGGTACCTAACAGTTTGCACGTCGATGTCCTTTACACCGCGTACTTTATTCACTTAAGGCTGGAGCAACAAACAATACAAATACGAGTACAGAGCCAAACTAAAGGAAACCTGATTAGTAATTCGTAATTTGAAGTCAACTTACAAAGTAACGATAACAGTCCATAAACATTAATTAAAACTTACTCAATGGTCGTCATTGTTGGGTAAGCTACTGCAACGATTAACTTAACTATAATTTTATTTAATAGATCTATTATTTCAAGGGAAAACAACATCATTCATGCGCTTGAGCGGTCGCTTCTCTGGTTTGAGACCTTAGCTGTCAAAATCTGTAACTTTTTAGCTGATTTTCAGACATTGGTACGTGGATATGTGTAAGTATACGAATATGATAACTGAGAACATCGCCTGCGGTGTAATTGCGTATCACACTAACAGTAGCCATGACTTTAATTTTGACAGTTCAACAACAATAATTGCGTTATTTATTATACCTACGTTAGATAGATAGATAGATAAAGCATTTATTTGGCGCACACAAAAGACAGCACAACACACAAAATTACAATAAGATCACCATCAATAATATTACCAATTACATGCAGACACGTTTTTCGAACATAATTATGAAGCAATGGATTAGTAATGTTTTTGAAAATTATTCAGATTGTGATTGATCAGTATCAATCACAATCTCAATACTCAGGTATATTGCGTAACACACTTGTTACGCAATATACCTGAGTCTTGAGTGAGGTTTTGTATTACGGCCTTTAGTTTAAAGTAGAAGGCTTAGGTAAATCTTCCGAATTTTATACATAACTCTTAGTCAAAATCAAAATCAAAAGTCATTTATTCAAACTAGGCTGAGAATCAGCACTTTTCGAACGTCAAAATTACAAAAGACAGTCCACCAAAACGCCCGCCCTTCACCACTTCCTAGTGCTATCGCTGGGGAGAAGAAGTGGCGCAACAAACTCCCCAGCAGCACAGCTGTCTATTCAGTTAGAAAATAATTGATTGAATACAATACAAGGTATGCAAAGTAATTAACATTACAAGACACAGAACACTAAATTAAATTATTTGGCACATGTCAGTTAGCCACGCCGATATACCAACAAATACAATAAAAACTATACGTACTCAAGCAATAAAATAATAAATCAAAATCTAAATAAAAGCCTCCAGGTATAAAGGGCGTGACCGCTGACATATTTATGCAATGCTGGGTTCTGTTCACATGAACCAAGTCTAAGTATCTAACTGTCATTCGATCGATTTAAAAAATGTGTTTGTAGACAATTGTAAAAAATTAGATAGATAATACGAAAATCAAGCGTAGTCGATATGAATGGTAGGTACCTACTTATCGATGAATTGATGCTTGATGATGATCATTTGTTTTACCTACTTTGAATAAAATTACTTCAAATTTTGTGTGATCACATGACTAACAAAGCTAGCAAGAGCCATTCATAAATTAAAGAATTTGACAACAGAGGATTTTTTTGGTGATAAAAATCTTCATCATTCTTTAAACAAATAAAATATTTGTTTAATAATTATGAACACCGTTTTAATTATATTTAAGTATTCCTACATTTAAAGATAAGAGTTTGCTACCAAAACAAAAAACGTAGTTTCGGGTCGCGAAGAATGAATACGGTATTATTAAAAAAAACGGTGGTATATTTTTCTTGTAATCTCATGAAATGATGATGGTGACGCTCATAGAAAATAACGACTTTCTTTGATATTCTTATAATTAAATTTAAAAAAAAATGTGCCATTGGTAAGCAAAACAATTCGTTTTTGGGAACTGAAGCATTAGTTATTTTCAAAAAGTACCTGAATTATGTTCAATTCAAACTCAGATGAATGAAGGAAGGTGAGCTAATAGACTGTACTTACCTAAATGTGTAGTTTGTCAAAGGTTCATATCTATGTACCAATGTCTGCCTACTAAAAACTAACACAGAATCAAGTTTTGGCATCAAGATATTGTTTTTATGAACCGTTGAGCACCCTCATGATTGGAAACAACGGCATAGCTTAAATTAAAAGTGACAAATTAATGTTTTTGCGGCCTTTATCTAATGGAAATTACAGATTTTTTACTCAGTTGACTTTTTAATCAATTCGTGACTGAACTCTACCAAGAAAGAAGAAATTATAAATGCTTAACAGGATAACCCCAAAATGAGGCCATTGTCAGAAAACACCGTTCAAAACCTGTCAAATGCGTGTCGGACCACGTGCATCAAGGGATTCGTAGTCGGGATGAATATTTATGCATGCAGCATGTTACTGATTTTACTGGTCGCAAAAATAAGTTTGTGTTTTTGTAGTATTTGTCAAAAAAAAAAAAACTATAAAAAAATGAGTTTGTTATGCGGCTGTAACCAAAAATATCCCATATTTCAAAAACTATTGATTTAGGTATGTAGCAAAGTCACTTAGATACATCATAATCTTTTTAAAAATATAGCACTGAACAATAGCCGTCTTATTACAAAACGAGTTCAGTTTAGACCTAGCCTAAACCTTCGAACCAGCTACTGTATTTTGAACTTTATTCCGACAAACGTAAGGTCTTTAGTGCAAAATTGACAACTTAGACTCGGGTTTAACGTCAGTTTTTGTAATAAGAACTTTAACTTTGTCCAGGTTATAGTTCGAAATTTAAAAATGCATCAAAGTTTTAAACGTGGGTCTATTGATTTTTATGACTTCGCTCGGTACACGTATGGGAAGTGCCACCTCCTAATTATGTTATTGTAGTTTCACTACACTATTGTTTAGCGGCAAAAAATACACCTTCCTTCCAATTTTCATCGATATTGTGTTACAATTCTCCGAGTAACGTACCTAACTGTGTCATCCGGACACAGGAACAGACTGGCAGACGCAAAAACATGGCGAAATTATAAGGTTCTGATCACTTAAGATAATCAGAATTTATTTTCTAAATATAGCCTTGCTGAGAAACATAGTATCAGTTGAGCCAATTGTATGTTTGGATGTTTGTTACTCAATAACGTAAAAACGGCTGAACGAATTTGGATGAAATTCGGCACACAGATAGTTTGTAACCGGGATTAACAGATATGACACTTTGTATCTCGGTAGTACAAGCCCGTATGATAACTTCAGAAGCCGCGTTCAAAAGCTAATCTAAAATAAAGCTGAAAAAAATCACCAGCCGGTCGATTCTGTAAAAATCTCACCGTGATAACTAAGGTGAAGTGAGCTTAGAGTGAGCTGTGAGTCATGCTGATGCTAGATTGACACTATTGACGACTCACTCCACGCTCACTTCACCCAAGTTTTCACGGTGAGATGGTTACAGAATCGCACGGCTGGGTATCTTCCTGCTACTTAATTAAAATAATGGCGTGGCTTGCCTTATCAAGCAATTCGGCAGATGGTAACGTGACGGAAGCTTGTACTAAAACTTTACGTGTGCATTTCAAGAGATTTAAGCACTTAAGCTTCCGCTTATCTTACGTAGAATAAACAATGCCCCGAAAACCAGTAACATAAACAAGTGATAGATCGCACCTTCCTGCTGGAGTTTCGTGAAACAACTCGTTTGTCAGAATAGCGGATGTTGAGCGTAAGGTCCGACATTACTTAATTTCTTGATTGAGAAAAAATATGATACCTATGAGAACGAATTAATTTAATGGTTAGTACACCAATATGATTGCTAAGTCAGAGAAATTAAGTGATAAGCAAATTGACTGCTAACTTAAACTGACAGTGCTTGATTGAAACCAACCATTGAGGGGCTTGTGGCTAAGTAATAACAGCCGCACGGGTCGATCGATCAGGTTAAGCTACGCTTGCCGCGGTTGTTCCGTGGATGGGTGACCATCTTCACATGGTATCGTATTACCCAGTAACTGGGTTGTGGAGATCAGATAGGCAGTAGCTCCATGTAAAATACTGGTTTCAGCTGCATCCGGTTAGACTGGAAGCCGACCCCAACATAGTTGGGAAAAGGCTCGGCAGATGATGATGCTTGATTGAAACCAAATTCGAACATTGAACTGTCATTCTTTGAAAGTTGTATGAAACTCTGAGTGGAATACCTAAATTACTTGAACACGACAAATAATTACGAACAGTGACGTAGGGTGTCAATTTGCTTAAACCCCTTGTAATGTCATGCGTTTTAGTTATCATCTAATTGTACAGACGCCAGCACATCAAGCTACCTGAAACTGTCAAATTTTCTCAATAAACTTTGAACCTTATCCTTTAGCGATAAAGTTGAAAATCTATTAAAGAAATTTGACAGATTGTAGTAGCTTGATATGCTGGCGTCTGTACTTTTGTGTTGTGCTGTCTTTTGTGTGCGCGAAATAAAATGGTTAATAAATGGTTAAAAAATGGTTAAAAATGAAAATAATAATAGTAATATTAATTTTCATGTTATTAAATAGTTTATCTATTTATCTATCTCTCTCATAATACGGCACCAGACGTTTGTTTTTAAAAGGTCATTAATTACGCAAGCACTCAGCCTTCAACTTGATTTAACTTATTAATTAACATCATCTGCCTATAATGTTCCCACTGCTGGGACACATGTCTCCTCTACAACATGTAACGTTAAATGCGCAAAACCTCAGACACCCCAACTGATTTTTAATTCAATTGACCTATTTCACAGAGAAAATAAGTCATTAAAAAAATTGTAAAAGTTTTATGTGCTGTTTTAGTTTTACTGGTCATTCTGATCGTTTCTTGCGTCTGCGACGACGCTTTATCGAGGGAGGAGTCGTCACCGGGCCGCTGCGCCGCGCTGACATTGGGTTGCTTGACCTATTAATAAATAGACACGGCAACGTTTTTAATGAAGATTTTGAAAAATGTGAGCTATAAGTATTAAAAAGTGGTTCAATTAATTGTGCTCGTTATTCTGATCAAACTATTTTCAGGTTTTGCGCATATAACGTTACACGTTGTATATGAGAGGGAGAGGGCCATAATCCACCTTGCAGGCCCAGTATGGGTTGGTGGAGGTCACATGTCTTCGAATTTTTGGTTCTAAGACACGCCGGTTTGCTCACGATGTTTTCCTTCACCGTTTTGAGAGCAGTGGTGATGAAATGATATTCACAAAGTAAAGTGCCTGCCTGGATTCGAACTTACGACCTACAACTCGTAAGTCGGGGCCGATACCACTGGACCACATCATAAGCAAATGCTCTATTTTAAATTTTTTTTTATAAAACGTTGCCCCACACTAGGAATTTCTCCTGTATTGTGGGTGAGTTTACAAACATTTAAACTCACATACACAAACAGCCAGACCCGGAACAACTATTTGTAGGTCATACAAATATTTTTTCCGTGCGGGAATCGAACCCGCGACACGCTGCCATTAATAACGCGCAGTTATTAATATTTGGGGCCAGTTGCACCACAAATAACTAAATGCGTTTACGTGTATAGTGTAGCACTGACGGTCAGCGAGTACGAGTCCATATTATATTTCGGTAGGCAGCGACCGATGTCAGCGCTGACCGGTCAAGCACTAAATACAGCCTAGTCCCCAAATCCTAGCCTGCGCTTTGTATGTACTGCTTTCTACGACAGTGCATAGACCTACTTGATCCAATAACTATACTATCATCACTTACAGCCATCAACCTATTGCATGTAATCGCCCTCCCAGCGTCCCTTTAACGCCATTCTTATGGTGGGTCCACACGATACAGACTTCATACAGACTTCTATAGAATTTTGTCTATGCAACAAAGCAGTACAGACAAATGTCGCTGCGTTACACACCAACGTTTGTTTTTTTTTTTTTCGGACTTCATAGTCTGTACAGATAATTTATACGAACAAAAGTCTGTATCGTGTGGACCCACCATTACTTATTTTTTCCGCAAATCTTAACCAAGTTTTCCCGACAAGCCCAACCAAGTCATGGCCTATTTCGTTATCAGTCTTCCTGCATGTCATTTCCTCCAATTTTAAGCTAATACACTATATACAATGGAGGATCCAGCGGCCTGTTACTACAGGATACATGTCTACGAGTGACAGAGAGACGTCTAACGACTTACTTATTTAAAATTGAGCTGTCGGACAGGAACGACGTCGTAATATAATAATGTTATTGAAACAGCTACTCATACTAAACTTCCTTCTGAGATGCAGGAATACGTACTTAATACAGGCGGGGTAATTGCGTAACACAGTACAGTAGCAATGGCATTATTTTGACAGTTCAACCACATTCATTGCGTTATTTACGTTGCTGAGCAGACTCATTTTTCGAACATATGAAGCAATGGAATAGCAATATCCTTCAAAATCATTCAGATTATTGTTGATAGTGTGTTACGCAATTAGGGCCTCGTCGTTTATTCCGCAGTAAACTACGTTGTTTCCAGGATAGATTGTTTCTAAGAAAATCCCACCAGCTTCAATAACAGGCGTCATCTGACTCATTGTACCATATGTCTTCAATATTTTCTTATATATAAATTTTACAAATCTTATCTAAAAATACCACGCGTCACGTTACTAATTGCAGCTATCGGTTATCTTGATAAAGTGACATTGGAAAATTAGCGAGAAGTGTGGCTACTGCGAGGCTGCAGTCCACGCTACAAGCAAATTGACGGCGCGGCAATTTATCAATAACGACAGTATCAAGTGTTCCGGCTGCGTGTGCGCCGATTTCGGCCATCATCATCTGCTGCGTCCGCTCCATGCTACGATCACGCGATCACACACAAACGGTGTTTGCGTGTGTTCTAGGAGTTGCGATCTATTTTCTGGGAATAACAAGTTTAGTGGGAAGTTGATACGATCTTTTTTCCTGTTGTTTTGAGCTCTGAGTCTCTGACTATCTTTAATTGAATTGAAACTAAGGGGCCTCAGTCTCATAGGGGATATAAGAAAGAGAGCTTGAAAAATGACGTTGATGTAGTTGTTGTTCTAGCTACCAAAACAATAGCTTTTTGATAGAAAAATGACTATGAATGGAGCAAAAAATAGTACTAATGCAGCCTTAGCCTTTCTCATAAATCATAATAAATTATGAGTATTTATGAGGTCGATAGTGTTTAATGAAGATAAAACAAGCTATAAATTAATCAAGCCAATTTATGTCTCAATAATGTCTACATCTTAATTTATTACGTCTGTTTTTATTTTTACAGCCACAAAAAGGAAGTGAGTGTTACCTACTTACTTTCGCGGTTCTAAAGAATTCGGTGCAGTGACACCTCATTGATCAAAAACAAACGAAGGCTAACGAGACAGGTATAAATAAGTCAGAAAGATAGTATTTTGGCTATACTGGGTAAGGATTGATCTCCAAGGATTGATCTCCAACAATAGTAGGAGCTCAACTGTCACTGAGCTCAACTGTCAAATGAGACACAATTAGTTTTTCTATTGCCACCGAACTTAATACGCTTGCCTAACAGACGAGGGGGTAGGTATCTATCTAGTCTATTTCAGCAATAGAATACAATAGAAATAGTTAATCTTTATTACTTACGTTCACCATAAATATTACAGATGATTTTTTTTTTTTTATCAAACTCAATGAAACAAAAGACGATCTATAGGCCGACCGCTTAACTGAGACGTTGCCTGAGGTAGCTGCGCGGTGCGGGAGGGGTGATAGTTGTCACAAGTTGACGAACTGCGCTCTCTTCTCGCACCCCTCCCGCACCGCGCCGCTACCTCAGGCAACGTCGCAGTTAAGCGGTCGGCCTATAATAAAATTATAGTTATACTTAAATCCAGTTATACTGAAATAGATTAATTGATATGACATGACAGTGTTGATTTAAATAATTTAAATTAAATTAAACAAACAATAATCACGTTGAAGATCAAAGGTTTACAATGGTTTCCTCTGAAGATAGCTAACTATTATTATGAACATGTGATAAGTATTAGAAGTCTCGATCAACAAACGGAGATTTACCATGTGTAACTGAAAGTAAGAAAATCGTGACATAACTTTCATTTTTCAAGGATTGTTGTGCAGAGGGGGAAAGCGGCTTACTTATGCTCGGTTTCTATATACAAAAAACTGGCCAAGCGCGAGTCGGATTCGCGCACGAAGGGTTCCGTACCATTATCTATAGAAACGGCAAGAAAATCATGTCTGTTGTATGGGGCTCCCATACAACAGACATGATTTTCTTGCCTTAAATATTTATTTTATTCTGTTTTTAGTATTTGTTCTTATAGCGGCAACAGAAATACATCATCTGTGAAAATTTCAACTGTCTAACTATCACGGTTCATGAGATACATCCTGGTGACAGACGGACGGACGGACGGACAGCGGAGCGGGAGTAATAGGGTCCCTTTTTACCCTTTGGGTACGGAACCCTAAAACCAAATCGTTTTGATTCCCAATGGTTGATTTATTGTCAAACTGGACATATAAATAGATCCGTAAGCTAATTTTACTTGTGATAGCTAGTTCCATATGGGAGTCTACTAAGCAAAGCTATGAGGTATTTGTCTCATTATTGGTAGAGATACAAGAGTCTTCATTTTAACCAATAACGGTCCGTAAATTATAGTAATCGGCCATTATAATAATAATAATAATAATAACGTTTATTTAAAGAAACTTAGACATAACTTACAAGATATTTTAACAAAATTATTTAAGTCAATACAAGTGGTGTAGTCATCTGTAGTCGAACTAGGCAGAGCCTGTATTTCGACTATCAGCGCCAAACCCCTCGAGTGTTAAACATATATAATTAGCCCGTAACATTTCATTTGTATCTTGTACAATATCACTTTAACAATTGATAATATATTTTCTTTACATGTGGATTAGAGAAAGAATAAAAAGAAAATATATATACAAAATAAAAACATAAAAAGAAAAAGAGTTTGTGTAGTGTTTGCATGCAGGCCCTCTTATTTGTGTGAGATGAGGATGTACGTGTGTGGTGTGTAAGAGGATGTGTATGGCGTCGTCTAGTGTTCTGCTGTGTATGGTGTTGTGGTGTGAGTGAACGTGTGAGTGTTTATGTGCATGTTGTGAGAGATGTATGTTATATTTTATTATAATTATATACATTAGTTGAGTTTAGTACCATTCTCGTTTATTGGGGCTGGGGATAGTGTGAATTGAAGTCTCTTTCGCGGTGTTTTGTACCTGTAGGCTATGTAGGCGGTATTACGTGTAAGCATATACTACTACAACCCCAATCATAATTAGAGAAAGCTCCGTAACTACTGTAGCTTTATCACATACAAATATACAGTGTGTCCGGACATGGACTAGCGATATTCTAAATACTTAAATATAAGCTATTTTAAAGTACTATTACACTATAGGCTTGGGTCCAATACACTTCCCCGCTATGTGGCAGCCATTTTGTTTTTTTTGTTGAAATATGCTCTATGCGAGTACAAAAAAAATCATATATCTCAAAGTTTTAGTCATACTGAGATAAAAATAGGCTTATTCGGAAGGCAATAATATTGTCTACCGTCTGCATTACAAAGCAATGTGTTCACAATTCCATAACTTTTGAAAAAAAATGTGAAAGTCGAAAAAAAAATCAAAAAATTATGCAATTCAATCAATAATGGTTAATTACTACAAAAACAACCCCGAGAACTTTTTTATTTTTTATACTAGATCGACAGTTTTTGAGCTACGCTACAATGCAACATAAAATTCACAACTGTATGTTTAATACTTTAAGAGTTATTGTTGTTTGAACATAGCGTATGCGCAAGCACAAAACGTCTTTGTTAACCGCCAGAGTGTCATTTATGGCATTCACTGTATTCCATCTGAGAGCAGGCGAGAAATACTGTTCGTTACTACCGTGAGTAAGCGAGATAGAACGTATTAGTCCACTACCTGAAACAAAATCAGTTTTAAGGACAAATTATTAGTTGGGTTAGTTTAGTTGTCCCTCGCCCTGCGTTGTGATCGCTATCGCTACTTTCACTTACCGTCCGTGCTGTTTACGTGCTGCGTTAGTGTTTTGTATTTAAAAGTGTGATAAAGTATGGCACAGCGTCAATATTCATCGCAACATATTGCTGACATACACTTTGTGTATGGCTTTTGCAATGGAAGTGCAAATTTGGCTGTACAAGAATATCGACGAAGGTACCCTAACAGGCCTACACTGAGTCGCCAAACTTTTATCGACGTGCATTCAAGATTAGCGGAAAGAGGTATTCAAAGAGCTGTTAATGAACGCAATCGCTTGGTATCGCCCGAAGATGAAGAAGAAGTGCTTAGACTAATAACCAATGATCCTAGACTAAGCGTTAGACGGATTTCAGTGCAACTTCGAATGTCTAAGTGGCATGTATGGAGAATTTTGAAAAGAGAAGGGTTACACCCTTATCATTTTCGACGGGTTCAAGACGTGATCGAACCAGATTTTGCTGCGAGATCTGTGTTTTGTTCGTGGATAAATAGAAATTTGAGACAGAACCGTAATTTTTTACAAAGAATACTGTGGACTGATGAAGCCAAATTTACAAGAGCTGGGATTACAAACCACAGAAACGACCATCTCTGGTGCTCCGCAAATCCAAGGGCGGTGCGCCCAAGCTCATTTCAACATGAATTCTCAGTAAATGTGTGGGCCGGCATAATCAACGATAGGCTGATAGGGCCATTGGAATTGCCACCTACATTAAACGGCGCTAGATTTTTAGAATTCTTACAGACACAGTTTGCGGACAGCCTCATGGACCTACCTCTATCATACCGTCGGCGTATGTGGTTCCAGCTCGATGGTGCACCCGCGCATTTTTCTCGAGCAGTGAGAGAATATTTAAATAATAATCTACAGCCGTGGATCGGTCGTGGTGGTGTAGTAGCGTGGCCGCCTCGCTCACCCGATTTGACACCCTTGGATTATTTTTTGTGGGGTCATATGAAACAAAAAGTATACGCTACAGTTCCAAATACCAGGGAAGAACTCGTCGCAAAAATTATGGCAGCCGCCGAAGAAATTAGATCCGATTTGGATTTAATTAGGCGCTCATCAACCCAGGTGGCACAGAGAGCCGTAGTGTGTCTACAAGCTGGAGGTGGCCACTTTGAGCAACTGCTTTAGATATTTTAATCTTCATTTAATATTGGAAAAAACATTAAATAAAATTCAATATGAATGTTATGTTTTTTTAATGATTTCCTGTTTAGGGTTCCGACAAAGGCCTTTTGTGCTTGCGCATACGCTATGTTCATACAACAATAACTCTTAAAGTATTAGACATACAGTTGTGAATTTTATGTTGTATTGTAGCTTAGCTCAAAAACTGTCGATCTAGTATAAAAAATAAAAAAGCTCTCGGGGTTGTTTTTGTAGTAATTAACAATTATTGGTTGAATTGCATAATTTTTTGTTTTTTTTTTCGACTTTCACATTTTTTTTCAAAAGTTATGGAATTGTGAACATATTGCTTTGTAGTGCAGACGGTAGACAATATTATTGCCTTTCGAATAAGCCTATTTTTATCTCAGTATGACTAAAACTTTGAGATATATGATTTTTTTTGTACTCGCATAGAGCATACTTCAACAAAAAAAACAAAATGGCTGCCACATAGCGGGGAAGTATATTGGACCTAAGCCTATAGTGTAATTGTACTTTAAAATAGCTTATATTTAAGTATTTAGAATATCGCTAGTCCATGTCCGGACACACTGTATAATACACTAGCTGCGCCCCGCGGTTTCACCCGGATAGGTCTCGATCCCGTAGGAATGTCGGGATAAAAGTATTCTTTTATTTATTTTATTATTTATGTACACACAGTAAAAACATATGGATATGACATAGTAATAATAGTATAGTATAGTATAGTATAGTGTAGTATAGTGGTATAGTAGTATAGTGACATAGTAGTAATTATTATTAAAAGTATTCTATGTATTAATCCTGGTTATAAACTATCTGTGTGCCAAATTTCATCAAAATTGGTCCAGCCGTTTGAGAGTGAAGAAGAAACAAACATGCACACACACAAACTTTCGCCTTTATAATATTAGTGTGAATAGTATCATGGTATGGCACATAGTAGGTAAATAAGAGAAAATCTCATGTATCACTCCCGTGACTCATGCAATAGGCCTGTTCATTAAAATTGATTTCATAGACTAACAATATAAGCCGTACCATACACATGTATAATTAATAATTGTAATCCTACGTCACGTGAACGTAAAGTTTACTTTAGTACTTATAAATACGATAAGGTCTAGTTTCATTACCGCTGATAAATATAACATATATAAAACGTACGTACATACGTCGTACGTCGAGTCGTGCGTAGGGGGTACTTATATGTAGAAATGGGGTAATTTTATAGTATTTTTAGGGTTCCGTCCGTACCTCAAAAGGAAAAATGAAATCCTTATAAGATCACTTCGCTGTCCGTCTGGCTGTCCGTCTGTCAAGACCCTTTTTCTCAGGAACGCATGGAGTTAAAAAGATGAAATTAATATTAAATACTCAGGGCTGCAAGCTGCAATCCCATGAGGCAGTGAAAAAAAAAACTTCTAATTCAACGCAATCAAAGATCTGGGCGTTTGTGTTTCGTTTATGCCGCATATTTTGACACTCGCAAGGGAATCAAAACCTATAGGGTACTTTCCGTTGACCTAGAATCATGTTTGGCAAGAAGCAATGTCATGTAGCACAAGTAAAAATCCGAAAACCGTAAATTTGTAGTTACATACCTACAAATTTGTACGGAACCGACGAGTCCGAGTCGCACTTGACCGGTTTTATTTTTGTTGCCACAATAAAGTAGCTCACTACTCATTTGACAGCTGATTAAATTGACAACCCCTGCATCGATCGTTAATCATGCAACATTGTGTTTTAAACCCAAATTAGCAAAAATAGTTAAATAAATGACTTATTAGATAACAATCTTCTAGCGTCTAGCTAGAAGGTCTTAATGAGCAGTTTGTTAAACTAAACAACTCATTAAAATAAACAGCAAAACCACAGATAATGTAAACAACCGAAGTGTACAGAACACGTGAAACATTATGTGTTCCGCTCCCGTGATTGATTCGTAAACATGCAAGATGGCACGTACTGTGAGCAGACACTTACGAGATCATTCTTTCACTTCCAGGGGTTGAAGGCGATATTGCACTCGGATACCAATAGTCCCAGTAAACCTTCGCAACTGTTTTCATGCCGCGTACTACGGAAAAAACACTTCTGTTTTACACTAATGTATTAAATACAATTTTTCGTATTTGGTATTGATATAATGATTCAGATTAACGCGTGTTCGTCTCGAGGTACTTGATCGCAAGAGCGTGCCAGTCGTGTGGCGGTAACCAGTGGGCCAGCTCTGTCGTTGACTGAATAATAGCGGAGGATCGCACGTCCTGCCACGACGACCCTACATCATTTCACTTTATGAAATAATTTTATTATTACAACTACATTACTCATACGTAATTATGGTCAATCAATCAATTACAGCCTAGGACGTTTTTTATGACTAACTGACTCATCTTCTGGATGTGTTCTGTTGTTAAATTTGTCGTTGAGTTCTGCTATTTCATTTAAAACTGACAAAGAAGGTCTACAATATCATGTGTTAATGATGGCATCATGCTTTGTAGTTCAAAGACCGGGCGGGTGAAAAACACTAAAATAGGTAAGCTATCTGTCTATTTACGTAACTTTCGGTATAAAATGGGAAGAGACAAACGTGCCATTTTTCAGGAGAGTAGTAAGGCCACCAGTACTCAAGTCGCGATCCCCCATACCAACCCGACCCTTGCTCGAGCCAGCCCGAGTCGCTGAGCCTGAAGTTTTAAATTCCTCCCTAAATCTGGCAGTAGTTTTAAATTTCTCCCTAAATCGTCCAATCACAGACGAGAGGAGTGACGCGATGAGGATTTCAACCATTGTGATTAGTCGATTCCTGCACGTCTCTGCTCCGCTTCGCCCAGCTCAGCTTCTGTGGAAACGCACCCTTAACTTGGCCAGAGGCTAAGCATTGCCATACAACGTGGTGATGCCGCCAGTCTCTTGGGTACATTACCAGTCGATAGCGATGCGGATGAATTTTTCGGCGCTATGTTTTAGTTTGTGTATAGTTTTATTTATGTTAGGATTTATTTTGTTATTTTTATTAATTGACTAGCTGCGCCCCGCGGTTTCTCTCGCATAAGTCCTCGATCCCGTAGGAATATCGGGATAAAAAGTATTCTATGTGTTAATCCTAGTTGTATACTATCTGTGTGCCAAAATTCATCAAAATTGGTCCAGCCATTTGAGCATGAAGAAGTAACAAACATACAAACACACACACACAAGCTTTCGCCTTTATAATATTAGTGTGATTAGATATTAGTTGTCATTTGCATACTTATTATTTTAATTTACAGGAATATATACTATGTGTGATAAATATGACGATACGTAGATAGTATCTATATCTAATATTGCAGGTTTGTATAAGATAATATTTATTGTTCCTACCTATAGTCGTATAGAGCCCCCTTATTTTTTGCCATTTATCCGCCGTTTAAAGTAGCCGTTTAGCCGTTTAGGGTATGGGTTTAGATGCCTTTTGGTCGTCTATTTATGTTTGTGGGATTCCTTGCGTATGTGAAACAAGGCATGAAGTAAATAATGTAATGTTGCGTACCTATGTCTCATGCGGGCGGACGCTGCGCCCAATCTTCTCATTGCGAGTGACCCCAGTCACGTAGAGGAGTGACCGTCGCAGCCCCGGGACAAATCGTAAACGTAAATTGTTATTTAAGGTCAATGTTATATCCATACATTTGGCCGGTAGTGCGACGAACAAAGGCCTATAGAAGACGATAGTTGCTTGTGTAAACATGTTGACAACCCACAGCCACATCATTTTATTGTAATGACGAGCCGTGCGCCCGATGGGACATTGGCAAAATTTCGATTTCCATTTTCCATACAAACTTTCATAACCTTTCTAACCCGGCGTGCTTAAGGTAAAAACCTGTAACACGGAGCATAAGGTGGGTGTAACAAACCCATGTGATTAATTACACATTTTTACGTTTTAATATTGATTTTAAATTCTTTTCTTAAATTATTGTTATTATAAAAATTTATATATTCTTTTCTTAAATTATTGGATCCTATTAGCCTATTAGCCTATTAGCCTATCTACACAAAGTATGAAGAGAAAATCGATTAATAAATATAATTTCCGTAAAGCTAATTACGATCTCATCATCCAACGTATGGATGAGGTCGATTGGTCCGCACTGTTCGACAATCTATCATCTGAAGAGGCCGTAGAGGCCTTCTATAGTATGTTGAGTGACATAATTAGTCCACTAGTCCCCCCTGCAAGGACTAGATCGCTTGACTTCCCAATCTGGTTTACGCCACAATTAATTAAAATATTTAAAAGGAAGCAACGTCTTTGGACAAAGTGGAAAAAATACAGCAACGTCAAAGACTATAATAACTTCTCCGAATATAGGTCTATCTTCAAACATATGTGTAAAACCTGCTATTCCAGTTATATTAACTCGGTTGAAGATAGTCTTTCTAGTAACCTAAAGCATTTTTGGTCCTATATTTCTAACCGTAAAAGTAAGTCAGCCATTCCGTCTAAGATGCAATACCAGAATGTCAAATCTAATGATCCTGAGGTTGTCTGCAATATGTTTTCTGACTTTTTCTTGTCCGTATTTGAGCCCGTGTCACCAACGCTCACCGCGTGGGATCCACCGCAGCAGTACGCAGAGAATGGTATCTTAATAAGTAATTTGCATATCGAAAAACCAAAATACTTAGCGAGTTGAAAAGGTTGGATCCCTCTAAAGGGGCAGGACCTGACGGACTTCCGGCGGCCTTCTTTAAGGCTACTGCTGATATTATTTGTGAGCCGATCTATATCCTTTTAATAGATGTCTGCGTGAGGGTGTGTTCCCGGTGGTGTGGAAGCGAGCTAACATTACCCCAGTGCATAAGAGTGGCTCAAAGCATGACGTTGAACACTATAGACCCATCTCGATTCTGCCGACCTTGTCAAAACTTTTTGAAAGACTTGTTCACAACGAGATTTATCCTCTTCTGCATAATATTATCATTCCTGAACAACATGGATTTGTTAAGCGCCGGTCTACGACATCTAACCTGTTAATATTTGCAAATTACCTTTTTGAAAATGTTGATAGGCGTTTACAAATAGATGCGGTCTACACTGATTTCAAAAAAGCTTTTGACAAGGTCGATCATGAAATCCTCTTGAACAAAATTGCCTACAATGGAATTCGTGGGAATTTATTGCGGTGGTTTGTGTCGTACCTCAAAAACCGGTCACAAAGGGTTGTACTTAATGGTTACCAGTCTGTCTCTGTTAATATTACTTCCGGAGTCCCGCAGGGCTCTATTCTGGGACCGCTATTATTCATTATTTATATCAACGATATTAAAAAATGTTTTAAAAATTCCAAATTCTTGATGTACGCTGACGACTTGAAGGCGTTTCAAACGATACGTACTATGGACGACTGCCAGTCATTTCAGGAGGACCTAGACAGACTAACTGCCTACTGTATTAACAATAAGCTGCATCTCAGCATCCCCAAGTGTAACTACATACACTTTACTAAGAATAATTTCATCCTCAATTACAATTACCACCTTAACTGTATCCCCTTAAATGATACCTCTATAGGGAAGGATCTAGGCGTTCTCTTTGATGGTAAACTGTCCTTAAACCAGCATATCGAAGCCATAGTCAATAGTGCTTTTAAAATGTATGGTTTTGTGATGAGATCTTCAACAGAATTTAAGCGTACCTCAACCTACCTCTATCTGTATAAGACGCTCATTCGCTCTCAGTTAGAATATGCGGTCCCTATTTGGAACCCCTTCTACCATAAGTACGTAGTTGAAATAGAAAGGGTCCAGCACAAGTACCTCCGTGCTATGTACTACAGATGTCATGGGACTAAGACTATTCTGTCATACTCCCAACTTCTTGATAAGTACAAGCTTCTCAGCTTGGAGAACCGGCGCAAATATCTAGAGGCCAATGTGCTTCATGATATTGTGCACAATAATTTTGATGCCATTGATCTTACGAGTAAACTGTGTTATTCTGTCCCCCGAACGGTTCATGTGCGTCAGGTTCGTGCACGTACTCTGTTTGCGCTAAATTCTTGTCGTACGAACTCTGGCTTACGCTGCCCTATTCATAGAATGTTGGAATCCTATAATTCAAATTTCATTGATACTGATATATTTGCATGCTCGAAAAATAAATTTAAATCTCATATTATAAAAAAACTATCTTAATTGTAATCTTATTATTATTATTATTTCTTTGTTGCAATGTTTAAGTTAATGAAATTATCTCTGAACTGATTTGGTTCTGTAACGATAACAAGCTAAATTTAATTATTTATTTCCAAATGTATGCTTTAATTCTTTAGTAATGCCCTTCTAGTGGCAACCACTGATCTCTAAATATGTTTTATCTGTGGATAATGCAGTGGACTGCAACATTACTACCTGTAATTTGTTAATCTTATGTACTATACATGTAGTTGTTTACTATCCCTTAATAAATAAAATAAAATAATAGACAGGAAACTGAAACAGATGATAAAATTTAATATATACAACGTATAACGTTAAATGCGCAAAACCTCTTAAGGGGTCATTGTACTCATCATTATGAACAACTTTTACTATGGGACCAAACCTGAAATGGCGAAAAAAAATCAGCTGTTCCCTACATTTATGTTCGCATAACTCGTCAAAATGTAGGGAACAGCTGATTTTTTTTTCGCGATTTCCGGTTTTGTCCCATAGTAAAAGTTGTTCATAATGATGAGTACAATGACCCCTTAAGAGGTTTTGCGCATTTAACGTTACACGTTGTATATTTTTTTTACTTAAATAAGTAAAAAAAATATATATACAACGTGTCCCAGAAATCAACGTCAAGCCGAAAACGGGCAATAGGCCAAGTCGTGACAGCTATTAGAAAAATATAAAAAAAAATCTTGGTCATGTACTTTTCGAATTATAAGCATTCAAAAATAAATCTCAAAAAGTGACACCCTGTGATGATTTTTCAAGTCCTGTGACTACATTATTAACATTTCGGTAGTTTTTTTCTCTGTGATCTAACCATGAATAACCCTTCTGTAAATTACAGTTAAAAGTTAAAACGTAACTGCCTCAGTTTTAAATTAAATGTTAGATTTTTGCCCAATATTGAATTCAAAATAATGACATCACCCAACTTTAACCGACTGTACTGAAAAAAAAATCTACTACACTATTTTGGCAAGTAACTTTAAAAGATGGCGCGTTTAGTCAGGATTCCAAAATGGTATAACACATACTAATTGCTACTTCTTAATTGAGGAAAAAAAGTACATTGTTGGTTTTAGGTGCATTTGAAATAAAATTCAGTCGTTGGATTTCTTTTATTATAATTTTTATTAAATCAGATTTACGAAGTTTTATAACAAATGTTCAAACTGTTTTCCTTCAGCTGCAATGCAAGTTCTACATCTCTTTAAAAATGATCGCGTAATAAGACGGGCGTATCTTCTTGAGTTGATGTATTCAGCGGCTTCTGCAATTCTTTGGCGCAGCTCGTCTAAATCTTGAATTGGTTTAGAGTACACTTTATCCTTTATCGTACCCCAGTAAAAAAAATCTATGGGGTTTAAATCGGGTGAACGGGCAGGCCACGAAATTGTACCACCACGCCCAATCCACCTATCGGGGTATTCTCGATTGAGAAACTCTCGTACAGTGAGAGCATAATGCGCTGGGCAGCCATCTTGTTGATACCACATGCTGCCGTAAATGTTCAGTGGCACTTCTTCCAATAATTCTGGTAATTGGTTCTGTAAGAAGTTCAAATAACCCTGGGCATTTAAATTCTCCGGCAGCTCGATTGGACCAATAACTTTACCATTCAAAATTCCCGTCCACATATTTACTTTAAACTGGTACTGAGATCTATCTTCCCGCATCAAATTTGGATTTTCCACGTGCCATTCGTGCAAATTGTGGAGGTTCATGTAACCGTCCTTTTTAAATGTTGATTCATCGGACCATAGAATTTGTTCAAAGAATCGCGGGTCCTCTCGGTGCCTCTGCAACATCGTTCGACAAAATCGTACTCTCTCTGGGTAGTCTCGGGGTAGCAGACTTTGTACTCGTCGTACATGGTATGGGTGAAACTCGTTCTTTTTTAAAATACGATGTGCAGTACTTTTGGGGACTCCTATGCTCTGTTCAATTCCACGTACTGAGATACTTCTATCTTCTTCAACTGCTTGCAAGACTTCGGCTTCGTAGGGCATAACGGGTCTTCCCTCGCTAACCATTTGGCTAGGAAATCGACCCTCTGATAATGACCGATGCACATTAATAAATACTCGATGATCGGGATGACGCTCAGCATTCGGGTATCTCTCACGATACACTCTTGCTGCGGCATTGGCGTTGCATAAGCATTCTCCATAAATGAGATGCATGTTGGCGTATTCCTGTGCGGTGTATCGAGATGGCATGATAAAACACTACACAAACACGGGGTTGCGATTAAAACAAGTCCGGGGTTGTCAGAAACGGTGCAGATAAATCCAAATTACAATGCAAATCAAGTCCAATAAACAAAGCCACAGTTGTAAGTACGAAGTCAATACGAATACAAAAAGACAGGCAGTCAACGAAAGAGCGTAACGTACTGCAGTATTGCACAATTTGCCGACGCATCCCTGTTTAGCCAGAGTAGCGTCTCTATCTGTTTCACTCACACATATGAAATGATGTGTCAATCCGTCTCCCTCTTAGTTAGATAAAAGTAGCGTCACTATCTATCTCGCTCCCACTTGTCAAAGTAGCGTCACCTCACATTAGCTAAAATGAATCTTTCTCGCTCACACTAGTCAAAATAACGTCACTCTTCGTCTCAATCGAACTTTTATGAAATACGGCTTCATAAAAAAAAAATGTTTTTTCTCAATTAAGAAGTAGCAATTAGTATGTGTTATACCATTTTGGAATCCTGACTAAACGCGCCATCTTTTAAAGTTACTTGCCAAAATAGTGTAGTAGATTTTTTTTTCAGTACAGTCGGTTAAAGTTGGGTGATGTCATTATTTTGAATTCAATATTGGGCAAAAATCTAACATTTAATTTAGAACTGAGGCAGTTACGTTTTACTTTTAACTGTAATTTACAGAAGGGTTATTCATGGTTACATCACAGAGAAAAAAACTACCGAAATGTTAATAATGTAGTCACAGGACTTGAAAAACCATCACAGGGTGTCACTTTTTGAGATTTATTTTTGAATGCTTATAATTCGAAAAGTACATGACCAAGATTTTTTTTTATATTTTTCTAATAGCTGTCACGACTTGGCCTATTGCCCGTTTTCGGCTTGACGTTGATTTCTGGGACACGTTGTATAAGTATGTATATATAAAAAAATATGTAGGTATATGTCACAAAATATCGAGCGATTTATTAGGGTCTGGGTGTATTATACCCAACCTTACGCTCGCCGGGTGACGGGATGCATTTTCGAAATTCCTTCCTTCTAGTCTCCTTCCTAACAAAAAAAAAATAATAATAATTCTTCTAGCGAGACCTAGCGGTTTAGGCTGTGCGTTGTCAGTGAAGTTTTTTTTAAGGGTCATTTGGGCTGAATAAAGATTTTTATTTATTAAGTAGATTGATTTCGGTTTTATAACAGCCACCACAGAGAAGGTGTCTTAAACAATGGCGTACACCATCGGACTCACATTCCGAATCTGCCGGTCGATTCTGTAAAAATATCACAGTGAAATCATAAGTGAAGTGAGCACTTAATAGTGTTAATCCCTAGCTAATGACAGCTCACTCCACGCTCACTTCACCCGAGCTTATTATTTTTCTTGACTGTATAAGCTTTGTTCGTTTGTTTTTTTTATCTGTATCTTTGTATAGGAATATTTCACACACAATTTTATTGTTACTGAATAAAATGAACTGAAGCTTTCACGGTGAGATGGTTACAGAATCGCACGGCGGGTGTCCCGTATTCCTTTAAAAGGAGCTAGCTCGTTTGGTGCATACGCATACCTAGCCTATGCACCGCTAGACTTCCTTTCAACTCTAGATTTATAACAATGAACTCATCCAATTGTTGAGTGAATTACTCAACTATAATTGGCCATACCTATGATCTAGGCAACAAGGTGAATGACCTGCAGCACTACGGCATGTGGCTGTGATGCATACCCATTTGTTTACGAAAATGAACGTTAAAAACTGCTGATGTAAGCAAGCATCCGTGGGAAAGTATGGCAGGTAGCATGGTGTCTTATGAGACGTGCACACCTACTACGCACATTGGCAAAGGTACGCCTACGTAGGTAAGTGCCTATTATAACTGAAAAATGTGATTAAAACGGTGCGTTATCATATCACCCACACCTTCTTTAAGTGGAGACACAGCTTTATATTTTTTACTAGCACATGCCCGCGACTTCGTTCGAGTGCAGGTTGTAAAACAAATATATTTTTCATGATTTTTTTTTTGCGCGGGGCCCTAATTCTCTTTCTAAAATAAAAGTTAGTTAATAACATCAGATATCTGCGAGTGAAAGTCCCGTCAAAATCGGTCCAGCCGTTTCGGAGATTAGCCGGAACAGCCAACAATACAAAATGCTTTACGAAAAAAATCGTGGCTATTCGCACAAACCAGTCACATTTGTGAGGGAACAAAAATGATGATTACCTACCTTTAGGGTAAGTGAAACTAAACTACTAACTAAGAGTTGAGACATTTTAAGGACGCGTCACGTTTAGGCACATCTCGTTACATGAAAGAGAAGAAAGATATATTATAACTCTCTCTCTTTCTCACACGAAATATCTCTTATCCTTTATTTTTTAAGAAGGTTCGCTTCTATAACGTGTAGTACCTACGGTGTTGAACGCGACTTTTTTTTTAAACGTTCTTATTTTTGT